>NLAD01000707.1:0-600000 GCA_002370245.1 Metschnikowia sp. 04-226.1
ACGTTGTCCAGAAAACAGCTGTAGACTTTAATTTACCCTGATCCATGCCCGTGTCCTGCATATGCAGCCAAATTATCATCTTTATGAGATCGACTGGTTGTGCAGCCTCGAAAAGTGACGTTATCACTATTAATTATTTGACAACGAGTCACCCTCATCTGCTACTAGTAGTGCTCGATTTTATTCTCGAGTCTTAGCCTGTGTAATCCAAATATAGTGACGAGCATCGATAGAGAAGTATAAGGACAAGACAGCGTGATTGTCTCAGTTAATATCTGTAGTGAGTATCAACATTCTTACCAAAACTAATATACTTGTAGCTTATGGTTGTTTATCTGTTAATAATGGTGTTGTTGAAGTGATAGATTGTCAATGGAAGGGGGACTGAGAGATGAGCTTTAGTCGCAAGTGAGGCTACACGTCACGTGACCAGGTGATGAGGGTGCGAGCAGCTATAGCCATAGACTCCAAAAAGAACGTCTGATTGAGCACTTAAGAAATTCAACTTCAAGGTATTGATTTACTAAGGTTGTGTAATACTTCTGATTCCTGAAATCTCTGAATTTCCTTCATATCTAAGTACTATTTCCCGAGAATCTTCCTGCTGCATCTCCAATTCAGATCGAGCCGTGTAGTCAAAGCAAGGGTCTGATTTAACTTGAAAACACTTATTACCTCTAATTAATACGATGAGAGTTCATGACGTGGCTCATAATATAGCGGTGTAGAGTGCTATATCTGGCTGCAAAAAGGCGCACCATGCACTATTTATACCTGCAGTCCATTTTTCGCAACCAAAAAAGACCGTTCCGCGACAAGCATCAGTACTACACTTATACCTCGCTAGAAGTACTGAACTAGTGACGGTTCTCGTCTACATTACCCATATGTTCCTCTAGTCTTCTCCAACATGAATTATTGCTATACCCTCCCTCAGATAGTACTGTGTCCTGAAGTAGGTGCAGCTTCTAGTTCGGATTGGAGTTTTATGCTTTTTACCCAGAAGCCATCTGGATAGTGGCCCCAATTTGTCACTGGCTTTTGAAAAAGACTAAGAAAGCTTGGGAGTCAAATTACAGGCCATAATTAGTTAAAAATGATCCTCCCTAGGAAATTTCAACATCCTAGTACTGAGTGATACTACTTTACATTGACTCCACACCGATTTTCCGAGAAGGTGTGTGACTAACCAATTATGCTTCAACATTTGAATCTTTCGGAATGTTTGTATACCTAAAAACGGACGAAAAAATGCACCCAGAGTAAAATATGCTTTATAAGCTTTGGTATTACACCACCTAAAAGAGGTCAGCATCTTCCACAGACACGTGATTTGCCTCAAAGATGACGTTTTGGCCCCATCTCGAAAGATTTTCTTCCAATTTTAAAGGATTCCAGTTTTTGGTCCCAAGCCGTAAGGTTAGGAACAAGATCTATATCTTTTGTTGATCATGATCTCCGCACATCGTTCCTGTTCTTGCACGAGGACTGGCTGGATATGAGGCAGGTCTCGAGTCATTTTAGGAATGGTCTATTAGTTTGAGCCACTAAGAGCAGTCTGCCAATGATTAGCCAGAGCAGATTAATGAACAGTATTTTTTTCATCCATCTTGCCATTTTTTTCAATTCTATATTTTTTTTTTTGGTCATTGTCAGTCGGCTATACTTATATGCACTCTTCTTGCTTGGAAGGACAATTGCTTCTCTTACAAATAATGGGCTTGAATTAATATAAGCCCTCAGCTTAATACCAATTATTATTCAGTTATTTCTGAAATCCGTTAGACCACAGGGTAGCACTTATGCATAGTAATTAAGACAAACTGATAGAAACTTAAGAACTATAAAAACCTGGGACATTGGAATTGGAAACTAGACACACGTGACATGAAGCACAAATGTCACAATAGCCAGCCACTCTGGTATAAAGTAGACCAGTTTAGCTGAGTGCGAGAGTCTATTAAAGTAGCCTCACCTCCCTTTTTTGAGGATCCATGTACCGAATATTTAATGATAGAGTACACATTTTCCAGAACGTCTGTATGAAATCACTACTATACACTATACACACACTATGAAAATAGAATATTTAACTGGACTGACTGTAACTTTGGTATCTGACTCAGTTCTTTCTCGTGAGCTCAGTAATGCTTACAGCACTATTCATTTCAATAAGCTACATCATAAATATAAACTGTTAGCTTCCCAATGACCTCCAAGTAAGTGACCGATGTCACGCCACAGAATAGAATACAGTAAATCTGAATTCCACCAATGATATGGACAGTCTGATTTATAAAAACGATTTACCAGCTCCAATTATCATGTGTACTAATATACACACACTTGATCTCGTGACACCCTTCATCTTCCCTTTACATAACTTCCATCAATGTGTAACACTACCCTTTATAACTTCACACAAACGAGGCAAGTCTTTAGACATGTTTTCCGGGCTAATTTATACCACATGGCCAAACAAATGAAAATAATCATGATCCTTAGGTGAATTAACCTAAAAAAACAGGACACGAGACGGACCTGGTTTTCCTGTCATGAGGCAAAAAGTAGAGCTACACGTCGAACCAATGATCGGCCGACCGATTGGGAATTTCGCTAAATTCCGGGAGCTGGGCCACCGTTCTCCATCGTCTATGATACAGGACAAAAATGGACCATCGAAATCAACTCTTTTAATCAATCTCAAGTACCTATAGCCGGTTTTAAGGCCAACCACCAAATTGGTTTCTTAAATCCTGCATGCTGTCGGTAATTATCTTCCAAGGTAAGAATCTTTCCGTCCTCGAAAGTGAACTCTGTAGGACTGACCAAATTATCTGCATAAAAAACATGGTCATACGTCCCAACTGTACTCTATAATAGTTCCCAGAGACTAGTAGTATTTTAAATTTACATCTGATAGAAGGCCCATAGAGGCTAAGCAGCATTAGAGATGCAGATCATGATCAATTGACTTAATTACATAATCTCTGATTCCCCAATAAATACCAAACGGCATCTTTTTTAGGGAGAGTTGGCCTAGGTCACGTATTGCCTAACAGTAGCAAATCCGTGACCATGCCCTGATCCATGCACACCTGCAGTTCTGCACAACTGCCACCAATATTGTCATTCATCATCCTTCTCATCTCTGGCTTTACTGCATTACCCTCGCCATACTGCATCAAAATGACATTTTCACCAATTCACTTGGCCGATCATTCCATCATTCTTCATTACCTCATGCTGGAGGTATGGCTCATCATCCTGTACGTCACAGCTCAGAATTCTTCGGCATACGTTCCCAGTTGATGTAAATAACACACTTCTTCGAATGGCGTCTCACATAAGCCGCAAGATCCACGGGAGCAGTTTCTACAATATAATGAACGATACATGGTATTTGAAACGGGCGTAAAGAGCCCTGGTTAACTGGTGGGGATTGTTGATCAGGCTCAGACGGTGGTGAAGGTTGCCTTGCAGACTTCGTTTTTTTATCGTAAGGCAAGACGTAGACATTCACCCGAAGACAATAATTAGCTCTCGTGAGACCTCCGTTCAAAACCTTGCGTTTTGGGTCACCCATTAAATCACACAAACGAAACTTACCTGAGTTGACCTTCCAATTACTGTCCAATTTCAAGGATCTAGGAATGACAGTGCGGCCGAATACCAAGTCACCTCCGGAAAACCCTACCTTCTCCAACTTAGGTTTCTGCGTAGTAAAAGCGAAATTGCCATGTAACGTGAATTCAACGGGGACCGCAGTCGGGTCATAAATAAAATGGTTCAAATTTCCAGACCATTCATCCTGATTCATTCCCGAGAGAGGCACAAGCGTGTCGTTAACTTCTGCAAAGAAGACCCACGGGAGTAAGGAGGGTAACACGGCGGCAGCAACATTAGAGGCGAAAAATAATTGAGTCAATTTCATGATGATCTTTCAGACCCTCAAGAGAGATCAACAATGTGTTTTATAGGCAGCAACAATGCATTCAGGTCGTGCATTTTGGAGCCATGAAAATCTGTAGTCATACTCTATATACGCACTACCTGCACAAGTACCCATTCTGAAACGTTACAGCTAGAATATATCGTCACGCCACCAAGTTTAAGTTACCACCATGGTTGGAATACCCTTGACGCATGCCTCGCGATGCAGTCACACCAGAAACAATTTTCCACACACGTTTCCCATGAATTAAAATGTCACACTTTTCCATAGACACGATTCCTATTAATGAAAATGTCACACTTTCCCCCATAGGTCTGCACGAATTCGGCAAGGTCCCCATGACGTGGATTTCCATAATAGTAATAATCACATGGAATCTTAAGCATATCCCCAGGGTCATCGCCAGGACCGGCAGGTGAGGCAGCTGTAGGAAACACAGGAGACTTAGTTATTCTGTCGTAAGGCAAAATGTAGATTTCCACCTCGAAACAATTTCTATCTCCCTCGGATGGCTTTGAGTGGAATATCCCGCGTGCTGGGCCACCTAATAAAGCACACGAGTAAAAAGGTCGTCTGCCAACCATCCATGTATGATCCAAATTCAAGGAAGAAAGCTGGACTTTAGAGCCATACACCAATTCATTTAGGTATAAACCCACATACTCCCAGTCAGCTTTTTCCAAATTTAAAGCGTAGTTAGTTTCTAAGTTAAATTCAGCAGGTACACCTTCTGTGTCCCCATAAGCAAATATGTGCACATGATCAAAGCGATCTCCAAGATAAATTCCGTGGAGCGGCTCAAAAGTGTTATTGAATTTCGCGAAAAAGACCCATGGAAACTTCGAGGGTGGCCACGCACTGGCAAGGGAGGCCAAAAGGGAGGTGACGAACAATTGTGTTAAAATCATGGTAAGTTCTGATGCTCTGTTCGAAAGAGACAAATGGCTTATTTAATAGCAAGGCCAAGAAACGTGGGGTGTCACACATTGTCTTCGAAACAATAGTAAGTGAATCATGATCATATCCTGATGCATGCACGTCTCCTGCATCAGTGGGGCCGCCATATCTGTTCCGAGAGGCTTGCCCCTAATCAGCTGATTAATAGACTGTTGACATAAGTCTATATTGCCAAGAATTCGCGAGCCAGTCATCAATCAATAAAACAAATAGGTGTGATTTCGATCCAGTCAAAATCATAAACGTATCTTTCGCTTCTTTTCCTTTGAACTCTGTGTATGCAATCGAACAGCTTTGAGAACATTTACCTGTAGGTCTGTTCAAACATCACGGAAGGTTAATAATAGATCTGTTCATTTAGACATGGTGTTCAGTCGATGAGGGTTACTGTAGGAGAAGAATTGAGGGCTTTTTACATCAACGAGGGTCGCGTGGGGATTACACGTCACGTGCCGTGCGTTGCGTCTCGCCCATAGTTAGGCTACGTGGACTGCGACCCGTTTGTTGGAACTGTGTATGCTCTAGATACTTCTTATTTTCATTTTGTGAAGTATCATTGGCTGCAAAAGAACACATATACTGCTCATGCATATAATTTATTGTTGAGGACATTGTGTGGGTTTCTGATCTGCTGTATTGACGTGCTGGTTTTATCACGTGACAGATTGCAAGATAGATCTCACTAAAAAAATCGCATTTTTTAAATCAACTATAGCAACGGAGGGAGACCGAAAAGTTTCCCGAAATTCGAGCCACCAATAATTTTACTGAATGATATTTGCAACTTACATATTGCCAGCTCCTGCTTAATACGGCCGTTGATAGAATTAGGTGTCCGAGCTAATGGGCTCTAATAATTTACGGGCAGTGTGCTCGTCAAGTAGACCTCAGTATTGGCAACTATGCTTGAGTGAACACAGAAGATATGGCCTTTTTTTTGATCCCTCGTAGTTTTTGGCCTAGTAATACTGCTATACTAATATAAGGTATCAACATTATGGGAAAATAATTACGTGCAGCCGAGTCACCTTGGCTGAAAGGGCCTATATGCACTCTACTGTTTTCTCTAGGATCTACAGAGACACCAACCCAAAGTCAAACGATGAAATGTTGTACTAGTAGTTTAATAAACTGATCAAGATCCTTCATATGTTTATTTATTGATTTCTTTCAATTCTGATTCCCATGTTTTAGATTGATTACTTCTCTCGTACTTTAATTCTTACTTCACCAAGACACTGTGGGAGTATGAAATCGGATCAGAGTCAAAAAAGAAAAGATTCATACCTAATACAAGCGTGCCATTTCGAAATAAACTTTTCAAAAGCACTTCATCTCATTTTTTGCTCCTGGGTTGTTAGACTTGGACTAAGAGTTCCTATTATACACTGCAAGATCCAACCATGTGAATCATGAGGCTGCCTCTTCAGAACTAGAAAAAACCTATATGTCGAATTTTAAGGTATAACTATACCCAATGTAGATACTGTTCAAGTACATTGTTAGTACTGTGCCTCGGCTAGTACTGTGCCTCGGCTAATGCCGTGTTCCTGCACACACCTCACGATGCAAATCGTCAAGTTAGTCGTCAAGCAATCGACCCTTACTAAAACTCAATTAAATTAGACTGTCGTGTAATAGGTTTTAAGCATTTTTATCAATGTTCCTCGTGTCCAGAAAAAGATGGTGTTGCACCTTACGAGTGAGATCTGAGGGTAACCGGAGGCTTCTTACTCCAGACGAAGAGGTCTTCTAACAACAAAAGTCGTTTAGCGGAGTTTCTGTTAACCAGAGATATTTTTAACTATTTGAACCCTCGTCAAGTACGCAGATCATTTTTCACGACTTTTTAATGTAAACATGAACACTTCCGTCAACGCCAGCAATGTGATCAGCAAATTGAACACAATTATTGACGATCTCACTTACGATTTCACTTACTTCTTATATTGACGGTACTAGTACCTTCTAGTTGACGAGAATTTTACTATAGCTAAATACTATAAAAGCCGTGACATCCACCATCGATTCAGTCATTAACTCCTCACTCTCCACTCACATTATGAAATACTCTCTCCTTGCTCTCACGCTTTTTTCTGCTACTTACGCTGCAGCAGCTCAACTCAATGCTGAGCAAAACCAAAAGATTGTTGATGCGATTGGAAAAATGACTAAGAACTTGCTTCATGATACTGAGAAGTTTGCCGAAATGAACGGCATGATGTTGGAAGACATGGTCACTGTGCCTGGAGTCACCGTCAAATCTAATAGCCAAAAACAACTGGAGAGAAGAAGCTGGAGGGAAGATGTTTCTCTGGTTTAATGCATCAAAAATAAAAAGGAAAATGCCTTGGTGGGTGTTGGCGGAGTCTTGGATTTCACTGGATTCGGCGAGGTAGACAACTTTGTTCGGGTGGTAGGTGGATGTTTGTAACCCACAGCTGGCTCCAAAATTTTAACTGCTTGAACCAACACTTTAAGCATTACTGGTTTGTTCAAGTAACAATGTATGATACTCATCCAAAATTGGCAAGAGCCACAACAGAAGTAGTTCCATGAATCCAAAGTTTTGTTTTCCATTGGGTATTTCCGTAAATTTACTTAATTTTCCTCAAAACAAATTGGAATCTTGATCTTTACAAGTAAATTTCCGTGGTGCTGAAGTCTGTACTTCGTGAATCATCACTCTGCTTACCAGAGATAGACTCGCTGAGCAAGTACTCAGTTACTCTCATGGATTTAAATCTTTTCGTGAATGTACAACAACTTCCAATATTTTAACATATCAATGGTTTGAAATTCAATGTGTGCAATGTTCAATGTATGCAATGTTGCATCACCTGTTCTCGGAATCACCTTCCATGAAGTGATAAAGTGCACTACGTCACATGACAAATGGGGTTATCGTTTATCATCACCGGGGGTTAAGCAAACCAAAATGTCTTAAATCAGACCTACCAAAATCTTAGGTATAGTTTCTTGGGGCACGGATGTTTCTTGCTGGCCGGATCAATCAGTTTTAAATTTCACATAATAGCTACCGATTTCCCTGGAGGAATCCTCAGTTATCACACACTATTGACTGAATATAAATTTAATAAGACAAAAATCTGGTATTTTCTCTCGCTTACCCCGGAGCTGTCTTGTGTGAAACGTAAACCCGAAGTAGAATGTATGGTACTGCACATAACTATGTTTACTCCACGCTCATTGTTTATTATCTAATTTAAATGTCCAAAAGAAGCGATCGCACATGGGTCTAGAAAAAGACTAAAAAGCTTCTTTCCTTGTAAAGAACACTAGAACTAGTCTATTTTCACTTAATTCTGGATGAGATTACAATTCTCTTTCAGTGGTTTTTCCAAAAAGCTACACTACATATAATCATTGACATGGCTCCAAACCTCCTTTATTCAATACAAATCCATATTTCTCCCTTTTTTAAACCCGTTTCGCCTCTACTTGCACTGTTCATGCGAAACGCATATCTGCACGTTGATGATGACCTTTTTTGACCATGCGCATAATTAGATTCAATGAAGGGAAAATGATCACCATCAATTTTTTTGAGTATCAAAGGCTTGTAAAATTTTCTTAAACAAGCTTTCTTTTCATAAAAATTAAAGTTCAGACATAAGACTAGATATAAATAAGATCGATTTTCCTCCGTATTTCAACCCTGTCTGGTGAAATAAACCTCTCATCAGTGCTATGAAAGACGCACGTGACCAGGTTTTCCTGAGATATATTCAAATTACGAGAACAAAGGACATTGTCTTCATCTGAGCATTGTCTGTAGCCCGTACAGAAGGACCGCGAATGGCCAAGGAGCTCTTCCGTGGTCCAGGGCTCGTAATCAAATTAGTGAGCAATATACATAGAAATATCCAGAAATCAGGAGAAATAATAAACTTTTTGAAGATGGAAAATGTTTTATCGTGAACAGTGTTTGATGATTAAACGTGGTTGGGTGGAGCAAAAGATGGTGGGTTGGTGAACAAGTAATACCAGATATAACACTGACGTAATGAAGTTTCCATTAGCGCACACCGATTGTTCACTGGTAGAGTTTCTAGTGAACAACTAATTGTTTCTCAAAGATGGTAATCTTTCCGTTAAGAATTCTCTTGGCACCAAGTTTGCAAGAAACTGCAATTACCTTACAACTTCACATGCTTTCATGGCCTTTACTCCGAAGACAATGCAGTACTACGTTGGGTTATTCCATGGCCAGCAGCCTGTATAACTGGCACAGTGTCAGCTCTCTAAGTTCATCAAAACTCATCTCAAAAAAATATGAAAACATCTCACTTGCTCTTAGCTCTCTTTTTCTCAGCTTCTGTCTGTGCAGACACTCTCGAGGTCTTCTATGCCAAAGTCAATGGCAATTACGTGCCGCTCAGTGGCGTGAGTACTGCGGCAGTTGACTTTGTTGGTCTCAGAGATTCCCATCTGCCTCCCGTGCCCAAGTTTACCGTGAAAAATGGAATTGCTACTTCTGGAAATGGCGACAATGCAAAAGTATTTGGTATCATCAATGGCTATGTTGTCTTTGGTAGAACGGCCAAGGTAAAGCCATACAAATTGGAGGTGAAAGACTATAAAGTTGTGAACAAGAATCTCAAGCCCCACTTGTGCCGCTATTTCTACAGCAATGTTCCACCCGTATTGATGAGTAGGGATTACTCTTCTCTCGTTTTGAGATGTTCTGCAGTGGAATTATACTTAATGCCTCCTCCGCAATCTGTGGTGCATAAGCGAGAAATAGACGAGGAACTGATCGACAAGGCCCAGGCACCAGAAGAAGAGAAGGAGCCGACCTTAGAAGAAAACGATGAACAGATGGAGTCCCAAATTGACTTGACGGTGAATCCTTTCATGATTTAACCGGCATCGGGCATTTTTTGTTGGCGTTCCTCCTAAGATGGATCGATGATCCACTGTTGACATTCTGAGTGGTACTGAAACGTCGTCCACGGACTACGGTAATGACAACAATCTGTATCTGATACTCCGAGTGGGAAGTGTTGCAAAACTTTGAAGTGGAGCACCAGCACAGTCTTTTACCAGATTTTTTGGTTTGTCCGATGAAGATTTCGAGTGGGGTGTTTATGTCGCTTTCATTGTGTACAAAGTCTTTCGATGAACAGGTTATTTTCTAACTCACAACTTGCAACATATTTAGCTCTGTAGTACTTCTTTTAAGTATTGATTCCCTAAATGGAGTCAAGTTCTTTCAATAGTCAGAAAGCGTGGGAATCCAGTACCTGGCAAAACAGCGTAGTCTATGCGAAGATGATAATGCGCAACAAATATATCCATACTTTATACTCTTTAATTCTATGGGTGAGTCTCTATATTTTCGTTTTCAGCATCGTCTTTTTGCTTCTGGACAATAAGGAACTTCTTTTAGGAGAACTGCTCCCCTACTATGTGGTCTCTCCTCACATACTCACCTCACACACACAGCTCTACACAGACGATTCATGACTCCAGACCATTAGTCGCATATGCACATGTCTTTAAATACTATAGTAAATCCGCTCTATGTTCTTAGATTTGAGTCGGAGATATGTTTCAACTTTACGTCGATGTCTGCGTATTGCCCTCCAGTAGACTCTGGCCAGTCAAACTTGGGTCCTAACTCTCCAGGAAAAGCCATGGCTCCGGTCTCGGGCCGATCTCCAATTTAAATTCACTCTTTGTCACAAAATGTCCCTTGCTGTGATATTACTTTATTTAGGACGGACGAATGGGTTGGGCTTCAATATGCGAACTTCACATACGAACCAAGTATTGTTTTTTTGTGGTTTTTAAGTAAGAAGTCGGTAATTCCTTTTTGACGATCCCATAACTGTATACTCTTTTTGGGTCTGATTTTATGTTAGTAGTCCAGTATACTATTGTATTAATTAGTGAATTAATAGACGCACGCACGATGCGAAATGGGACGGGTTGACGATCGACCCCGGAAAAAATCCCTTGTATATAGGCGCACTGCATCTAAGCAAGGCCATTCTTCTACTTCGTCGTTCCACCCTTTCGAAGATCTCTACTTGACGAGAGATTATATACAGGAGTGCATGGTATTCGAGACTTGTACTTAGCACCTAATGGCAATTAGTGTAGCCCTAAATCTTGGACTCAAGCCAATGAGCAATGTACCCATCCTTCGAGACGGTGCAGGGCCACTTAAAGAGAGTAAATTTCGAGATTCCTTTATGTGGGAAATTTAAGGGGAGTCATTTTTACACGACCAAAATTGGGAACTTATTCTGCCCCGGGGTGGTGTTGGCCAAAGAGTATGGTGTGACCCTGGCCGCGCCTGCACACAGCGACGCTCGGTGCACGTCTACCGTCAAAGTACTCGTCAACGGACAATCCCCATTTAACATTAGTCAGGCCAAAACTTCGTCTAACAAAGTTAAAGGTATAGTTGGTATCATCTATTTAGGATATAGTAACAATTTTAGTAGCAACTAAGAATTTATAGACTCAAAACGCTACTAAGTATCACAATACATAAGAATCTAAAACCATGACATAGCTTATCATAACCAATGAAGTAAAATGTTAAATAATCTTGTCAATACAACTCATGGATCGAAACAATAGAGAATCTCAAGGGAGATCAATAAAAAAACGGGTCGTGTATGTGCACGGGTGCGAGCACGTGACCCTTGGCGAAAATCCCATTATTCCCTCTCGATCTCCTTTTCCCATACACAATAATACATAACAAAACTTTTACTTTTTACATTACCTACAATACATACATTGCCTTACATACACTCCTCGGATCATGACTTGACGGTGCCCTTGACGGAAACTGACTTCGCACACAATGATCTCCTCCACTGCCCTAGTAGCTCTCCACCCCACCGACTATATAAACCACAACTCTCCCCCTCTATTTTTTTTTTTATCATCATTCAAACACTCCTCATTAAATAAAAACACTCTTTACTAATCTCACTATGAAGTTGTCTCTCCTCACTCTCGCTCTTCTTCCTGCAGCTTATGCCGTCCTTCCTTCGCAGCCAAGTGCTGAGCAGAACAAGCAGATCGTGGATGCCGTTGGGCAAATGACCAACAACTTGCTCCTTGACACGGAGAAATTTGCGGAGATGAACGGCATGTTGTTGGAGGATATGGTTGCTGTGCCTGGTGTCACGGTCAAGTCGACCAACCAGAAGAGAATGGAAAAGAGGGCCTGGACTGATTACCTTCCCTTGGTCAGGAGCCTCACCAAGAATGTGTTGGTGGGTGTGGGCCTGGTGTTGAACGTTACTGGTTTTGAACAGGTGGCCGAGGTGCTTCTGGTTATTGGAGGCCTTTTGTGATCTTGGATTTGTCGTGACGAAAATGTTCGTTGACCGTTTAGTATCAATAAATACCAATCATAATTTCAAAGTAGCGTATATGCAGGAAATTCAAAACCTTAAATTAGGCTATTACGCTGAAACTATCAATTTACGCAGTTTCAGAACCGATTTCATAGCTGCGGCCAAGACTTTTGGCTTCACGACTCTTTCTGGGCTTAAATCCCTAAGACATGACGGTCGGATATTACGTCACGTGACTCCATTGCCTAAATAGGCAGGTCCGCGGCCGGAATGGCCAATTCCGGAGCTTATATCCAGTTCCGACCTATTGACTTAGGTCGTTACATCCTCCCACAAAAAAATTATTGTTGCATTATTAAGCAGTTATTTGGATCCTTCAAGACCCAAGTTCATTATATTTACTTGGGAACCTTGAGGCTGGCATGTGGGGGTCACTAGGGGAGGGGTATGTTTTGAACGTGGAAGTCACGTGACCATTCCGAGGGTCTCGCCAACTCCACGAACTCCCGCAAATTTTCCATATAGAAGAGCACGGTATTATATATACTGGTCAAGATTTGTTTGCCGGTTGTGCTTATTTAGGCTGCTATGCATTGTTTAACATGTAAGAACCCGGAATATGCCCTTGTACATGATGAAAACAAAACCTGGAATTATGCACACATGTATTTTTTGCTCCTGTATCTATGTAAGCCGTATTTGTAAGATCCCCAAGTGATTCGTGTTGTATTCATCTTTTGAGACGTAGTTGAAGACGTGCGCGCACCACTTTCTAGTTACTATACCAACACAAATCAAAAACGGGGATAAATACTCCTTGAAATTGGAACAAGACCTTTTATCTACTAACTCTAAAGAAAAATCAATTGCAGGGACTCACTTGAACTCCAGCCGAGTAAGAACTGGCTTGAACTATATACAGGACATAACCATTGTATCACCAAACTTGATAAATAATATCAACAACTTCTCAATTGGTTTTAGGATAAAACATTCTTCGCTTATTAAACTAGGATTATCTGAAGGTGATAAAATACCAGACATGTCTAATCCATCAGTGGCAGTACCAGAGAGAAATATCTATCCTATCGCTTGTAGACACTCATTAAACTTTTAGTAAAAGACCCGGCTTCCTATACCATACTAATGGATTTATACCAAACTAATAGATTTATACCATACTTAGTGACTTCGAATCGGCCTGGATCATTAAGTTTACTTTCTTAATCATATACTAGTATGGCTGCATCACAGCTGATCAAGCCACTGAGTGAGGACTCAGATCACTGATGGTGACAGTTTAAAATGTTCAATAGCTGATCACAATCTGAAGATATATTCGGCTATTGGACCAAAATCTTGACCAAGTACTTGGAAGCAGTCAAAAAGAGATGGTTTGCATGCTTATGACGTAAGAGATGCCAGCACAGAAATGGGAGCCACAGGAATTCCAAGTTGGTCCAGAACAAGAGATCCAGTCCAACTACCACCAGGAACAGATCAGTAAAAAACTGGACTGGATTGAATGGATCTGAAGAGTTGGAATAGTCTGAACAAGCTGGAACGAACTCCCAAGCAACGACACCAGTATGGTAGATACAGGTACTGGCTGATATTACTTTTATACTGATACAAGGATATTAACTGGTATTGGTCAAAGTGGTGCCTCGGATTGGCCCTCGGATTGGCCCTCGGATTGGCCCTCGGAACTGGAACCCAGGTGAGGGTCCCCATGATAAAACCTTCCACCGACCATCTTTAAGTCTGCTAAAACACAGAGAAGGGCTCCGGAATTCCAGCATTCCAATAAATTATTTCATATCATAGCACGATGGAAAAAAGCGTGTTTTACGTTGGCCCTTTTTCTGCTGACCTTGTCTGGTGCACGGGTGCGGTGCCCTCGGAATACAAGTCCATCAAAATTAACAATGAACACTGATACTGATACAAGCGGCCAAAAAAGAGGTGGTTTTTATACTTGCTACGTAGATTTGATTAGAGAAAGTTACTCAGGTACAGTATAGGATGTTCCATAGTGCTGAAGATGTTTGCAGTAATGCTTTATGTATCCATCTACTGGAAAATACTGGAAACGCGTTTGGTTCGACTGTGCATATAAGAGCCCGGCGATCTGGCGCACCACTTCTCGGTATGAATCGATGTTCCTGCATGTAAAAGGGTGATTATAAATATCGTGACATGAACCTCTCTACTCCAAAGAAGCTCACAGGATCAAATTTTATTTGACTCTCGAGCCCTATTTTTAAAAGAGAAGAGTATTGGTATGAGCATTGGGATTTCTACGGTCTTGGCAAAGTTCAAGGTGGGCAGTGGTTGATGGCACCAGCACTTTGGTCGCGAATGTTGTGCACATATTAGCTCACGCGATACAAATAAGGTGAAACATGGATACGCTGCCTGTATGTTAATTTAATTGGGGTGCATACCGTGCATACATTATGTGTAGTCAGGTGCATAAAGGATCACAACGTGGAACGCAAATCTAATACAGTGAACACATCGTATTTTGGAAATTACTGCACATACACGGCTATGCATGGGGAGTTCAGTTGTAAGTTAAGATACAAGCTTCTATGGGTGGAGAGAGTTGTTTATCTCTGAAAACTACTATATCTGCATGCTTGGTCCGCAGGGATAGAAATGCATACGTGGCATCTTGTGTGCAGGCGCCATGGGTGAGCTACTATTTTTCGAATCCAAGGCAGTTGGACGGAGGCTAGTACCAATGACAAATTTGCTTCCAGGATAATCCGTTCCCCGTGCTGGGCTTCTCGATTTTTGAAGGCGAGTTTGTCCTTTAAATTGACCTACAAGGTACTCCAACAAGTTGCGATGGGTAAACTTGCTCAATTTGTCACTTTTTCCCCAAGATACCTTTCGGTAAGCAGTCAGTAGGAGTCTAACCTTTTGGCAAAGAAAACAAAAGAGTGGCAGGTTTCTGCCCACATAGTGGCTGTCACAAGAAAGGTACCGAATAATCGAGTTGATTTCATTGTGATCTTTCTCAAATCAGAGACATCTTGCCTATTTATTGGGGCAGTCTAGGAAATAAAAGAGTCACGAATTACCTTTGGAACAATACTATGAATGATCTAGATTTCTGTGGTCCCAGTATCAACAAAGTCATCAGGCCTAATTCGGGTCAATCGGTTTCATGCTTCTGTATTCACCATCAAAATGGCTGGCCAAGGCGAGATTTTTGTTGCAGCTTAGCATCTAAAGGAGGTGTTATTTCATAGTTTCTCCTTGAGAAATCTACTAGTAGCTAAGTAATTTGGAAATGGATATCCATGACGTGATCACGTGATCGCACATTACCAGTAGATGTGAACATCGGATTGACTTCATTGTTCAATAACTGAAGTAATATAATTTTGAGCTCTTACGGATTTACTGGTCTCATTTAGATAGCTTCACTAATAGAAGCTATCAAAATCATGCAAAACTCACTTAAAAGCGAGGCACCAAGTCCTAGTTATATGCACACCCAGACTGTTCAATAGTGTCGCATCAAGCCGCATCTTTTGATACAAACATATTTTGATATCTGAGACACCAGTTCTAGATAAAACAAGGAAATACTGCTTTGGTAGTTTAAGGCCTTGGTCAGAAATAGTTTGTTTTTGTTTAATTTAAATTTTCTTTAATTTCTGATTTTTCCACTCATAGTTCAGTTTTTTACTTTTGATCGCACTTCAGTTCTTTTTCCACACAGCTATGAATAAGTGTGAATCTAGGAAAATTTGTATCGGTCAATTAAAAAATTAATGCAAAAAAAGTCAATAATCACTTTTCTGAAAAATAAACATAAAAATATTTTCTTAACTGGTTTGTAGACATGACTGGTTTATCTAAAAAATGGCGCTTTTCGTCTACTTATATAGGAGACTCACTATCCAATCTCCAGCCATTCGGATAATGCCTAAGCAGTTTGATCAGAGTTAGCCACAAACTAAGACTGTCATGAAGATTAAGTTTTAAAGTGGAATTTTGGTGTAAATAATTCACTTGGATGTATTGTTAGTACATCTTTAGACTGTTCCTGCATATAATACCAGATTCGTTTTTTAGTTAAGCTTATCTTGGGGATGTATCCTTACTAAAACATTCAAACTAGACCTCCGTGTAGTGAGTGTTTAGTGAATTGATCTATGATTCTTGTTTAACCAAAAAAGGTAACATGACTGTTTTTTGCGCCAGTAATGGTGGGGTTCAAATAAGTGGAAAGAAATCAGAGTGGAGATCCTACGGTTAAAATATCTTTATCTACTAAAACCTTGTTAATGCCATTATTAATGTTTTTAAAGTTGGTAATTCCGTTGACTTCAACAATTAATGCTCTGACAGTACTAGCGTGTACTCGATTTCCCTTCAGGAATTGAACACTTTTGAACTACGACCATATGCAATGGATTTTCTCCAATTGAAATTAATCATCAAAACGTTCAGGTCTTCTCTTTTCACTCGCTCACCACAAAATTCTCTCATGACTCTCGCTCTTCCTGCTGCTCTGTCAGATGCTGACAGAACGAAAGATCGTGGACGTGATTGGTAACAGGACCAATAACTTAAACAGCTGCGAAAAGATGCTGGAAGGACTACCTTTATTTTTCAAGAGTCTTACCAAGAAAGTTTTACTTGGTGTTGCAGTTTTGGATATCAATGGATTTGGCAAAGTTGCTGATATTGTTCGGGTCATTAGCTTGTTCCAACAGATGCGCCAGGAGCACTCGGTTTTAGGGTACAAAGTTCAAGATCAACCCCAGCTCTAACGGTTTCTGGTATTGAATATGTATTTTGCCATATTTGTTCACAGACCTCCGTCTCAGATGTCGTCTCTCAAAATTGGCAGTCAACAAGAGAGTCTCAAGTCCTGCTTGGTGTTGTATCCCTCGGCTACACAACTATGGGCGGACATTGTCTATCCACATGCATGCATAATTTATGCATTGAGGCACCAGGTTTCACGTTCGCTCAGATGCTAGCTTAGAGCTGGATGCACTATTACAAGAGGTAAAAAACAAATCGGATTGTCATGAGGAACACTCATCAAGAGTTGTCATCGATGATTATCGTTTACGGATATCCAAGAATTGCAGAATACTAAAACCTTCAATGCACTAAAAACTATGATTCAGTTAACTACAACAAAATTTCATATAGGCGTGGAGTCCGGAAGAATTTGAGTATGCGCTTGCTCAGTTGTTCAAATGATATCGTCTTTGATAACAAGAGTGCGACTTTTTAGTAGACTAGAGCTCATGTGACGTGCGCGATATGGCACTTGCGCGATTAAACACTGTGCGTCCATAGCCAACTTGGAACCGCCGGTGCAGCAGTGCGCATTTATTGCGCTTTCATAGAATCGTCTTTCACATGCAGGCATGTAGGTTGTTGAGAATCAATCCTAGTCTTCAGCAAACATCAGTACCTCTCCACTAAAAATTATTGGTACGTGCTCCCATGGTTTTTATAAAAATTCAGTACTCCTAGAAATTACCGTGGCTGGGGCTTCTGAAAGACAACAGGGTTGCTTTGAAGGTGGGGTTTCGTAAAAAGCCAGCTGAGCTCGGATTTATACACTGCCGCACTAATCTGTGCTTCCCACTACCCAATTGAGCGGGCGTACTGCAGGGTAATACACCACACATAAAAGTGTGGGCCTAACGGGTCAGGCTTTTCCCCGAAGTGAAAGAGGGGCTGCTGCCCATTGATCATCGCAATAATCGTGGAAGCACATAAATCGTCCTTCAATGCAGGCCACACCTTCAATAATGTTGCGAAACTCGAAAGGGTAACACATCATATCAGATTGGCCGAGATAACCACATTCCACGAGTAGTACTGGAATGGGCCAGGGCCGCTTCTAAGAAGTGTACACCTATTTCGAGAACACCAAAAGATCCGTTTTTTCTGGGAGACACTGGACTTTTCCTATAGGTTATTTTTAGGGTACCTGAGGTACTATAGCAGTGTACATTGCCGAAAGGGAATATTGCTCTTATCAGAAGTGGCTTTTCTATTATGGGCTAAAGGCGGCCAAGCAACAAGGCCTAGATTATTTTTAGTCCAATTTAGTACACCATTCTACTTAAAGCCCCACTTACTGCATATAATCCCCGCAGGCGCAACTCACTCAGAGAATCGTGATTCTCAATATATGCATAACTGCCACTTGCAGTACTATCCAATTGATACCTACAGCATAAATTCCTCATATCTCTATACAGTATCATATAAGATTATTGTAAGATAGGTGGGTAGTTTTTGATAGCGATACGAAGTATTAGGGTCTATAAGTTCAATAAAAAAAAGTCAAATCGATTAAAATTAGAGAATTACTCCAAGCATCAAGCTTGAAGCTTTCTTCACTCAAAAAATAGTATTTTAATTAAACAACCATAAACAATTATGGATAAATAGCAACTCTAGCGAGTTCGAAAAAGTCATTTGAATCGACAAACGTCTTGGTCTTACAACAACAAAGCAGCAAATCCGAGGATAAATCCCCCAATGGCAGTTCTAGAACCTGCATTTGCCAATGGAGCAACGGTTGGGATGGCAGCCGCAGTCAGAGCAGACTGGGCGCCGGGGGCAACGTTTCCTGCAGCAACGGTCTTAGCTGCAGCTGCAGGAGATGGCTTGTCTGGCTTAGGAGCAGAGTCTCCTCCAGGCGTAACAGCCTCTGGAACAATGCAGACTCCAGCGACAGTGATGGTGGTGGGTTCAGTAACAGTGATGGTGGTTGGGTGGCACACAACGTCACACTTGGTGATGGTCAAGGTGGTCTCGTATGGGCAGTAGGTGATGTAGTCGGTGTACGTCTTCCAGACAGTGGCACCAGAAGCGTGCTCACACTTAGGGCAGTAGGTGGAAATTGTAGTGGTTTCGCTAGTAGCGGTAGTGATGTTCCATCTGTTCACGCTCGAAGACTCTGGCATGGCAGACGAGGTTTCAGGATCAACGGGAATGGTTGAGTTAGTATATTCCGAGCTGACAGGAGCATCGGTGTTGATAACAGAAGCAGACTCAGAAGAAGAGGATCCAGATACTGGAGTTTCGGAGGAGACAGGAGCTTCAGAAGAAACGGGAGCTTCAGAAGAAACAGGAGTTTCGGAGGAGACAGGAGTTTCGGAGGAGACAGGAGCTTCAGAAGAAGAGACAGGGGCTTCAGAAGAAGAGACAGGAGCTTCAGAAGAAGACACAGGAGCTTCAGAAGAAGACACAGGAGCTTCAGAAGAAGACACAGGAGCCTCACTAGAAGAGACAGGAGCCTCACTAGAAGAGGTAGGAGCCTCACTTGAAGAGGTAGGAGCCTCACTTGAAGAGGTAGGAGCCTCACTTGAAGTCAGGGAAGAACTGGACAGGGGCACAACCGACAGCAGCCCTCCATCTTCCGCAGGTTGACCAGTCTCAGAGTCATAAGGCAAGATGTAAAGCTCGCAAGCCTCACAATTTCTATTAGGAATCACAGAAAATTCACGATCGAGGAAAATTCCACGGCTGGCACTTTGGTATATTTGGCACGCCTGGAAATTACCATTTGTAATCTGGTTGTCGACAATTATGAATGCAGCACCATCGACATTTTCACCGGAGGAAAGCAACTCCTGGTAGAAGCCCGCGTCATAATCATTGTATATCCTATACTGGAGATCATCTCTTTGCCATTCTGCAGGTTCTCCTGTAGGCGTCTCATCATAAGTCAATGCATTAATGTCAGTATCTTCAACGGTTAATGGAGTGTCGACGAGCGGAAAGTATTCGTCGCCGACCTTGGCGAAAAAGACCAATGGGTAGTCTGCAAACGCAGTCGCAGCGAAAGTAGAAGCGAGGAATAAGTGGGTTACTTTCATTAAATTTCGGATGGTTTGTGAACCAAGAAATTGGGGCTAGCTTTATAGGCCGGCCAAGAAATGCAGCATCACCTTCCCGTCCAAGCAATTTTGTGTCCAGAATAATCACTGGAAGCATGTGTGGAACGCAGATACATGTATGACCTGCAGACGTGCGGCCAAGCTCTTTCTCGAAGACGTTGAGTTCTTTTTCAACCACCTCCTCGACCATTGAGTATCTTTGTGACAAATCATAACCTGTGAAGGGAGGTTCTTCACTTGAACAAGAAATCTAATTAAGCCTGTTCCCAAACCATTGATCGTCTTTTTTTTTTGTCATCGACCGCCTGTTAATTCCGGTGACCGGTCAGTTGGTGAACGCGGCCATGATGCACGGGTAAGATGCGATGGCCCAGATATGAGGCCATAGGTTTCGAACCCTGATATCGGCGTTTGGGCTTATTATAGTTCGCTGCTTCATTCGTGCAGGACACTAGTGTTAAAGCAGTGCGCTTATACTCAGGGCTCTAGTCCATTAAAGTAATATACGAGATATTACTCACCTTTAGGTTTCTCTGAATCTTTCATTGTTTCATGCTTAAATTATATGATAAACAAGTGCCCATTCCCAAAGTGAGTGACTACTGCGTGGCTCTATTAACTTAGTGTTGAGATGAATTGCGCGAATTGCGCATATGCGTCACCGCACTAGCAGTAAGAGGCTTGCATTACTCACTTACAGACTGGGTCAAAACCACCACAACAGCGTTTCTGAGGAGCCCACATGGGAATTAACAAATTTGACAAAGCTCATAATTTCCTTTGTATTACGATGGAGTGTACTTACCGACAATTTAAAATTTATTTTCTTCAAGGACACCCCCGAGAGGTACCCCCACGGTCCGCCCCAGTGCACCAGAGGTACGGTTTTTGCGAGAAAAAAGAAATTCTTGTTTACACCAAAACTTCTCGAATCTCGAGATACATGATCGGCCAAGAACAAAGGTACCACACGTAGGCTGGCAGCGCTCAAAAATACCGAATCCAGTCTCTGAAGTTCCCAAAACGGACGTGTTTGCCAAGATGCGAAATCGTAGGATATTCAGCATACCACGGCTGCTGCACTCATGTCTTTTTTTAACTGTGGGGTTCTTACTCCAATTGGCTTTGCTACTCTAAAATCCGTTGGGCTGTTTCTGTATATCCGGGAAGTCACATGCATTAATTCTATTCCCCACTAAAGCTCGATAGTACATTTATACTATAGCTTTCCCATAAGTTTCCACTGCTATGGCTTATACTATTCACCATGACTTTACTAGGTCTCCCCTTACTTAGCATCAGTACCCCAGATCTCTAATTATGAAGCAGGATTTTTAAAGATGTTTTCTTTGAGGCAAGAGTACTCCAGAATTAGCGTAAACACGTGTCTTGCTCTGAAATTGACTCGACTGTTTCTATCAGTATCTTTAAAGAAGTTGCTCCACAATGCAGACCGTAGATCCCAGACGTATACAGGACCACGGCAAGTCCAGCATCTTTTGGAACGCTTTTGTTGATTTCTTCGTGTGAACAATAAAATAACCTTAGTCAATAGGTTGGAACTAGACTTAAACCACGCAATTGGAGTTTCTGATCCTGTAAACAAGGAACCATGCCTACTACTATAGATTTGAACTGTGACTCTTTTAAGCACTGGCAAAAGCATTGCCCACTTTTTTTCTGAAGCTAAAATCGGAGCATTTGAATTTAATGAAACATTAGTTGAACTAACTTTCCCATGTTGTCGTCTGGTACTGGGAAGCCAGGTCTATTCGTACCTTGAGAAGAAAAGACCATTCGGAGCGTCGACCAATGAAAGAGCACGTAAAAATTTCTGAAAGCAGACGGTGTACTCAAGAAAAAATGAAGCACTTTCTGATTCGGGGTCTGCCATGAGCTCAAAAGTCTAGACTCTTTCGCAGAAAAGACTTCTGGTTTTCTCTGCTGGTCTTGGGTAGATATCTCCGGAAGCTGTGTGGATTTATGCAGGTACCTTAAAATAGTTGGCCATTTATTTACGAGGAGACGAATGTGGAAGTGCTCAATCTCTGTTACTCGATATAGCAAGTGTGGCGGGCATTGGAAGTTTCTGAGTCACAGGATTTTCAAATAATTGAGCTATTAACCGGCTTCTTTGCAGCTGCCCATTTAACATGAATGACCCCGTGTGCGAGCGTTCCCTCTGCAGGTGAGACTGCTTCCAGTAGAGGTGAAGATTCGCTCTATTCTTTTTATAAGCTCTCGAAGTCCTTTGATTTAAAGCAATACTGTGTGGAAGTCGTTTCAACATCAATGCCGGTGTCTTGTGCAGTCTACATGATATATACTCAACTTTCAGGCCGTAGTTTTTGAAACTGTTTAGATAAAAGTGCATATATGACGACTTACTCAATCGTCAGGTAGAGAAAAGAGGCTTAACTGCATCACAAACCAATGTAGTATCACCCACACTCGTCCACTTTGCTACTCTAGATCTTGCCCTTAGTTCATGCATTGTGTGTGGCTGCAGTTGACCATACAGATCCTCAAAGGACGTACAGCCAGCTGTACAATCAACAATCGCCAAGAATCCAAAGGCGTAGACTTTAAGCATTCTTTTAGTCTTGTTTCAATGCGGTGAATTGTCCGCAGATGGCCTTTGTTATTTCCGGAGTCAAAAAGAATCTCCCCAAATGAGACAGCTTACTGTAGATACGTTTAAGAGGGAACAATCTGGAATTTCCAGGCCTCAGACCTTGTCCCATGTGAAACGATTGGTTGTGTGAAAAGGGCTTCAAAAAGGAGTGATGGACAATTCTACATTCTATCAGAAACCACAAGAGCACAACAATACCTGGTTTATCTGCAGAAGACTGTATACGGGCGTGCAGTGGATCTCCTTTGGGTAATTTCCGATATTTCAAACTCCACTCCAATAAATCCAGATTCTACCAGAACTAAAAACATGCTACTACTCATTATTACTACACTTGAACCATTTAATTGTGCCAAGTTTTTCACTAATACCATTTTTTATCAAGCACTAAAACCCCAATACATCGTATTTTACCCGGTATACTTTCTAATTCAATGTACGCTTCAACCCTTGATGATTCAACGCATAACAATAGACTTGATTTGCACATTTACAATGTATTTTCTTGAGTCTATTCCTCATTCAAACCCCAAAGCTTCCAGTGATTTCCATTCAATGTACTTGTCTGTATTACTCTTCGTGTATAAGCCAGATTATAAATACACGGCCATTTTCTCCACACCAAAAGTTGGTCAGAAAGCTCAGTCTCTCAATCTGAACCATTGCTAAACATGAAAACTTCACTACTTCTTCTTGCTCTTATTGCAGCAGCAAAAAGCATTCCCTTTGTCCAAGCCACTAGAAAAAACACCTACCATCTGACCCATAATCAAAACCTGTTCACGTGGGATACAGCCAGTGGTTCTAGTGGCCTGGCATATTCCAAGAACCAAAAGGATAAGGAAACAACACACTCAAATGAGGAGTTTGCTGCAGTGAAAGAATTTTCAAAGGTCTTTTGGTGGAGCTTTGGCTGCATGTTGGTTTTTTCTGCACCTGCCAAGGTGGCCAAGTTTGCTTTGGTCATGTGGGATATCATTTAATGGTGTGAGAGGATTTGAGCGGTATAATACAAGTTAATAATTTCTTCCAAATACACATGCCAAAAAAAAAACAATTAAACCACAATTTTTTAGACAAAAACCAAAGCACAATTAGACGTTTTAGTGGGGCGACTTGGAGTTTTTCTCACGCTCGGTCCAGTTACTGTTATGAATGTGGAGATTTTTTTTTTTGGCTTGTTAGAAATTTTAGTTCACTGATGTTTTATAGCAAATGATCATTACAGTATTTATATTCTTGTTGGACGGGCAGGGCAGTAGGTCGTTCGTAAGTGAGAGTTTTGGTTACTAGAGGATGTAGTGAGTGCGAAGATTGTGCTGCGCTTCTTCACGGCTGGAAAAATACCTGACAGCTTTAAACTCAAGGCTTACTGATTTCGATCTTAATAGCAGAACTTTCAAATGACTTTTTTTTTTGGGCTGGCCACGAGCCTTGTACCGTGCGCTTACTTTACGCCTGCCAAAGTGTTGCGCACTACCAGTAGTAAACACTTAAAGCTACAGTGAAATGTTTCGCAAGAAGCCTATTTCTCATTCATCATAAACATCTGGCTTTGGAAACGTCTATACTAAGATTTTCCATCTAATCCGTTGACTTGTTCTCAACTTATCGAAGTTCTCGGCCTGATGAATGGGTGGAATGGATCTAATTGCAAGTTTAGACTTTCTCTTTTGAATTCTTGCTGATCATTTCAGCCACAATCCGGTCGAAATCCACCCTTTGCTCCTTTTTCGAATCCCTTTTCCAACCAAACATACCGAAGCCTCCCAGAAAACTGGCAAAACCAGTGGATTCACCCAGTTCAGACGCAGAAACCGGCTCGCTATGATTATACCCTTGGAAAGATAACAGCGGAAACTTACCCAGTAGTAATGCCTTCACATACTTGTAAAATGACAAGTCGGCTCCGGGGTATTCCAAATTGGTTAACCGGTCGGTCCGCTGGCACCCCAACACCGGGTCTTTTCCAGCAAAGCGGTCGTCAAACCATTTGAGTGCTGCTCCGGCACCCTCTGCGGCCTCCATAAAATGGGTGGTGGTGTTTGACACGGCAAACTCCATCGACTCAATACCCCACTCACAGTAGTTGTTGTAGCCTCTCTCTGCTCCCACAATAGGGATGATCTCGTCAGCCTTGCCATGGTACACGAACATTGGAATCTCAGGCACTCCATCTCCTTTTTCGAAGGCCAACGTACTCTCCCGGATAAGTGGCATGATGATTTCGTCTGAGAAAAAGCCCCAGCCCCGGGAAAACCACGGAAGAAACCCGCCAAAGAATTGGGCGAGGGGGTACTTGATAAGGGACCCCACCAAGCACTGATTATTGGCACTAAAGAAGAAATGTTGCCTCATATTGAACCCAATCATGCCATAAACATGGTCCTTGACCCATGGGTACTGGTTGAGGATTCCATTGATTCCGTTGGCAATCAACCCGGCGAAGATGGTGCCGTCGCATGCCTCCACCGTAGCAGTTAAATTTGTACACCATCCACCCACTGCAGCGCCGATCAAATTCTCCTGGAGTTCTGGAGCGTAATTTGGCTGGAGCTGGGATGCCCATCCGGTGGCAATGGAGCCTCCAGAATACCCCCACATGGCGACCTGTGCATCTGCCTTGATACCGGAGATTTTCTCAGAGGCCAAAATGGCTCTGATCGAGTCCAATGTGGCTCTGCCGCCCTGTTTTCCAACAGTAAATGACGCATTAGGGCCATCGTAGTCCGGCGCAACAATGTACCAACCTCTGTTGAGTATAGGGTTCATGAAGTACGCCTCTATTTGAATCGATATAGTGACTGCAGAGCTCCCGGAGAGCATCGAGTACGAGGGTGCACAATTAGGGTCCGCCGCATCTTCTGCAAACTGGTACGAAAGCACCTTCCTTGGATCAGCATTGTAGGGCTCGATGACGGTGGTCACGATGGCAGTGGCATTACCAATTCCATCAGTGGACCGCACCAAAAACTGCCATGCGTTTTTCGTGTTGATGGTGCTGTGCACAGCCCGAATTTGCAGCGGTGTTTTCCTCCATGAGATCACGTCTCCAACCTTGTAGGCACTAACGTTCGCGGGGACGCGGTAGAAGGGATCTGAGCTGGGACGCTCTGTTTTGACAAGAGAAGCACTGGTGACCTGCATGAAGCACGCCAAAAGAAAGGAATACCACAATTTCATGGGAGTTTGAGAGAAAAGAGTGATATTTTTTTTAGGATTAGGGCTCGGGGCGTCTCTTTTAATACCATTTTTTTTTAATTACTTACTTATGGTCTCCCAAAGCCAGTGATGATGTTTTCAACGTCCATGCATGGTGGCTTAAGACCCCGCATCCATGCGTGCAGGTTGCCCGGGCCCTGACAAAAACCAAAACAAAGCAAGACATACGAAAAGCTACCAAGTCAATTGTTCAAGACCAAAGAGTTGGTTGTTGGTGTACCCATTACTTTATCCAAAAACGTTGACTTCAAGAGCCAATTGTGTGGCAGGTGGCTTTTGCAGCATGGCTTCAGTGGAAGACCCTGTAAAACGTGCCCTGAAACTGCGCCTTGAGAAGCCGCGCTGTGAAGCTGCACCCGTTTGCATGGTGCTTCGGCTAGCGTATGTGAAGAACCTTCTGAAATTTTTGAGACACAGTGGGTCGGCTATTTTATAGCTCACATTTAATCAGAACGGCTACTTCAATCTTATAGCAAAAGAGCCGTCGAGAGAATTCAGTCCTTTGGGGTCAAAAGGGTCCCGAACCTTGTGGGGTTGGCTGCTCCGAACTCAATTGGACTTTTTCAATTTTACCAAAATCTCCCTTGATTAGTTTTGAGCCCTTACAACCCGTCTTAGTTTCTTAAATACACCTAGTTGTGGCAAATTAACCCAATCCCAGCATCTAAAACGCGTCTTGTATATGTGCGAACATGCAGGTGGAACACGGAAAGATATTCACTCGCCACATAGCATATACACGGAGCCGTGGATTGGATTTTTTATACTGTTTGAGTGTCTAAGAATTTATTGGATTAGAACTTAGACCAGCCTCCTATTGCTTGCTTTACTCCTTACGCCTGAATTGCTTACTCTATATCTTGAGTGCTCGCAGAAAATCATCACCGTATGGCCATCTGTTTCGATCACTGTACCCTTATGCATTGCGCTTGAAATTTTTCTTGAATTATCTGAAAAATAGATAACCATGCACCTAGAATGCTTACCCGTAAAAATCCAAGAATGTCTTTCCATCTAGCCTCGACATATCAGCTCAGACTCCTCGTTTAAGGCCAAATGATTCGAGTGTTCTCAAAGATGTGGGATGACTCTTTCCGGGACCTGGAGAATAACTTTTGTATACTCAAAGTTGGTTCTCAGATCCACAACTGCCGTTGGTTTACAGCTCTCGACTAGCCATTCATGCAATTCATGCCATGTTACTAATTCTGAGACTCTTTTTTAGCCGGAAATTGCCTGATGATCTTCTTAAGAGTTTCATTTCCAATCTTCTATCTCAGAGTGTCTAGCTCTCTGATTTGTCCAATTATTGGCACTATCAATCCAGGGAAGTTGATGTTCTGAATAGGCCTCCCCATTTTTAAATTATCTATAGAAATGTACAGATGTTTCCAAATTGATTGGGTTAATCAGACCAATACTAGAAGTCATAAGAATTCTCAAGAATTTGCTCAATAACCCTGTGTTGTTTCTGGGAGAAGTATTGCCGAGAGATGCTACATTTGCCGATATGTTGAGCTGGAAAAAACGGAAAGATCAGCTCCGGTTGTCTTGTTTTTCTCCCCACTGAAACTAATTTCTATTCTAAAGGAAATTTACCTTTTTTCCTGAAAAAAAACACGGTGGAAGGTCATATTTCAGAGCCAATATTTGCTCAAACAGACAGTGGGCTAGAATAGAATTTTGTC
Source organism: Metschnikowia sp. 04-226.1 (assembly GCA_002370245.1). Classification (NCBI taxonomy): domain Eukaryota; kingdom Fungi; phylum Ascomycota; class Pichiomycetes; order Serinales; family Metschnikowiaceae; genus Metschnikowia; species Metschnikowia sp. 04-226.1. Next base: position 27,702 of record NLAD01000707.1, read on the forward strand.
TTGGATTTCTAGTTGTAAGAACCTCTTTTTGTAGAAGTATAAGTTTTCAAATTCACCAAGTAAACCTTTGTGGGTGCAAAATATGGGACTGAGTCTAAGCTTGAAGTTTTTAATTTTGTCATGTTTGACGTTTCCAATATGGCCAGATTCTTGGGATCGTAGTACTGAAGTGTGTGTATTTAATGGTGCTCCAGAGAGGGAGTATTCAGTCTCTTACATAGATTTGAGGACACCAATGCTAAAGAGTATTGGGGTTCAAGGAATAGGGTGACAGCGTAGGCTAGAAAATTTCCACGAGTCGTGCGCTGCCCATAATGGATATGGTGAAAAAATGGTGTACTAAAAAAATCCCAGTCTTGGCTAATCTCGTACATGGTTGAGGCACTAAAATATCGTTTAGATTCTCGGCTAATAGGAGATGGGGGGGGGGGGGGGGGGGGGGGTGGTGAGTTTTTCGCGTTTTAACCGGAAACCGATCTTACATTGTATATGAGAAACCAGTACATCCGGACGTACTGCACATAAGAGATTATGGACAATTGTTTTAAAACAATAAAGTTTGAAGGCACCGTCTAACTTTCGCTTAAAAAAGTCGGCTAAACGATTCGGCTTAAAAAATCGACTAAATGAGTGGATGGCTAAGGGAAGATAGAAAAGCGACAATGTCGTTTTCATGGATTATCGAACAGTTCAGTTGAGGACAGCTCATAGGAATTCTAGTATACTTTTCATACAGACAATTCCAAGTGACTGATGTTCCATACATAATCTTTCCACTTAGTAAACGTGCATAACCTTGACTGTTGGTGGTCAGACAGGAATGCAGGAGAATTGGCCTCGTTTAATGGGGTGACCAGAAAAACCAGGGCACATAACCAGAGGTGTTTACGTGACTTTTGATATTATTGTAAAAAGAGAACTTCATGCAGGCATCAATGTTTCGGTTTAATTACAGGAAGAGTGTGGCTTAAGAAGTTTTTATGAAATATTTTTTATTGGTGATTATACAAAATTCGGTAGCCTCTTTTTCGTGTGGAGTGGACCCTCAGTCCGCATTAGGCAAGGGTGCATTTTTAGATGTGTCGATCGGTTTCGCACATAAAAATGCCGCAGCAGTTGCAAATGAAGCAGGGGTAAAAAAAGATCGTCCTCATCACGCTTATATGCCGCACCAACCCCATTGAGCCAAACTCCAGCCCTTCATGGCCAAAATCATTGGTTATTCTTCTGTTCATAGTACTTCAAATTTCAATGTAACGTGACAATCCAAGAACAATATCTTTTAAAAGAAAACCCCACAATTCGCAGATCCATTTTGTTCACATGGTATTGCCTTTTCAAAATCAGTCCCTTTCTATGCCGGGAAAGGACATCTCTGTTGCATTAAAAAAAGCTATAATCCTCTCTTCAACTTATCCAATCGAGTAGTCATCAGGGTCCAGTAGTATTGCCTAACTCCAGCAGCTTGTATTGGCCAATCAGAAGCACGCACCGCTAAGAGTGGTCCCAGAGAAGCCAGGTGGTGTACACACAAAGAAGACAGCCACACACAAGGGTACTGAATAAGAGGATACACAGTGAGTTGGTAGAGATTAAGCTCATATGCACAAAACTTGTACAACTGTGGGGCAAAAGGTGACTTGTAAACGTGGTTATGAGAGTTTGGTATGAGATTTTGGTATGAGATTTTGGTATGAGAGTTTAGGTGAGTAGACAAAACAAGGGAGCTTGTTGAAAAATTTTCCCAGTTGGGCAATAACTCCATAATGGGCATATGCACCCAGACTTAACCCCGTTCGGTGACGAAAACAATCCAATGTGGTCAAGGGTTGACTCTTCCCATTGATTTGAGAGATGAATGGAGCGCTCTTGGGAATGCTCGAAGAAACCATTCTATTTTTATTATTAAAATTTGTTTACATCTCAACGTCGGTCAATAATTCACGAAAATATGACCTGAGTTCTTCGCGAACGAATCCCTATTATTTTGCGGTCATTGTAATTTCTTCATTGTTCTCATGCCGCAGAAACTAAACGAGTTCGGAAAGATTTGGACCGGTGCGTGTTGAGGTATCCCAAAGAATTAGCCCAACGTGCCCAGGATCCAAGAATAGTAAGATATCTTGTAATTCTCGTCAAATGCAGATCTTAAAAACAAACAAACATTTGATGTTACTCTAATGAAGCCAACAAAAAAGCATCACTAGGTTGCTCCAATGGCTCCTAACCATGAAATGAACCATTTGTCATCTTTTGAACTTTCAAACATTCCGTATTCGGAGACTTTTGTGCTTTAAGTGAGGAGAACCATTTATTCTTCTGCATCTTTACTGATGGCACATTGTTTCCCGCCATGCATGAGATAGCCTAAGTGCAGCACTTCTGTATCAAGGCACCTATCGAGTTAAACGAAGAAAGAAATCACCCCATTAGTACTTTGCCGAAGAAATTGGGGGACCTTTTGTTTTTTAATTGACTAACCTCCATTGTTCGTGAAATCATGTAGATCAGTGGCATTGTTCTCATGCGACGGGTCCTTCATTCGGTCCCATATCAAAAGACCCTACCTTAGGAAAAAGTCCCCAGAGAACTCGAGAAACGGCCCGAAGCAACTTGAAAATTTTACTGGTATACGATAAGGTTGGCTGAAATCTTCTCTATAAAGCTGCTTCACATAATATTCTCCTGGTGCCAACTTGTAGAAAATCACTTGGGGTTCACCACGCAGGATCTGCGTTGCTGCACAGGCGCAGCGCAATAACTCAGACGATTGCAAAACATTGACTACCTTACCGCGGAGCCATATTTGATTCATGGGCAAAAACTACTTAAAACCTCTGTATCCTCCATAATGTCTGTTAATTATCATCACTTATCATGAACACATTTATCTTGGCTTTTGCAGCGCTCTTGTCTAAAGGATTGGCTACGGGGTTGGTCCAAGATGGTCCGGACTGCCAAAGAGAGGTCTTGTCTCACGGTTTCAAGGCTAACTTCTACCACTATCCTTTGGACTGTCCTCGGGGTTGGGATGCTGATTTCTTTGCTGGTGGCTACAAAGAGTTTGGCATGATGGGTAGCGTCGAAAATGTTGTCAATTCCTACTTCTTCCAGGAAAACTTTGTTGATAGATCAACGATGCAGATGGGAACCATCTACGGCTTTCCAATCTCTACCACCAACTACACCGTTGAATTGACTGGTTACTTCAAACCTGAACAAACAGGTGAATTCGCTTTTGATATCACTGGTGACAATGGAGTTTCTTTAGAGTTCGGCTTAGGCCAATTGAGCTGTAAAGAGGTGTCGTGGAGTCAAAAGAGAGATCCAATGGTCACTCTCGGCCCTGTCGGGGGCGGTGGTAATATGGTGTCCAATAAAAAATCGGGGAGCTTCTACTTGGAAGCAGGATTATACTACCCTGTCAAAATTGTCACGTTCAACTGGTTTCAGCATGGAGGTTTATCTGTGTCTATGTCCACTCCCGCTCAAGATTTTGTGAAAGACTTTGCCAATGTGATACTTCAGTTGGGAACAAAATGTGTGTATCCTGAGAAACCTACATCTATTGAAACTGTTTCAACTTCCGTGTCTTCTGTTATGTCAAGTACTGTCCCAACAGTTATTCCAACTACTGTGCCAACAACTATTTCGTGTTCTGAGCCAACAGTCATGTCGTCTTCTGAGCCAACAGTTATGTCGTCTTCTGAGCCAACAGTCATGTCGTCTTCTGAGCCAACAGTTATGTCGTCTTCTGAGCCAACCATTATGTCGTCTTCTGAGCCAACCATTATGTCGTCTTCTGAGCCAACCATTATGTCGTCTTCTGAGCCAACCGTTATTTCGTCTTCCAAATCACCAGAGATGCCTTCGTCGATTTCGTCTGAAGTGCCCTCTGTTTCGCCAAAGATGCTGTCATCCGCACCTCAAATGCCCTCGTCTGTGTCGTCTGCCATTTCATCATCTGTTCCAGCCGCCAAGACAACTTTCGTTACATCTGCTATGTCTCCTTCAACACCAACTACTTTGTCTCCAGTTCTGAACCCAGTGACATCCGCCGAGACTGTTGTTGAAGTCGAGAAAGAAACGACCTCTGCTCCCGTCAAGAACCTCGTTGCTCCTGATCAGCCAGCCAAGCCGGAAAACGGCCATAAAGTTGCTGAACATAAAAACGAAGCCCCACAAAAGAATACCAAGTCTTCTACTGATGCTCAGACGAATGTTCATTCTGTCGTTGCATCAGCTTCCTCCAAGACTCCAAAGGTCCAAACCAAGGTTGAATCTGCTGAATCCCACATTACTCAAAAGCCCAAACCTGCTGCTTCTACCTGGTCCGACGCTCAAGACCGCACCATCACCCATACCCTTACCAGGGCGGTTTCTAAATCATCCACCACCGCTATTCCTTCCGCAACCGACCTCTATCAAGGTGCAGGTCAAAGGAACGTGGTCGCTGGTCTCTTGGCCGGTTTGCCACTTGTGCTTTTGGCAATCTAATAATCTTTTTCTTTCGACGACCCAAATTTCGAACTGGCGCCATACTTTCTCAAACAAAAAATCGATTTTTTGGTCCAATAATACCACCATGGGCCATGGGATCCAATATTTCTAAATCTAATAAAATATATATCCTTTTTTTCCCAATTCACGCAGGTCAATTCACGCAGGCCAGTTAATTTGGCTGTGGCCTGCGAAGTGTAGAAATCACAGCCAGTAAATGGGTGGAGGTTTTCCGCGTCTTTTACCGTTATGGCCAGGTTCAGCAACAATGACCAATGCAGATGCATAGAAACAAAACACAAAAGCCTCAGCTACGTTTACAAAAAGAAATCTCACAAAAGCCATATATAAACCCTGAAAAAGGGTCCCAAGTTCCTCACCTTAAATGGTTGCGGGTGGGGTTGCTGGCCGCCAAAATACTCATACCGGCTTGTTTCTCTTGTCCCCGCAATTTTTCTGTACAGGGACGTGGGGCCACTCGCAAATCACAGCGCATGCTTATCTAAGCGCATAAAGACAACCTCAGTCTCGGTGCTATAAATAAGGCCACAGACACTGCATACATTGGGTGATTTGATATTGAATTTCTTGGACACATTTCTTAGTACATCAGTTTTTCATCTTTCTTTGCCAACCACCCCCAGATCATACAATTAACCATGTCGCTTCCAGCCAATCCTGTGATTATAGTAGGAGGCGGGTTGGCCGGGCTTTCGGCTGGCCATCAGGCTTATCTCCGTGGAGCCAATGTGGTTTTATTAGATAAACAGGGGTTTCTCAGCGGAAACAGTGGCAAAGCAACGTCGGGAATCAACGGGGCCTTGACAAGAACACAAGTTTCCTTGAGCATTGCTGATTCCGTGGAGCAGTTCTACCAGGACACTTTGGCCACGGCCAAGGACCGGGCAAACCCCGACCTTATTAAAGTGCTCACCTACAATAGTGCCGATGCGGTGCACTGGCTTCAGGAGGTGTTTGACTTGGACTTGTCCGTTGTGTCCCGTTTGGGCGGGCACTCCCAGCCCCGGACACATCGTGGTAAAGATGCCAAGTTTCCCGGAATGGCAATCACCTACAAACTCCTTGAAAAATTGGAAAACTTGGCAGCTGAGGAGCCTCACAGAGTGGTGATTCTCAAAAACGCCCAGGTTATTGATCTCATCATTAATGACGAGGATCCTTCGTTGGTGCAGGGAGTCAAGTACAAGAACTTGAACACCAAAGAAAAGGGCGAGGCATACGGGCCCGTGATCATGGCCACGGGTGGTTATGCCGCAGACTTCACCAAAAATTCCCTCTTACGGAAGTACCGCCCGGATATCATCGACCTTCCCTCGACCAATGGAAGCCACGCTACTGGAGACGGACAAAAGATCGTCATGAAGAACTCCGGAGTGGCCATTGATATGGACAAGGTGCAGGTGCATCCTACAGGGTTGATTGAATACGAAGACACAGATGCCGTATTAGGGAAAACGACCCCACGCTTCCTCTTTTTAGGGGCCGAAGCTCTCCGTGGAGAAGGAGGAATCATTATAAACAAAAAGGGAGAGCGTTTCTGCGATGAGTTGGGTACCAGGGACTATGTCAGCGGAGAAATGCTCAAGCAATTGAACCAAGGGAACGGCCCGTTGCGCCTTGTCCTCAATACACAGAGTGAAAAGACTCTCGACTTCCACATAAAGCATTACAAGCAGAGAAAGCTCTTGAAGACCATCAGTGGCCAGGAACTAGCCGATGAAATGGGCGTCGCTTTTGAAAAGTTACAAGGCACCATTTCGGCATATAACGATGCTGCTACAGGTAAGCAGAAGGACCCCTTTGGCAAGAAGTTCTACCCCACTACTCCTTACGACATGGAAAAAGCCAACAACTACCATGTGGCATTCATCGCCAGAGTCTTACATTTTACCATGGGAGGAGTCAAGATCAACGACAAGACACAAGTCATCTACCATCACGGAGAGCAAGAGTCAGCCTTCAAAGGCTTATATGCAGCAGGAGAGGTTGCAGGTGGAGTGCATGGCCACAACCGGCTTGGAGGTTCTTCGCTTTTGGCATGTGTTGTGTATGGCCGTTTGGCTGCCGACCAATCGTGCAGTTATTTGATGGCTGCCTTGTCTGCTTCGAATAATGCTACAGAACGTCTTAGCCAGATCGTCTTGCACATAGACCCGTCTGCCAAAAGAGTCCAAATTGAGTTCGAAAATACAAAAGAGACGGGCAGTGAAGAACATAAGAATGTTCATAAGGCTGCCAAAATTGAACACCCAAAGAAAGAAGCTGACAAGGTGAAACCAAAGTTCGAGATACCAGCCAAGGAGTTTACTGCTGAAGAAGTGGCAAAGCACAACTCGGAAGACGATTGCTGGGTGATAGTCAAGAATGTCGTCATGGACCTTACGTCCTTTTTGAGCCACCATCCCGGAGGCAAGGGATCCATAATGAAGTTTGCCGGTCAGGATGCTACCGAGGGTTTTGATATGTTGCATGAGGATAACGTGATTTCCAGGTATGCTCCACAGTGTGTCTTGGGTACGATAGCAGGAACGAAATCAGAACTTAATATTAACTAGTACCTTGTTCAAAAGCCAGCCAGCTATTCTACGTTTTCTAGTCAGAACTAATTAAATTTTTCTGTCTTTTCACTTATATAACTTGTTTTCAAAACAATTTAACACATCAATGAAAAAGATCTTTTATAAAGGAGCAAATTTCTGCAACTGCAAGAATACTCGCCGGAAAGCATCGCATAACAAAGTGCTTAGAAACACTTGTGGTGAACAATGGTTGGTCCAGACTCGTCGTATTCTTGCTTCGAGATCCACATTTGTTGGAAAGTGGACAAAGAAGCCAAAATAGAACCACCGATCCAGACAGAGTACTTTCTCTCAGGTGGAGCAATGATCTTCACCTTCATGGAAGATGGAGCCAAGGCAGTGATCTCCTTTTGCATACGCTCAGCAATACCTGGGAACAAAGTAGTACCACCAGACATAACAATGTTTCCGTACAACTCCTTTCTGACATCAACGTCACACTTGATGATGGAGTTGTAGGTGGTTTGGTCAATACCAACGGCTTCCAATCCCAAGTCAGGTGGACGGAACAAAGCCTCAGCAGCTCTGAATCTCTCGTTACCGATGGTAATGACTTGACCATCTGGCAACTCGTAGGACTTCTCAATGGCAGAGGATTGAGAAGAGGTTTGCATCTCTTGCTCGAAGTCCAAAGCGACGTAACACAACTTCTCCTTGATGTCACGAACGATTTCTCTCTCAGCGGTGGTGGAAAAGGTGTAACCACGCTCGGACAAGATCTTCATCAAGTAGTCGGTCAAGTCTCTACCAGCCAAGTTCAATCTCAAAATACCGTGAGGCAAGGAGAAACCGGCGTAGATAGGAACCAAGTGAGTAACACCGTCACCAGAGTCCAAGACAATACCGGTAGTTCTACCGGAAGAGTACAAAGACAACACAGCCTGGATAGAAACGTAAAAGGCTGGAACGTTGAAAGTCTCGAACATGATTTGGGTCATCTTCTCTCTGTTGGATTTAGGGTTCATTGGAGCCTCGGTCAACAAGACTGGGTGCTCTTCTGGGGCAACTCTCAACTCGTTGTAGAAAGTGTGGTGCCAGATCTTCTCCATGTCGTCCCAGTTGTTAACGATACCGTGCTCAATAGGGTATCTCAAGGTCAAGATACCTCTCTTGGACTGAGCCTCGTCACCAACGTAGGAGTCCTTTTGACCCATACCGACCATGATACCCTGGTGTCTTGGTCTTCCGACGATAGATGGGAAGACGGCACGGGGAGCGTCATCACCGGCGAAACCGGCTTTACACATACCGGAACCGTTATCGATAACCAATGCAGCAACTTCTTCTATAATGAGTTAGTAAAAATTCAATGCGGCCTATATGACGGAAAAGGTGATTGTCGGATCAAGGGGGCGATTCGCGCGTTCCGACGTACACCCAGACACCAAAAAAGGCCCAAATGGAAAAACGCCGATAGCCGAAAGCAAATGAGCCGAAGAATGACCACGTAGAGCAATTGACGCCAATGCGTCAAGTAGATTTGCAATAAATCTTGAACACGTCATCCTTCTCCGATCACTCACTCCCCAACTCCCCCACCCCGAGCCTGTAGCAACCAATCGGATCAAACAGCAAACCAAGTCCGACGATTAGGCGGCTTGCTTGCATGGTTTGATTGCATGGCTTGATTGTGACTAGAGATATGATTCGTTCAGAGCATTCCAGGCAGTTCCGAATAGAATCAAGGAGAAATGGGACCAGGTGGCAATTGTAGGGATCAGGTGCACCAGCAAACTTGCCACGGCCGAGAACGTCGAAGCTGAAACACCCAAATCAAGACCCAAGGTTAAAGCAGCTAAAGGCAGAGCAGACAGCCGAAGCCGGCATTGCTATTAAGTAAGTACATACCACCGTCCATTTTGAAAAGTAGATAATTTGTTGAAGAAGAGAAGAGAAAAGAAAAGGGTCGAGGAAAAAAGAATTGTTGTCAGATTCGACCAACCCAGGAGGGAGGGCGACGACGCCTGCATACAACCCACGCGCGCTCAAATACCGAATAGCATTATTTCCCCCAATCTACAAGAATATACACGACTCTCGCCCACTAAGGTAATTGCTGAGTGTTTGCATACCGTCGGCACTCACAAAAAGTCTAAATTCGCCAGTGCGTTTCGTCTAAGAATTTGGTAGCTACATTATACAAGCTACTTTTGTAATTCCTGTAAATTCCTGTAAAAATTTTACGGCCCAACTTCTACCCCTATCTGCCGTATATGTTCGAGCACCTTCGCAATTGCTTCAGCGAAGAGGCTGAGTTCATGCATCTCCGACACTTTTATGGCCACGACATCGCACGCGTGCGTGTTTCTTCCTTGAGAACACGAAAAAACTCGTAGAATCCCCGAAAAGGGTGGGAGAGGAGGCGAAAATCCTGGCTAAACAGGGGGACTTGCTCGTGGAGACGGCGCAAGTGCTCGAGGCTCCGGCGCAAATGCTCGTATAAATGGCACAAATTCTCGTCCAATCCGTGTAAAAACCCTCCCACATAAAACTGACCAGAGACTACTGCGCTACTAAATACTGTCCTAGGAAGCACCAATTCTAGGAATCCTATGGAAAACACAAATTCTTTGATCACCACAAAAAGCAATGTGTTTGTAAACGTGTCACACTCTGCTGATCTAATCATTACTAATATAAATACATCCCAAAATTATACTTTCCTCTCTCTTCAGGCACCCCCATCATGTGCTCGCGTGGCGGACGGCTGGTTGCGAGCCCTGGGCGGATCGATCCTGGAGTGTGCGAAACAACTGGCTGGTTCGGAACCATCGGCCTTTACAACCACAACTGGACTTTCTCCACCTCTATATAAATGAAAGCTGGGGTCTGTAGACTGAAAACCCGTGCCTCATATACCCTCATGCCCACATTTTAAACCCTTGTTTTTCCCTCTGCACAAGCGTCTTTTTAAAGGCTCCGCCCTACACTAGGTCACGAGGATTCCGCACTGGGGAATTTACAAACTCTTACAACTATTAGCTACTGAAACGCGTGCAACCCAACCTCTGAAATGTCATCTTCAGTTCCTTACGACCCATATGTTCCCAATCAGACCACAGGCGAGCAGTCTAATTCCAGGACTGCTGCTATTCAGGCGGTATGTATCCCCGTTCAACGATAAGCTCAGTTTTGAGGACGCATCCCATTATTCACTTGCCGTCTAAGAGCTCTTCATTTGTATCGTTCATATTACTAACTTGCAGCAAATAGACGACACCGTTGGTATCATGAGAGATAATATCAACAAGGTGGCGGAGAGAGGTGAGAGATTGGACTCCATCGAGAACAAGACTGACAATCTCGCCATAAGTGCCCAAGGTTTCCGCCGTGGTGCCAACAAGGTCAGAAAAGACATGTGGTGGAAAGACATGAAGATGAGAATGTGCCTTATTTTGGGGGTGATCATTGTGTTGATCATTATCATCGTGCCCATCGCTGTTCACTTCTCATAGGTTATTTTTAATGGATATATTATCAAGACTCTCCTCGAATACTCCGCCGCCGTCCCAGTGTTTCAAAGCCAGTAATGCAGTATCACTGAAGCTATGTACCGAATAAATACCTTTGCACTACGATAACTAAATCCATGTGTTGAACTGTCACAGATAACATCCTGATGATCTACTATCACAATTACTATATCTGTGGCTATATTACCTGTATACCTACTGCTCCTCCAAGTACGCAGTGTACTTGGCCTCGTCCATCAACTCCGCCTTCTTCTCAATCTCTTCAACCTCCTCTGAGAACTTGATGTGAGCAATCCATCCAGAACCCATGGCATCTTCATTGATCAATTGCGGCTTGCTCTCCAAAACATCATTGATTCCAACCACTTCTCCAGTCACAGGACTGTAGATTTCACTGGCACTCTTCACCGACTCCACTGAGCCAATGGACTCTCCCTCTTGGTAAGTAGCCCCAACCTCAGGCAACTCCACAAAAGTGGCGTCTCCAAGCTGGCTGGATGCGTAGTCGGTGATGCCAATGAATGCACTCTTGTCGGCGTGAACAGCCACCCACTCGTGGTCGGCGGTGAACTTGACAAACTTGGGGGCCTGGCCCAAGTACTTGTAGACGTGGGAGTCGGTGTTGAGTTTGAAGTTGTTGCTGTTGAATCTCACGGCGCTTCTCCAAGGTGCACGGATGCTTTGTCTGGTCAATGTCTTGAACATGTTGATGTGTAGTAGTAAGTAATGGGGAAGTTTAGGTATGAGAAGGCTTGTAGGTAGGGGAGTAGGAGCATGTTTTTTGCGCGGTCGAAGTCACATTGACTCCGCCAAAGCCTGACCTGACTGCGAAACCTACAGACAGTCTAGATTCTAGATTTCGGGTAGACGGGGCCCTTGGGGCTAGTGAGGTCTCCATTGTTCTGGAGATTTATTGTGTGACCAAAATTACTGCCTTGAGTTTTTGAATGGACTTGTGGTGATCTCCGTAGTTGTGGGTGCAAGTAGCCATTGCTTTGTGGAGTAGAGCCATGGAGCAAGGTGCTGCAACCAAACCAGATCTCACTTTAGAATCAGATGTAATAAACCAGATACCGCCCAAAACAACCTTTCTGTATAAATTTGGATTCAATGAGTGGTTCTATAGTCATTGAGACATTATTGGTCCAGAATTGATCAAGTGTCACTTGGGAAAGTGTACTGCCAGTCTCTATGGTGTAACATCCTTGAGTAATAAGTGTTACCATGGCTGAGTAGTATGAGCACCATGCACTCACTGAAATTTCTCAACGATTATTATGGCTGTGACTGACAATGCCCAGAGGCCAATGAGAGTTGCGCCAATCTTCTTATCAAAGGCCCATGCATTTTTGGGCACGCCAATCATGAGGCACACAAGGGCCAATAATAACGAGAAGCAGTTAATCTTCAAACTGATGGAAAATCTCACCGGAATATTATCGGAACCGCCGTGTTTCATTATGATCATGGAAATCGCACCCAACGAGCATATCGCCAAAAGAGGTCCGCCAAAACATGCCCCAAAGGCCATGAGGGGCATTCCCATCTGGGCGATCATGAGGTTTGATATCAAATCACCAACAGAGTTTCCCCATGCAAAAATAGTGGCTCCAATGAGCTCGTCGCTGAGGCTCAAGATCACCGCTGATGCTTTCAAAATTGCAACGATTTCCGTGGCGAACATCGATATCCACAGGATTGATAAAAGAAACCCTAGACAGGACCCAAAGTAGTTCCAGATTTTTAAGAACCGTGACTGTAATCCTGACTGTGTAATCTCTTCCGGCACAAAGTAGCTTATTGGAGCGAAAATGGCCAAAACGAGTAGCATGTATACCAAGATTAACAAGTCCTTGTGGGAGTAGCAAACAACCAACCATAAAGGAGCCATGACAAACTGGATTTTGTAGACCCTTAGGTCGGATAGAAACTCGTTCGTGGTGAGCTGCTCGCATCCATCTTTCACAGGCTGAGTGTCTAGACTATCAAAGTTAAACGCATTAGACCGGTGCGTTTGGATGTGATTGATTGCTTCTTCTCGATTAGGAGTAGTTATTTTGAGAGCCATGTTAGCTGGAAAAGACAAGACATACATGATCTTCAGGTAAAAAGGTGCATCGTCTTCATAAACGGGTAAGAACATCCTCCATATGTCTTTGTAAAGGACCACTTCTGCGTGCAAACAGTCCTCATGGTTCTCTTCTTCAGGTGCCTCGGCACTCAACTGTCTCTCATTGGTGAGATATATAGGAGATTGAGCTCCAGAAGCATGTTTGGACGTGTGCTTCGAGAGACCTTTCAATAGAACTTTTAGGCCGTAGGAGCCCGTTTCAATTGGCACTTGAAGTTCATTGCTACCCATTGACCTGAGAAACGCCTCGTATTCATTGAGGTCTTCAGGCGAAGCTAAAGTATCAATTGAAGGCTCGATAATCTCAGGCACTGATTGAGAGGGCTCGATCCACGCCTCGTCGTAGTGGCTTCTGAGCCGTGATAAATTTAAGTTCAAGAAATGTTTGTCGACTAGAATAGAGTGACTGTAAATCACCACAAGAACATAGATAACATAAACAAGCACTAGCGCAGTCGAGTTATAGTAATTGAATTGGCCCATCAAAAGAGAGCACATGATCACGAGCAACACCAAAATGTAGAAGGTTGAATCTCGTATAAATTCCATTTTAGGCACTTTAAAGGGACTGATGACAGATACTGCGCCCACCACAACCGTTAAAATGAAAAACGCCGCCCCCAAAAGCTCCGATACCGCAAGACCCGTGGCACCAACCTCCAAGGCTTCAAAAGTAGACACCACATCCGCCAGGCCATTTCCTAGCGCTAGTAATGTGAGTCCGGCAAGATTATCAGAAAGTTCTAGAAATTTAGATATCGAATATAAGTTCGGGCACAAGTAATTGCTCGCAGTAACTGCTAGCGAGACAAAACAGGCCAATATTACCCCACAGAAAACCGTGGTGGGAAAAGCCCGGGACGAAGAGCAATAGTAAAAGCTCAAATAGTCAAAAGCGCCAATATTGTATTCCTTCGTGTTGCAATTCGAACGCACGAACTGGCATTGTTCCTTGGATGGAAGCGTTGGAACGTCTATACATGCTAAGGTGGAGTTTTCAAACACAGTCCCCGAGCGCACGAGGGTTAGTTGCAAGAGCAAGAGGACGCCCAAAAGCAGGGTGTATTTCATGCTGGTTCAAGAACTTCTTTCCCATGGGAATTGGTGGGCTGTTGTTGATTGGTGGTGTAGTTGTAGCCGGTAACTACATGGTCACATACACAGTATCCTTCCAGTCTCTTTCTTGCTATATGCATCACCAACACGCGCAGGTAGTTAAGAAAACCCGCAGTGGTTCTATTGTCCGCGAAGATGCGCATTGTCCTAAGCATCCAACAGACCAATTAAATTGGCATATGTGAGACCAAACTTAAGTAAGCCTACTGAATGCCTTAGAAAGTTGGGGAAATTGGGCAAAACAAAGTTAAGCGCTAATACAGAAGAAAGACTACGAAACGAATGTATAGCCGATCATTGCAGCAAACCCCATACGGGCACACGAAGGTAAACCCTTAGAAATAGCTAGTATTTACCGATGGAATGCTGCACCCAAGATCAACCAATTATTCTCCAGTCCACCGCTCATAAAAATACAACAATACCCCAATGGTCATGGGTCTGGAACGCCGTAATGGGTTCAACCTCAATAGGATGCTGTTACGTTGTGAGTGGCTGTGAAATTTGCGTTAAAGAAAAAACTGTTCATGACAAAATTTTCGCTCTTTATAGCCCGCTGCTCGTGCGGGTAACTCTTTGGGCGGGCCAGAAATAAGGGCGAAAAAAGCATGCGCAAAAAAAGGTCGTACCCGGATTCGAACCGGGGTTGTTCGGATCAAAACCGAAAGTGATAACCACTACACTATACAACCATTTGGATTTTTTTTATTTTTATTACTGTATAATATATATTAAATATCCAACGCTTGTGAAACACTACCCTGGACTTTTTAAAAGACACGGAAGTCATTTCTTAGTTTTGGAGTTAGCCCAAAGATGCCCTGGGAATATTCTTTTCATATATTCATCATTACTAGTTGAGCACATCGGCCGTAAAGGGACTCGCAACCCCAAGACTTGAAGCAACGTATGTTTTATATGACTACTATAAGCTTCTATATACATGTAGTTGGAGTCTATTCACAGTTTATAAATGGAGCAACGTCAGAACCGGTCTAGAAAAACCAGAACCTCTTCTTCTTCTCCGAAACACCGTCCGCCATAAACTCCTGGGCATATTGTTTGTGTGCATCTAATTCCCGCAAAAGACGTTCTTCTTGCTCCTGCTGAAGCCTCTGGGCCTCCAAAACATGCCTCTCAGAAGGCCTATTCAATGCATATTCGCCCTCCTTAGTCCGGCGAATATCCTCTGGGATATAGTCTGCGTCCCGCACATTTTTCAAGACAATGTTGGCATCCTTGGGGTGGTACAAGTCTTCGTGTTCCAAGTCGGAGAGCCCGAAAAAGCGTTCCTTAAGCTTGAGCCGAGTTCTGTAAAATTCAGACATGACGTTTTCACGGCCATCATTCCAGCGGTAGAAAAACGAAAAGTACACGATGATGGAACCCGTGACAAAGGATCCAAACCACCTCGTGCCTGTATTCAACCGCTGGTTGGTGTCAACTTTCCGCAACACCATATATTGGCCAGGGTATAGCGACGACCTGGGCCGGGGAGTATAGTTGAGTTTCTTCATGGTCTCGTTGACGGTTTTGTACTGAGTGGGGTTTTTCGGTATCGACGAGTGGCCAGTGGGGGCATCGCTGGGGATCTGGAACTCCGAAGGGTATCCCTCGGGCGGCCTGACATCTGTGGGGTCATAAGGATTATACGGAGCCTTTGGCGGCGTCCAGCCCTTTGGGTTGGGTCTTCTCTCGAAATCGTCCGACATGCAAGTGGAGGTGACGGTTCCGGCTCAGTGAAGGCTCGTTTTTACTGAAGGCTCGTTTTTACTGAGGCCTCATATACACAACTACCGTACACTCCACCACCAGTGGCCAGTCAATAAAGTCTACGATGTTTTTTTTTGTCCCATAAGCTAATATAAGATTAAATTCTGGGCATATTATGTAGTAGTAAGATTTTCCTGTATTTTCCTGGGGTCAATCCAGATATTCATTGGGTGTTCAGATATTCATGGGGTGTCTAGGTAGTACTAGCCATTTACGTTCTCACCTTAGTGTGTCATTGGAGTGAAAAATACCATAACACAAGAGCCAAAAATTGGGAACCCAAAATTTCGGCAAAAGAATCAATATGTCTTGAAAACTGCAAGATATCAGTTTCCAAAAATATATAAAAAAAAATACAAAAATATAAAAATACAAAAAAAAAAAAAAAAATGGTAATCAGAGTGTGTCCTTAGAATGGGCTTATTAGTGCAGCTCATGGACTCTCGATTTAGCGCGCGGTGGGGACATCAACTGTACTACAGGAGCCACCTACTTAGCCACCGAAACCATGAACCAATACTTGAGTGGGTTTCTTCGGTTCTTCTCGTTGGAAACGCTCGATACGCGGCTATTTCCTCCCGAGGACCTAGCAAAGAAAAAAGCCATCATTGCCCGGGCTAAGCCAGAGTCCAGATGGCATACGCTAGAGTTCAAGGTGTACATGGCAGTTTTTGCCGTGGTGGTGCCTATGATGTATAAAACGGCAATGGACGCTTCCAATGAAACGAATCCCAATTATCCTCGCTTTCAGCACTTGTTGTCGGAGGGATGGATGTTTGGGAGGAAAGTCGACAATTCTGACCAGCAGTACCGGTTTTTGCGGGACAATTTCTGGGTCATCTGGGGTTTTGTTGCCGTGCATACGGCGCTTAGAAGAATTGTGTCTTTGATGTACCCATTGAAGAGAACCTCTTTTGATTTGGCTTTTGGCCTGGTCTATCTCTTCATCTTGCATGGGACAAATACCGTCCGCGTCTTGGCCCATATACTTGTCATGTTTGCCATGGTAAAGTACATCGAGAGTCCCAAAGTAGCCCGCTGGTGTCTTTGGATTTACGGGGTGGGCTCTCTTTTCTTGAACCATCATTTCAAGGATACCCCATTGCATATTGCTTTCCTAGACAACGGATTCCACGGCATTGTGGCTCGCTGGGATGTCTTCTACAATTTCAGTTTGCTTAGAATGTTGTCATTTACCCTAGATTTTTTGGAGAAGAAATCCCAACCCAGCAGCTCTTCTCTGGATGTATCGTTAGACCTTGATGGGAAACCAAGCAATGAGGCCAGCTCTAACATGGCTCCTGAACTTGGCGAGAGAGCTAGATTGACTGCGCCGCTTGATCTCTCCGAATACTCCTTATCCAACTATATGTCGTACTTGACATATGCTCCATTGTTCATTGGAGGTCCCATCATCACGTTTAACGACTACATATATCAGTCCAATTACTACCAGCTTTCCTCCACAAAGGATGTGAGGAGAACCATCATCTACGGTCTTCGCTTGCTCTTTTGTGTGTTAGTCATGGAGTTTTTGCTTCACTTTATGTACGTTGTTGCAGTCTCAAAAACGAAAGCGTGGGACGGGGACACGCCGTTCCAAATCTCCATGTTGGGAATGTTCAACTTAAACATCATCTGGCTCAAGCTTCTTATTCCATGGCGGATTTTTCGGTTCTGGAGCTTGCTTGATGGCATCGATCCCCCAGAGAATATGATCAGGTGCATGGACAACAACTACTCTGCCGTGGCTTTTTGGAGAGCATGGCACCGGTCATTCAACAAATGGGTGATCCGCTACATCTACATCCCCTTGGGAGGGGCGGGCGCAGGCGCAAATGGGTTCAAGTCAAGAGTGGTGAACTCGCTCTTGGTGTTCAGCTTCGTGGCCGTGTGGCACGACATTGAGTTGAAACTCCTCATGTGGGGCTGGTTGATTGTGATATTGCTCTTGCCTGAGCTTTTTGCTACGGCTTACTCCCGGAAATTCGCCGACAGGCCTTGGTACAGGCACTTGTGTGCGGTGGGAGCCGTTGTCAATATCTGGATGATGATGATCGCCAATTTGTTTGGATTCTGTTTGGGCAAAGATGGAACCATTGCGCTCTTGGCCTCCTTAACTAATACCATCGGCGGCTTCTCCTACTTAGTGTTATCGCTGGCATCATTGTTCGTTGGAGCGCAGGTGATGTTCGAGATGAGAGAGGCCGAGAAACGGCGAGGAATAGACGTGCGGTGCTAGGCAGACCATTTGGGAGGACATCAATGTGATTCCAAACGTCAAATTAGCCTATGACACGAGGGAACAAATTCTGTCCATCAGCACTTGCACCCACTGTGTAATGTCACCAGGAGCAATTACCAGATCAGTGGAGTACATGCAGCTTACTCATGTTGTCTTATGATAAGCATAGAGCACCATCTAGAATTCCCATTGAACAGAGTACTTTCCCTTACTACATGCAGAATATTAATATCTAACCCATTAATCATGTCTAATAAATGTCGATTTTTATTGTCTTCAAAATTATCAATACATTCTAGTGTCGAATGCACCCGATTCGGAATCGCACTCTTCGCATTATGTTATACCATTTGCATGTTGCGACTACTCCACCAGCTCTCCCCACACCAATGGCTCCACCCACCCCCGTGCGTACTCGACAAGATATCCAGAGGCTTTATCAAAAGCAGCTAGAAAACCCCGAAAAGTACCAATGCACGCTCAAAGCCATAACGCAGCTGGAATGCACATTCAAAATCTCGGAGGCCAGCAATGTCCTGGAAACCATCTGCATACCATTCAAAAGAGTCTTCCAGCGGTGCTTGGACCCGTACGTGACTAACAAGGATAAGAAACAGAAAATTGAGCGGTGGGTCAACATCGAGGTCACCGACAGCACCAGCAACGATGTGATCAAGACGAGGTACAGTTCGGAGATCCAAAGGTTTCTACAAGCAGAAGTCGATTTAGCAAAGTGGATGGAGACGCAGGCCGCGCAAGCAGATGCAAGCGAAGATTGATGAGGCTTTGAAGCTTAAATATTAATACTTAGTTGGAGGCCTAGTAACAGGACCCTTCAGGGGGCTGCTGCAACTTCTTGTTGGCAGCAGACGCCATTGACTTCCTCAACTCCAAGAGAATGATTTCCATGGTGTAAGACCTTTTCCAGTTCTTCAAGGTGTCAAAATTCTCGGCCAAAACATTGCCCTGCGAGTCCACACATGGCAAGTTGATCTTGGACACGAAGGTCACCTGGGGTGGTTCCTCCGGGTACTTTTTGCCACACACAATGTTAAGGGAATAGATTCTATTTTCGTGGTTCGAGTGTGGAGGCCCCAAGATGGTGCCGTTCCAGTTGGTCATGGTAATGTCGTCTTGGTTGGTCAAGCCATAGGAGATCGACTGGGCACCCAAGCCTTTTTCTCCTTTCTCCAACTCTTCTAGTAATTTAAAATTCCGGGGTCTGCAGGTTAGTAACCATGGGAGCTATTTGAAATGCATTTCACATACACTTTCGACATTTTAGCTGTCTAGTAGAATAAGCTAGGACTTGGATTGCGGGTTAAGCGGACAAGCCTGGCGTGGAAACCACATGCACACCCGCGCCAGGCCAAACACATCAACTCCGATTATCACTTCCCTATTGTATATCCCGTTATGGACGGAAGCCTGTCACCCTTTCTTGAACGGCCGTCTCGGCTAGATTCGACGACCGTGTTTTCCAAAGAAAAGGTCTCCCGGCTAGAGTATGAGTTATCGGCATTGAAGACCGAGAAAAAGCTCTTACAACAAAGCAAAGACTCCAGTATTGCCCGATACGAAGAGCTTCTATCCCGGAAAAATGCTGAACTCTCCCAACTCCAGGCAAACTTTGATTTTGTATATAATCAGAGAAAGGAGTTGCAGCTGAAGATCAAGAACCAGCAAGAAGTGTCTGGGAAATCAAGCGAAGATCTTAGTCTGAAGTTGAAACAGATAAACGCCCAAAACAAAACACTCAATGTGAAATTGGATCAGTACGAGAGACAATACCAGGCCATGGCGGGCAAATCCCAGCATCTCCGAGCGGATCTCAATCGAGAGCTTGCTATGAACGATCAGTATAGGGAGAAAAGCAGTACGCTAGAGGCCGAGAACGGCAAGTTGACCCAGATAAACGACTCCTTATTAGAGCGTATCAATAGTCTTACGGCAAAACTTGAAAACGGAGATTCAGAAAAGAAAGTGCACGAGCTTCAGCTCAGCCTTCTCTCGCAAAGAAAGGTTTCTAATGACCTACAAACCAAATGTGACCTGCTTCTCCAGCGGAAATACAACAACGAACTTTTAAAGCAAAAGGTTGCGTCTCTAACATCCAAACTCCAGGCTGCCGAAAAGACCCAGACGCAGTTGGCCGACTTAAAGTCAAGCAACGCGGAATTGCAAGCAAAGTTCAACGATTACTTTGGCCTCATCTCGAGTCAAATCGGATCCTCAGGAGATGAAGATGTCTTGAATTTTATCCAGTCCTACAAGAACCTCCAAAATAAAAATCTAATTATCAGCGATAAGCTCAAAGAAAGAGAGGCGGCACTTAATGAAATGGCCCAGCAGGTGCAGGACTTGAACCATAGAGTCGAGAAAGAGTTAGGGCCTTTAATTGATGGTTTGAAAGAGGAGGTTAACAGTAAGACGTTGGAAAGAAAAGAATTGCTCAAGCAACAAACACTCAACAGAAAGGAGATTGAATTCTTGCGCAAGTCACTCAAAGACTTGGACACTGTGGTGTCCAGCCAGAAAGCCGCAATTTCCAGTGCCGAAGCACAAAATCCAGAGAAGAAAGGTGCTGTGGACCAGTACATGTCGAATTTGGAGAAGTTGGTTGACGAATATAAGCAAGAGCTTGAGCAAGTACGGCAAAAAACCTCAGTGACGTCCGTGCTGTCTTTACCTACGAAGAGGCCACGCTTGATAGACGATGCCGACGATGACCAGGACACGAAATCCAAAAACTTGGCTTCGTTGCGTGCGGAGAACTTGGACCTCCTTACTCAATTGAAAAGTCTCAAAGATGAGATAAAATCGTTGAGCAACCAACTCAAGCTATCGCAAGAGGCACAAAAATCTGCTGGAGGTAAGGCACTTCAACTTCTGGCAAATCCTTTTGCTAAAGATCAACTTGTGAAACAAGAAGTGTTGGACTCATTGAGACGAGAAAACGAGGGACTCATTGCAAAATACATTCAGTCGCTGGATGTGGAAAGTGTTCCAAAGTCAGTCTTCGCTCGTCAAGAAAACGACAAGGACATCATGCAAACGAAAATCGATCAGCTCTTAAAGAAGATAGACCGTCTCAAGTCCGTTTATGCCGATAAAAGCCGCGAAATCATTGCCATGATGTCAAGATACTTCGGCTACACCATCGAGTTCATCCCTAGCCCCATTAACCCCAATGACGTTTGCTCGAGAATCAAGCTTGTTTCGAGATATATGACCCAGCTAGATTCCGAGAGCAACCCTCCATACCTATTGATAGATGTGCGCCTGAAATCATTGAAGGCCCACGGAAGCTATGAGTTCAAATCTGTTTGCGAAGATTTGGTCCAGCAGTGGGTGGGAGAGAAAAACCAGATTCCGTGTTTCTTGAGTGCATTGAATTTGAAGATATACGATCAATACGTGAGAAATAATTGAGCCGTTTGGTCACACGGTTGATTCTAATAGCTTATCTGCCACTAGTTTAATACATGACTCATATGACTTGTCGAGATTCCGGGGGTCTTTGACGACAGAAATCCAAGCACGGCCTTTTCTGATCGTATCGAAATGTTTTTCTAGGTCAGAAACCAACAGCTCTGTATCACTTTCTGTTCCGTGTTTCGAGTGGAAACAGTACATCCAAGCCCAAGCATCACCATTTTCCTTGTCGCTATTCAACGAGCGTTCGAACCAGGCCTTTGCCTTTGCAAACTTGCCGTCAATCCAGAAAAACACCCCAATTCCCAAAAGTACTTTTGTGGAATTGTTTGTTTTCTTAAGAGCGTCGAGAAATCCGTTTTTCCGATGCGCCATTTTGGGGATTAAGCGAAGGTAAAGAATCCAGAGCTCTGATGAAGCAGGAAATAGCTTCAAAGACTTATTCATGAGTTGCCTTGCATATACCATATCGTTCAGCTGCAACTCAAGGTTAATGCGTGCCTCCCATAATCTAGGTTCATTTTTGATGTCCAACAAGGCAGTGTCCAAGAGAGACCTTGCTCTTGCGAGAGCAGAGAGTTTGATATCCAAGTCTGAAAGGGAAATCCAGATTGCTGCACTTTGGGGACACGTTCTGGTTCCAGCTGAGAGTGTCTCTCTCGCAGCCTTCAAGTCACCCAAATCAATGAGCACCTGGGACCTTTGGAGAATAATTTTTTCATCCAAGTGTTCATTAAATGCCTTTTCCGATGCAATTTTAAGGCTTTCATCATCAACTTGCAAAATTTGTTTGAAGTGACAATATCTAAGGAGATGGATGTGCTTATACCACATGCGCGCAGAAGTGTCTCCGGTTTCTTGTAGGGAATCTTTGGAAATCAGGAGGGCGTTTTCAAAGCAATTTGAACGTACTTCCAATTTGATTCTTGCGGACCAGAACTCTTCGCTTTGGCGGTCTTGCTCTAACCCTTTTTGTAGAGTCTGCCTTGCTGCGTCAACATCGGCCTCTAGAACCCACTGATCCTTCGCGCACATGAGGTAGAATAATTCCAGGTTTGGGTTAAGCAGGATGGCTTTTTTGTATGCTTCATATAGTTGGGGCCGGTCTGTGAGCTTGAGAAGCTGGAAGAAACCACGCCAGTTGGCCTCATCTTCTGGGTACCGTTCAGTGATGAACGACCGGATATAACCCGCAACAGCCTGGTTCAGAGCCGTGTAGTCTTCAGCAAACTTCACCATTTCCGGTAAATTTCCGTCGGCAACCTTTCCCATGGCTAGATAAGCCATTGCCCGTGCCGACTTGGCAAAATCTTCGGTCTGGGCAAGAACCGCTTCTTCAAGCCACCTGCCAACACTAATATCAACCGAGTTCTTGGAAAGCTCTGTAGATCCTTTGGTGACCATGCTTAAGAGTTTCTTCAGTGGCACTTCCAGGTTTTCTCTCTCCTCAAGCTTCAACGCCGTGGTCCAGACCTTGATTTCATGGGGCAACAGTTTGCGTGCTTTGTTGAGAAGAGCTTTGGAGTCCGCATACGAAGAGAGGTTGATGGAACCAAGCCAGAAATTCCACTCTGTAGGGCAAAGCTCGGTTGCCTTTGAAAGCAAACGGGCCTTATCTTGCTCGTCTTCTTCAATCTTTATGAGCTCTTTCCAAAGCACGGTGTTCGAGGGTAGAAACTCCAACGCTTTCATAAGCACTTTCTTTTGGGAAAAAACGTCCGCTGGATTCTCCAATTTCACTGCGGCAAGCCAGAGCTTCTCCGACTTGGAATTGAGCCTAAGAGCTTCGTTCATCAACGATTTGCACAACGTCACGCCCTCGCTCCGGTGGAGTCGTATACTCTCCAACCAAACCAGCTCATCTTGCGGTACAGCATTGCATCCCTGCTTAATGTAGGTTTTAGCAAGAGGCCAATTCTTTGCCTGCTCTTCGAGACGTGCTGAGGAGATCCACGAATCTGCTTTATATGGCTGGGTTCTTCGTAGTGATGCCAATATCTGCCTTCCCTTGTCCACATCGCCGAGATTTGCATGCTGGTTCTCCCACTCTTCTATATCCGAGAGCTTGATGCTGCTCTCGTTGCCATTGGGCTGCACCTGCATTGACCCGGCACCAGATCCAGAACCAGAACTGGCTATAAGTGCATCTGGTGCTGCATATGACCGTTGCAGCTGCTGTTCTAGTAGTCTTTGTCTCTTGTTTTTGCGTGTGAGATCTCCAACCAGCGGGAGGTTTTCCCACTCGTCCATGGTGACTTTTCCCAAGTCAGACTTGAGATCCGTGAAGAGATGCTGGATGACCCCGGTTCCTGTAGGGATATCTACCTTCTCCAAGCTTTGGACGTCTTGTGAGTCATTTTTTCGACGGCGGCTTTGAATCCGGCGGTCAATTTCTTCATATATTCTGTCTGCCTCTTCATCTTCTGCCGAATAAGCTGAGGTTTGCGCTAGAATGCCAGCCTGAGCACTCTCGGTATCAACTTCACCACCAAACTCCGACTCAAACTTCATGGGGCCTGTGTCGGCACTTGTGGTAAATCCTGATGCGCCTCTACCCACACCAGCAACATAGCCGGGTGGCGGCTCTTGGTCGAGGAAGGCCTTGCGCTCCATGTAAGGTGGATGAGTAGAATGATGAGAGAGCTGATATGACCAGACACCCGTACACCACAAAATAAATCATTTAGCTGAAAAGAAGCTGGAGTGACGATTGAATCTTGATTAGCTATACTGGGTTTCTTAGTGAGTCTGCAAAGGGTACCAGGGTGGGGGCAGGTGGGATGTAGTAGCGGGTCACGTGACGTCAAAATTCTCTGGCATCGCATCGCAACTTCCATCAGTATTCCGTTCTCCGACAGCACCATGAGTAAAAGATCAGCCGAGGAAGATGATCTTCCAAGAGGAGCACTCAAAACAAACGCTTCAGAGGGACCCACTCAAGTGGATCCCGAAAACGATACGGACATGGGCCAATTCGAAGACCCATACGGCGATGACTTTGAGTCCGATGGAGAAATCATAGAGTTGGACTCAGCCGGCGAAGAAGATGAGGAGATGGGGGAAAAGAGCATAGAACTTCAGGAAAAGGAGGCGGAGGCCGAACCTGTTTCGGATCTCTACTTGCCCCACAGATCCAAGCCTTTGGGCCCAGATGAGGTATTGGAAGCAGACCCTTCTGTCTATGAGATGTTGCACAACGTCAACATGCCATGGCCATGCTTAACACTTGATATTTTACCCGACAATTTGGGTAATGAAAGAAGAAATTACCCTGCGTCTTTATACGTGACAACAGCCACGCAGGCCTCCAAGGCCAAAGACAACCAATTGATTGCCATGAAATTGTCATCCTTGGCCAAGACTTTGGTCAAAGACGAAGAGGATGAAGACGACGAAGAAGACGAAGACGATGACAACGTTGATCCTGTCATGATGTCCGAGACCATTCCTCTCAAGTCCACCACCAACAGAATCCGGGTGTCTCCGCATGCTCAAGAAACCGGAGAGTACCTCACAGCCCTTCTGCAAGAAAATGGAGAAGTGCAAATCTTCGACTTGGCCTCGCAATACAAGTCTTTTAACACGCCAGGGTATGTGATGCCCAAAACTGCCAATAGACCTGCCCACACCATCCGTGTCCACGGCAATGTGGAAGGGTACGGGTTGGACTGGTCTCCACTCATCAACACTGGAGCACTTCTAAGCGGTGACTGCCTGGGCCGTATCCACCTCACCAACAGAACCACGTCCAACTGGGTCACAGACAAAACGCCTTTCACTGCCTCGCATGACTCCATCGAAGACATCCAGTGGTCCACCAGTGAAAACACCGTTTTTGCTAGTGCCGGCTGCGATGGCTACGTTAGAATCTGGGACACCCGTTCCAAGAAACACAAGCCAGTGCTCTCGGTGCAGGCCTCTACAACGGATGTCAATGTGATTTCGTGGAGCGACAAAATCAGCCACTTGTTGGCATCGGGCCACGACGATGGCTCGTGGAGCGTGTGGGACTTAAGAAACTTCAATGGAAAAGAACAACCTTCTCCCGTGGCACACTACGATTTCCACAAATCGGCCATCACGTCCATTTCCTTCAACCCATTGGATGAGTCCATCATTGCAGTCTCTTCAGAGGATAACACCGTCACGCTTTGGGACTTGGCTGTGGAGGCAGACGATGAAGAAATCGCACAGCAGAAGAAGGAGACTCAGGAGTTGAGTGACATTCCTCCACAGTTGTTGTTTGTTCACTGGCAGAGAGATGTGAAGGATGTCAGGTGGCACAGACAGATCCCCGGCTGTTTGGTGTCTACTGGAGGAGACGGGTTAAACATTTGGAAGACGATTTCGGTCTGATGCATATAGATACTAAATCTAATTCTGGAACATGAAGCCGCTATATGTAAGTTATTAATGTGTGTAAGGAGTTAGCCAATTTTATAACATATAAATTGATTCAATGAGCATTCTGTTCTAATGGCAGGGTACCAAGGTCTGTATGGTGGTTGGGTGTAGAGTGCGATGAGTTCGCAGTTCATGCAAAAGTCCAACACTTCATGGCTAAGAAGGACAAGAAGGCCAAGGAGGCCAAAAAAGCCCGTACTGCCGAAAAGCAAAAGAAAAACAATGCCAAATCGGACTCTAAGAACAAGAAGTTGGCCAAGAAAAATGGCGATGATGACGACGACCAGGATATCGATGCCATCTTAGAGCAATTTGCCAAAGAGCAAGAGGAGTTTAACGCTATCAAGATTGAGGTGTGCTCCCGACCATCCAGCAGATTAAACCCATCGTTCGTGTCTTCACCCATCCATGGAAAGCGGGAGTTGTTCTTGTTTGGAGGAGAACACGAGGTGGACTCGCATGCCCACTTCTACAATGACTTGTACACCTACACCATTGAGAACAACACGTGGAGAAAAATCACGTCGAAAAACACGCCGCTTCCTCGTTCATCCCAGGCCATGTGTGCACACCCTTCAGGGGTCATAGTGATGTTTGGAGGAGAGTTTTCGTCGCCAAAACAGTCTACTTTCTACCACTATGGAGACACTTGGATCTTGGATGCTGAAAGCAAGGAGTGGACCAAGCTTGACCAGAAGAAAGGCCCCTCGGCCCGTTCCGGCCACCGGATGTGTGTGTGGAAGAACTACATTATCATGCATGGTGGGTTCCGTGACTTGGGTACTCTGACCACATACCTCCTGGACATGTGGCTTTTCGATATCACCACTTACAAATGGACGGAGGTGGAGTTCCCCTCCACGCATATCTTACCAGATGCCAGATCCGGCCATTCTTTGGTGCAGCACGCAGAAGGAGCTGTGATCTACGGTGGTTATTGCAAGGTGAAAGCAAAGAAGGGCTTGCAGAAAGGAAAGGTGTTGACGGATGCATGGCTCATTAAAATGAAATCCGATCCTAAAGCCATCCGTTTTGAGCGGAGAAGAAAGCAGGGCTTCACGCCGTCTCCTCGTGTAGGGTGCTCCATGGTCAGCCACAAGAACAGAGGTATTTTGTTTGGAGGAGTTTATGACTTTGATGAGAGTGAAGACAACTTGGAGTCGCAGTTCTTCAACACTTTGCTTTCGTACCAAACCGACTCCAACCGGTGGTTCAACTTGAGTCTTAAGCCTCGCAAGAAGAAGAAGCAGGAGCAGCAACCACAGAAGACCAGGGATGAGGACTTGGAGGATATTTTGAACTCGATTTTGGCCAAGGCTAGTTTGAACGACGACGAAGAAGACGAAGAAATTTCTCAGATCGAGCGCCTTAAGCAGTTGGAGGAGAGAGAGGAGATGGAAAGCGAAAAAGTGGAGTTCGCCATTTCCAACCAGTTACCTCACGCCAGATACAATGCCACCACGTGTGTGGTGGATGACACATTATACATCTTTGGTGGTGTGTTTGAAAGAGACGAACAGGAGTTTGCTCTCGACTCGTTCTATGCAATTGACTTGAACAAGTTGGATGGAGTGAAGGTCATTTGGGAAGACTTGAGTGAGTTAGAGAAGGAATATGTGGGCTCCGACGACGAAGATGACGAAGACGATGAAGATGAGGAGGAAGAGGAGGAAGAGGAAGACGAGGAGGAAGAGGAAGAAAAGGAGGAGGTGCAAGAGGAGGAGGAAGAAGAGGACGCCATTCCAGACCCACGGCCATGGCTCCCACAGCCCAAGCCTTTCGAGACGTTGCGCTTATTCTACGTGCGTACGGGTGCACAGTTTTTGGAATGGTCCATTTCCAATAACAGAGACGTACGTGGTAAGTACTTGAAGAAGGCAGCATTTGATCTCTGTGAGGACAGATTCTGGGAGAGAAGAGAGCAAGTCAGAATCACCGAGGACGAGCTTGAGCAGTTGGGCGGTGTGGGTGAAATTGTTGAGAAAGACTTGTCGGTCAAGACCAAGAGAAGATAGAACATGAGTGTATAAAAATCAGGCACTTTCTGGTAAGTGAAGTAGTGGATACAGTTAGTTTGAAAAATACAGTTGGTTCAAGAATCCAAATCCAGTTGAAAAGAGTGAAAGTCGTGATTGGGAATGTACTCTAAACGTGTAGGCTCAGGCGAAATGAATACCAACTTGGTGGAAGGCATACAAAAGCTTCAAAAAATCGGTCTGGTCCATCTTGGCCGATCTCTGCTCTGCAAAACCCGTTTCGGAGAGCACAGTATTGATTTTCTCCTTGACAACGTTGCTCAAGTCGCCCTTGGCATCCGTGTCCATGGTATCAGCGTTCTGCAGGGCAAGGAAAGCGGTGTAGTTTTTCGTGAGGATCTCAAGCACATTGTTGGACTTGAAGCCGGCAGCCACGGTCTTGTTTTTCCTCACAAAGCAGATTCGGAGCAACCCGTCCCATTCGTTGAAGTCCACTGATGGACGAGGCTGTTTGATCTCGATCCGCACCACCGATGACTCCACCTGTGGGGGAGGACGGAAATTATTCTTGCCCACCTTCATTATGTGTGTGACGTTGGCCCACATCTGCACATTTGCAGAGAGTCGACAGTATAAGGAATCACCCGGTCTGGCCAAAAGACGCAATGCAAATTCTCTCTGGAACATGAGAATCGACACTCGGGGAGGTCTGGGCTGGTTGAGCAATTTAAACACCAAAGGAGACGAAATCTGGTACGGCGTGTTGGAGATACACACGTCGAAGTAGGGGAGCTCAGTTTTCATAAAGTCCCCAAGCAAAATCTCGAGCTTCTTTTCTTGTGGAGTGCCATGGACTCTTTTGGTCAACTCAGCCGCCATTCTGGGGTCCATTTCCACGGCTATCACCTTCCTGGCTTGCTCCAAGATCCTCACCGTAAGGTTACCTGTTCCAGGTCCGACTTCCAACACCACATCGCTGGGTTTGATCTGCGCCTTGTCGACAATACCCTGGGCCACCAAAGGGTTCTTAAGAATATGCTGGCCAAGGTTGGTGTTGAACTTGAACACCGAGTTGAGGTGCTTGTCTGCAGACACGGTTGGGCCGGTGGGTCTGGCCGACGTGGAGAACTTCTTCTTGGGTGCCTTGGCCATGTTGTATTAGATGGACATGTCAAGTGCAAGTCATCGCAGCGCGATGGATCCCCTCGGCGCACCCGTACATCCTCGGGTCGATTTGCAACCGTTCGCAGTCAAACACGAGCACTTCAGGCTTCACCAGAGACCAAATGACTGATCAGGTTAGTAAAAATGAGAGTCGGAGCAATGAGTTCGGTCATGTTAGTGTCTTGAGTTATCTCTCTCACCTCGCTGGCATTTGTTTTATAGTGCACCAGAAGACGCCCCCATGCGTTAGACAGTTCGACTTTGAAACCACCCTCGGGGTGGACAGTCGTCCAGGCATCCTAGTGTGTCCAGCACACAGTCACTACAAGAGTCTTTTTGAAGAGAAGAGACCATTTCCTTTGACGGATCACACTGAATATATGGAACCCTGGCTTGTCGATACTGTGCTTGAAGTTGACGGTCCAATGGACCTCTCTCGGCAGTATATCGAGACCTGTGTGTCCCAGCTTGCAGAGTACCTTACACGGGAGTTTGACAATCCATTGATGTTTTTTGAATACAAAAGCCATGCGGAAAAGGGCTTGGAGGTGGTGGTAAGGAGATATATCAAGATGACTGAGGATCTCTGTTTACATATGCCAAAACTATTGCTGGACATCCAGGAATTCAGCTTGGACATGGACCAGCAGAAAAATGCTCTTTTCAATAGCGATATTGACGGAGATGGCTTTCGTGCCTGTATGAAGGAGGAACTTGAGACAATAAAGAGGTACATTTCTCAAGTATCCAAGGCTTTCTTGGTCTTTCAATCTGGCGACTACTTGATCCACAGCCTCAATGATTTATCAAGTATGAACTTCACTCTTGGCCACGTGAAAATGTCTATTGAGGAGAGACAGCATAAGTTAAGCCAGATCCAGTGCTTCATGGACCTCTCGGAACTCAGAGCCCTATGCCACTCGCTTAAAGATACCTGTACCGAGCTTATTCACATGACCGAAGTTATTAACTTTAAAGACTCTCCTACAGAGGGAAGCTGGGGGTCTGATATGTATGCACATTCGAGAGAAGAGCAGGTGTTCTATGCTCACGATAGTGGAAGTGAGACAGCGCTAGATTCCGCCAGCCACTTTTCCAAGTGATATAACAGTGTGCAGGTAAATTAATTTGCAATTTTAAGGTAAAAAGGCCTATACTGTTGTAGATATATATGTGGAATTGTGTTTCGAAATACTTCAAATGGGACGCAATTGTATGCAGGATCCGGCAACCTCACCAGTGGTTTCGCAACTTTGCACAAGGTTGCAATCCGTGTGAGAACTACCCAGCATATCATCATGACTGAAACTAACAAACTGTCTTCTTATACCGATGTCACGTGGTCATCTAAAACATTGAACTTATCAATTTCCCGTTTTTTTCTGGCCATTAAAACTGGCCTTGGCGCCTCGTCCGGCTTGAAAGACATCCGCTTATCTAGAACTAAAAGCACCACACAGCCGCCTCTCCTCACATGGGATCATTTCCGAGACCACCTCAATCTTATTGACCTGGTTTCCTCTCGAGAAAAGGAGGAAAAAGAGCAGTATAGGCTCCTCAAGGAGACTATCTTGAGCATGAAGCAGAACGTTCCTCCGCAAGGAGCGACTGTTTTGCAACCAATTCCAGCTGAGCAGTTACTGACGACAATCAATAATAACGAAAGATTGATAGTTCCCAAAAGGATATCTAAGCGAGTACATCCTGAGTTGATGCAGCCACTTGAGCGGCGACTAGTGGAGGACTTCCGGAGAGAATTCTACCGAGTGCCCCGGCCTTTCTATATAGATTTGCCGCATAGGAAATCTAAAGATGATGACAGAATCTCCTCGAGTCTTATTTCCATGTCAGTTCGGAAACTTCGGGAAATTCCTCCTTGGGTGCAATACAAAAGAGCTGTGCCTAGTGGCGAAATCGACCTCTTTGGTGTTTACAGAGATCTAGAAGAAAGGGTTATTGAGTTTCAACACGGCTATGAAGATGCTAGAATCAACTTTCTTGCCGTGTGTGAATTTGTCCGAACCAAGCAGCTAAACTCTAGAGTTTTTGTCAAGCAGTGCCAGCGTCTCAGTGAAGAAAGTCAAGTCTTAAGAGAGCGCCTAGGCCATTTCCACATTGAGACCTACGATAACTTCTTCAGCAATGCGCCGAGCCCCGATGAAACCAGTACGATTCTGGTGATCCAAAGAAACTTCTCCATTCTCATGGAAATGTTGTTTGATTTACAGCGTGCAAGTCTGTTGTGTGAAGAAAAACTTACTCTTTGCAGCGCATCTCTCATCAGAATAAGAAACACCTTGATTTCAGGAGAAAATGCTTTCCGGGCGTTCCAGGCGGTTCATGCCAAGTATGTTCGATACGACACGTTTTTGGAAAAATACTTCTGGAAACTCTGGTGGCATTTTGACCTTATCCAGCAAGAGCTCTTTGGAGGTGGTGTCACAGAAGCCGTTGAGAAGCACCAAGAAGTGTTAGATCAGTCCATAATTGAAACCCATGAAGGGCAGCAGTTGTTGACTGTGGCAGAGCCTAAGCTTCGAGGCGTAAGTCTTCTTCTCGTACAGATTGAGCGCATGCATGGAGCCCGTTCGACTGTTCAAAGCTTACACCAATACTTGGCTGCTCAGTAATATAAGAACCAGTCTACTATCAGAAGCCTAATGTATTGGATTACTCTTAAACGTAGTACCAAAAGATGTAGCATGAGTACATAAGAATAGGTTTGGGGTTATCTAAATTGCTCACCAGTAGGCGGAGAGGTTCATTGAGCCCGGGTACTCGAACACTCTGTGAGAATCGCCTATCAAATCTCTCACCTGAGTACCTGCCTCGAGTCTGATGTAATCACCTTCGACATTATTTGTTTCACAATTCTCTCCAGCCTGGAATAAGTATCTGAGTCTGCTCTCGGCATCCGTCGTGTACACCTCACTTGGGGAGTATAATGGCAATACAGGATAGCTATTTGCTTCTGCGCCCAAGGGGTCCGGTTGGCTGAAGTCAAACGATACCCTATTTCTAACCAACTTGCTCTCGGGCGATCTTCTGGCTGGATCAGCAAGAATAGATTTGAGTGGAGAGCTTGTTGCTGGGGTTTCCGGCCGCAAGGTTTGAGCACTCGTAGATTTAGGTGCAAATTCCACATAATGGTCGGATTCATTGGATAAAGGCATTTGCTCGGACTCCAAAGGTTCCGAAAGTTCTGGAAACTGACTGTTGATGACTAAGTGCTCTGGTGACTCCCTGGGAGCAAAGTTATCGTTGTCTTCAAGAAGAGGGACATTGAGAATGGACTCTTTGGAATGAGACTGGTCAAGGCGCTCAACAAAAGAAGACTCCGTCACATGGTCCAATGAATCACTTTTTCTGCTGGTACTTTCGTTCTCCGGTGTTGCTGCTTCTAATTCAGGCTCTTGATTTTTGATCTCTGTTATCTTGTTTTCTTGGCTTGAAATGCTGTTCAGCAGGCCGTTCGAGACGGTGCGTTTGTTCTGGAAATTTGGTTCTGAACCCACTTCTCTCTGGTCAACTTTATGAATCTCTTTTTTTACCAGTGCTTCTTTGCACGGTAAGCTATGAGAGGAAGAATCCGTGAATACTTGGTTGATTTGCCGGTCAAAATCATACTTGTGGTTTTCCACACCTGAGTCGATGAAAAGCAGAAGGTGCCGTTGGAACCCGTTTTTATCCAGAAATGTCACGAGACGCAGTCCGTTCTTTCGGTAGTTCACCACGAGGATTTTTTCATCTTCTGAATCGGTGCATTGCACTTTTTGCGTATTAGAAGACTCCGTATTCGGGTCACCAGTGTTGGATTTATGCCAGGTCTTGGCAAAAGAATTAGGTTGAACTCGCCTTTTTCTCTTCCTCTTTCGATTCTTTGTAAGCAGATTCTTCTCCCGCGTATGAGTCTTCGGGGTGTGGATTTGGATATCTCTAGCTTTGGACCGCACCTGACTTGCGTGAAGCAGCTGATTCACAGACTGTGCTTTTTTCTTCTTACGCTCTCTTTTGGGGCTGTTCCCTCTTAACAAGCTAGAGATTAAAAATCCGTCTCGGGCTTTGTTTCTGGGGTGACTTTTCGGCTCCTTGTCTTCTCTTCCATTGGAAGTTATTGATATTTTCTCTTCTTCCGAGGACTTGGGTGAAACTGCCTTATAGTCATCAATAGCATTTCTATGCTTTTCCTCACTGTGACTTTCACCCAATGCCGTAGGATTTGTTTCAGGAGTTTCTCTTGAAAAAGAAGTTGAATCGGGAGGAGTGTATACATGCTCTTCGCTGTACAGATTCTTTTCTGATAGATCAGCTGATTCTTTTGGCAGGCTGTAGGCATCAGAACTTTCTTTGCATCCCAAATCGGAAAGTTCCAGAAATTGCTCTCCCGGAGGTTTCAGTAGACTGGCTGAGCTTCTGACGTCAACCCACTCGTTTAGAGAAGCCGGGCAATCAATTTTAACCTGATTTTCGTAATATTCCAGGTTATAGAAGTTACTAACTTCAGTAGGATGTGGAAAGAGCTCGTCGTCTGCAGGATAAGTGGCATCGTAGGGGGGCGAGTCGAGGAACATGTTCTTGCCGAGATCCTCTAGCTCAATTGCGGTCTCCATTAGGCTTTTCAGATACGGGTCGAGGTTCTCGTATGTCTGAGGATCATTCTCCATGCTTCGGTAGATTTCAATTGGTTGTTTCGGCGTACCGGCTTCAAGAGGGTCCAGAGTCGAAAAGCTGCCGCTCAGCTCAACCCACACACTGAACACTTTCACGCTCATTACTCTTAAGAGGATTAAAAAGCAGAGGTCTTCAAGACCAAAAACGTGATTTTGGACACAACCACCAAAATCTAAAATATCATCTCTTTGGACTCGGTTGACCGCCACGATCTTGCCGCGTTGGACATGCTTGAACAATATATAGTGCGCGTTCTGGTTCGCAGCTATAGTCAAAGCAGCCGTTCCTGCACTCAGACCCTCTTCAACCAAGTAGACCCCATTTTCACCCGTCACTTTTGGAGGCCAATATTTATCTCGAATGGAAGGTACATGTTTGTTACCAGATTGAATTTTTCCTAAGATCACAGAGGTATTTGTGTTCACTCCTTCCCTATGGGCCCCAAGCTGTGCGGAGAAAAAACCACGAGCTCTTACAGACTCCATACAGATGGTGGAGCTGGAATTGACCAAGCCTGAGCTCTCCACATTGCAAATACTAGCAGTACAGATGGTGGTCATGCACAGCTCCAAGCAGATCTTAGTGTAGACCCATGCCTCTCCAATCTCACCAAGGACACTGGCCATAGACATCATTAGTGTCTCAGACAGAAGATTACAGGAAAATACAAGACTTGTGCCAGGTTCAGGATGCCTTTACAAGAGTGGAAGTATGCAACCCTTGGATGAATAAATAAATGGGTGGTTTTGAGTTGCTTATGAGATGTGTGTGCTTTGCAGCTTGAATAAAGGGGGGCTTTAGAGCTGGAAGAATGGTGTAAGAATGGTGTAAGAAGTGCTTTGTTTTCCTGCTGTTTGTAAGAGGAGTAGTAGTGGATTAGACTTTTTGCACCCAGTCGCACAAGAGTGTTGCGCGGCCCATTGACATGAGAGGTGAACTAGTTCCTGCATTTATCGTCAGGGCAGTTTGAAACATGAGACAAATCTGAAACACCAAAAATAGACACACACACACACACACACAAGCGAGTCAAGCACAAATCACGAAAAAGTCAAATTTCTAAAAACATTTATTTAACTAAATAAACGTTATTAATAAACGTTATTAAGGTTTTCTCTGGAAAATTGTATCCGTTAAATGCAACTGAAGCAGCCGGTTGCGTGTCTTATTGTTCCCTTTCTCAGGTGCATTCCATCTGAGGAACTAAGAGGTGCCGCGAATTAGTCAATTGGCGAGCCCAAACACTTGGCCTGCACTTCGCGCCCACGCACATGGATTGTAAACACACTTGAGACATCAGTGAAGCTAAACCATATACCACACAAACAACAAGCCCCTTAAACGTCCTCGTTTTCCCCTCAAGTGCTCGTTTCACCTTCGAAGTACTCTTCATATCTGAAGAAAACAGATCTCTGAAACAATTACTTCCCAATGGCCAGTCTGCCCGCAAAGGGCCTATCGTGGGCAGTGAACCAGTTCGACATCGAACTGATTGTGGACTTTGATCTACCGACAAAACACCTGGATCTCAACTACCATGAAACCTTCAAGATTGAACGCATACTAGAAACCCTAGGCTCGTATTTGCGCAAGTTGAGCGAGTGTGCTAGGGACATCTTGAACCACAATACCAACTTGGACTGGTACTATGACAACAGAAAGATCACTTTCCAGCTCATCACCTTGTTGAAGAAAATAGACGCATACTTGACTCTGATATTCGACCTAAGGCTCAATCTATCGGGCAGCCTCACTCTTGAGCAGATAGCTCTGCTTTCCATGGATTCTATGCAGCTTGTCACTAGCATCAAAAAGAGGTCCGATATCGCCACTTCGTACATGGAACTTCGCCATCTGATCATTGATACATTGGATATCGAGCTCTCGGACTGCTCCTCAGAGATGTTTTCCATTAAAAACACCTTCAAGCAACCATACATCAATGAAAAGCTCACAATTGAACAGGTTTTGGAGAAGTTTCGCTTCGATGGCCTTCACAAAGTCAGCTCCCCACAATTGAGTTCCTTGTCTCTACCTTCATTATACGATGGTGAGGAGCTGAGTTTCGACCGGCTAGACCAGCTTGAAAAGCGTTTGGACCCAATGCAAGCCTCAATTGAGTTCTTGGCCCACAAAATCGCCGACTTCGACAGTCTTAATGCTGCTCTTTTCCAAGATGCCAATGAACTTCTTGAATCAGACTTTCGGAATCTTCAGAACAGGTGGGACGCCCTCTTAGTGAACTTTTCAGCTTTGAAACGCAACTCAATAGACTCCAGATACTATAAGGTTTTCTATTTTGTGATTACAGAGATTCTGGACAGAGTGCATAAGCTCATACGAGATGTTAAGAAGGAGGGCATTGTCTCCGTTTCTGACAAAATCGCTGGTGATTTCAAGGTCTGCTCAAGTACCATAAAGCTTATAAACTTGGCATTCAAGGACTCCTTGATTTACCAGAAAGACTTGTTGTCGCTATACAACGAGTCAGTTTTACCGCGATGGTCATATCTCAATGTCCTCCTTGGAGAAGAGAAGCCCCCATCGCCATCTGTGGCTCTGTCCGCATCGCATGAGTCAAAAAGAGCCTCAGTTTCGTCGCCAAACGCAGTTTCTGGCCTGAGCTTTCCGCTGGCGGGAATTGATGACATCATGGCTATTTCAAAATTGAGCACTGGCCTGGATGTTTCAGTGAGTGCTCGTACAAGGCCCAAAAACCAAGACACACGGGCTCCATCAGGAGGCAGTTTGAATTTGGGCTTGGGCATCAGCCCGTCTACTGCAGTGCCTTATAGTGTCGTCAGGAAGGACCGGATTCTAGACTTGAATATCGATGCACAGGAAATTCCCAAGTCAAACATACAAATGGCCATAATGGGCCTTTCGGAAACATCTGGAGTGGAGCAAAAGGTTTGCATTAAAAATGGCGACACTATGTCTACGATTAGGAAACCACCGATGCCCCGGATGACGTCAAAAAACGTATTGGGCGAATCTTCTGTTCCTAATCTTTCGCCAGTGAGTCGGGTCTCTCGAAAATCAAGTATGTACAGCCGGTCGCCCGAATTACCATTGATCAGTGAGAAGACTAAATCCCCCAAAGCCAAAAGCAGAACGACTAAGCAGCTCTTGGAGATTCTCAAGAAGAATGACAACTCCGGGTCCAAGATTCCCCGGATTGTGCCACGCTACCATAGCTTGCAACTTTCCATTCTCAAGAAAGTGGGAGGTAAGACCAAGATTCCCAGCATTGCGCCCGATAATCCAGTGTTCTACTCGCCTGAGCGCAGGGCGGAGGTCAAGACACCTCACAGGAAATTTAGCTCTTCAAGCTGGGGTGACTTGCCATCCGTCTTAGAAGACACCCCAGAGGATTATCAGGGAGGGGTGGACACCGAGGACTTTTCGTTGATCCAAACCCCCGACGACAAAAAGTTGTTATCGCCATGGGTGGACAAACGTCAATTGAGCAGCTTTGCAAGCAGCACCCACAAAAGCCTTCTCCGGACACCGCCCCTCGACCTTCTATCACGGAAACCGTCGTTAAACTCGATGCAAATTCCTCACCTTTCCCCAAGTGACAAGGAAAACCTCTTTCTTTCGCCCACGTGGAGGTCTACGTCCCCTGAACGGCCAGGCTCTTCGATGGGGTCCCGGTATGACGACGTAAATTTGACACAGCCACTAAAAGTCCCAAAGCAACGCTGGAAGTGAGGGCATGAAGAACATGAGCATGTGACCGTTCTAGAGAAGCAATTCTTCTTATACATCACGTGCTCTTGACGTCGGAATCTTTGTCGGAATCAGCCATGGAATTTTTGGTGAAACCATCAAGAAAGAGATCCCTTCCGAAGATCTTGTACATGACACTTTCCTTTTCTGTTCTCCACTTCTCCTCCTCACTGAACTTTCGGACTGTTTGGCCCTCTATGATTTCGCCCTGTTGGACCTTTTTGGTGGATTTTCCCGCCAAACGTCTATATATTTCCCAGCCTGGCATAAGAATAATCGGAATGGAAAATAAAATCATGTATACGCCTCTGTATCTAGTTTTCACCTCTTTGGGTGCCTTCTTCCAGTCAGGCCGTCCAGTTTCGGCCAAATCACGGTAGAACTCAGCGCCTTTTTTGGGCAAAGGATTCTTGACAATTCCAGGGCTTGTGTTTGGTCCTTTTTTGGGGTCGAATGAGGAGAATGTCCCGGGTTTCTTCATATGGTGATACTGAGCAGATGTTTTAGCAGAGCACATTCCAACTTGAGAGCCGCGCCTATAAACCGCGCCCATTAGAAACCTCAACACCACCCCAGCAGCACTTACCGTCAACTCGCTGACTATTCCACCAACAGAACATAAATACCGCCTCCCTTCCTTCATTCTTCCAATCCACAATGTCTATTGAAAATTTAATTGCACAGAAATCAAAAGCCTACCCCCGTCCCGAGAACATTACTTATGTCTACGGTACTGCTGGGTTCCGCATGAAGGCTGATCTCTTGGACTATGTCAACTACACCGTGGGGATTGTTGCCGGCTTGCGTTCCAAGTACTTGGGAGGCAAATCTATTGGAGTGATGATCACAGCTTCTCACAACCCTCCTCAGGACAATGGCGTGAAAGTGGTGGACCCCATGGGAAGCATGTTGGAGGCCTCGTGGGAGAGCTACGCTACGGAACTAGCCAACACTACGGCCGACCGGTTGGCTGCCAAAGTGCATGAAATCGCCAGCAAATTGAACATTGATCTCGAGTCGCCTGCACATGTGATCGTGGCTCGTGACTCCAGAGAATCGTCGCCTCACTTGGCCAAAGCCACTGTGGACGGCATCCAGTCGCTTCTTGCAACCAAGGTCGACGACTACGGACTCTTCACCACTCCTCAATTACACTACATTACCCGTACTTCCAATGATCCCAGCTACGGCAAGTGCCTGGAGGAAGGGTACTATGAAAAGATGGCATCTGCTTTCAAGAGCATCTTTAGCTTAGGCTCAGGACAAAAAATCGATATCACCATTGACTCTGCCAACGGCATTGGTGCACCCAAGATCAAGACATTGCTCGAGAAATACTTGGACCAGGAGATCACGTACTCGTTTGTCAACTCCTCTTATGACATTCCCGAAACCTTGAACTCCAATTGCGGTGCTGATTTCGTCAAGACAAACCAGAAGACCCCTGCCAATGTTGTTCCACAAGCTGGCAAGTTGTATGCCTCCTTTGATGGTGATGCAGACAGATTGGTGCATTACTTCCAGGATGATAAGGGAGTGTTTAAGCTTTTAGATGGAGACAAGATCGCCACTCTTCTTGCGTTGTTCTTGCAGAGATTGCTCTCCAAAATCGACACCTCGAAGTTGGCTCTTGACATTGCCGTTGTTCAAACAGCATACGCCAATGGTTCGTCCACCAAGTACGTCGAGGACGTGCTTAAGATTCCTGTGAGATGTACTCCAACCGGAGTCAAGCATTTGCATCACGAGGCGGAGAAGTATGATGTTGGAGTTTATTTCGAGGCTAATGGCCATGGAACCGTCATCTTCTCCCCAGAGGCCGAGAAGAAGATCTTCGACTACAAATGTAGCGGTCCGGAAGAGGAGGAAGCATTAGAGGTCTTGAAGCAATTCACCAAGTTGATCAATCAAACCGTGGGCGATGCTATCGCAGACTTGTTGAGTGTGTTGGCTGTTCTTTACTACTTGCAGTTGGATGCCCAGGCATGGGACAGTGAGTACACGGACTTGCCCAATAAGTTGGTCAAGGTGATTGTTCCAGACAGAACGGTGTTCAAGACTACAAATGCAGAGAGAACGTTGGTGGAGCCCGTGGGGATGCAGGAAAAAATCGATTCTATCGTTAAGAAGTATCAAAACGGAAGGTCTTTTGTCAGGGCCTCAGGGACTGAAGACGCAGTGCGGGTTTATGCAGAGGCAGATACCCGGGCCAATGCAGACCAGTTGGCTGAAGACGTCAGCTCGTTGCTTAAGTGAGTGCCACCAACGGATCCCTCATTCATGGTTTTTTTTGTACTGGCCCGGGCTGACGAACTTCTTCCCCAAAGACCATAAGCCGCGGCGCTTGGCCTTCGCCTTGGCCTCGAGCTTGCGGTACCATTGTTCGCTATCTCCAAACTCAGCACCAAATTTAGACTCGTATAACACGGCGAGACCGTTTTTTAGCATCTCAGCACTCACATCACGGCGCCCATTCCATTTCCACACCTGCGCCCGAGCCACCACTCGCTTATATTGATCAATTGAATATGGCGTGATCGTCACCGACCTATCTATAAGATATTGCTTTAGCCATTCGAGCGCCTCTGCCGAATACGGCTGCGCCGGTTTGCCGAAATGTGAGCTCTCCGGTGCATCCACGCCGCATAGACGAATCATCAATGTTTCATCCTTCAATTCGGCCCGCTTTGTGGGCGTTTTCCGGAGCCATCCCCACCCCATAAAGGGACCTCCAGGAGTATGGTAAAACCGAAAGTTATCCCCGTCACCGACCCGCGTGACCTTGCCGTACAACTTCTGCTGGTTGTCCAAAATGCGTGGTGTGAGGTTTAAATACGTTTGGATGCGACAAACATAGCGCTTGTAGAACTTGTAAGATAGGAGCATTCCGCCAGCCACTCCTGTGGAGAGAAGGATGACCTTTGGATGGAAAATGCCGATTTCCTGCTCCGAGGAAGCTTCCCTTTTGGACATGTATGTGGAGGCTTCTTCTCGTGGTGTTACGAGATCAACACGCGCATGCACCTGGACATACGGCGCAAGTAGAAGCCGACAATTCAGACCTCCGTCACACTGTTCCACTGTTCTGAAACTATAAGATGGCTTCGGTTTATTCACTTTCTAATCTCCTGCATGGTAATTAGAAGTGCACATTGCTGAAATGGAGAGTTAACTGGTTTATGTATGTCATGTATCACGTGTGTATGTCATGTGCGACCCGGCACGTGCGCCAGCCTTTATATGTTCTGTGAGAACAGCTCTGGGGAATTTAACGATATGAACATTGCCGACGGAGAGTACGACATCGATCTTTCGGTGCTCATTGGAAACGGCTCTGATTCGGACCTGGATACCTCCTCCCTTGCCGTTCGTTATGGCTTTATCCCCGACTCCATGGACCAATCCAGTGCCCTCCACTTATACCAGGGAGACCAGATTTGCATCTTGGAGGCTCTGTCTTCAGAGAAACTCAAGCAGACAGATGCCCTTCCCATCATCTTTGAAGGTGTTCCCCAAAGACAACGCCCGCAGGCGGCTGCATCGGCACCAAATGACTCGTACTATCTCTCGTTTACGCCTAAAAGTGATGCTATGGGAGCGGAAGTGACGGTGGCCCTCAGAAAGCTCGGAAGCACCATTCGGGTCAGCAAATCAAGAAACGCAGAGAAATGGAGGGCGTCGATCCGGGAGTGGCGCAAGCAAGCCTCCCTGGGGCATAGCGACGTGATACTTCCTCTGCATAAGTCTAAACCAGACGTTCCCACCAATACAGCCCCTGTTGTTTCTGTACCAAAAGCTCCAGTGACGAAAAAGAAGGTTCCAAAGAAGGCACCTCGGCCTGCATCCAAACGCCCGCCGGCAAAGAAGCCACAGAACAACGACATTATCAGTGTTTCGGACTTTGAGGATCTAGAAAGTGACGACGAAGTTGATTTTCAGAATGAACACACCAAGGGGAGAGCGGAGAATAGCAAATTAAATAAAGTCACAGATACTGGAAAAGTGGCAGCTGGAAATACGGCATCCAGTATATCAGTGTCAAAGAATAATGACCATGATTTGGATGACGAATGGGCCGATCTCGAGGACCAGCTAGAGGAGGTTTTGGAGTCTGACCAAGCTTCGAAGCATGCGGCATCTTTTGAAAGCGACGAAGACTCTGCCTCCGAGGATGTCACCAAAGGAGAGCCCATAATCATCGATGTCAAGGAAGAAAAGAAGGCGCCCCACCGTTCGATAATGCCCCGGTTTGGCGCCAACAAGACACCCATGAGTCTTCGACAATTACATGGAAGCGCTGAAGCTAATGATTACTTGAGCAGCAGCGAAGAGGAATAGGCCGGTCTCTGCAAAACAAAGCACCTAGGCACTCTGGTAGTGTTGCAGGAGTGGTGCTGTATATACACATCTCTCATGTTTCTGTATGCAGGTTACAGATGAAACAAGAGATCCGCGTATAATGTTCGGAAGAGGGATTTCCTAGTATTAGTTCAGAGACAAACAGGAATACAAGTAACTGAGATGACAACTGCAATTCCACACTTATTAAAGCATTAGATATCAATTACATAATAGTTCCAGTTCACGAACTAACTAGAGGATAGATTCCAACTCATACCAGCTTCGAGATACAACACACATTTCTACTTCTAATCTAATGAATCCCGCCACCTATGAAACCATAAACAACAGGTTGCAAGCCTTGGAGCTTCAGTTGGGGATCACAAAAAAAGAACCGCACGACCTGCTTGTTGAGAGTGAAGCTGTGGTTACAAGGATCAGCCGTCTCCACGCCAAAATCGACTCCGTCTACGCCAACAACCCAGAGCTACAACATGTGCCGGGCGTGATGAAGCAATTTCAAAGGCCGGGTGATAAAATTGCAAAACTCATCGAGGGTCTGGTCAAGAAGCCAGAGAATCCGGGTGATGAAGGAAACGAGGAAGAGGTCAACGCAAAGGCCGCCCCGGTACCTGAGAAAGGCCCTGTTGATGATTTGACCAAACAAGAACTTATACTAATTAAATACCCACAATTAGTGAAATACTGCAGCAACCTTAAGGAGCTCCTGACCATGGAAATCCCAGTATTGACTTCTGAGGCTTATATGAAGTTGGACCCCAACTCTGTTCTTGAAAGGAAGAACAAAATCAAAACTGTGGCTAGAGAATTTGATTTGCTAATGGCGAAGCACTTGTTGATTCTCGAAAAGTACTCGGCGCTAATCAATTCACAGTCGTTATTCTGGAAGCTGACACAGGATAGGCTAAGAGATGTAACTATTGCAACTAATGCAACGGTGAGAGCTCAACAGGCCAAGTATAAATATTAATTCAAAGAGAAGACAAAATC
Source organism: Metschnikowia sp. 04-226.1 (assembly GCA_002370245.1). Classification (NCBI taxonomy): domain Eukaryota; kingdom Fungi; phylum Ascomycota; class Pichiomycetes; order Serinales; family Metschnikowiaceae; genus Metschnikowia; species Metschnikowia sp. 04-226.1. Next base: position 70,274 of record NLAD01000707.1, read on the forward strand.
ATTAGAAAATTCTTTTCAACTCAATTCAAAAAAAAATTTGAACAGTCATAAAAAACAAAAATGGACGAGTCCGGATTTGAACCGGAGACCTTTCCCATGCTAAGGGAACGCGCTACCAACTGCGCCACACGCCCGAAGAGAAATGGTCCCTAGCAGGATCGAACTGCTGATCTTGGCGTTATTAGCACCACGCCTTAACCAACTGGGCCAAGGGACCTTTGTCTTAAAATTATATTTTTGTGGTTTGTTATGAGCCAGTTTTGGGTGCGAGGGACCACTTTAGCCCACCCTATATACGCAGGTCAGAACAAGGACGAATCTGCAGGCTTCGTAAGTGGTTCGCGTTTGCATAAAAAGGTCCCTGATGTGGGCCAAGGTGGGCCAAGGCAAAAAATTTTTACAAACGCTCAAAATTTACTATGAGTACCCTCCTTCAAGATTCAAATTAAAACAACGGAGAACAAGCACTTCTATATCTCCCAGATACCCCAGAATCATTGATTTAATCATTTGGGATGCAACAATCTGCGCTCATCAAGGTGCAGCAAACTCAACCTCATGTCATAATACCTGTGAACGCCAGCTTATTATTATCTGCGAATATACAAAGTGAGACTATAGTCTAGTGCTACAAAATTTATATTTATATATATATGCATATATATACATACATCACACTACATTTGAAGTTTACATCACCACAATCAATGAGCCACACCATCACTGATATTTTTGCGTGAAAGTCTCAGATCAGGGCAAGTATATATAAACTTGGGGTAATCAAGAGGATCTGAGAGACCGCGTTCTTGCGCGTTAGACTGCAAGACTTCTGCGTCAGACAATGGGTCGGATATGAGCCAAAATGCAGAGGTCGACGAACCTAACGACTCCAACTTCAATACAATGACGGAGCGGAAAATTGATCCAGAAGTCCTTGAATTTATAGAGCAAATGGAATTCCCGAAAATTTATGTTGGTCCCATCACACCTGCCCAGATGAAAAAGGTCAATTGGCGGATTCAACGAAAGGGCAAAATGACCCCTGAATAAAAGGCGTTATTCGATTATGCAAACCGAATTCTACAGTATCCAACATCTCTCGTGAAAGCTCTGCTGATAAGATATGTTTCGAGGCGGATTTACTCTTACTCCATTTCCCGTTATCTTGTATTCATGGCCAAGAGAAAGATAGAGCCAGCGCAGTTTACGGTTGACGGAGTTCTCATGACAGAAAGTATGCGTGAGTATGTTGCTGAGAAAACTGAAGAAGGCAGTTCAGGGGACTTCAATGACACCATGGAAGGTGCACAACATGGCTTGGCGTTTTTTAATCATTGCATTGCAAGGTATAAGTGCAGAGACATAGAGGATAGCGGGGAATTAGCCACTAAAGTCAAAGAATTAAGAGTTATTCCCAATTTGAGCTTGATCACTGAATTCATGAGGGAAAGAAGACAAATGTGTCATGGAATGTCGAGGGATAACTTCCATGACAAGCACAGAGATGGTTATACGAATGAAACCTACACGATTGATAACTTGAAGGCCATGATGATCAAAATGTACAACTTAACCGGGACGGAAGGAAAGAAGAACCAATTTAATGGCATTAACACAGTTTTGGAGATCTTAATGGGCCATCACCTTCTATATCGGGGTGAACATAAGAGACGAGTTGAGCTTTCTGACATAACATTCACTGATTATGATTCTGCGCGTGGTAAAGTGCCTATATTAGGATTTACTACCGACAGAGGTAGAACATCTACCAGCAAGGAAAAAACACATTCTATGGGAGCTTGCCGCAACAAAGATGTGGAGATTTGCCTTGTAACTGCTATATCGATGTCGATCTGGTATCGATTCGATTTTGAAGGTGACTATGCACCTCTAGCAGGAAAAAACAGGCCCAACTTCCTTGATAAGAGAAATTGGTATCCTGTTAAAGTGCTTTTCGCCGATAGTGCTCAGTCCAGAAAAAATGAAGCCATCAGCTATAAATACCAAGCTCTGTTGGTGAATTTGTGCTTTCAAAGTATTGGTATTGTCTTGAATAAAAAGACAAGTCTTGGGATGCGATCAAATGGACGCAGAGCAGATGCAAATCTAGTTGAACTGAGTCAGATCAACAGAGCCGGTGAAGGCAAACAAAGTATACTCGACGGAGTGTATTTGAAATCTTATCCTCTAGAATTTGTTTTCTCCTCAGGGGGGTTTTCTCTGGAAGAGCCTTACGATTGTATTCGAGACGTTGAGCCACCGCAGTCTTTGCAAAAGCAGATATTTCCTTGGCTTGACTCAGTAATCGAAGCTGTCAATGCCAGAGACAACGAGTCTGAATGGGTTGGTCAGAACACGAGGGATGTAAACAAGGATACTGCTGCAGCCAAGTTTTTGCAAATGTTGAAGACCTTTAGAAAGGTGATTCTCCAGGACTTGACAGTTTTGATGGATAGGGCACCTCAGAGTATCTTTGCCATGCACCCAATTACGAAAAATCCAGAGTTTATTATATTCAAGGAGAAAGTGGCGAAAGCAGAACGAGACATGTATCTTCCTCAAGATATGGAAGATAGAAAAGGCTTGGCGAATATCTTGGCTCCGACCTTTGTGAAGAAGGTCGACAAGATCCAGTTGGGGCTTAACTTGGTTCATTCAAGCGTCTTGAAAAAATTCGATCAATTTGAAAGAGAGCAGGACCAGATCTTAAGTCGCCGTAATAATGAACTTATCGATCAGCTTAGGCATGGTGTGGCCGACCAGGTGTGGGGGATCATAAATGATGGAGACCTCAATGAACGCGCCCGAAATAATTCTGCAAAATCTCAAGTTCAAGAATTGACGCAACGAGTTGAAGCAATGGAAAGGATAATCGGGGATATTGCCGCTAGACAAGCAGAAGATTCTAGGCTATGTCAATACATGTCCAAACTGATGGAAGACATGTCCAAACGGATGGAAGTTATATGCAATCGGGTATGTGGGCCCAATGCCGAATTCGTCGATCCTATCATAACCAGCACTGCTATGGATATTGATATGCCAGCTCCATATGGCGAGCAGGAAGCCTCAGCAAGCATTGTGGAGTCAGGTGGTAGCTCTCTCGACCAATATGGAACTCTGAACGACACACAAACGAGCCGGCTGAGTAGCTCGGGTTTCTTTGCACTTACGAACGCTGTTCCCTCACTTAAAATGCGGACGGATACTGACACAGTGATGAAGTTGCTTAATGAGTGGTATGTGCTGAAACCGGGAATCCCATCTATCGAAAAGAGGGATCTTTTGTTCGGTCCCAGGTGGAGAGGGAACACTGCAATTTACAAAAGAAGAAAGGCAATCATTAAATTCATAGAGGAGCATTTAAAATCAAAAGAGACGTTTCCCAACATAACAAGGGAGGAGCTTGGACAATTGATTGAAGACTATAGATTGAGAAATGACTTGAAATTGAATGGATTGTGTACGAGATGTCAAAATTTAAGTGCCAAGACATACATTGCCGAAGAGCTACTGGAGATTTGGAATCAAAGGATTCAACAGGTAACAGCAGAGGGAAGTTGAAACTGTTCCATGTTTTATACTTAATGACAAAATTGTTTGCTTACTAGTTAGGACATGCGCGCGCATAATCAAAAGGACAGTCAAGCTATACCAATCAGGCCCATGTAAAGAGGGTAATATTAAGTAGCGATGTAATGCTAAGTAGGGATGTAATGGGTATTATGATTCATAAACTTTGGAAACTAAAGGTGGGCTTCTGAGTAAATTATTTTGTATCATTTTTGTATCATTTTTGTCTCTGTTTTAGTTTTTGTTGTAGTGTGTTCTGATGAGTCAAAGTGGAGAAGTTAAACCGTTTCGCAACTTTTCATGGCACCAACGCGAAATGCACATAATTAAAAACCAGTGTGTAAAATCCAATTTCACTCAAATGAAGCCAAAATTTTGTTGGAGTTTAAACCAAGTAAAATCAAATAGCCACATACTTTTACAAAATGTCTTTGGTCCATTTCAAGTATTTATTTGTGAAAGTGGTGAATGATCTGAATTGGTCTCATTCGCGATAGGACTCAGGGTCACGTGATTAATTCTGGAAATTGTCTCATGGCACCATAAGAGGTAACAGTATATACTTGAGAGTGTTTTTTAGAGCGAGTCAGCATATTATTATTAAAGTTGATTAAATCAGTTATATTATTCTAAAAAAAAGCAGGGCAATACAGCTAGTTCTTCTTGAACTTAGCAAGCAACAGGCTGAACTTGAAGGTGCTCAACCTGACGTATCTGTAAAGAAGCATGCATGCACACAAGTTGAAGATAACGAAGGCACAGAAAAAGCCAATGTTTCTCCACACGTACTTGTATTTGATTCCCACAGTCGAAAGGTACTGGTCTGCAAGAGTGTACTGACAGTAGCCACAGTTGGTGGTGGCATCTGGGTCTTGCAAATAGCCTTGGGACTGAGCAATGAAGGTTTGCATGTACTCTCCACAGGTCTGACCGCTTGGGGGGTCAAAGAACGAGAACTCTTTGGCGGCACAATGCACGACTCTTTCATGAAGGAAAGAGCCCACCAAGTTCTGGATAATGTAAGTGTAAGGACTGATCTTGTACATGAAAGTCCAAAACCCTGGCATGAAAGCAACAGGCTGCACCACACCTGCAAACGAGACAATGAAAGCGTAAAAGAACGACACCAAAACAGCAGCAGACTGAACGTCTGGAGCAAAGTAAGCCAACATAAGCGCAAATGAAATGTTGAACAATTGCAAGAAGATGGCGTATGTGAGATAGAATACTCCCGCATGAGGACCCGAGGTATCTGCCTGAGTAGGGAAATACAAGCAAACGAAGAACAAAGTGGCACCAAAGAAAGTGTAAGGGATCTCGTTCACAAATTGCGAAATGACCATGATCCACCAACTGTAGGTGTTTGATACTTTTTCTCTTCCCTCGAAATTCTCTCTCATCATCAAACATTGCGCCTGAATCTGGTTGATCAATGGAGCAGAGACAACCATAGATAAGAAGGCACAAAACAAGCCGTTCTGCATTCCCGTGATCGTATGTTTCAAACCAAAGAAGGTGAACCCAATGAACAAACCGTTGATGATCATTAACATGAATTTGGCCATGATATACTCTGGGTTTCTCCAGAAGGCAAGCGCAGTTCTCCATGTAACAACCTGGAATTGGTAGAGCGGGTTCGTTGCATATTTCTCGTGAAGCTCGCTATTGTGCTCGCTATTCTCGTGTGGATTTTGTTGACGGCCTTTACCTTGAGTAATGAGCTCATCAATCTTAGCCAATGCATCTTTCTTCTCTTGGGAACCCTCCCAAGTCTGGAACCAGTCAACGTCAGTCTTAGCTGTAGCACCAGCACCAATCACATCGAGAATGTATTCGGCTGGGTTTTCAACACTTTCACACTTTCTTCCTCCATTTCTCTCAAAGTAGTCAATGATTTGAGTAGAGTTATTTCCAATGTTTCCAAAGTATACAGTTTGCCCACCCTTTTTCAAAAGAAGCAAACGGTCAAACTGTTCAAATAATGTAGATGAAGGCTGGTGGATCGTACACAAGATGGCTTGTCCCGCCTTGGCCAAGTCTTGAAGCAATTGAACGATAGCCCAGGCAGATTGGGAGTCCAAACCAGAAGTGGGCTCATCCAAGAAAAGCAAAAGCGAAGGCTTTGCAACCAATTCTGTTCCGATAGTCAACTTCTTACGCTGCTCAACATTAAGACCGGATCCAGGTTTACCCACGATGGCCTCAGCGTACTCTTCCATATTCAAAACCTTGATGATTTTCTCAACATAGTCCAATTTCTCCTGGTCTGGAACGGACTGAGGTCTTCTCAACCTGGCAGCGAAATTGAGCGCTTCTCTGACAGTTGCCTCTGGAGCATGGATATCTTGCTGTTGAACGTAACCGGTTCTGCGAACAAAAGAGGTGTCCAATGGTTTTCCGTTGACCAACATGTCACCAGTAACAACTCCCATGTCAATTCTTTGAGCCAAGGTGTTCAACAAAGTTGTCTTTCCTGCACCAGATTCACCCATCAAAGCAGTCAATTGACCGGGCAAACAGAAACCAGACACGGCATCCAAAAGTTTTCTCTCGGCACCATCGTAAGGAATAACATAATCAACATCTTTCCACACGAAAACGTCATCAACTCTTAAATCATCAAGAACTTCAGTAGCATTTGTATCGGATTTCTGCAATTCTTTGTTAACAGCTGGTCCTGCTTCCTCATCTGAGCCAGTGGCTTCGTGAGGCATGACAATGTAATTGTTCTTCTTTCCTCTCAAGAAAAAGAGACGGTCAATACCACCTTCAACCGGGCGATTCACCTCGCTTCCGATGGCATTAAGAGCCATGAAGAACAACAAAAATCCGACGATGATACCGAAGTTTCTCCAAACATGACTAAAGGCATATTCATAGGATAAAGTGATGTAGCGATCACCGTCAACCCACGTTTGTCCCTTGACCGACCCAATAAAGTCACAAACAGTATTAGAAGAAGAGTATCCAGGCCCGTTTGGGGTTAACCTGTTCGGATCACAAGGCATTTTTCTTCCGTGGAATTCAGTAGTAATCATCGCTTCAAATCCATAAAGGACTGGGTTGATGTAAGAGATCCACTTGAACCAAGGATGCATGGATGGCCGTTGAATCATGTAAGACGAGTACATCAAAGATGCCAAGATGAAAATACCCGAAATTGCATTGGCTCCAGCGATAGATTTGTTCCAAGCAGAAATAGCCTTGAAAAGATAATTCATTGACAACGAAACCAAAAACGAGAATAGCAAGAATGTAAAGAATTTTCCTGCTTCTCTTGCCAAATTGGACAAGAAGTAAATGATGAGACAGAAAAAGATGTTGATGAGGAAAGCAATTGGAATCACAGTAAAGCAGTCAGCAAGGGCGTAAGCCGAAGGATGATAAAGACTGTAGTTTCGCTGCTTCATCAAAATAGGCCTGGCCCCAAAAGTATTAGAAACTTCTGCCAAACCACTCAAAGACATGTACAACACAGAAAAGAAAATCACACCACCTCTAGAGAACGCACCATTAACTGTATCTGAAGTATTGTAGTACAAAGATCCCGCAATCAAAGCCTGCAGGACAGCTGCCACTACCTGAATGACAGTGTAAGCTTTGTCATTAACAATATTTTGAACGGATCTCTTGAAACAGAGCATCAACTGATACTGGAAGTTGAGGGTATATTTGGACTTCAATCTTTGACGGTTTTGCTTTTGTTGTTTGATGGATTCGATGAGGGTATTCTTGGTTTGTTCTTCTGTGAATTCCTGTTTATAAGCAGCAATTTGACCCTTGAGTTCAGCAAATTCTTCAGAATTTTCCCAGTATGATTTGAAATCCTCGGCAGTTTGAGGAACCTTGGACTCCATGCCTTCGAAAGCAGTTCTACCAGCAGGATCAGTCACCGAGGTCAAGAACTCTGCGGTGGTCTGTCTTGGTGGACACTGGTAACCCATCTTCTCGAAGTAAGCCTTTGCCTTTTCAACAGGACCGAAATAGATCTGTTTTCCAGAATATAAAACAGTCACCTTGTCGAAGGTTTCGTAGACTTTTTCTCCCGCTTGATAAATAGTGACGAAGGAAGTTTTCCGCATGAGGTTTGTGGATAAACGGATGGCTCTTGCATACTCCAACGCAGTTGAGGCATCGAGACCTCTCGTGGCGTTGTCCCAACAGTAAATGCTTCCTTCACAAGCCATGGCTTCAGCAATGGAGACTCTTTTTCTCTCACCACCAGAAACACCTCTAATGTAATCATTACCAACTTTTGTGTTGTATGTGTGTCTCAAGCCAAAGACAGTGGCTAACATATCTCTATTGAAATTGATATGCTTCTCAACTGAGTGACCGCTAACTCTAACCCGGGGGGTTTTGCATGCGATAGCAAAGTCGAGGGTTTGCTTAACCGTTAAGTGTGGAAGATGCACGTCTAATTCAGGGTTGTAGATCAAATCCGAGGAGAAATCCTTCAAAACCTCTTCACGAGAGATTCCATCATAATTCACATCACCTTCAAAACCTGTGTACATGGAAACATCGGTTCCACTGACTGCTCTGAGAAAGGTAGAGCAACCAGAGCCTGGTCTTCCCAAGACCAAGAGCATCTCTCCGCTCTTGACAAGTCCATGAAACTTGTCCAAAATAGCGCGGTCAGGAAGGGCCTTGGCCTCCTTGGCCTTCTGGATTGCACCAACGGGACCTTTCAAAATGTCGGTCATGGTGGGCAAATAAGTGTATGTTTCATCTTTTCCGTACACAGACAAGTCTTCAAAGGAAATACCCAAGCTTCTGAACTTGATGTCCTCTGCCTCAGCACGCTGACGGAAACTCTTGAGAAGTCTTCCCAAGTCGAAGTCGTCAGGGTTGATGGTAAGGTCATCATCAACGAAGGATTTTCTGGTGGAAAGTCTTCTCGATAAGGTTTCCAATTGTTCTAGTATATCGGAGTTTGCGTCTTGTTGTTCAGGGCCCGTGATCTCTTGGATTTCCAGAGATTGGTCGCTCATATCAAGCCTTCCCTCTGGCTCTGGAGTTATTGGTGCAGGCATGCTGATGGAGAACAAAAACAGAAAGGTCTAGGGATGCATGCGACTTTTATGAAGCCACGATGTTGTGACTGCAAAACGTGCAAAATCACACGGCACGCCGCACTTGCTCGGTACTGATGCATGAGCCATCGGTCCGAGAGGGAACAAAGGCTAAAACAAAGAGCTAGATATGCCTCGGATTTCTACGGAAATAACAAAAACATGTATTTCGGAGGACGCGGAATTTTTTCCGTGTAATTAGAAAACTGAGGCCATTATTGTGGAGGAAAACACTACTCTGTTTTAGTGCCGAGGCGGAAAGCAACCCAAAGGGGAATTGTTCCGTGTCTCGCTGACACTGAGGCGGACGGCACACAACGTTTGACCTTTAATTATACGCCAAAGACACACCTTTTGGGAAAGTACCGCGGTCGCCTCACCAAAAACATGCTGCGTCTCTGTTATTTGCTGCGAGTACGATCTTTGACTGACTAATCAGTCTAGCCTATGTTGAGTGATTAGTAATAACCACTCAAATTTACACATGTCCGTGCGAGGAGAACTTTCCATTTGCTTTCGAACCCAATTATCACCACCACACTTCAGAAATACCCGACGGGTTGGTGCGGCGTGTGAACGTTGAATTTTATGTATGGAAGCCAGTTGACACCATTGCTACCGGAAAAATTTTGAGAGAAGACAAAAAAATTAACCATGGAACGCAAGCTCAATTGACTTGTCAAATACAAACCATGAAATGAACCATAAAATGCACCATAATATGAACCATTATAAACCATGAAAACGAACCATTTAATGGACCACACGCAGGAACCATATTACCAAAGGTTGCCAAGAATACATCACATGCTAAATTACTAATACAATTGAATATGAGACCATTAATTCGAGACCAAAAATACTAGCCAATTAAACCCTTGGAATTGAATCACCCCCGCCCGAACCTTTGAAGTCGGCGAATCAATCTTGTCTCTACTTCAATAGAATGATTTCTGCCTCGTATTTGGCACTCAAAACATTGTTGTGGAATATATGCCTTATCGAGTGTAAGAATAAAGTGGGTACAACACCAGGGGAATATATAAATATAGAAACTCCCCAGATTCGCTTACAAAGGTCAGAAACTCGGGCGCATCAATGAAGGTAGGACTGCGTCGTGGACATAGACTTCGTCTAATAATCCTAGGGTCTGGATTCGGGTGTGGTTGGTACTAAGGGATGAAAACGGGGCTACAAGCTCAACAGAGATTTATAAGACAAACCGAAATGTTGGTTTATGGTCTGGAAAAAGATACACCTGCAAGAGAAGCAGTGTTTCGAAATATTCTAAGCCTTTATATACTGGCACATTCTTCTTTTCTGTATATTAGAGGTGGTATTCCTGCAGCCTGGGGCTAAGCGATGTGCGCGGTGTTTGAATTCTCTAGGTCCCCTGGCTGGGCTATTGTTGAGTCTCCAGTTCAGTGGGTTCATTAAATCCAGTTCCATAATCACCAGAATCCAAACAGTTCTTTGAAACCATCACTCTCATGCGTATTAAACAACGTAATATGCATGTAGATCCCATTTCCTTGAATTGAAATTTGGGTTTTTTGGTGTACGGGTGTAAAGGGGGTCCGCACTCCAATTACCCGAGTGCGGGTTCTGCAGGATGTTTTGCTTTCGTGCTTGACGGTGTGAGGATACAATAAACACTCTGCCAGGTACAGGATTAGCGGTCGCAGTCCTCTATTATCGACATTGTAACACTCAAGCGAGCTTTTTCAGTCTGGGCATACTCCTAAGATATTGGTGACCTGGCCGCACCCATAGCTATTCTTGCTAATTACCCTCGTATATAATCGTTGTATCACTCTGTTGACCGAAAACTAGAGCAAAACCTTTGTGTACGGAATTGTAGGGTGTCCTTTAAGCCTCTCCTTCCACAAACCAACGAACCTTACGCCACCATGAATGCTAGCCCAACAAAGCAGAAGTCTACTTCAAAAGTCATTGACGACCTCCACTCCAAAATCGATGTCTTGACTGAGGAATTGGATACTCTCAAGGTCTCGCATTCTGACTACAAAAAGCGGAATGCCAACTTGTCCACTAAAAATGACTCCTTGATCGACCAGCTCGCAAATTGCAAGCACGAAAATGATATGATCAATGCTTTGTTGAAAAGAAAAGAACGCAGGATTGCTGACTTGGAGAGCGAATACGACGACATGAGCTCCGAGACAGAGGCCTTAAGGCTGCTGGCTAAGAACTTCAAAATCCGCTGTGAAAACTTGCTGGAGTCGTCCAATTCTGTGACTGCTGAGTTTGAACGTCTCAAAATTTCTTACGATGCATTGATGGCTTCCCAAATGGAGTACAAGCGTCATTATCTGGACCAGGTGGCCACTTTGTCCAAGCAACTTGAGGCTTTGAAGCAGGAATCTGCTGGCAACTTGAAATTGTTGAAAGAAACTCAAGAAAAACATGAGAAAGACCACGAAACCCTTTATGAGAGCCTCACGACCAGAAATAAGTCAATGGAGCTTGTTTACTTCAACAAGAACAAGGCTGCCATTTCTGCATTGGCTCTCTTGGCCAACGTTGCAAAGCTTCACGGTGAAGAATCCAAGTCTCTTCTTCATGATACTGTTGAGATCATCAATTCTGCAAGAGAGCAATACCCTAAGCTAGCCGAAATATTGTCTGAGAGGACAGATGCTACGATCGACCTTGAAGAGCTTCTCCGTGATTCAGAGGAGAAGCTAGACATTCTGTTTGACAGCCCGGAACATTTGTCTGCTGAAGAGCAAAACAAATCTGCGAATAAACAAGCAGCAAACAGGAAAAGGAAGAGCAGAAGGTCTTTGAGAATGACACCCGAAGCCGGAGAACATATCAGTGAGGCTCTTCCCAAAGCTCGTGGTACTGCAAGAGATTCTTCTCGCAGATCACCATCTTCGGAAAATACTCTCAACTCCAGCAGACGGACGAGCTTCCAAAGAAGGTCCTCACAAAACGTCAACGTTTCACGTGGGGCCAGCGGTGGCCACCGAGCATCACAAACGTACAACACTTTAGGGAACGCTAGCGGTAACAATAACCCATGGAAGCTGACATATGGATCCGCAAATAGTTGGTCAAGTCAAGGTTCAGATAATGGTTTCCTGCAAAACAAAAAGAACTACAGCAACAGCAGCAGTGGCAACAACAACAACAGCAACAGCAACAGCAAGAACTCCAAACGGAGATCGTTCTACGGTGGTAGTAGCCACTTTAACAGCGGGTCCGAACGGAAAGGCTTTGGCAAACTGGATTCCGATGCATAAATCATTAATGAGAGCAAAGTTTTTTCGAGGTTATAATCTATTTAAAAGCCGTTATAAGACCGTCCCCATACCCTATGAATAAGAGAGGGTCTGTGCCCAATCTCCTTCTATGCAAAGCTTCTTTTCTACTTTTAAATAATTGTCCGTTTCGGCCATCACTGCTGGTCGAATGAATACATAAAGACTTCTTTTCCGGCGCCTGTTTACCAACAAATGTAGGTTTGATGGCCTCCTCTGCTCTTTCTAGCAGGAAAAGCTCTTCAAATGTCTTGGAGTAGCCTCGCACCACCCCATCCCAGAACCCAATCACGAGACTGTCAGAAAGGACTTGAATGCACTGAATCCCATAATGCCTTAGATTATGAGTTTCTAATATGGACACGTCAGAAGTATTTGATTCACCCATACATGGATCTTCGCCCATTAAATCGTGCAAGTTGTAGATGTGTAATTTCTTGGAAGCTGAGCCAGTGAGCAATTGATACGTCAGTTCATCGTACTCTAGTGAGAGCAAAGGCAGTGGTGTATGGTTGTTCGCCAGAAAAACCTTGAATGTTTTAGTAGGTTTGAACATGATTAAGCGGTCCAGGGTCGAATTCTTAGCGTATGTTTGATTTTCAATAGCAAGACCAAAAACGGCTCCAGATTCGTAGGCAACAAAAAGAAGCTTCTCAGAGATGAACTTGAGCCGCATGATGATGCCATGTCCGCCACGGCCCACTGCATCTGACAGGCCATTGACCTCTTCAATTTCCGTAGGTTTTTCTTGCACAGAGGAAATGGCCACATTCTCAAGAATTCTAGAAAATGAAAACGCTCCAAATGGGTCTTGGATCCTGTACACATCCAAATTGTCCGAGTCCACTGTAGCAGGAGTAGCTAGGTATTCTCCAAAGAAGTCCACGTTGGAGAAATTCAATGAATTGACAGGTATCTCCACATGGGGCGGGCGTTCGGGCTCCAGCGAGCCGTTCAATAGAGATGTATCTCCGGAGCATTTCAGAAGACTCTGGCCATCGACTTTCCATAAACGAATGCTAGAATCTCTTCCATGGGTTAGGAGTCCGTGCGACGTTTGTTTAAGTGTCAAAATGTGACCATCATGGGCTTTCCAAAGTGCTCGGGGGCGTCTGGTTATGAGGTTCCACACCACCACCCAACCATCTCGGTCAGAAGTGATAAGATCGGACTCTAGGCTGGTGATGCACGATACGGGCGCCTTGTGGCCTCGTAGGGAAAATTGCTGCTTCATAAGCCGCCAAATGTATACCGGTTAAGTATGGTAATGAATTGTGGCCAGATGGCAACGTTTCAAATATCAAACGTTTCAGATATCAAACGTCTCAGATGTGTGACAGATGTCAAATGTGACGTCAGATGTTTTCGCGGCTGCGACCTCATGCCAAACCATACTACTATAATAACAAGTGGTGAAGGGTGCATTTCGATTTGGTTCAAATTGTGAAATTTTAGAATCAAGACAATTTGAGGGGAAGACTGAGGAGTGACTTAAGGTAATGATGGTAGTGAAGTTGGAGTGGTGTGAGTAGTTATGCAGTAGTGTGTAATGGTAAGCTTAAGTAGTCATTGTAGAGTAATTACTGACTATAGACAGGAAGCAGGGGTTGCAAGATAGTTAGCAGTCAATGGTAGTGAGACTGGCATTGAACCTATAACCAGCTTCTCTATAACCAGCTCATATTCCACGTTAAGAATCTTTTGGCGGATCCCATCCATGGGTAATGACTCACTAATTCACATGGTCCCGATCCAAAGTATCACGTGACATTCACTCTCCAAGGCCCCACACTCCCGTAATAGGCCTTTCGATACCCTAGAGGTCCTAAGGTGATTCCTTGGCAAGCCAATCTCCACTAAGTCAAGTTATTTCCGTATCAGATAGGAAACTCTTATTCTTTCCTATTTCGTCGGTGATTTCCGGATCCTTTGACCAGAGCGCCCATTGGCCGTCTGCAGGCGCGCCCCACATTTCAACCTCCCCAATTCTCATTCGCCAGTCTCTACTTCTTCATCAGCCACTGACAAATATATGCTTAAGAGGCCTATCACGTCTTTCATAAACTTCAATCCCATAAAATCTATTCTTCCTATTCGGTCAATTTCCTCCAAGATGAGTGTTCCCTACAAGCAAGTTGAGCACAAGCTCACCATGATTCCTGGCCCCATTGAGTTCTCCGACCCAGTGTTGTATGCCATGGCCACGCCTTCGCAAGCTCACACATCTCCCGAGTTTGTCAAGACTTTCCAATCTGTTTTGCAGAACTTGAGGAAGTTGTTCAAATCCTCCGACCCCAAGTCTCAGCCGTTTGTTCTTGCTGGATCTGGAACCTTGGGCTGGGACGTTGCTGCCGCTAACCTCCTCAACAAAAATGATAAGGTGCTTGTGTTGCTGACGGGGTTTTTCTCGGACTCGTTTGCCGACTGTTTGCGTGTTTACGACGCTGATGTGGACGTGGTCACTGCCCCAGTTGGTGACGTTGTTCCCTTTGCTGATATCGAGGCTCAATTGAAAAAGGAGAAATACACCGCCATCACCATCACCCACGTGGACACTTCCACGTCTGTTGTTTCAGATGTACAGAAGATCTCCGAGATCGTCAAGAAGGTGTCTCCAGAAACATTGATTATTGTGGACGGTGTTTGCTCCATTGGTGTGGAGGATTTGGAGTTTGACAACTGGGGCGTGGATTTCGCCTTGACCGCCTCCCAAAAGGCAATTGGCGTGCCTGCTGGATTGTCGATCTTCTATGCTTCCGAGAGAGCTCTCGACAAGGCATTGAACAGAGAAAAAGACTCCACTTTCTTTGCCTCGTTGAAAAGATGGACTCCTATCATGAAGGCATACGAGTCCGGTTCCGGTGCCTACTTTGCCACTCCTGCCGTACAAACCATTACTGCCTTGAAGGTGTCCTTGGACGAGATTTTCGCTGAGACCTTGGAGCAGAGATTTGCCAAACACGCTGAAGTCTCCACGCACTTCAAGCAAGAGTTGGAGAAGTTGGGCTTGAAGATCTTGCCAGTGAAGCACTCAGTGGCTGCACACGGACTCACAGCTGTTTACTTCCCTGATTCCGTCAAGGGTCCAGACTTATTGGCAAAGTTGGCCACCAAGGGCTTTACTGTTGCCGGAGGAATTCACAAGGCTTTGGTGGGCAAGTACTTCCGCGTGGGTCACATGGGCTACTCCGTGTACGAGGGACACGTCGAAAAAGTCACCAAGGCCATTAAAGAATCGATCCAGGAGTTGAAACAATGAAGAATGAGTCGGAGCCACTTATAGTCACTTCCAGTCACTTCTAGCGTTACTCTTAGTCACTGATGGCAGTATTAGTCACTTCCTGCCACTATTGGCCACTTCGACTTATACTTAGACTCATTTCCCTAAAGCCCAAAAACGAACACTCACTAGGCATCGTAGTCTTTTCCCGATCATAGCCAGGGAAGGTCAGTTCTATAAATAATGCTTTGGCTACTGCGGCACGTGACACGTTAGATGTGCGCAACACGCGAAAAGTAGAGTGTCAGATCATCTTAGGCAAAACTCCCAGGCCCCAGCAGTTGAAAGAAATAGGTTATGAATATAGATCCTTACGAAGTGCTAAGGGTTGAGAAGAGCGCCACGCCGCTCGAAATCAAGAAATCCTACAAAAAACTCTCCCTACAGTTTCACCCGGACAAGATCCAGCAGCTCAAAACAGAGGAGGACAAGGATTTCTTCCCGAAGTTGCAGTTTGCCTATAGCATTCTCTCGGATGTCAATAAAAGGAGAATATACGACACTACCGGCTCGTTGGGATCGTCGGAAGATGGCATAGATGGCAGCTTCGACTGGAAGGAGTACTTCCAAAACACCACCGAGAAGATCACCATAGAAATGATCGAAGAGGACAAGTTGAAGTACGAGAACTCGTCAGAGGAGCGGCAGGACATCTTGCATAACTTTGAGTACTATGAAGGAGATTTCCTTCGACTTTTTGAGGTGATTCCTCATTTGGAGTTCAACGAGGCCCAGGAAAGCCGAGTATTCAACATTGTGGAGGAGGCACTAGATCGCAAGGATATCGAGGGCGACCGTACGCTCCATAAAACATGGGAAAAGTACAAAAAGTCTCGGAAAACAAAGGTGAAGCAAGTGTTGAAGAAAATGGCCAAGGAGGCAAAAGAGGCCGAGAGGTTAGCCAAGGCCATCGGCAAGAAAAAGACCAGCTCCGAGAGCGACTTACGGGCCATGATCCAGAAGAAGAACTCTGGCCGTATGGATGACCTTATTTCGTCTTTGGAGGCAAAATACGGCAAGCCCAAAGGCAGAAAGAGAAGTTTTCCTGACGATGATGAGTTTGACAAGATTCAGCAGAAAATGATGAAACAGAGAAAATAAGAGAACCTTGAACAAGCGTCATTTTTAGCTCAAGGGCTTAACATGCAGTCGCTGTGTGATTTTACGAGTGTTTTGGGCTGAGACTACGGAATGGATAGAATAGAATTAGAGTGGGCTGAAAATGGGGTGATAAATAAGGAGAAGAATTGGCACTGGAAAATGGCCATTCAATATAGTGAAATTTGCGATAAAAAATCGGCCAAAAATTGGTGCTGGAAAATTGGACGAAATTGGAGAGAAAAATTGGGTTTGAAGAATGGCGTCTGGAAAATTGAAACGCTTGATGCAACAATCAACGACAGCTTGCATGAAAGCGATGAAACAGAGCCAACACCAAAGCCAAGTCAAAACCAAGTTCAAAGGACAAACTCGCAATAAGTTCCAAAAGCCCAAAATTTCAATTTGAAATCCAAAAGCCACACAACCTCCTTTCAATTGAAAACGGGTCAGGCCAATCACTTCAACTTTGTTCGCGTGCATTACTTGGTGTGTCCCACACACGCCCGCACTGTTTATAGACGTTTCGCGTCCCACAAGGATCTGCTGAAACGCGGGTAAAATATAAATAAATGATTCCATACATCGCGAGGACTCTCAAATCGCTGCCTCTCCGAACAACTAGCTATTCATATATACACACCAGAACACGCCTTCAATTGTTACCGAGACCTGCTTTAAGATACTCGTCCAGTGCAAAAATGTCCGACTACTCTGATGAGGATTTCGCCATTTCCGATGTAGAGGAGGTGGTCAAACCAAAGCCCAAGAAGGCCAGGTCGACGCCCCCCTCGTCCAACGAGGATTCCGTTCCTCGGAACGGCGTCAGTGCATCCTCGCAATACCAGAAGCTTTCCCAGCTCGAACATATTTTGAAGAGACCTGACACTTACATTGGGTCGGTGGAGAAAAACGAGGTGGAGATCTGGTGCTTTGACCAGCTGTCTGAGCTGATGGTGTTCAAGAAAGTCACCATTGTCCCCGGTTTATATAAGATTTTCGATGAGATCTTGGTCAATGCTGCTGACAACAAGATCAGAGACAAGAACATGAAGAATATTCGTGTCAACATAGACCCCGAAACAAACACCATTCTGGTCACCAACGACGGACGCGGTATCCCTGTTGAAATCCATGACAAGGAGAAAATTTGGATTCCCGAGATGATTTTCGGAAACTTGCTTACATCTTCCAATTACGATGATGATGACAAGAAAGTCGTGGGAGGAAGAAATGGATTCGGTGCCAAGCTCTGTAATATCTTCTCATTGGAGTTTCAGGTGGAAACTTCCGACCAGAACACAGGCCAGCTCTACAGACAAACGTGGACTGATAATATGCTGAAGGTTGGCAAGCCCTCGATCACCAAGACGAAAAATAAAAAGGAGTACACAAAGATCACGTTCAAGCCCGACCTCGCCAAGTTTAACATGGAACTTTTGGACGACGATATTTTGAGTGTGTTGCGCAGAAGAGTTTACGATTTGTGTGGTACAGTGAAAGATTGCAGTGTTTACTTGAACGACCAGAAGCTTAATGTCAAGAATTTCAAGGGATACGTGGACATGTACGTCAAGGCAATCCAGGAGCGAAGCCCGGACTTGGGTATCGAAAGCTCGGCCAACAATTACACCTCTGTCGTGCACGAGGTACTTAATGAGCGTTGGGAAGTTGCCTTTGCAGTGAGTGACGGAACCTTCAACCAGGTGAGTTTTGTGAATTCCATTGCCACAACCGCTGGAGGTACCCATGTCAAGTACATCTCGGATCAAATCATCGAAAAACTTTTGGAGGAGTTCAACAAGAAGGAGAAGAGAAAGAAATCCATGATCAAAGCTAACCAAGTGAAGAGCAACATGTTTGTGTTCATCAACTGTTTGATCGAAAACCCTGCATTTACGTCTCAAACGAAAGAGCAGCTCACCACTAGACCCAGCCAGTTTGCCTCCAAACAAAAAGACAAGGCCGTTGTTTCAGACCAATTCATCAAGAAGCTTATGAAAACCAGTATTATCGATACCATCAGAACCATTGTTGATGCCAATGAAGGAAAAGCTTTGCAAAGAGATGACGGAAAACGACGGAGCAGAGTGAAGGGAATGGTCAAGTTAGTGGATGCCAATAAGGCTGGAACCAAGGACGGTCACAAGTGTACGTTGATCTTGACCGAGGGTGACTCGGCCAAGTCATTGGCAGTTGCTGGCTTTGCAGTCGTTGGAAGAGATTATTATGGGTGTTTTCCTCTTCGTGGTAAGCTTTTGAATGTTCGTGATGCAACGACAGATCAAATCGCCAAAAACGCCGAAATTACTGCTTTGAAGAAAATCATTGGGTTGCAGCACAGAAAGCAATACACCGCAGAAAACATTCAGGAGCTCAGATATGGACATGTGATGATCATGACCGATCAGGATCACGATGGCTCACACATCAAAGGTCTTCTTATCAACTTTTTCGAGTCCAGTTTCCCTGGCTTACTTAGTGTGCCTGGATTTTTGCTTGAATTTATCACTCCCATCGTGAAGGTGACTGTCAAGGGCAGGGGCCAGGGAAGCAACAAGCTTTCGTTCTATTCCATGCCTGAATTTGAGCACTGGCGTGATACCGAGGGTAAAACTTGTCGCTGGACGCAGAAATACTACAAGGGTTTGGGAACGTCCACTTCTAGTGAAGGTAAAGAGTACTTTTCTCGTCTCGACAAGCACCAAAAGGAGTTCCATGCATTGCAAAGTGAAGATCCCCCATTGATTGAGTTGGCTTTCTCGAAGAAGAAGGCAGATGATAGAAAGGAATGGTTACAAGGTTTCCAACCCGGAACGCATCTCGACTCCGATTTATCTGTGATTCCAATCAAGAATTTCATCAATGAAGAGTTGATTTTGTTTTCCATGGCTGACAACATCAGATCCATTCCATCAGTGTTAGACGGTTTCAAACCAGGTCAAAGAAAGGTTTTGTTTGGATGTTTCAAGAGAAATCTCAAGACAGAAATGAAGGTTGCTCAGTTGGCAGGTTACATTGGAGAGAAAACAGCGTACCACCACGGAGAAATGTCTTTGATGCAAACTATTATTGGATTAGCTCAAAACTTCATTGGGTCCAATAACTTGAATTTATTAAAACCAAATGGTGGATTTGGATCTCGTGCTGCTGGAGGAAAAGATTACTCGGCACCCAGATACATCTTCACGGAGTTGAATGAAATCACCAGGAAAATCTTCAATCCTCTAGATGATCCGTTGTACACTTACGTCCAGGATGACGAGCAGACTGTGGAGCCCGAGTGGTATTTGCCTGTGATTCCCATGATTTTGGTGAATGGTACTGAAGGTATAGGTACAGGATGGTCTACCAACATTCCGTGTTTCAACCCTAAGGATTTGGTGAAGAACATCAGACACCTCATGAATGGAGAGGAATTGGAGGAATTAATTCCATGGTACAGAGGCTGGCAAGGAGATCTCGAGAGGGTTGACACACAGAAATATAAAGTCAAGGGTCTCATTGAGCAAGTTGACGAGAAGACCTTGGAGATCACCGAAATTCCTGTGAAAACCTGGACCGATAACGTCAAGAACTTCCTCCAGGAGGCCATTGACAGCGACAAGTCGGCCTGGATTAAGGATATGGAGGAGCAGCACACTTCTAGCATTAGGTTTGTGGTTAAGTTGACCGAGGCTGAGATGGCGAAGACACATCAGATCGGTCTTCTTGAAAGATTCAAGCTTGTTTCGAGCGTGAGTTACTCCAATATGGTTGCATTCGATGCATTTGGACGGATCAAGAAGTACGATAGTCCAAACCAGATTTTGAGTGATTTCTTCTACGTTAGACTCGAATTCTACCAGAAGAGAAAGGATCACATGACGGCCGACTTGCAGAACCAGTTGGTGAAGTTGAGCGAGCAAGCCAGATTCATCAAGATGATCATCGAAAAGGACTTGAGTATCTCCAACAAAAAGCGGTCGATTTTGGTGGAAACTTTGTTGAAATTGAAGTTTGCTCGTTTCGATAAGCAAGGAGAGCAAGTCAAGGACTCCGACCTGTTGTTCGTGGAGGATGCAGAGAACTTGCTCCGAGAGGAAGAAGAGGAGGTCGGAGACATCACACAAATCAACCAACAGGGTGTCAATGATCTCGAGAATGAGGATAATACTCATGTTCCCGACAATATCTACTCGCAATACGACTACTTGCTTGGCATGTCACTCTGGGCATTGACCAGGGAACGGTACGAGAAGTTATTGGAGCAGAAGGGCGGCAAGGAGGCGGAATTGAACACCCTCTTGGGCAAGAGTGCTAAGGACTTGTGGAACGAGGATTTGGACATCTTCCTTGAGAGTTGGGACAGCTTCTTGGTTGCTGATGAAGCCGAGAGAATGAGTTTGATTGGTAGAGCAACACAGAAAACGAAAAAGAGAAGACGTGCCGTGAAATCTGAGACTGCAAAAGATGAGCCCGCTAAGAAAGCGGCCAAGAAGCCTACCGTCAAAAAGGAGACTACATCCAAAGTACAGTCCACTTTGCCTCTTGCAAAGAAAGAGCCATCCTCAAAGGTGGCCTCTCGCCAGCAGCTGCCAGTTCCAACAGATGACTTGCCTACATTTTTCAAGAAGACAAGCTCAAAACCTTCATCCCGGGGGGCAGGCACCAAGAAGTCTACATTCTTCGCAGAAAGCTCCGACGACGAAAAGGGCCTGAAAGTCATTGACTTGGACGATGAAGAAGAGACTAAAGCTACTCCGAAAAAGCCCAGAAAAGGCAAAGTTAGTATCCAGGAAGAGCTTGAAGACTTAAGCACTTCGGCACCAATTGCCACAGGAAGAAGAAGACAAAAAGTCAGCTACGCTGCTCCAAGCGACAGCGAGGCCGCAGAGGAGGATGAAGACATAGAGGAAGTGTCCATGGAAGAAGACGAGGATGACCCGTACTCAGATGGCGAATAGTTTCGCCCGTTGCCATACAGAATAATGCATCAATGGCCGTACGTATCCCGTCATGAATAATATACTAGTTTCAGCCTCTCGCAATTGTTCTCATGTACTATGTGGCATACGTACTGCACTGGAGTAGAAATGACCGGCCACCATTGTTCTCACCCAGCAATATGCATATAGGCCCTTAACATAATTATATTATAGAAACCCCCAAACCATCGATGTTCTTTCGTTGTTGAATACAAAAGATAAGTAGAGGTGGAACGTTCAGGTTGACGCTTTCGTTTTTTGAGAAAGGTGCAAAAAAAATGCCTTCAAGATCCAAAACCTCCAACAAAATAATCGGAATTGGCCGATTTCATGCACAATGTCCCGGATATAGAATTAGGCCATTTTTATATCGCAAAACGTCATCAGATGTCTTGGCCTGTTAACAAAGACCCATCAGAATGCACACAGGCTAGCTGCCAGTATTGGACCATTCGAATCTCTTACACCCTATTATACCAACCTCATATAATGTAGGCCCAGTCGCAGTTGCAACAAGGAGTGCTTATCTCCGTGGACTGGTATATAAACCGGGCAAAGAAAACGAAACACCCTGGCAGAGTCAAAGTTCATCCGAATAGTTTACTGTTCGTCCCAAAGCTGTCTTCCATGAGCAGCACACGCACGGGGGAGAAGGACGCCAAGTTCTGCGAGCAAGACATCAGCTGGCTTCTCCAACTTTTGGTCACAGCAGAAAAGCGAAAATGGAAGGCCATTACCAAGGAAATCAACAATCAGAGTCCGATCAACCGGCAATGCCACACCCCACTCGAAGCCGAGCATAAGGGAGGAGCCCGGGCGCCGCATAAAAATGTGTCGCCAACATACGTGACCAAGCAATTTCACAACCTTTTTGGTATGCCGCAAAAAGCTCACCGGTACGGCATTCTTGGTTCCTCATTGCCGTACGCTGTGGCAGTGCGCGGATGGAGCGATATCATGGCAAATCCGGCATCTCCTGCCAGCTACATGCACGAACAGGACATTGGCCCATAATAAAGTTATTTGTTGGGTCTGGTCGTGTGACGCCTGTTGTCACTCACTAATTGTCTCTGCAAGGAATGCAGTCATTCAAAGTGCCGGACTGGCCGTCCACGTGGCCGAGCCCTTGCGCTGGGAAGAGTGTGTTCCGGATTAAGACCTTGAGTAACTTGGAATCTGGAAAACCGTCATAGTAGAACTGTTCCGTTTGATCCATGTCGGTTTTCTTCATTTTGCGGCGGTAGATCACCACCTCTTGGGTGTCTTGTGCCATCACTCTGACCTCGAAGATACCAGGTTTATCGTACAGTGGACAAAGGGCCACTTCGGCCACGAGATTGGTGTTGGGGTCGCTGAATGTCTGCATGATCTCCTGGAGGTACCATACGGCGCGGTTGTGCCACTTGCACTTGGCGCAGAACTCAATGGTGACTTTGGGCCGGGGCATGGTGTAGATGGTGGAAGTGTCGCACTGGCCTTGGGTGCAAGATGCGATGTGGCTGTGGAGGCCTCTGTACTGTACACATGCCATTTGGAAGAAGATATGTTTGTAACTAGCTAGATATCTTGAGGGGGTTGGTATGTATTGGTTGAATCTTGTTTAGTATGAATATATGCACAAACTTTATTTATTGGGATGGTTACTGTACAAGTTAAGGATTCATTGTGCCAATGCACGCAACGATTTCCATTTTTTTCGCCTGGCTGCTGGAATTCCGCAGAACCCCGGCCAAGCATTTTGAATTATGTATTAATACGGATTGGCCATGGGGTTTAGTAATAAATCGTAATGCCATTAATTACCATTAAAAAGTATAAAATCGTGCATCCTACCATTGAAATTACTTTTGATGAATTATTTTTGTTGAATACTTTTAGTGAATTACTGATGTATTAGTCACTGACACTGTAGGTATCTACACTCAAGTCCATTAAATATTCATGCTTAGCCAGTCCCATTGGCTCTTGTTTTCCGTCATGGTCGCATCGAACATGGCCGTGTCTCCCTGTTCTCCTGGGCTCCATTCGTCTTTAACAAGCTCGTTGATCAGATGGAGCACATCTGTCTGGGGACTTGAGTTTCCTGCAGAATTGGTCCTACTCACGTCCACCACTCCCTTGGATGGCTGGGATGCCTGGCTTTGGGTGCTGGCCTGAAGTTGCTGACTTTGTTGTGCTTGCAGTTTCCCGCTAAGTCCAGCGTTGCTCTTCCCGATTGGAGCAGGACTGAAGTCGTCGCCGTCTCTCTCGCTCTTGACTCCTTTTGATGACGATGCCGCATACCCCCCGGCTGTGGATGACTTTCGTGTGTTTTGCCCCAGCAGTTGGCCTCTCTGTCTCTTTTTGATAACATCCGTCTTAAGACTCAAGGGTCTGACTGTTCCATGCAACTTCAAAAACAACCCACATGCATTGCACAAAGGCTCTCCTTGGGGGTTCCTTCTCCAAAGCGGAGTCGTCTTGGTAAAACAGTTGGTGCACTCAATATTACCATTGATGCTGGGAGTCTTGGAGCTGGGCGCTGCAATATTCTTTTTGCTATTTTGCTTGCTGAGCAGGGGCCTTACCTCACTCTTCATGTCCACAAGAGGCGTATACTCTTCCATACTGACTCCGGGATTGTCTGAATTGGTGGTCTTCTTGGACTTGTGCTTCTTGCCCTTTTTCTTAGAAGCAGGAGCTGATGTCACACGATTCAACCCGGAATTGGTACCCGAAGCCGACGTTGAAACTGACCCATGCGGACTGCTGCTCTCGTTGAAGTAGTCGTCAATCCAGAAGTTTGTTGTCCGCTCTTTCTTGTCGTCTGGGAAATTCTGAAACGGTAGTTTCTGCTTTTGCTTGAACATGTTGGCAGAATTTCCCTGGCCATTGCTATCGAAAAAGGTCAATTTGGAATCGAGTTCATCATACACACGAGGGCCCGCCAACGACCCACGGTGAGGCGTGTTACTGGGAAGAATCTCCTTATTAGCCATTCCGGGAAAGTACGAGTCAGCCAAGGAAGTCTGGTCGTCGAATTCGTACGGAGTGAACGGCCTCAGTCCTTGTGCAAAGTGGTCCGAGACACTGACAAGGGAGTTCTCCTGCTTGATCACCGAGTCCAGGAGAATTGAAGCAGGCCCTACTGGGTAAACGAAAGAAGATGGATCGTACAGCAGCAGCGGTGTTTTCCGTTTGTTTGTAGGAAACTGGGAGTTCTGAGGCACACCAATGGCCTGAGGTGCCGTTGAAGGGATCCCCAGAAACAAGCTGTTTTGCCGGCTGAAATGAGAAGAATGGGTGCCGCTCAAGTTGATGTCCGACCCATGCGTGCCTGCAGTTGGAGCAAAGGTGTTCCCACCTTGTAGGGCTGATGTTGGCATGCATGGTAGCGTGGAGGGAAGACTTTGACCACCAAAGTACTGGTGAGAAAAAGGAGGTTCCTGATGCAGTTGGCTGAAGTCACTTTGCAGAGGGCCCTCAAGCGTGAACGAGTCAAGCTGGAAAGAGTAGCCGTGATTCTCGTTGTCCACGTGATCTGGAGACTTGCCTTTGAAAGCAGCAGACAAGTTCAGATGGATGCTCGGCTTTACAATGCCATTAAAAGAGTCATGATCTGCCTCATGTGTCATGAACGGCAGCATGGGGGCCGGGCGTTTCCGATTGGGCACATTATTGGTGACGGCCTCACTCATCTGGCGGATATGTGCCACGTAGTTGAAGTCCTCCTTAGTGTTTTCAGCCGAGGGGATGGAGTCCATAGTATTCCCTAAGAAGGGAGTTTGGATGAAGGAGCTGAGCTCGAGCTTGGTCTGGGATGCGTCCTTCAGTAGTCTCTTCCGCGTCTTAACAAACATCATCCTCCATATGAGATTTTCCATCCGACGACGATAGGGAAGTAAATTCTTGGCATTTTTGTACATGTGCCAGAGCGGCTCTGCCGAATGATCATCCGAGTGTAAATGCTCGAGGTCTGACATAATCTCTGGATCTCAGTAATGCTCAGACAGAGAAGCTCGGAGATACGGATGCAAAGATAACCTCGACGGTAATTAGGCGCTGGGGACAAAAAGTGAAGAGTACGGCAACGAGTCAAGGCCTAGGGATGTGCGGATGAGGTGGATGTTGGTGTAGTGTATGTTTAGCCGAGGTTTGCTGCGTCGGAGAGAGTTTCGCCAGCCCGTACATTTCATGGTAGCTTGGTCTATAATCGACATGCATGCTGCCATGCGCGTGTGCAGTGTTATCACGCAGAGAGGTGTGCGTTGATTGGTGGGATAGTGAGATGCTGACATCACGTGACGGGGAACCGCCTGACAAGTGTCGCGGCTTGCCGCTCTTTGGCTGGTCTCTTCCTGCCTCCCGGATAAACTGGGCAGCGGGCCTGTACAAATGATCACCTGTTCAAAACATGTGTCTGTTTAAATGTGGTAGGGGTCCGTACTTTCTCGGTCACGTGTTCACCTTTCCTACGTGCATCACCTGATCGTCATCCCGCAAGTTTCTTTCCACTTATGCAATCCCTATGTGGGCATCACTTGAGCTGTTTCAGGTGTACTAAGTGATACAGGGGTCAAAGTGATTTAAGTACAGGTCTAAGTGTTTCAAGTGCTTTAATGTTTCAGCTTATTTACAGTTTGTTTCACATTGGCCACTACATGAACTGCTCCAGATCACTTTAGACGTTGATCCAAAATGGTACTGTGTCAGATGGTACTGTCTCAGATGGTTTTAGATGGTTTTAGATGGTTTTAGATTGTCCCTGCCCGTTTCAGATCGGTTCAGATCTTGTTCGATTATTCAGGAGTGTTGTAATTTAAATTCGAGCTCATAGTATGTTTTTAACAACTTCAATTTTTTTTTTCTCTAGAATTGTCTGGTTATAACTATGACCCCCAGATTCGTGTGGTGTCTTGCGAATTCCTCTGGCCATGTTTCGATGCGCGATTGCTAAATCTCCAACTGCCACACATTCTGAGTTTCTCACCCCTTACACATTCCAAGACTCCGAACATAAGTCAAAATCAGGTACATCGCACAAAAATTAATGCACTGCCCCCTGTCCATATATTGTCAGAGGCATGAGACAATCGTTCGCTTCGAAAGTCCGTACCTTCTAGAACAATTTTGCAGATGGTCGTGCGCCACTCATTTAAAAGTGCGCATTTCGCTCGTCCGCGACTCCTCACCTCAGTTGCCATCAACGGCCTTATTCCTCCTTTACAACCGCTATTTTCGCCACGCCAGAGCTGACACAAATTATCATTGCAAGGCCAAAATTCGAGCCATATAACAAAGGCATCCTTAGCCGCTTATAAAGTGTCATTTGCTCGTATTTTCCTTTCCGATTTTTGCTCTCCCTTGTCTGCTGCTGAGATTTCTCCTTAGCCGCAACCTGGACCGAACTTCACGCTGGCTCACTCCAAAACGCCACCCTTTTACAACCGCCACTCCTATTTCTTGCAGTCTGTGTCAAGCGCCACCATTTTTCATTAGTCAGTTTTGGCGCTTTACATGCAGAACTAGAGATTGTTTATAGTCTTCTTTCAAAATGGCTGCTAGTGCTTCCGAAATTTACCCCAAAAGAAAAATGGAGGACATCACCAACACCCAGAAGAAACCTCGCTTAGAGGAGAAGGAGTATTTCCGTACGCTTCAGGAAAGACTGCCTTCGCCTTCTTCGCCATGCTCTTCACTGTCTCCACAAAAGGACATGATGCACCGAAAGTCCGTACTGTTTGAGCTCTCTCGAAATCAACACTACGAGTGCCCTCTCTTAACGCCCAAAGATGAAGACTACTATCTGGAGTCGGAGGTCGAAGATACCAAACCTACGTCCATTGACCGCACGGATTTGGACGACAACATCGACTACATCTCGTTGTCTTCCACGGCATCGCTACTCAATACCACCAAAGATCAAATACAGACGAACATCCGTGACTTGTCGGTGCTCCGGAATAGGGCACAACAAGCTTCCAAGCTGGACTTGGTTGACTTCTACGCCCGTCTCATATGCGACAAAACATCCTTGCCTTCTCAGCACAAGGTGGTCTCAGCTCCGTTGATTGACTGGGGCAAGTACCACAAAGGATTAGGGAATGTGTCCCTTAGTAACGACTGCACGAACGATAACGAAAAGATAGTGTTTCAAGCATTAAACCTCTTCAACATAACGCCATGATATTGACACCACCCCCAATCTGTATACTAGTGGTCTAAGATATACTATACATAAGTGAATAAACTAAAACGAAAATATGCCAGCTACTTCTTATCTTCTTCCTCCAGGTCTGTCACCAAGAACGCGTCAGCATTGACCGGCACGTCCGAGTTAAGAGGCTGCCATCTCTCATCCTTAGGCTTCTGCGATCTTTTAGGTAAAGAGGGAGGTCTTTCCTCATTCAAGTTGACATTTCTGCTGAAATCCAGCGACAAGATTTCAGGGTCTTCGTCGAATTTTTTGAACCGTTTTTCCTGGTCGGAATTGAAGGACGAGCCTCCCAAAGCACCGAAAAGCTTAGGGCTGGACTTTTTGTCTGGGTTCAGCCCGTCAATTTCACTGAACTTCTTGGTGAGTCCCGTGACCCAGCCGTTAAGCGTGGACTTTGCCTCTTCGAAGCCTTGAGAGAACTGCTCTTTCAATTGGTCAATTTCGTCTGGAGACTCGTCGTCACTATCCACAGGAGCAGCCTTTTTCTGGCGGTCTCTGCTAGCAGCTTGTCTTCTTCTCTCCTCACGATTGAACTCCTTTTGCAATTGACGGGCCAAAAGCTCGTCATCTGTAAGGACATTTGGATTTTCTCGGCGAGCTGGCTTTGTTTGAGGCACAATTGGGTCGGGCTTGAAGTTTGGATCCAGCAAGGAGAGCAACGCGTTGAACGCAGGGTCCATGCGGCCCTCGGACGCAATAAGGAATGCCTTGATGTACTTCTCCTCAACCTGGGGGAATGCGTCTTGCAAATCTGCTTGCATTTTGGAAAAGGCGCTGACGGGTCGGGCTGGGCGGGGTGGTGCGTTCGCCTCTGAGTCGTCCTTGGAGTCAGTGGTTTCGAGGGGATTCTTTTGCTGGCTCTTGTTTTCATTGGAGTCTAAGGCCACCTCCACTTGTTTGGAGTCATTGTTTTTCCCCTTTGCTGGGGGGTTTGACTCGTTGTCCTTTGTGGGGATTGTTGACTCGTTGTCCTCTGGAGTCTCCACCACATTCTCTTTTGCCTTGGGGTCAATTTCCGAGCTGACGGTCTCCTTGACGTCGGAACCTGCATCCGCGCCCTTGGAGGGAGAGTCGTCGAGCGAGACTGGCTCAGAGGATGCAACAGATAACTTGGTCTTGGGCGGCATGGTGGTGGTTGGGATCTTATCGGTCGCGAGGGTGGAAGGTGTGGAGACTTGCGGCGGCCCCACGTGAACACCATGTGACTCTCACCACGTGATGCGCGATCACGTGCGCAGACCTATATAACAAGCAAATTTTTTTCTCTCAAACGGTGATAGATATTTTATTCTCCGAAATTAGATAGAGCTTTGTATTCAAATCAGATAGTATCAAAGTGTGGACACCGGAGGCAAATCTACTTCGGGGCCTTCTTTCGCTGTGTCTTTGAGCAAGTCTCTAGGCACCAGAATTATGGTCTCGACATCTTCTGTATTGCCAGTAGGTCAGGTTTTTTTGACACAATCGCCCAAATTTTTAGCTGTTTGGACACTTGATGATGTACTGCATGTAGATAAAGTGTTAAAGAAGTAGACAGTAATAAGCTGGCCTCCATCGCTGGCTTTCATCGCTGACCTCCATCGCTGGATTTGTTCGACGTGCATTCAGGTGCTGCACATGGTACATGAATGTATCATAAGGATAACCATGTAAAACATAACTGACCTCTCTGACTCCGAAACATGTCTGAAACACCTCTGAAACACCTCTGAAACATGTCTGAAACATACTACTGTGTTCACTTTATTACTCCTTAGTCCTTCTCTGTTTAGAATCAGTCGTGTACTACTCATACCGACAAACTACGTCACAGAATGTGATAGGGACACGTGTATGCTACGAACAGCTGATGTGTCAAGAGATGACCTTTCCAAATCAATCTTCTATTAGACCTGTATGAAATAGCACTGTAGCACATCTCACTATAAGACTCATTGGTACTGAGCATCTTCCAGTATTCTTTTGATAGTCTTCTTAACTCTTCACTATCCACTTTCACTATCCACTCTCACTTTCCATACTCACTATCCACTCTCACTCTCACTTTCCACTCTCACTATCCTCTTCTTCACTCCGATGCTTACATTCACCTGATAACGTAATGGATGTATTGTCTATAATACATGAGCCCGAGGGCCACAGTTGCTGGAGAGGAAATCCCAATCCAGCACGATATGCAAGATCCAGCAACCGCCGTCTAATTTTCGCCTCTCATTTTGTCCTTGAGCTCAGACAACTCGTCCTTTCTTCTGTTCAAGTCCAACACTTCACACTCCTCCCACACGTGCTTGTCGTGGTGACAATCTACAGATGAATTGGCACTTTGTCTGACGAGACACGTTTGGTAGAGGGCAAAGTATGCTGCACATCTGTCTCTCCACTTCAAGGGCACTTTGTATTTCTGCAAGTCATCTTGGGAGACTGAGGTTAGTATAGGTTGATAGTTGAGGGTTGCGGACCCGGAAAAAGAACGGGAAAAAGGTTGGATTCGCAAGTGGGCGGTGGTGAGTGAACATACGGAGTGGTGGAAATTCTGTCAAGGCCATTGGGGACGATTTGTGTGCTGGTAAGAAACGGTCAAAATGTTTTTGGGTGAGCCAATGAGAAGTCCTGCGTTCGAGGTGTGCGGGTATATGCAGTACCACTGGGTCACCAACCAAAAGGAACAGTCATTCTAGTTAATGAAAGAGTTTATAATGTGGTGAAATAGAATAATTAAATGTGAAACAAATATGAAACAAATATGAAACAAACATGAAACACCTTGGACTGACGTTTGACTGAAACACGCCTGCTTCACTACTCTTGAGATGCGGAACCGCATGTCCAAGCAGCACTAGAGGTGAACCAACTTCAACCACCTAAAACAAGCCTGAAGCAAGTCTACGGTTCCAATAACCCCGTTTTCCTGGTTTGAAACTCAATTCCGTTTGTATGCCAGACATCTCTCGCCATGGTCACGTGTTGGCTCTTACACCCTTTCGTAAATTCCGTATATTATGCAAACTATATTAATGCTTTTGAAGTCTTTGTTTCAAGGCAATGTATTGACACTCGTAGAACTGGTCCTTGGAGGCTTTACAGAATGACGTGCCCTTACCGAGACATTTGTAGTAGGAGATGTAGTGGGCTGCACACTTGTCTCTGTTGAGGAAGGGGACGTCATTTGCGTCCATCTCTTGCTGAGAGGCTGTGGGTTAGTAGAGGGCCGTGAATGGTGGTTGTGATTACATACGGAGAGCCGGGAACTCGTATGCAGTCGAGTGTTCAGTCATTTGGTGGGATCTTATAGATGGTAAATTGTGTTGATGTAATTGGATCGTGAGAAAAATTGATGTACGGATGTGGTGTACGGATGTGAGACCCCGAAAAAAAATGGTGTACGGATTTGAGATACAGGTTTGAGGTACGGATGTAGTTATCAGTTGAAGTAAGGATGGCCTTATCAAGCGCACTTTGAAGGTACGGGGGTCAACGCACTGGATGACCAGGGAATCTTTCGGCTAGATGCACGGATGTGTGAAGGAATATGATGATGCACAGATGTACATCAAACGAAATTGGATTTAAATCCGAATTCAAATGCATGTCTTCGTCTGCGGAATTTGAAATATCACACTTTCCATGCAATGAGCATGTTTTTACTTCTTCACGACAACTTGGCCTACGCCACACGTCTATAAAGTATTAATAGCACACCGTTTCAGACTAGAATGCTTCTATGGCCGGCTATTCCAAAGAGTATTTGCGCAAGATTCGATTAGCACACCCAAGAAATATGCCGACTGCAGCTGGTGTTTTCCATACATATTGGATGCAGCATGCATATGCAGCAGTCCTACGGCGCATGGCAGTGCGCCATGCTTGCCGAAAGATGAAGTTTAGGCTGGCCAGCCATTAAATCCGGGGTTGCTGGACGGTCATGAGCCCAGCTTTCCCGAGATTCTCTTTGTTGTCACTTTCACATGCAAGATTTTCGGGTGCCCCCTCAATCATACACAATGTAATTACACATGGTTCGGCTACTCTATCGCAACGCATTAATCTAAGTAGTAGGTTAAACCATGCATGGAGGCATCGCGCCTGATGTCTCAAACTGCAAAATCGAATTGTCTAGAGAATATTCTATTCAAGCAGATCGGCTCTCTTGACACCTCTTGTTGGTTTATAAACCTAAAGTTTATCTTTCAAATTTCCAAAAGTCGGGGTGTTTCAGAAGCAAAGGGTCTTTTGATGCGGACGTAAGCCTGAGGCTTGGCCGGTACAGAAATTCGTTGTGGCTCGCTTAGCGA
This sequence comes from Metschnikowia sp. 04-226.1, assembly GCA_002370245.1. Taxonomy (NCBI): domain Eukaryota; kingdom Fungi; phylum Ascomycota; class Pichiomycetes; order Serinales; family Metschnikowiaceae; genus Metschnikowia; species Metschnikowia sp. 04-226.1. Next base: position 102,042 of record NLAD01000707.1, read on the forward strand.
ACGGTCCCGGTGCATATTGCCAAGATTTTTTCGACATCACACTTCACGGGTGAAGGATTAAACACTCGTAACGATGTGACCTAAAAATAGCCGTAGGTAAAGAAGAGCTCGCACTTGAATCCCGATTTGGTAGTACAGATGTCGGGCATATCATATATGCAGGGTGCGCATTAATTGGTTCCGACTCTTCCCAGAAAGGGCACACCCCCGAATAACCCGGTTTACATCCAAACTGCGGCTGATAGGATTCCCGTGGATTCGAGAAATGTGAAGGAGAGAAGACCCGTCTAGGAGTCAAGTAATGATATGGTCTTAACTCCTCGAATGATCTTGCGAGGTAGGCCTCGGTGTGGCAGGGGTGATAACTTAATCCGCGGGGAAGTTTCCCTGCATGGGGCTCAGCCTCTTAAACTACCACATGAGTCAACCCTTGGCCCAGCTATCTCATCCTGGCATGTCACCGAGCCATTTAAGCCTTCGTGCATGATCGTGTGGCTATGTTAGCAGACTATGCATCTATGCCGTGAAAGCTAAAGATGGCCTTGTGCCGAGAAAATCTAGCGGAAGCAAAAAAGGTAATGTAACAAGAGATCCCCGAGAGGTTTCATTCCCAGATACTGGCGCAGGCGGCCAAGCGCCACACTAAACGTTGGCCCCGGAGATACTCGCGAGATGGACCCCACGTGGAGACGGCCTACGGACCCCTTTAGAAGTATCGTCTTTGCATGCTGAATTATTTCTGCTTGGAAGCATACTGCAATGTTACCGAACGTTCGTGACATGAAAGTCCACATGGGGAGTGTTTTGTGTGTCGAGACACATACTATAGCATCTGCAAGGATATTACCTCAATCATGGTACATGCACTGGGCAGGGAAATAAAGTTTGCTTAAGCGAGGTCGGCTAAACTGCGATTTAGAAATTGCATCTACATTCGACACATCTGGCATAGAATGGCGAATTTAGAGTCCGCAGCCCTGGTGGAGACATTGGCAGATCGTGCCAGTCAGGGGGCGCCTGTAGACGCCCATAGACGCCCATAGACGCCTTGATTTAGAAACGGCCGCGACTGAAAGGCTTCTCTAGTTAAGGGCAACGTTTAGACGAAGGGGATTTCGGGCGAATTGCAGCAGTTCAGAATGAGGCAAAATTTGTCGCGTGTCTCGATGTCTCGGCCATGCATTTGCCGACATAAGAATCGGAGAGGTGGCGTCTCGGAAAGCTTCGGGCCATGTACCTGAACAGAGCCATCGGATATGCAGGTATAGATTATATCACATCGTGCTCACACAACGCTCATGTGCTTTAGTGGCTCCGCCTCTCGAGGAGAATGTGGCACTTTTTTGGGGGCCGGGAATTCCAAAAGGTATGGGAAAAATAAAAAAAAATATGCCTTCATGGCTTAAAGCGGTGTTTTTTCGGGCCCGCACTTTTCTCCGTCATCCGAGTATGTGTCAGTGGGTGCGGGAGTGGTAGAGGCGGAGCTAAATTGCGAGCAGGCGAAAATATGTTTGCAGGTGGGGGTGGGACGGTGTGGATAGCGGAACGTGCAAGACTGCGACTCCGGAAATAAAATATTTTGCGTATGCCATCTGCGTATATGCAGGCGTTCGTCTATAAAAATATGTCTGACCGAAACATCTCTAATGATAATCTGAGCAACCATGGCTTCAAACCACCAGGAGGATTTTGCCTTGTCTCGGATAATTAGTAATCTATGCCTCGAGCCAGTATCACAGTACAATTTCTTTTTTATTAGTTCAGATTCCACTCTGAGGCTTCTCTGAGCCTGGCTTCACCCGTACCCTATTTAGCCCCTAGTAGTACAGCTTATCTCCGGCGAGGCAGGACCAGGTAAGCTTTCGCGAGGTTAAATCTTGGCAGAAACGGGAACGGCTCTGATTTTGGCCGGTTATCACTCTATTAGGCTAATAGGCTTATGCTTAGGTAATTTACTCATTTAATTGTTTTCGTATCTGTATTTAGGCTGATACTAAAGAAACGCTGTTTTGCAGATCTCAGTTTAGCCGATTCGAAGATCTCCGATCAGAACGACGCCGTCTCTTTTGATGCATTCATTTTCTCCCCATCAGGCCACTTCTCCACTGGTTTGGAGAAGACGATAACAAATTATCCGTCGATCCTTGTTGTGTCCCCTGCATAACAAAGGCTAGAGATGTTTCAGCTGCTCATACAAATATGCAGGCCCATCGGTATGCAGGATATCGGGTGTATTCTCAATGTTCGACATTCTGCGCATAAACGCCCGAGGTCTTTCGGATATGCGTCTCGTGTAAGGCATATGCAACTCTATGCATAGTTATGACATCTATCGGTGCATCCTGCAAAGTTTTATAGGGCGGGTTTAAAATGTACGTGAAGCCGAATCATGCAAGCGTTTTCCATCGCCTACCAGTATATAAGGGCCTCGTGCTCCACCTTTTGTATCGTACTCGAATAACTTCACACATCTTCGATTCACAATGTCTCCTGTTCAAGAGGCCGCTAAGGTCAAGCTTCCTTCCATTGCAGAGCTAACTTCCAGATCTATATCGCAAACCCACTCGGCCACTCTGCCCCTACTCCATCAACACATAAACTCGTCCCTTTCCTCCCTCTCGTCTAGCTCGTCTAGAGAGTCTAGCATACACCCTCAGCCAACCATCCTGGCCCCTTCTGGTTACCTGAGCGAACACATCCAACGTACCCCGGTACAACTACAACCTGCCCATGTGCCTTCCTACCAGTACTACTCCCACCCAGTGCTGGTATCTCCTCTCACATTCCCACAATCCTACTACAGGCCCATGTTCTACCCTCCTCCCACCGAGCCCCCAGCCGGATCCAGGTACGTGCCTATTGCACCTGAGCATGTGGCAGTCTACAATGCACCTGAGGTGATCAATAGACCCATGAATGAGTGTCACCGGTGTGGTACTACAGAAACACCCGAGTGGCGGCGAGGACCAAATGGACTCCGCACGCTCTGTAACGCATGTGGGCTTTTCCACGCCAAATTGGTCAAGCGCAAAGGAGCAGCATTGGCCGCCGAAGAGGTATTGAACAATAAAGTGTTCAAGGGCAAAAACGGAAGAAGGGTTTGTGTAAAGGGTCACACAGCTGACGTCAAAAAGCGCATCGCGGGCCCGCAGGTGACGGATTTTCCTCCCATTGCTCATACCGAGCATTTGCCGAGCCGGGAGGACTTATTGCATCGGGTCCCCAGACAGGTGAGCCACCCCGCATCATCTTTACCCATGGTACCCAACATTAAATTCTCCAGTGGTCTGTTACCCCCTCCAGTTCTCGGCAACCCTTCGCAGTCGGTGTCAGTTCTCCAGAATTAAGCAACAATACCCCTAACAACTACAGTGCATGAAGAGGATGCGCGATGGGAAGTGGGAGTGCCACATGCAAATGACCGCCTATGAGCCGGGCCTTGAGCCTTTACTTCAATTCATCATTTTATATTCATTAATTTTACACCCACATTTAATCTCCCCTCACTCGTATCTTTTTGCAATGCACTTTTAGACGGCTACGACGCATGGCGCGAAAGTGCAGATCGACACACAATCTGCCGCTACTAGCCAACTTCTCACCGGCAGAACTGGATTTATTAAGCTCATAGCGTACTGAAACAGATTTAAGGTTAGATGTGGTCATTCCATTTGCAGAGTTATTTATAGAAGTTCTCTGCATCATACGCCCAATTTACAAATCCCATTTACTCCCCAGATTTAAGGCTTAGTGGTATGATGCGAATGTGGAATGTGGAATAACTATTTTTCGGCGCCGAATTCCTTTTCCGTGCGCAGTCAAACACATTGGTCCGGAGGTAATAGCAGGGTTAAGCAGTCTCGGCCTCTCAAAAAATAAAAGCATATGCGCGCCAGATTTGGCCTGCACAGTTTCCCCATGTGCATCAATGTAACAATGTAACACGATCTCGGTGAGTATAATAGCCCTCGTCGAGGAAACTGCGCCCACCAAGTGGTGATTATAATTCCCACGACGCATGCCGCATTTTGTGGTCCTGACTCCTGAGACTGCATTAGCCGCCTTGAGGCCCGCCCTTGATGTGCTTCTAGTTGGCCGGGAATGTTTAGTTGCCCGGAGTTGTGGCGGCCGAGTTAAGAGCCGGCTAAATACTGGAGGTGCTTCGCAATGTGCAAGTGTGCAACGTTGCTACTCAAGTCATGCTGTGAATAAGATTTACGCAAGTGTATCTCACGGGACAGCTCGTAAAAACACCGCGATAAACGGTCAAGATGGATCGCTTCGTCTATCGCGCGCACTGCATACAAGCCCCATCTGTTTAAGAGACTTGATAAAACGAGAACATATATTATCCCTTCTATAAAGTTATTGTCCGTTGAGGACCCCAATTAATGCAAACTCTATCCCTTAAGGGGAAGCAAATGTAAAGAAAAAGCGTAAAAATGAATGCTGCAGAAGTAAATGTTGGTGCTGACGAGTTGAGCGTCCGCGTGCTAGCGTGTGAGTTGTCACATTATTTGGTACTTCCATTAGCGCCTGCTCTTTAGAACTTCAACTCCTTGGCCTTTTCCCAAGTGTTCTCTTGGTTGGTGAAGTGACCGTAAGAAGCGGTCTTGAAGTAGATTGGTCTGGCCAAGTCCAACTCCTTCACAATGACACCGGGTCTCAAGTCGAAGTTGTTGGTGATGATCTCAACCAATTGCTCCGACGAGTACTTGGAGGTACCGTAGGTGTCAACGTGGATAGACAATGGCTCAGCCACACCAATGGCATAAGAAAATTGCACCAAGGCTCTTCTGGCCAATCCGGCGCTGACAAGAGACTTGGCCACCCATCTGGCGGCGTAGGCGGCGGATCTGTCCACCTTGGAGAAATCCTTACCGGAGAAGGCTCCTCCTCCGTGGGCACCCCATCCTCCGTAGGTGTCGACGATAATCTTTCTACCGGTCAAACCAGCATCTCCCTGAGGACCTCCGATGACGAATCTTCCGGATGGCTGGATGTGGTAGACGGTCTTGTCGTCCAATAAGTTGGCAGGGATGGTTCTCTTGATGACCTTCTCTAAGATTTCCTTTCTTAAGTCCTCAGTGGAGATCTCGTCAGCGTGTTGCGTGGAGATAACCACTGTGTCAACTCTCAAAGGCTTGACAGCACCGTTGTCCTTCTCGTACTCAACGGTAACTTGGGTCTTTGTGTCTGGTCTCAACCACTCCAATTCGCCGGATCTTCTGGCGTCGGCCAAAGCCTTGTTCAACTTGTGGGACAATAAGATGGTCAATGGCAATTTCTCCTCGGTCTCGTCGGTGGCGTAACCGAACATAATACCTTGGTCACCGGCACCCAACTCCTCCAAGGCTTTTTCGTAGTGTAAACCTTGCGCAATGTCGGGAGACTGCTGCTCAATGGCCACAAGAACGTTACAGGTCTTGTAGTCGAAGCCCTTCTCGGAGTGGTCATAACCAATATGTTTGATGGTGTCTCTAATAATCTTTTGGTAGTCTAATTGGGCCTTCGTGGTGATTTCACCGAAAACCATAATCAATCCAGTCTTGGCGGCAGTTTCACAAGCCACCTTGGACAAAGGGTCTACAGCCAAACAGGCATCCAAAATGGCGTCACTGACCTGGTCACAGATCTTGTCAGGGTGACCTTCACCAACGGATTCGGAAGTAAAAAGGAAAGTTTCTGGCATGGCGTGGACTGTGCGAGAACAGGGGAAAAAAAACTATGGGGCGCCGTAACTGTGGCACTTTGAGACCTTATATATGGTTGGTAGAAAAAAACATCTGGCGGAGTGCATACAAGGCCGTCGCTTCAGATGCGTCACGGCACGTGACCCCAGGTGAAGTTCTTTCCTTGTTCCGCGCCCATTGTTGTTTCTCGGGGCGGGGTCTAAAGCCTGCACACTATTGGGGTTTGGGACCTCGACTGTATGCCTCCTATTTGGGCAAGGGGCCACCTTGGGGCGTACGTGGCTACTGTGTGTATACGACGATGCGAGATCGCTCGCGCCCCTATCACATGCCGTTGGAGTCAAAAATGCGACCACGGAGCCCCCACATGCAGGATGCACAATTTCGGGGGATTTGATCGGCCAAAACCCGATTTCTTGAGATAAGCCTATACTCCTCATCTTTTTACTAGTTATCTGCACTGCACGATAGACCTGAAGAAGGAGCTTTGGAATCCAAAAAGATGGGATAATATCAATTTTTTTTTACAAAGTCTTGAGTTTTGAAATCGATTGTCCTGCACACAGATGCCAAGCGACTGCAACTGATTAGTAATACTATGGTCTTCACTAGCACAATGGCAGTTGAAAAAAATAAAGCCAAACCCTAATTCCACTACACGTGGGCAAAAAGGCTATTTTGAAAACATTGTCTTCGGGCCTACGGAAGAAGAGTGGTGAGTACTGTACCGTAGATCTCATAGTAGCAAAAGATGTAGAGGAGCGCGATGCCACGCGCCTCGCGCTACGCGCTTCGCGACTCCTGTCTACCACAACTGAAACGACAGCTACAATAATACTCCTCCAACATCTTTCCTTTTCCCATGGCTGATCTGTTATCTATATTGGACCGTGTTAAGAACCGGCTTGCTGCGCAGAATAATGAGCAGGACCAGACCCAGGTAATTCCTGACTTTAAGCATTCCATCCTTTTCTCTGAACCACAAGAACAGCCAACCCAAACCACATCCACTCAAGTCACCAAAACACAGCCCTTGAAAGCGGTAAAACTCCCCCAGTTGGAGCTCGATGAGTCTGAATTTCTTCAGTCCACGCAAATAGTCCGCCCGGCTTTTCACTTGGCAGATACTCAGGTCATAACAAACCACAGTACTGAAATAGCCTCTTCTCTGGAACATGCAACCCTTGAACAGAACAAGACTCAGCAAACACGTGAGCTTGAAAACGAAATCTCCCATGTTTCGCTTACAGACGAAGAGAATGATTTGAACGAAGAGGCAGAGACTACGCTAGACTCGTCTGTACAGAAGAACATAACCACTAAAGCCGAACTAGACCAAATCGACCGAGAGTTGAGCGAGCAGAAAAGGCTCAAGAGCATCAAGCCTGCATTCACCGAATCCGAAAAAGACCCCGTGAAAGACCTTCTCGACGCCTTTGACAGTGACCAGGAAAGCGACTTGGGCTTCGGGGCCCAGGCGCAGTTAAACCAAAGTCCAATCACTTCTCCCTTAAAGGAAAACGCCAAGAAACCCCTTGATGAACAGGACTCGGAGTCGGATTTCGAATCAGAAAACGTCATTGATATCATCTCCAAGGTGCCAAAGACCATTAAGACGTCCAAGCCCAAAAGATCACCCATTGATGAGTACGCCAGGAAGTTGAAAAACAGCTTGGTGTCTTCGCCTACAAAAGCATCTCCAGTCATAAATTTGGATGACTCAGAACACGAGAGTGCAGACAACCAGCATTCGGAGGACGAGATCCCCAAGTTGTCCAAAGAAAAAGCCTTTCTTTTAAAGCAAAAGTTCTCAAAACGACACCTTGCAAATGGCCAACGTGCAGCCCCATCTACCAAGGTAAATGCCAGCCTGAAAAGCTACGATGCACTCTTCTCTCATCTCCGCCGTGCCAACGCCAAACAACTCGCAGATATGAGAAGTGCCAATCCCGATTTGGAGTTGATTGAGGAAATAGAAAAGGAGGAGGAGGAAATGGGCAACTTGCTTGAGCGGGAAATGGAGCGGGCCAGGCGCATCCGCAAGAAGGAGAAGTCCCAGGAGAAGGCCAAGTTGGCGTTGGAAGAAAACGAAGATGCTGATTATCAAGAAGGCAGTGCAATTCAGCTAAGCGACAGTGATGTTCCAGACAGTGAAGTCGACTCTGACGTGGACTCCCAAAACTCAGACCTGGATTTGGATGTTGATCTGAAGCCACAAACCACCAATGAGAGACGGAACCGAGCAAGACGGGTGGTTGAAAGCGACGAAGAGGAGAGTGATGCTAACCATGACGAACCTATTGAACATAAAGACTCTGCTGACCATGACGACCATCTGTACGGTCGAAACGACGATAGCTACATGTTTGGAGGCCCAGTCAAAACAGCATTACTGGACCACGACGAGGAGGACCCTATCATGCATATTCACAGCGACCATCCGCTTCCAGAATCACCCATCGACCCAGAAATCAACCACCAAGTGGCCTCCATCAAGGATAGTCTGCCCCGTCTATTCCAGAATTTGGCCCCACGCACTCCTGCTGTCGAAACTCTGATGACTTCGAGTGATGCCTACAATGAATCTTTTGGACCCATAGACTCTTTCCAGGAAATCGAACCCACACAGACGAGCGAGGCAACGATTGCAACTCAAGTCGACAACTTTCCTGACCAATCGACCCAGGTCGACTCGGAATTGCTCACGCAGATTGACTCGCAAGAATCTGTTGCTGGAAAACAGAGTAACGACTTTTTGAAAAAGAACATCCAAGTGCCTATTTTGGAGGATATAGACGAGTCCGAGTCCGAGTCCGAGAACGAGGAGGATGAGGAGGAAATGAAGCGCAAGCTCGCTTTATACGAGGCCAAAATCCGCCGTAAAGAAGTGCAGTCCCGAAAGAGAAGAAAGGAGATGGAGAGAAAAGGTCTCAAGGGCATTGTTGATGGAGAGGCTGAGGAGTCGGAAGATGAGTGGAAAGGCGTGGGAGGAGCAGACATGGAAGTTTCAGACCAGGCAGACTCAGAGGACGAGAGAATGATTGATAATACGCTCAACCTCGACCTTAACGACGAGGAAGTCCGGCGCAAATTCATGGAGCAGTACCAAATCAAGGACAGGAACGAGTTGGAGAAGTTGATTGATGATATCCAGAATCACAAGCTCACCAAGCGGGCACGGGCCAACCGATTCGACATTGAGTTGAGTGATGAGGAAGACGAGATTCTCATGGCTTACCGCAGGCAGAAGCTTGAGGAGCAGAAGAAGAAGTTGATGGCGAGCCAGAAACTAATGAAAAACTCCAAAAACGAAAAGTACACTGCATTTTTCGAGACCATCGACGATGAAATGGATCCGTTCATCCTAAACGAAGAGTCCGAAAGCGAGGTCAACCACGACTACGACGAAAGCCAGGAAAAGAGCCAGCAGTCAATTCAAGACTCCGAGGATGTGGAGGTTACAGAGGAGAAGACCACCAAGAAGAAGATTGTCATTGAGGAATCCTTTGTTCAGAGACAATTGTCTTTCCTCTCGAAAAACGACGACGAATATGCTCATGTCCAGGAGGAAGCTGACAGACAGCATGGCGTGGAGGACTTGTCAGTGCTCAAAAACAGATGTTTGAACAGCCTCTACTCGAGGTCCAGCTCCAACATTTCCCTTGAAGATAACAGAAAACGGCCTGTGGAGGATGTGGCTACGGATGAGGATGAAGATGAAAGCGGGTTCAGCAAGGTCTTCAAGAAGCCATCGGTGGTCAGCTCATTCAAAGCCTTCCACGAGAAAAAAGGGGTGCAGGTGTCTACAAATTCATTTAGTGGTGTCACTGTCAATAAGCAGTACAAGACTGCAACAGGATCGAAAGCGTCGATTACCTATATGTCCAAGAGAAACACCAAGGGAGTGCTTCCTAGCACCTTCAAGAGTTCGAAGCTCGAGGAGATCGAAAGACAGTTGGATTTGGCAAAGAATAATAGTGGCATTGGAGGATCTGTATCGGACCACAGTTTCTCTTAACTGTCATGGAGTAATAATAAATATAATCACTGAGTTTTCAACCAGTTTTGGATTTTGGGTAATGTGCGTAACAATACCTCATTTTGAGCCAACACCTGAGTTCAATTTATCTCAAACCAGGGCTTGTGTTGATGTATATGAGTCAATGCCTGAGATTGAGTCTGAGTTATTCAACCAGATCTATTTCCAACCTCCAGGACTCTGATAACTATGCTCAAGAAAGAATTGACTCGTTCAAAGCATCTTGCAAAAGCAGGGTGGTTCTTCGAACAAAAAATTGTTTGTGAAAGTCGGAGTCATTCTTATGACCTGAGTCTTTGGAGCCAGAAGAGCTGCTCTTGTTCCCTCGCTCCATAGGCGGAAGCCGCTTGGATCGTATTTCGTTGCTAGCAGCAATGGGGTCGTTTTGGTTTCGCTTCAATTTCTTGATCTTGACAGGAGGTGATGTCCCCTTGGAGGGTTTTGGCATCTCAGACACATTATTCTTGGGAGTTGGGGTAGTGCTGGTGCCCACCAAATTAAGGAAAGTGGACGCCAACGAGATGCCCATGAAGTCATTACTAAACCTTCGAGCAGTCGGTTCTCGAGATAGACTTGGAAGGTTTGGAGGAGGTCTCGCCGGTTCTGGCTGACGAATGGGCTTATTGGATTTGAGCCTTGGTGACCCCAATGGAGAATTAAGTAGCTGGAACAAGCCATAGTTTTGCTTCTTGACTGGGGTTGTGACCTTAGATGACGTTTCCTTAGGCACGGCTTCGGGCCCTAGTAGCCTTTTGGAATGCTCACTAAACTTGAGGTTTCCATCAAATGACAGAGAGTATACTTGCTCCACCGTGGGCTGGCTGGACAACTGCTTGGTATGTGAAGGGATCATGCGTGCTGGATTGTTAAATGCTGGTGGTACACGATAGGAGAGAGCAGGTTCTTTTGGAGGAGGAGCTGCGCTAGGCTTGTCTTTGGGCTCAGGGAATGCTTCTCGGAGGTCTATACGGCTCTTTCGGAGAAACTGATGGAAGTTCTCCAAGTTGGCAAACTCATCTTCTTGAACAATAGTCACGGCTTCTGAATCCGGATCATCTAGGTCGCACATGTCTGCGGATAAACGTCTGGACTTGAGTGATAACGGCAGCTGGGATATATCGTAGAATGGAGCCTGGAATACATCGTCCTTATTCAGTATAATATCCATGTTCTTGTGTATCTCTGATGAAGAGTAGCTGTTGATTTCCTTCTCCCAATCGTCAAGTTCTCCGTCTGAAAACGAAGAAATTGAGGCCAGTTTGGAAGTTTCACATTCCATGATGTTGCTTGCGTTGGTATACGTGGAATCCTCCAGTACTTCCCTATGTGGTTTCAGCACTGGGTTCAACGTGTATGCTTCAGAAAGCCTGTAGCGGGATTTCTGCTTGGACACCTTGGTGCTCTTGCACTTTAGAGGCTTCAAGTTGAGATTGGATATGGAGAGCATGTTTTTTAACGGAGCTTGTGGCTGAACAGTATCAAGTTCAGGAGAATCTGGCGGATGCTGGCGGTTTTCGATTTCAAACAGATTCCACAAGTTATAATATTGGTTGTAGATGTTGGAGTAGCTGGTCTCGTTGGTGAAAGTGCCCTGTAGGTCTAGGTTGGATTCCAAGAAGAAGGACTTCTCATAGAGCGTCTGGAATTCATTAAGGTATGCCGAGTTCTTCTGTATAAGGTTTGAAATGTGGTCGATTTCAGTGTCTGAGCCGGCGATTGAGCTGTTGATGTCCACAATCAAGGATATCAAGTTATTGGACTCGGAGAATGAGTTGACAAGTGTGTCTGCCTTTGTGTTGATGTTATCCACCATGGAAAGCAACGAATCTAGCCTTGACATGATAGGCAGAAAGGTGGCTTAAGAATAGTAGAGATGTAGCTCTAGAATATCCAAATTTGGCCGAGGGTGAGCGTGGGGTGGATTAGTGTACTGTTTATAATTGCAGGGCCCAGCAGCGCATCTTTATTTACATTGTACTGCATACACCACCGCTCTGGGTGCAGCCACAGTTGATACAATGTTGGAAAGGGGCAATGAATTTTTGTATTGAAAACCGCTTTTATACTTAAAACAGAATCTTAAGTATGACTATGTACTTTTTAGTCTGCATAAGCTTGTGCTTGTGCCATTAAATTGACACTAGTGTTGTTGTCCCTGTAGGGAGTGCATATAGATAGCCACATCGCATCACCTACTGGATCGGATCTCACTGTCAACAGAGTCAGTGCTATGCATTCCTTCGCGGTGGTCTTCCTTCCTACCCAGTAGTCTGATTTGTAGTCGTACAATTATGTTGTTTTATATGCGATGCTATTTGGTCTTCCTCTTCTTCTTGGCCTCCCCGTCGTCGTCACTTGACCTTTTTTCCTTCTTTTCTTTTTTCTCCTTCTTTTCCTTCTTTTCCTTTTTCTCCTTTTTCTCCTTCTTTTCCTTTTCCGTTGGCTCAACTAAGTTATTCGTATACGTCTCCTCCTCAGGAGCCTCAAATGCCTTCAGCCTCTCCTTCTTCTTCTCCTCCACGCGCTCCTCCTGCTTGTCTCTCTTATCCTGCAACTCCTTCTGCTTCTTCTCTCTCTGACCCAAAAAGTACTCACCACTCTCGATTTGCATATCCACCTTACTGAGCGGCTGTACAGGAGGGAATGGCGTGTACACCTTCTTGGGTTTCTTGTCCACGGCCTTCTTACGCGCAATGTTCTTCTTCTTGAAATTGGGCAAGAACCGCGACCAGTCCTCGTGGGCGAGTTCCGGGTTCTTGGACAACTCCTGCTTGATCATCAACTCCTTGATGTGGTAAATTGGATGCACGTTCTTCATACAGTCCTCCACCACTCTTCTTACCTCTTTGAGTCCTTTGAATGGACCCATTGCACTCACTGTGTTACCCTGCACCAAGATGTAGCATTTGGTCAACAATTCCAATGCTTTCAAGGTGTTACCATTGGGCCCCACCAATCTCTGTCTCCGCTTGACGAACCGGTCTTTGTTGGAGATCCCGCTACCGATCTTAATGACGTCGCATGCAATGTCGTCCTGCAAAACCTTGCAAGCTTGGGGGAAAGGCACCGACCGGGCCAATAGCTTGACGAGATCCCGTGCCTTCAAGATCATGTATGGGTCATAGGTCTTTCTGGTGGTCTTGACGGTCATGGAACCCTCCACCAAGTCGAGCTGGCACGCAATGTGGTGCTTGTCCAAGGCCTGGGTGACTTCAGGCCAGATGGACCTCAAGTAACTTTCTCTGTACTTTGGGAAAAGCGTCATGAATGACGACTCCTCACTGAATGGCAATCCGGACGTGTTGTCTTCGGGAAGAAACTCCTCCATCTGCCATTTGTCAATTTCTGGAGTGTCCCAGGGCTTATCACGGTCATGGTTGGAAGGCATTGTGTGGTGGACGGATGGTTAGATAAGCTATGCTCATCGAGAAAATTTCATTTTCGCAATCACTCAGTCTGCCGTATACAGTCACATCAAGACAATCACCAAGACAGTCCATCCAGACAAGCGTACAATTACACTCGAGCTTTTCAGAAGCTGATTTACACTATAGACCAAGAAAAACATGCCAGTGAAGAAAAATACGAAAACGAGATCCCACAGTACTAAGTCTGCAAGCCGAGCGGCCGACTCCAAAGTGACCAAGGTTTCTGCGAAGAAACAAAAACAAAAGTCCAAGGCCACCAAAGTCCAGATCCAGAAATTGAATCTGGACTTGACCAGCATATCCACAATCCAACAGGAACTCGCCAAAAATCCCCTCAAGGAGATCCACACTTTGGACCCGGAAAGCCTTCGCAACGGCTTGGAGAAGGACAAGAAAACAAGGCTGGAGAGCAAGCAGGCCGAGCAGGACTTACAGTCACAGCTTGAGATGATTACGGGGTTTTCTTTATAGCAAGAATTATTCTACATTATTAATATCCAAGGAACATTGTTTTACTAGTGTAGTATAGTAGTGTACAGGTGTAGTAGTCTATAAGTGTAGTAGTCTACAAGTGTAGTAAGACTCTATAAGTGTATAGTGGTGTACTATATGCCTGACTCTAAAACTCTAAAGTGAAAGTCGATTAAAAAAACAACTCTGGTTTACTTCATCATAGTATAATTCTAGTTCAATCTGGTAGTATGGTACATTGGCCTAGCATAGATTAGATGGCCATTTGCCTTTACCTGTATACTGCGCGATGCCTAAGCTCTCAATTATTAAGCACTCACTCTTCCCAAGCATCACCCACATCAACATGTCTGACGCCAGCCAGGAACAAAATTACGACTACGAAGAAGAAGGTGAGTTTGTGGATATCAACGAAATTGCCGAGGAGGTTGGCGAGGATTCTGGCCCTGCGCCCGCGGATGACGAAAACGATATGGACGTGGATGAACATGAGACCCTTGAAATCGACTTGACCAACAACTCCTGGGCCTATTTCGACCAGCACAAAGACAGTGTTTTCACAATCTTCAAGCACCCTTCGCTCCCCATGGTTGTTACGGGCGGAGGTGACAATACGGCGTTCATGTGGACCACGCATACCCAGCCACCCAGGTTTGTCAGCGAGTTGCAGGGCCACAAGGAGAGTGTGATTGCTGGAGGATTCAGCAGTGATGGAAAATTCGTCATTACTGCTGATATGAACGGTTTTATTCAGGTGCACAAGGCTTCCAAAGGAGGCCAGAAGTGGACCAAGTTCGGCGACTTGGAGGAGGTCGAGGAAGTCTTATGGATCTCCGTGCACCCCAAGTTGCCCTACTTTGCCTTCGGTGCCCCTGATGGCTCTGTATGGGTGTACCAGATTGACGAGGACTCCAAATCGCTCGAGCAGATCATGTCTGGATTCAACCATACCTTGGAGTGCAACGCAGGTATTTTTGTTGATACCGACAAGGAGGAACAATTGACATTACTCACCATCTCCGAGGATGGAACCATTATCAACTGGAATGTTTTTGCAGGTACACCCAACTACAAATTGCTGCCGCACGATGATTTTAAGGGTGTGGAGAGCCCGTGGGTGTCGTTGAAAGCACACAAGAACGTGTTTGCCGTGGGAGCCCGTGATGGCCAGTTGGCAATTGTGAACTTGGATACAGGAAGACTCGTGCACCATGTCAAGACCATTGAAAACGTGGAGGACATCTCTGAACTTTCTATAGAGGCCTTGTCGTGGTGTGAGAACCCAGCTGTCAACGTGTTGGCTGCAGGACTTGTGTCGGGAGACATTCTCTTGTTTGACTCTGCACAATGGAAGATCCGTCGTACCATGAAGGTGGACGATGCTATCACCAAGCTTGAGTTCGTGGACCAGACGCCTATTTTGGTGGGATCCAGTATGAACGGAAAGGTCTACAAGTGGGATGCACGTACGGGTGAGGAGTTGTTTGCTGGAGTGGGACACAACATGGGAGTCTTGGACTTTGCTACGTTTGAAGGTGGAAACAAGATCGCCACGGCCGGGGATGAAGGAGTTTCCTTGGTGTTTGTCCACCAATAGGTGCACGAGAGGACATATAGAATAACCATACATGAAAAATCTAACATTATTGCGTCTATTAAGCACTTACACTATTGCTTCCATTGATTATATTACCTCTTACCTTGTTACCTTACCATGACAAGCCATTCCACTATCACCGTGGTCACGTGATGCATCACATGATACTCCAACTCACGCTGCGCGTATGGAAACGCGTTCCAACTCTCTCATACACGCGAAGCGTTCAACCATGGCCAGTGTATCATCAGACATTTACGTGTCAGAGGCGGAGGAGCCCAAGCCCATGGGCGGCCACGACAAGTCCTACAAGCCCTCATCCTCAGATATGCTCTTTTACTACCAGAGACTACTTCCCTTCAAGCAGATCTTCACGTGGCTAAGCCATTCGCCTAAGCCCACCAAAGACTTCACCATGCGGGAGTTTGCCTATGAATTTCGACTGGGAGCGTACCAGCGGTACAACTCCTTCAATAGCAGTGAAGACCTCAAGTCGTCGGTGATCAATTCCAACCCCACACGTTTTGAAATCGGCGCTGTGTATTCTGTCAACCCAAAGGAGAAGAAGAACATTCCCCAAAACGCCATGAAGCCGCTTCTGAAGGAGCTCGTGTTCGATATTGATTTGACCGATTACGACGACATCAGAACATGTTGTTCGAAAACAGATATATGCACCAAGTGCTGGAAGTTCATCCAGGTTGCAGCGGAAGTCATGTCCGTGGCTCTTCGAGAGGACTTTGGCTTTGAAAACTTCATCTGGGTATTTTCAGGAAGAAGAGGTGCGCATTGCTGGATCAGTGATGCACGTGCTCGTGTTCTTGATGAGGGTGGGAGAAAGGCAGTGGTGGAGTACCTCAATGTATTGGGAAACAAGTCACTGCGAAACGGAAAGACGTCTGTTAATATCAAGAGGCCGTTTCACCCTCACGTGGAAAGGTCGATCGAGATCTTGAAAAAGAGGTTTTCCGAAGTCATTCTCGAAGACCAAGACCCATGGTCTACCTACCCAGGTTCTGATACCAACTGGACCCTTGTCAATGACTTGCTCTCGTTTATCCCCGACCAAACCCTCCGAACTGCCTTGAAGAATAAGTGGCAGGGCCAGGCTAGTCCCTCCTCATCGAAACAGAAGTGGGAAGATATTAATACGGTGGCACAGAAGGTGCTCAAGAACCACGGGCAGGTGTCCCTGTTGAACGAAGCAAAGAGAGACGTCATCCTATACTACATGTACCCACGGTTGGATATCGAGGTGTCCAAGCAAGTCATCCACTTGCTTAAATCGCCCTTCTGCATACATCCTGGTACTGGTAACGTCTGTGTCCCGTTCGACCCGGTGAAAAACTTGTCCGACGACATGGAAGACGATGCATACGGATTCAATCCCATGAACGCTCCAAACCTACAAACTCTACACGACGAGATCGAGACCTGGGAGGCCAAACGTGTCAACCGAGATTCGAGTCAGCCTGTGGAAGATTCGGATTCTGAGGCTCCGGTGGTCTCTCGGACGGGAAGTACTCCAGACTATGAGAAGTCCAGCCTCAAGCCGTACGTGGACTACTTTTCCAATTACGTCAAGAATTTGCTAAAGGAGGAGCTCAAGGACTCGGGGAAGAGAAAGCAAGATGACTTGGAATTTTAATAGATAGAAGAAAATATTCATTTATTTGTCCGTGTGTAGTGTTTCGTTGATGCGCTCACACCACCCTACAGTCCAGGTCAGTAGGTCCATCTGGGGTAGGGTTGATTTCCTCAATATTGCCACTGTGGTTTTTGATGACAATAGTGTGTTCGCTGGGCACCTCTTCCGAGTCGGTGTCGTCATGATGGTACCATTCCAAGTATTCTTTCTGGTGGTTGTACTTGAGCGTTCCGTAGTTCAAGTAAATGTCCTTATAGTTTAAGTAAGGGTAGTGCCATTTTGGCACGAATAAAATGGTTGGTATAGTTTTGGCCTTCTCCATTTCTGATTTGTTTAGTTTCACAGACACTGTGATCCTAGAGTTTTTCAATTCGAGTTCGGTTCCCACAACAGACCCAACAGTAGCCACTAGGAACGGCCTTATCACGGCACTAGCAGCACGCACGCCGTCAGGCGAAGGGTAACACTGTTTGAGGTGCTTGTAGCGGAGGTTGTCGCTGGACATCGAAATCAAAGATGAGTCATCAGGCGCAGTCACCGAATCACTATCCTCTGAATCCCAGTACTCCTCGTGGACACCTGTAAGAAAGCTCTTTTTGAAAAGTGTTGGCAAGAGTTTCTTCTTGTGGTGTGCCAATTTGGTCTTTATGACCTGGTGAGTACCCCACTTTTCCTGAATATCACGGATGCTCCTAAGTGAGGGAGAAAGACTGCTTCTTCTTCTCAGCGAGGTTTTAGAAGAGTAAGAGGTTGTATCGGCCGAGTCATCGAAAGACAAGTCTCGGTCGTCCGGCGACCAGAACGAAAAGTCCTCGTTGTTCCACCGATCTCCCCACTTGTGGCAGTTGATGCTGTTGTAGCACCAGTAAGTGTGATGCATGCCTGAGCCCTCAAGGGCATTGGCCAAAGCATCGAGGGCGGACGTTTGCGATTGATAGCGCCCGTCTTCGTATGCTTTTTTATTGTTCATGTCGAAAGGCATTCCCGTTTCTGACATCAACACAGGAATGTTTCCGAGGTTTTTGCGGCCCTCCTCGGCAATATCCACAAACTGCTTCTTGAGACAGTTGCGAATGGCTCGTTCTCCAAAGACAACGCCCAAAACTGGGTTGAGGTACTTTCCTCTCATGATCCCGAGCGTGTCCACATTGTATCTGTAGTTCCAGCTCTTGAACATAAGCGACATTCCGTCATAATAGTGCGGACTGTAGATCGTCTTATTATCAATGATTCCCCTTGGATCGTCTTTGAGGTCGGGAGGAACCTCCAACACAGCTGGCTGGATGAAGAAAAAGCAGTTTGGTGCATGTTTTCGGATCATCTTCTTGAACTGTATAACATGGTTGACGAAAAATGTCTCCGTGAAAAACAGGTGGTCTATTTGAGCCGGAAGCTTCTCGTCAACAACATCAAATACCAAATGTGCGCTTGGTTCGTTGAAGTGGTTGGGTTTCAAGAGCTTGCATGAAGAGTTAGTGAATTCGAGCCTCGACTGCTGTGGCTCTTTGGCAAGTTCGTCAAGATCCACGTCTTTCCACCCCCAGATATCTTGGCTGGCAAAGATACACGTGCCAGCCACCCAGCCGGATCTTTCCCAGCCAAATTTTGCATCAATTTCAGTGAGCTCCGACTCTGATAGCCATGCCCGTTCACCCTGAGGATCGACCACTACTCGGCCACATTTCTGTGGGCCCGTGAGGCTGATTTTGTAGTTGTCCATCTCCACTGGAAGCCCCATTCCAAGACGGAAGCAGTCATAAACGGTAGGAGTGGAGCCTATGCGCAAGTGCTGAAACGATGGAAGAGCCGCCAAGTTGGGGCTCCCCACCAAGCCGCAGTTGGGCTCGTTCATCAGCTCAAACCCTAACATGGAGCCGTTTTCAAACATCTCAGGCAATCTCTCCGCCACGGCCTCCCAAAGGTGTTCAAGAGCCCCCAAGAAGTGCGATTGTAAGTAGTCCTGGATTTTGACCTCATTGATCTTTAAGTTGGGAAAATACGTGTTTCCAGCAAAAAACAACGTAAACATAGTCAACAGCGCCAACCTCTTGTAGTTGGAAGTCCAGAGCATCTTGGGATACACCTCAGTTTCTGATTTCAGTTTCCCGTTGAAACGTTCATCGTTATGCAAAATGGCAGCCTCAGTTGCAGAAAACCGAGTTGGTTGTAAGCCAGCAGCTTGTAAAGTCCACATGGGAGCACCCGAACCGCCACAGTACCGAGACCAGACGTCCTGATGTGGGTCCAAGAAAACATACAAGCCGCCCACCCGGTGTATAATCCTCAACACCTCGATGGTGTAGTCAATAAAAGCCTCATCGTATTTGCCCGGTCCTTGGCTCTCGATAGCCTCCCAGCACACCAAGTAGCGGATGGTGTTGAAGCCCCACGACTTGATTCTCTCCAAATGAATCTCCGCTTGTTCAAGAGGGAATGGGCGACCAACGAATGACACGTTATAGCCATCGAAAAAAATGTTGCCTGCGTCAGAGCTGTTTCCCTCGTACGAAGGCATGCACGGCAGAACGGGCAACTTCAGCGCCAGGTCCACGTTAATCCCCTTGAGTATCCGCCTTCTTCCTTCAGTATCAACCAAATGCCCATCTTCGACGTGCAACGGCTGGCACTCTAAGATGCAAGTGGTGTCGTTCTCAACCACAGCAATGGACTCCCCAGCACAGAACTTCTTCTTCAAGGACCTTACGCCCGTACCAACCAACGATGGTGACGCGTTGTACACGCTAAGGCGGTCATATATTAGGTCCTTGGCATTATTCAAGGCATTTGTTATAGGTGCCATGATTGGGCGAAATAACCAATAGAAGGTAGGGAATGTCAAATCTTTAAATGCCCCACAATCCTCCACATGTTATGCGCGCGAAGCATGCAAGGGTTGATATTTTTGCATATGTTCTTTGAATGTGAGGAAAACTGCAGAACAAGTTGTGCTGAAAAATCAGCCATGCTAATTTGGACAAAACTGTATATTAAATAATTCTGGTGATTACCCGGGGATAATGATGATATAAAAATTACTTTGATTTTAAAGAATTCTGATATTATTACATATTGATGGCCCTGTAGTGGAGGCTTTTTTATTCGCGAGAGTATTGCTAATTACTGATGCAAGAGGCCTAGGGCCTTCTTCTTTGCTTCTACCTGCGCCGTGAGTCTCCACGAGTCCTGGTTTTCGGCGTAACGATCGAAGAGTGGTACGATCTTTTGCTTCTTTTTGCTCTCCGACAAATTGGCCAGGTCTCCCTTCTTGAAGAACTTGGGTGCTAGCTCCACTAGCCATTTGGAGTCGATGGCCGTGGCACAATGCATGTACTCTTTGCTGGTGAGCAAAAGAGTGTGGTAGATCACGTACTCGACACTCTTTCCGTATATGGCCAGTGATGGGTGCATGTGCACTGGGGTTTGGTCTAGCAAGGTATTGTAGATACCCTCGTGGGGGTCTCTCTTGGCCAGGTTCCGGAAGAACCCAGAGCAGAATGTCTTTCGGATGCATGCAGTATCGTCTGTGCTAGTAATCTCCAAGTTAAACCGTTTCATGATGGTTGCAAGCTGCACCTTGACATCCTGTGCCCTTCTCATGCTTCTCTCATGGATGTAGTTCTCTTTACACCACCTACTGGACCTACCGCTCAAGTCCCAGGCCTTGAAGACATTCAAGAAGGTGAGGTGGTCACCGTGGATACTGTGGAACCGCTGTTTGCGCTGGTCAGCTGCAGCCTGCTTCTCCTTCGGCCTGTAGAAGACTGTCTGCACTGATAGCATCGCCACGATCGTCAACACTTCCAGAGTGCATCCATGCTCGACTGACGCAATGACTGTCTTTGCTAATGCGGGCTCCATGGGGAACTCGGCCATGCGTCTTCCTAAAGGCGTTAGATATCCGTTATCATCGAGTGCCTCTAGGGTATAGAGCTCATGTAAGGCGTTGACCATAGTTTGAGCAGGCGGAGGGTCCATGAATTCAAAGTTCATGAGGTCATTGATCCCCATTGCTTTTAGCATCAAGATCGTCGCCGCCAAGTTCTTTCTTTGGATTTCCGGCACAGAGTTCGGAAGCATCTCCATTTGGAACGCTGCTTCCGTATATAGCCGGAAACACTTTCCAGGCCCCGTACGGCCTGCTCTTCCGCTTCGCTGGTTTGCCTGTGCTCTGGAAATGGGAGATACCACCAAAGAGTCCATTCCTAGTCTTGGGTCGTAGGCATTGACTTTCACAAATCCGGGGTCCACCACGTACTTGATTCCGTCAATAGTGATAGACGTCTCAGCAATATTCGTGGCCAAGACGACCTTTCTGGCTCCTTTGGGAGCTGGCTCGAAAATTCGGGCTTGCATTTCGGACGGAAGTGCTGCATACACAGGCACCACAATAAGTTCGGGCAAAGCACTGCCTAACGCCTTGACCCTGGACGAAAGTGCTTCCACGCTTGTTTCAATCTCCTCTTGGCCGGTGAGGAATACCAAAATGTCACCCTCGGGCTCTGCCACATGGATCTGCATAACACAGTCTAGCGCAGCTGCTAGGTAGTCCGGCTCAGGCTCTCGCGAGAACATAACGTCCACTGGGTACGTTCTTCCCGGAATATTCAAGATTGGACAGTTATTGAAGTATGTCGAGAACTTGTCCGAATCCAAAGTGGCGGAAGTGACAATCACCTTTAGGTCTGGGTTCAGAGCTGCAGCCGTCTTGAGAAGAGCGAAAAGAACATCTGTAGCGATGGTTCGCTCGTGTGCTTCATCTAGCATGATGAGCGAGTATCTCAGCATCGATGGGTCGACGAGTGCTTCTCTCTGTAACATACCGTCAGTCATATATTTGATCTGAGTGGCGGACGTGGTTTTGTCTTCGAACCGAATGGTATAACCCACTTGGTCTCCGACTTTACACCCAACCTCTTCCGAGACTCTTTTAGCCACAGAGACTGCAGCCACTCTTCTGGGCTGTGTGCAGCCTATGATCTTTGAAACTCCATTGATGACGTTGAGGTGCTCTTCGTAGACATACTGGACGATTTGTGTTGTTTTACCAGACCCTGTTTCACCAACAATGACCAAAAACTGATTCTTTTTGATCGCCTCAATGAGATCTACTCGCATAGAGTACACGGGCAAAGATTCTCTCTGC
This sequence comes from Metschnikowia sp. 04-226.1, assembly GCA_002370245.1. Taxonomy (NCBI): domain Eukaryota; kingdom Fungi; phylum Ascomycota; class Pichiomycetes; order Serinales; family Metschnikowiaceae; genus Metschnikowia; species Metschnikowia sp. 04-226.1. Next base: position 124,061 of record NLAD01000707.1, read on the forward strand.
TGCTTAATGGAGGGAGGCTTGACACTGCTCGTGCTGGACTTGTTCTGTTTGCTCCGCCAACTGGCTATTATATTTTCAGTTTTCTCGTTGATTTGCGAGTCGTACCTGTTGACAATCTGGGATAAGGGGTCGTTTGAGTCTTTGCCAGATGCGGAAGACTTCTGCAACTCCTTTTGCCGTGAGATCTTCTCCTCCTTGATTTCCCGGGCGAGCTTAGACCCGCTAAGGGCGGCCCGACTCATGGAGCCCTGAGGGTTCTTGAGAATCGACAAAGGGGTTGTGCTGGGGCCTTTCAACTGGCCTTTGAGGAAGCTGGGCTCATCGGTATTAAGCTCCACCTCCATGATCTCTTCTGTATCAGGAGTATTTTCCATATCATCTTCTTGGAAGCCGTTTAACTCCGGGTAATCAGATGCCGAGACTGCTCCAGATGCAATGAGCTGGCGAATCTCCCATCTCTCTGGGGAAGTCAACCGTCTGCGCTTCGTAGCACTTTGGTCCAGCAAAAGGCCCCGGCCCCGGCTTTTCATTTCTTGTAGTTCGTGCAGCTTGTCTATGCCAGTGACTTGGTCTATGCCGACCAAGGAAAGGGAAATCTTTTGATTTTTGGCATTTGGCTCTTTGCCAAGGCTTGCGACCTTGACAAACACTTCCTGGCCATGTTTCAACACATCGTCTGGGTGACGTATCCTTGTAGTTCCATCAAACAGCATTTTGGAGACATGACACAACCCTGAAACACGGGATGACGGGCTGTGGAGACGGATGAAGGCACCGTAAGGCATGATGCTGCTCACATAGCCTTTGTATACGGCATTTTCCTCGAGTTTGGAGCCTGGATTCGACACTGGATTTGACACTGGATTCGATCCATTTTTTATTTGACTTCTTGGTGTCTGTGCAACAGGCTGTAGTTTTGTATCTGGGATGGATAGACCTGAGAATGTGTCTTCCTTGAGGGCCCTCAGAGACCTGGAACTCTCTTGTTTGGGCCGAGTGATTTCCTCTTTCGGCTTTGAATCTGAAGCTTTCTTCTCCAATTCCAGAGAAATGCTCAGGTAAACCTCCCAGATGAACTGTGGTGGAAAGTCGTCTCCGCCATTCGCTAGGACTGCCTTGTTGAAGGCCTCGTATACGCCAGAAACACCCTTTTCTTGTGCCGACTGCTCGTACAAATTGAGTAAGAACTGCGATAGCGTATGATCTTCATCAGTAAAGTGTAAATGCCGCTGGACAAGTACAGATATGGCGGGTCGGAGAGCAGAGAGCTCTTTCATAGCGTGGTACTGAGATGAGTAGAGCGCGCCTACTCACTTATAGTGCTACAGTTCTGGGGTGCTACATCAACATACTTAACAGACTGAACACTTCGCTATACTAGCTTTACCTATTTTATGGAGACCACGAAGATTTCAGTGAGATCGCTCAATTTCATCTAAGGGAGGATCGTGTGACTTTGGCCTGGACCACAGTTCACTGGGTAACCTGATATGCAAGAGTCACATAGACTGACTGCTTGGATCGTAATAGAATTGTCAAGACATTAAGATATGACATTAAGATCAGCATCACATTAAGATCAGCATCACATTAAGATCAGCATTGACAATAAGATCTCGCACTTCAAGCAATGACATCAACATCAGCGTGACTTTAGATATCACCAGCAGGTCTATATCTCAATGGATCTGGCTCCATCCTTATCCACTACCTTCACATACACACCCTTGAAGTCAATGGGCATACGGGTCTCCAACTCATGCAAACTCAACTTCAACAACTCGAGCCCCTCCTCTAAGGTCATGTCAGGCCTATAGTGTCTGTCGAACAACGACGTGCAGTAGAAGGCCGCATAGCCATGGGCCCCATAAGGCAACTCTGTTTGTGTGCCCAAGTAATCAATCCAATTCAAGCTGGGCTTGTCAGTCTTGGTATCGTAGCCACCAATTAGCACGTTGACCTGGTAAGGTTTACGAGATCTGAGGGATGTGGCAAGCTGGTTTCTCACAAACGATGCAGTGGCCTTGGGTGACAATTCGTTATCATTTTCTCTCATGGAGTATAATTGGATGTTGGCCTGGACGTATTCAGCAAACTGCACCGTATCGCCCGACTCACCGGTATAGGCAATCAAGTTGTGCTTGTTGAGGAGCCTTGTTTTGTCGTCATTGGCTTTCAACACAGAGATTCCACGCGTGGCTGCTTTGGAAGTGGCCAAGATTGTGGCGTCCTGGACTTTGATTCCTAGTATGATATCCATGGTGTATGTGGAGTGGAGTGGAGTGGAGTGTGAGTCGCTGGTAGTGCTGTGGAGGCCTTTTGCCACGAGGCGTGCGCGCGTCAAACATGCCTGACATGAGACCTCAGTCACCTTGTCTCTAGTCCAACCACTCTCAAGTCAACCACTCACCACTTGGTACATTTTTTTTTTTTTGGCAGTCAATTTCTACTACCTAAAGGTTTCTATGGGGTCTTAGTATCTAGGAATTATTAGTTTCTACTATTTCATCCTTATACGATATTGGTACCTCTATTGACTCTTATTCTTTATCATTCTCAGTATCAGTACTGACCATATTCTACTACACCTCACCGTAACTGCCTGTCACTTTACATTTGCTTCTTTCATCTTTTCATTCCTACCTATATACATATACGTTACTCTATTTTATATGCTTTTTGACAATCTCCGTGATCAACTTGACCAACGGACTGTCGGTGTTGTTCAACTGTCCATTCAAGGTCAATGCTACTTGCCTCTCAATGAGCTTTCCAGTGTAGTCGACCTCGATATTCACATGGTCACCTAGCCCCTTTTGAGAGAGAATCACCTTCTCCTGCGAGTAACTGATGAGCATGATCAGAAACTCCTTGCGCTCGTAATCCACGTTGGTGACCGTTAACGAGGTGCCGTCAATGGCAATGAAGCCCTTCTCCACAATGCAGTTGATGTTCTCCTCCTCTCGGAGCTTAAATGTGTATGCGATGGAATTACCGTCTTGAATTTTGCCTGTGATTTCCGCTATCGTGTCCACGTGGCCCTGGACAACATGGCCTCCGAGCCGAACGTCGCTGGTGACTGCTCTTTCCAAGTTGACTTTGCTTCCGGGCACAAGTTCCCCTAGCGTGCTCCGGCGGAGCGACTCGGGGGCAACACCCACTTTAAACTGGGTTTTTTCCGTGTCGAACCCGGTCACTGTTAAGCATACGCCATTGGTGGATATGGAGTCGCCCAAATGGACGTCAGTCAAGATCTCCAGACATTCGCCGATCACGAGCGAGACTCCATTGCCCCCAGAATGCGAGGTATCGAGCTGGTTGACCTCGAGAACGGAGCCTATCGTTTCAATCAATCCCGTAAACATTATGCTGGTTGACGATTAGTAATGGTGCCGAAGCGCACTTTGCCCGGGCCAGGCCGTAGGCCCTTGCACCACGTTATCACAAGATAACGCTCGCAGAATATACCCGGTTAGACCTGGAAAATCTTCCAGCAATACTACAGTGAGTCTACACAGATAATTGCGATTATAACTCTATTCTTTGCATGCAAAGTAATATTACATATATAATTCTAAATTATTGCTCGGCAGAAAAAATTAGCGCCTGGAGCCAGCCTGTAGAAACCCAATGATGCCATCAACTGGGGGACATCTCCCTTGTGTGGCAAGCTTAGATCAACAAAGCGACACCGGCAGCAGCGGCAACACCGAAGATACCGGCACCGGCAATGTGGGCAGCGGCACCCTCTGGGGAGGTAGAAGAGTTAGAACCGTTAGTACCGTTGGTGGCGTTAGCGGCGGAGACGACGGAGACAGCGGTCAAGGCGAGGACGACAGTGGAGAATTGCATTATGATTGATATTGGTTAAAGAAAAAAATTTTTATGGTGAGGGACCGGGCCTTTTATATACTGCGCTCAGGGTATTCCTGCACTGCCCGTTTCTTTTTTGTGAGATGGCAAATAATGCACTATATCTCGTGCATACATGACAATTTGACGAATGTTCTGGAATAGAGAATATTCAACTTTCGCTCAACAAACCCGGCCTTACTTAGCTGCAAATATCCTGGCCTAACAAATTACAATACTACCAAGCTCTAAGACTCTAAGTCATGGCTCTACAAATTTTCGTAGTGTGGTTCACGCCTGCAAAAATTTGTTTGCGCATAGATACCTGTTGCGGAAAAAAGTCACCGGATTTGGAATTAACGAAAAAAGTAAGTATATTTTCTGCATGAGGCGGAAAACCAAGGCAATGCAACACCCGAGTTTCACTACGTTTTTAGTTCCTAAAGTTTCCTTTGGAATTTTATGGAGGCTAGAATTTCCCCGGGGAGAAACAAGTTTCATTTGCTTACAAAAACAATCCCGAAAAAGCCCTCGGAACTGCTCTCATAGTTTCGTGTATCTAAAATTGTCGGTATGACTCGTCACGGGCAGAACAAACGCGCCCGAGAAAAACCTGCATGCACAGCCCCCTTATCAGCGGGAATCCTGTGTAAACACGGTACCAGCGAGGTGTTTTGACACCTATGCATTCTCTGCGCGTGCCCCTTGCAGAGCGCTCGACCCGGAGCCATAACTATAGGGGTGTGGCTCACTTACCATACTCGGACTTTGCATAGTGTACGGATGTACTCCACCACAATATAACCATATCGTCTATTTCTCGGTTACGGCTGTGCCGCGGATTGTTTATTATGTGTACATGGGATTGTTTATCCTGTACATTGGGTTGTTTATACTATTACTGCTGATCATGTGGACTGTTTATTCCTTGGTTTATTTTGTATCGCTATTTATAGGTTGATGTATCATGCCAGTATGTTAATTGTATGTCATTTGCAATATGATATGTATTGTACATGCATTCTAGAGTCTATAGCTTCCTGAAACGTCTTCACTACCCGGTCTCCTCGTACATCTGGGCCAATTCCTTGAGTTTATTCACCTCGTTCTGGAAGTCCCACTTATGCACAAAGATTTCGTTCATGAATAAGTCATCCCAGATGGCCTTGTTCGCATTTGGCCCCTCAAGGTACCTGGCCATCTCATCGTAATAGCTACGCATGGAGTTTTTTAGGAGCCTCCTAATCTGCTGATCGTGGAACTTGGTCAGGTCTTTGGTCACCATATATTCACGGAGCAACCAACTGTTGTTGATGAGATTGGCATGGTCCTCCGCGGTAAGATCGTCGAGACTATCTTCTTCCTCAGTGGCCAATTCCCTCTTTTTGACCGTTTTAGTCCCTCCTTGTTTTTCGACCCATGAGGTCTTGTCCTTCAAGTATTCAAGGATGGTGTGGGCATTGATCCATACCCTGAAACTATTGAGGTAATAGTAATCATTGAATTTGTTAGATAGTAGTCCGTCGAGGAAGTACTCGTTGTTCAACATGGGGCCGAAGTTCAACGGCACATATCCCACTTCGTTTTGCACTACTGTCTTCACGAGTGGTGACAACTCGTCAAGCGACGAAAAATGCCGGTTGCGGCAGTTGTAGATCTTCTTTAACTTGTTGGCAGACTTGGTGTCCACGGCTTCAATTGAGCCTGGTAACAAGTGGTCGTATCTATCAGGCGCAGGCTGTTCGGATACGGATAATCCGGTGATATCGACATAAAGTCCGGTTTGAATGTCAATAAACCTGGCGTCTATATTGTTGTTACCATTGCCAGAATCACGATGGGTAATGCTGTTGCCCACGTCAATAAAATAAGAGCCCATACCACTGAATTTCATATCCTTGGTATCCGCATCTTCTTGATCGTGGCCAATGTTTTCAATGACAAGTGATTGGTTGAAGTTTTCTGCCAAGCGGTGGAGATCTCGAATGGGCATTTGAACGTCTGTGTCTGCATCCCAAGGAAATGCCATACCATTCCAATACCACGACAACAAACTGCCATGGGCAATCCAAGTCACAAGCCCATTCAGACGGCAGAACTGTAGGTAGTTCTTGAGAAGGCGGTGCAATGCAATCACCTGTCTATCGGTACCAACAGTCAAGCCGCCGTAGAATCTCCAGTCATAGTGTGCTCCAAAAGCCCAGCCTTGGTCAGAGAACAAAAACTTGACCTCATTAAAGGATTTCTGGGGGTTGGTAGTGTGCAATGAGAACTCCAATGCGTCAGCGTATCTTTTTTGCATGTATGTCAAATCCTTATTCTCTTCCCCGAGCTCTTTGATTATCTGCTCCGCATCCACATCGAACCACGATTCTTCAAGCTCCACCAAGACGTCATTGGGACTTTGGGGCAATGTGGGTTCGCGTGCTTTTAAAAGAGCCTTATAGGACTCCAAGACATCCAAGTCACGGGAGTTTTCCGTCTCGACCACACTTTCCACCATTCCATTGTGCAAGAGCGCCATTTTGAGATCGTTGTTGTGGTTCTCCAAGTCGACTTGGTATGAGCCTTTGCTATTGGTGAGGAAAATGAGGGAAGCTGGTGGCGGAAAGCTCGAGTACAAAAAGGACTTGCCCAAAAGCTTTGAATTTTCTCTGTTTTGAGATTGGGGGAATTGGGAGATCCGAAAACCCAAGGGGTGTTCAGGGTCCTCCTGGCAGAAGTCCTTGACTGGCATGCGCAAGTCACCCTTTATAAACTGCTTGTCGTCCAAGTAAAAAAGATGATAGCATGTTTCCTTTTTCTTCTCAGGTAGGAGAATATACTTATTCAAGACCGTTAAGTCGAGCCAATCGGACCAGTGAAAGGGTACGGGTTTGTCTGGATTCTCACGGATCCAATTGAGGTACACGGAGATAGTGAAGCGGGGATCAAACGGCTGTACAGTGGGTTTGGATGCCCCCTCGGATGGTTGACCCAGGGTAAAATACTCCGGAACAGAGACCTGGGTGGGCGGCACGTATCCGGGCTGCAAAAAATAGAAGGTGGACACAGAGGTATCATTGAGCTTCTCCAAGGCAATGTCATGCAAGGACGCCTGGAAAGTAGGGTTCAGATCCAACTTTAAATCGGTATCGGTGTATTTCTTATAGATCATCGGGAGGTATAGCCCGACCAGATTTGGGCTGAAGAACCGAATCTGGTTGCTGGAACAATAGATGATGATGGCGATCATCAATAGTAAGACCACCAACCCTCGGCTGGACTTTCGGAAGCGGAACTTCATGAGAAGCAAGTAGAGAAGGGTATTAGCTATGGAGAACCAACCACTAGCCAAGAAAAAGAAGGCGAATGTAGAAATACGAAATTAACCCTGAAGTTTGACAATGAGAAAGTAGTTAAAATGAAAAAAGGTACTGCAGAGAATGGGACTGATCATTAGCTATCGCGAGTGCCTGGGGTTCGGTACATAAGGCGCACTCGAAATGTCCAAAAAGCAACACTGATAAACACACACGAGGCGTCAGGCCTGGGATTGTCAGGCCTGGGATTGTCAGGCCTGGGATTTTCGGGAGATTGATTACTGAAGAATTTCAACCATTTACGTCTTCAAGGCTAAGTAAAAATCCCAGAGGATTTGGCCGGTTATATGGAATTTCCGGATGTGTACCTGGCGAGGCGGAGTGCCTGAGGAATTGCAACGAAGGCTATCACATGTCAAATGCAAGAAAAAAAACAGGTACCAATGCATATGAGCCCACGCCAACGATATTTGGCACTCTGTGATATTAATAGAAAGCTCGTTTTTTGCAGAAGTCACTATAGTCTTTTTTTTTTCTTTTTTTTTCGAGTTGTTTTGGAGTTTGACTTCTTTTCGTGTATGGTCACATGCACAACCGAGCTGTGTGTGCAGGACGCCACGCTGCATGCTGGACAATGTCCAAGACAAAATGTGCGACCTTTTGTCTGTAACACTTGACGGACCTGTAACCAGGGTTTATTATTCCCTCTTTAAGACATTTTCATGGGAAGGCCCAGGCACGTGATGGCCCTGCGTATAGCAAACAATCCGTACATTTCTTCTTTAGTAATTTGCCCCTAAACACTGTGGTCTCTGTTTCGTGGGGTCCACACAAGAGTCTGGCCTGATGCATCTGAAAGCCTTCTCGCGTGGCTCTAAAATTGCTTAGCGAAATATAAGAATAACACACGTTATGTACCCCAAGCTTTTTTTCTCATGCGATGGTTACGCCAATAATAACAGATCCACACTCTGATTTCTGAGTGTGGAATTGTTTGAGTCTGATATCAGTTGTTTGAGTCTGGTTTCGGGTGCAGATTAGTTGAAGGGAGTAGGGGATGGTTAATTTAACCGAAATAGGCATGTCATTTAAGAATTTGATTGGGTGGCTCCTGTATTTTCACCCGGGCCAGCATGTGGTTACGCGGTTAGAACTGCCATTCGTGAGGTGAATAAACAATTTGAATATTTAACGTTTCAGTCGCATAATTCCGTACTTCGCCTAAAGAATGTACCTTAACACCGAAGAATGGGAATTCAATGACTTCAGTAATTTTCTACTTCGTATATATGGGCATGACTACGCATAGATGGCGTAAAATGATGATTTATTATATAATTACTCTCTGACAAGAATGGAGGCTGCGCCCATACCGGTACCAATACACATGGAGGTCAAACCGATTTGGCCAGGCTTCAATAATGACATGATGGTGGCGTATTGTCTGGCACCAGTGCATCCCAAGGGGTGGCCCAAAGCGATGGCTCCACCGTTGATGTTCAACTTCTCCCTTGGAATGTTACATGCCTCAGCAGAGTACAAGCACTGAGCAGCAAAGGCCTCGTTGACCTCGAACACATCGACGTCGCTGACGGACAAGCCGGTCTTCTTCAACACGCTGGGGATGGCAACGGCTGGTCCAATACCCATAATCTCGGGTGGCACACCAACAGATTGACAGAGTACGTACTTGGCTTGGATCTTGTAGCCCTTCTTCTCGGCCAAATCTCTTCTCATCAAGAGAACACCTGCAGCACCGTCAGAGACTTGAGAGGCGTTACCGGCGTGGGTGCTACCGGTAGGCTTGAAAGCTGGCTTCAACTTGGCCAACTTCTCGGCAGTAACGCCTTGTCTTGGTCCTTCGTCAGTGTCGACCATGATTTTCTTGATCTCTCCGGCACCCTCGTCTTCATCGTCATCATCTTCTCTAGTGTAAGACTCAATTGGCAAGATCTCAGACTTGAAAGCACCGGAAGAAATAGCCTTGGTGGCCTTAGAGTAGGAGTCTGCGGCGAACTCATCCTGCTTCGATCTTGGGATGTTATATTTCTCAGCCACGTTCTCGTTGGTGATACCCATAGGAATCAAGCACTTGGCCATCTCGGAGTCTTCTTGCAACTCGGGGTCGACCTTTGGAATCGATTGTGGGCCATAGTTGGCAGACATGGACTCCACACCGGCACCGATACCACAGTCGATCTCGCCACACTTGATTTTGTTGGCAATGTCAGACACAGCCATCAAACCGGAAGAACATTGTCTGTTGATAGCCACGAATGCAGCGGTGTTGGGGATTCCGGCAGCAAGACACGCACCTCTGTGTTCAGAAGCACCAGCAGCACGGTTCAAGACGTTACCAACAGCAACATCCTCAATCAAGTTTGGGTCAACGCCGGTCTTTTTCAAGAAGGCCTCCAAGAACTTGGTCAAGATCCAGTCGGATCCAACGTCCTTGAAGCTACCTCTGCCACCTTTAGCCATGGCGGTTCTGTAAGCACCAACAATGACAACGTCATCGGGTTTCTTTTCAAGAAGGGATTGCTTAGAAGATGGAGATAATTGGCCGGCCAACTGGTTTAATCTGTCCATTGTGTATGAGTAATTTGTGTGTAAAATGGAGGAATAGATGTGTCAATGGTGGGGAAAGCCTGGTCTTATATAGTGGTTGGGTCGCATTCACCTGGACCGCCTCCGCACTGCGCGCTGCACGTATACCGAGGAAGTAGACTGGAAGTAGACTGGCACGCTGCGCTACTCCATGTGCTCGAGCGGAAGACTGTGCCGAGTATGCAACCACGGATTTTCTTTGCATTAGAAGTCTAATTGTTTATGGTTTTGCATCTACATAGGATTTGATTTGACGTTTACAAGAATGTATGGATTATTATTGGATCTATTCCTGCGCTCAGCACTAGTCTGATCCACTACTTTTCACTTACTAATTATCAATAGTACACTACTAATGATAACAAACTGAATAATTAAATAAAATGAATATTACCAAAAACCTTGGTGCTGTACCCATGCATATCTTGCAGGTTAAGTCTTTAATTTGCCACTAAAAGTCCCGGCTTGACTTGTCCATTTTTGGGCAGGCTACCCCAGATTGTGCCGGAAGCCGCGGGGGACATTTCTCACATGACCGCGGCACGAAAAATGACCCTGATTTTCCTGGCCCGAGAAACTGGGGAAACTCGCACTTTCCATCACATGTGACCGAGAAGCAGCATACGCCCACTCAGCCATGGAAAGCAAACCTCTCAGTTCTGATGGCGTATATGCCGGAGGCCCGTTTTATACCGGACTTAAATTCACGTAATTATTCCACATTCTTCCACATTCTTCCCCAATCTTCCTCATTCTTCCTCATTCATCCGCTAATTCATGTTCATACCACACCTCATGCTACCTTGCTAATGCTAATAAAGAACCGTATTATTTCTGCAGTCGCACCTCTAACCGGTTTCGCCGCAGCAGCACCAGTCCTCACCCAACGGCCACTTACTCTTCCATTTCAAACGAAAATATTCCAATGAACGGCTCGATCACATCGGGCCGGCCCTCCGGACACTCGCCCGTAAATATGAGCGAAGGATTCTCTTGTTTTTCTTCGTAGCCTGTAAGTGAAATGTCCGATGGTTCCTCGTCGGTGGCACTGATGGCGGAGATTTTGGTGAAGTCGATTCGGAGTGAGCCGTCGCTCTCATCAATCACCACAAACAACTTGTACTTTTGGTTACGTAGGTCGGCACTATCGTTGTAGTGAATCATGCCCCGAGAACTGCCGGTAATCAAGCCCATGGTGGACCCGATTCCCATGATATCCGTGCCCCTGATTTTGATGTACATACCACTGAGTCCAAAGGGGGAGCAATGTATTTCAAGATCACATTCGTTGGCGTAGTTGAACTCGATATCCTTAGTATCCATGTTCAATCCTTGCTATACATGGGAAAACATCGCACCTATGTTGGCAGCACCGCACGTGACTCGCCGCTGCACCCCCCGCACCCAGATCTCTGGGGCTTTGCTTTCATGAACTACGCTTAGCGTACCAGCCGAGTTTCGTTACCTACTATTCCTTCACGTGTAAATTTGTGGTCATGAACACTTCTTTATATAAATCACTTCAAAAAATCCTTAGACCTTCTTGTCTGCTAGGCACTAGCCTTCAACTCCACCATCGCCTGCGACCAGCTGTTGAATGCAGGCTTGTCCATGGTCAATGCACTCAAGTTATTGGATATGTAGTTCAAGAGTTGGAGGAGGGTATCAGAGGGATTCATGCGCTGGGTAGCATTTGCGGCGATGTTTGCCTCTGCCTGCTTATACTCTTTCACCACATCGATCAACGACTCTTTCTGGGCCTCTAAGCTGTTCTTCTTAGCCACCATGAGGTTATTGGAAAAGTTGGACGCTGTGCTGACTCGCGGCTTGGCTTCAGGGTATTCAGCGGGAACAACGATAAACAAATCAATGCTGTCGCTCAATGTCCATAGCACAGGAAGGCCCTTTCGTGAAGAAACGGGAATGTGTACCTTGTAGCGCAGTTCGGACGCAGTCCTGTGGAAAAGCTTGACTGAACCCTGGAGCTTATGGCACATCTCATCTGTCTCTGCGATTCTTCGACTCTGGCTCTCTTTAGACACCCGAATGGGTTTGACCGGCGTCGCCAGAGGTAGACTTTGCGAAGGAGAGGGTTTTGGAAGTGGTTCTTGTTTCCGACTTGTTTCTGGTGATGGGCTGGCTTTCCTGTCAGACTTGAATGAGACAAACTTCATCGTCTGTCGTTTCTCTTGCGACAAAAACGTGTCCAAGTACTTGTTCAAGGTTTGAACCTGTCCGAGAAGGCCTTTTCCGACCAAAGAGATGTTTTCATCCGTTAACCGTGGGTTTCGGGCGAGACTGGCGATGTGTGTGAAGCCCTTCTCCACGTTAATGGAAAAGCCACGTGGGATATCCGTATTGAGTACAATTATCGACGGCAACGACTTCACATTGCGGCCGTAGTCGGATGGAACCGCAAGGTTGAAGTTAAGTGTTTCAATATCAAAGGGAAACTCCGGGTCTTCTGGGGTCATCATGAAGCTTAGATAGATCGCTTGGGTGGCGTCTCGGTCAATGATCTTCTTGATATGCTTGCTAATCAAATCCTCCTTCATTTTCTTGGATAGACGAATGCGCTTCTTTTTGCCACTGCTAGAACCGGCTGGTTCTTGCTTGTCCACTGGGGTCTGGCTCCTACTCTCCACCGGTGTGTGGGTCTGGCTCTCCGTGGGTGTCTGATTCCGACTCTCTGCATCGGATTCCTTGGCACGGATCTCATTTTCGAAGATCTTTGCCACCGCATACCCATTGATTGTGACTGGGAACATGTGTCTGATCATCTTGGTGGTCTCTAGGTACCTGAAGTCCTTTGACTCAGACTTGGCGCCGTCCTTGCTGGATTTCTTGGGTCTACCATTTGGCTGTTTCTTTGTACTTTTTTTCTTTGAACCACCACTTTGGGGCTGAGAGGGGCTGGGCAGTGACATAGCGTGGAGTAGTAGAGTTATGTAGCGTGGAGTGGAGGAGTTTGGTAGGGCGATGTAAACTGCGACTTGCGCGATGATTTGAACCGTGCATCAGCTGCAAAATCCAGTCAAGTCACTCGAGTGCACTGGACAGATGGACAGAAAATGGACGGATCCTAGACAAACGGTAGACAAAATAAAATAGCAATTAAATTCAAACAGTTTGGATTGGACAGAAACTAGACACTTTTTTAGGTAAATACCACTAGTTTCCATCTGCGGTCTATTGTGTTGATCTATGGGTATCTTGGCTCCCTAGGTGGTTGGTCATACTAGAATGAGCATACCAATAATGGTGATACATGAATCTTCTGTTCCACCAGATAAGCATATCTATTATTTGTAGATTGTGGTTGGATGCAGGTCCGGCCATACCATTAATCATATAAATTAGATCCGCTCGCCCCCCATACCACATTTGCAATTTGCAGCATGTTCTCACGTTTCCCTTATGCTTTTGCACCCAAAACAATATAAAAGGCCCAGATTTCGCATCCTTCCCACCACCACGCCACTCAATTCAAACTTCCAAATGCCCAAAGTTAAACCTATTACCATCACCATGATCTTATCATGGTTCGTCAACGCGGCGGAAATCCGATGGCTCGCCTCCATGGTCTCCGGAATCTTCTCCTTCATCACCTCCCATGTCCTATCGGTGATCCACTACTTTGGAGGACTCATCTCCCAAGTCCTCCAGATGAACATCATGAAAGTGATCTGGGTTGCTTCCCATTTGGCCTGTGCCCTGGGATTCTTCGCCTCACTTATTCTTCCTCAGCCGGCCTGGTACCATGTTTCAGTAACTGGGGCCATCTCAACCTATGCTGTCTCTGTGTTCCGACACTTACTTGTCTTGTTGAAGGACCAGCACCACCCTAGAGACGAGATCCCGTTGGCATCACTCTTGAACTCCGAGAGCTCCTTATTGCTCACGTCCTCGTGTCTCCATGCCACTTCCTCTCCGAATAGCTTGAAGCTCTTTTCGTTTGCCGTGTTCTCATATATGAACTTGATTGCATACGTCTTGCGGGAAGTGTTGCTGACCAACAAATTCACTACCTCGCTATTTCCCCTCTTGGGGTGCATTGAGCCGGTGTTATTCAACTTGGCCTGCTCATCTGACTATATAGTGCAGATTATCTACTATAGAGACTACTTTTCCAACCGGTCCACGCTTGCCTATGGACTAGTATACTCCTATATATGCTTCAAGCGCTTGGAAAAGTCTGAACTCTCCCGCATGGGTTTATACAGCATCATGAACACCATCCGGTCGTTTCTCATCCGGATCAAGGCGCCGAAGCCGGTGATGCGGGTTTGGAACTCAATCCAAGTTCGCTTTCACATCTTGGTTCCACTAGAGCCGCATGCTGTGGGCCAAACCGCAGACTCGGGAAGAGCCACGGCCAGAACAAGAGCCACTTCTTTGTTCTTCGAGCCTGCTCTGATCATAGATGATATCAGCTAGTTGCCTTGCTAAAAAAAAATACTTTAATAATATGTTTCTTGAATGTTTCTTAAACCTCTAGATACTCCTTTGCTGTTTAAGCATTGGCAATGTCCTCTTTCATCTGGACCAATCTCTCCCAGCCCTCGGAATCCTCCCACATGGCTTTTCCCTTGGACATAAGAGACCGCACGGCTGTGCGGGCCTTGTACTTCCAATCCTTGCAAACCATATCTCCGGCACCATGTTTACCTGGCAACTCTCCCAAGGATTCATAGGCAGATACAAGATCCGAGCATGCCTCTACGGCATCATTCCATACCTCCTCGCTGGAGTCTAACTCGGGGCGAAGAGACGTGGCTCTATAGGCCTTCTCAAAGCAGTCCAAAGCAGTCCATGGTTTGCCCCGCCAGATCTCCACCCGGCTGACGATTCTCCATAATCTCGCAGAATGGTTAATGATCTCGGGGATCTTGTTGCACACTAAATCGATACACGACAGTTGGAAGTGCGTGAGTCTGGCATCTTCAGTGTATGGCTCTTCCACGAGAATCTGCACCAAACGCTCAATCACTGGAATGTCCACTCCCACCAGCTCAGTGCCTTCTTTGCGGATACTGATCAATTGCCTGACTGCATGAAGAACGTCATTCCATTCGTTAAGTTTGATAGCCACTGTGAGGTAGTTCTCAAAGATCCTCCATGACCGCTTGGCTCCTTCACCTTGTTGCAAGGCCTTTTTCAACGCCAGGAACGCCTGCTTGGTTTTATCGAGTCTCAACAAGGCCGTGGCCAAGTTGGACCATGCATGGGAATTTGTATCGTCAAGAGCAACTGCTCTCGAGAAGGCCTCGGCCGCAAGCTCGTAGTTCTCGCCCTCCAAACCACAACAACCATAAAAGAACCAGTTCTCGTAGGAAAGTGGACTGGCAGAGAGACAGTCCCGCATATGGAGAACGGCTGCCTGTAAGTCCTTCTTTAAGCCCGAGTTCATTGGTGGGTTATAGTAGTATTTGGACAAGGAAGCTTTTGCTTTGGCGTACTTGCCGACTTCCCAAGCTTTATTCCAAAGCTCTGGGTCTTGGCGAATATCACCAAGAATGGAAATCGCCCTAGAATCTTGGGGATGAGAGGCGATTCTTTCTAGAAGAAGTTTTTCCGCTTGTACTTCATCGTCTACAGCAGCATAACACAAGGCTGCATCGGTCATCAACTGTAAACGTTCGTAGATCTCAATAGCAGACTTGAGCACACCCAACGACATGTACTTCTCGGCCAATCTGGAATCCATGGTCCACTGCGGCATGAGAGGAAGCTGGTGGATGAACCGGAGCCTCTGTGAAATCAAGTCCAGCTGGTTATCTTCAGCAGCCGGGATCATGCGTGATTTCACATTGATGCCCATTTCTTCAACCAATGACGTCATCTGCAAAATACCTCTTTCAACGGTCCGCGCCTTGCTTGTTTCCAAGATGGATCTCTCCCAGAGCGTTCTACCGAACACAGACCAGTTTGTCTTGTTTTCAGAGGAGTAGATAATACGGCTGACAATGGCCGACAATTCCTCCTCAACCATGGCATTTCCCGAGGGCGACGTCTGTTTTATGGTGACCAATCTCAAGAGCAACTGGATGCAGTCAAGGTCCGTCAATGGGGGCTGATTATTTGGGTCCAAATCACGGAGTTCTTGGGGAATTTCGTCTTGGCTCAACGATATAGGCAAGAGCCTCTCGCCTTCGTCCATTTCAAGATGGGAAAAGTCGTCGAGCTTAATTTTCTTGCTGTCAGGCTCATCTTCCGTCATGATGTTGTCCAAAGACTCGTAGTGTGGTCTCTCCAATAACAAGTCCGAATTGAGCTCAAAGGCCTCACGCGAGGTCTCAGCCTTGGAGTCGCTGAATAAGCTGGACTGTTCACTTTTAGCCAAGAGAATGAGCGAGGCCGTCGTGAAGGTCTGGAACTTGGTGCGCTTGGCTTTGGCTCCGGTCAAGATGAACTGGAGCTGTGATACTTTAGCGGCCTTATGTAAGAACGGCTCCGCCAAATGCTCTGTCTGTGCGTGAATACCGTTCCTGGCACTTTCCAAAAGGAACACCAATTGCACGTGCTTTACCGCCTCAAGCTCGGTATTTTCCTTAGGGGCAAGCGAGTTCACCACTTGTTGCTGGAGAAGAGCAGACGTCACCGATGCCAAAGTATCGGAGGGTTCGTCAAGAAGTGAGAGGTGTACCTGTAGAGCTCTGGCCCTCCACCATACGAGCGAAGCTGCTGTGGGTGAGTTGGCCACATCGAGTTGTTGGATGGTGTGGATATTTTCAGCGGTGAGTTCTTCAATGGATCCAGTAAACAGGCCGGAAACCAAAGAGTGGGTCACACGCTGTAATTTCTCAAAAAGCCTGAGTGATAACAAAATCAAAAACGGCTGGTTCATCAAGCCGTATGCCGATTTACCCTCAATAGTCATTAGCTTGACGCATTCTTGCTGGAATAAGGCGGGGTCTGCACCCGAAAACCAGTTTTTCTGGAAAAAGTCCTCCGTCTGTGGCCCCGTAAAGTTGTTCTGGATGAACAGCTGTAACAAGCCAATGGCAAGGAGCTGGAGGGACAACTCGGGGAGTTCGTGGGCTAAAAACAGCACTATGTCCGTCAAAAAAGCCTCCAGCATGCTGGAATTTCGAGAGCAGATAGCAACAACTTCTGGCTTCTTTAAGATCGCCCCGAAAAAGTCAGCTTCAAGGAGTTTCGCCGAATCACCTTCCAAGATGGTTCTGATCACTCGTATGAGCTCATGTAAGTCCTGTGGAGAGGAGTCTGGAACCTGGATCAAGTTCTCAGGGGGGATAAGAAGTACCAAGTGCGATAAGGCGGTTTGAAGCTCCGACATACTAGCCAATTCTCTATATTTTTTTTTGGCTGGAGCTGATGTCACTGTTGGCGGTAGTAACAAAAATTTAAGTTCGCTGCGCGATGCGCATCTTATTAATCACTACGAATGTTAAGTATGTGGTTCCTTTAGGTTAGATGATTGAGACAGGAAATAGAAATAAAAAATCCTTGTTCATCTCAAATAGGCCGGTAGAATCTGTATTGATCAATCTGTATTTCCGAAAAACGAAAGTCGTTTTTTGCCCTCTCCCTGTGCACTGTCGCTGCGGCGGTGGTGGTCACTGGTCTTGCGAGACTTCTTGAGCGAGTTGCGTATCGAGACGCGGCTCATTTGCGAGTTGTTGTTCTCGTCGTCCGAAGCAAAGTCAATCACCTGCTCTTGAAACTCAAGCTGCTGGGGTTGCATAGCACCGATTTTTTTTTTGAATTTGGGCTTTCCGTCCGAGTTCTTCCTCAGTGTCTCGTGTTCCAAATCGACTAAGGATACTTCTGTATCTGGCAAAGGAATCGGGTTGGGCTTGGCCAATGCTGTCGCACCATGGTTCTGGATGTCTGCATCGGTAAAGTCAATAAGATCTTTGGTTTCTGTCTTTGGAACCTTTGCTTCGTTCAAGCTCATGTTTGCAACCTGCGTGTTGAGATCGAGTTGAACTGAATGCTCTGGCATTGATTCGAGTGCGCTGCTCCATGGATTGGAATTCTCTCTCCGTATATCGGGCTGTGCCAGCAAGTAATTTGTGGACTCTTGAGATGGTACATGCGGTGCTGCTTGGTAATAGCCTGCTTCTTGCACTCGTCTATGGATAGGAGATATCAGTGATTGAAGCTCATGAGGGTTGATATTTTGTTGTGGCACCACAGTCTCTTGCTCTTGAGAGAAATAGTCAGGCACTGCTTTCGCTTGAGTCTCTTCTCTACTCCTCGTGGGTTCAACCTGATCGGCAGGAGCATCTGCTGTAATTTTAATAGCCTCTTGCTTCCACAATTCTGGCGTCCGATTGGTGGCAGCTGGGGCCGAATTTAATCTTTCATCCGCTGAACCTTTAATGGAATAATTGCTTAATGATTCCTTGAGATACAGCCCAGATCTAGAGGGAGGGGCTTTATCGGCAGATCCGTGCACGAATATATCTTCCACGAGTTTTTCCGCATCTTTGTCGATGGATGCACGAGACAGCTTCTGCCACGCCTCCGCATTCTCGAATTCCGTCGAACGCAGACGTGTTTTCGTGAGATCCGCATACTTGTTCCCGTGATGAACATCCAAATTCTGATGAGAGCTTTTAACAGGCTCGGTTGTTGGTTTGCGTTCACTTTCACTTGCAACTGCTTGGTCAATGACATCAAGGGATGGGTAACGCTCGGCGACATTCTCTAAATCTGGAAAGTCTTCTGTGAAGTTGTCAATTTCTGGCAAGTCCTGTGGTTCTTCAGGAGGAGGGACGCTTTCTGCATCCGGCACAGCCACCTGATGTGCATGCAGTGCTTCGTGTGATGAAGCGGTGGCGGTAGATTTCACCGAGTCGGGGCGACTATTGGAAGGATTGGTATCCAGAGACTTTCTTCCTTCACGTGTTTCTAATTCGTGGCTAGCACTCTTGGAGCTGTGGGAAGTGTGTTGGCCCGGTAAATGCAGGAGATGCAGGTACAGAGGGTGGCTGGATAGAGACTGCTTCTGCTGGATTTCGTACTTTTGTTGCTGTAATTGTTGCTCATAGTAGTACTGTTGTCTCTTGAGCTGCTCATTTTGCTTTTCTTTTTGCATTTCATGCAACGCCTGGAAGTCATAAGGCCCACGGTTGTAGAAGTCTTCAACATCGAGTGTGTCGAAGTCCTTTTGCAACATCTTGGCCAAAAGCATGATGATTTGGACGATGTTGGGCCTGAAGCTGGGGTTTTCTTGAAGCATAATGATTATGAGATTCTTCAAGTCACCCGAATATGCTGGTGCAGGAAGAAATTGGAAGGAAGCATGCAATATGGCGATATCACCACTGGCTTCAAATGGAGTCGTATAGTAACACAACTTATATAAGAAGCAGCCAAAAGCCCAGATATCGGACCTCTCGTCAATAGGAAGCCCTCGGTACAAGTCAATCATTTCAGGGGCTCTGTACTGCGGCGTTGTTTGGTACAAAATGTCATGGCTAAGCATCTGGAACTCCTGTTGGTCCTTGGGAGGCCTTATAGGAGAAGAAACCGAGCCAAAATCACAGAGTTTGAAGCGGTTCTTAGCATCAATAAGCACATTCTCGATCTTGATGTCCCGGTGCACAAGTTGAACCTTGTGCATCTCGTATATGCCAATGGAGATATCCATCATGATCTTCAAGATCTCTTTTTCGGTAAGCTTCTGGCGAATGCGATCGTTCATGAAGTGAAGCAACGAATTGTTCGGACACAATTCCATCAACACCAACACCTGAATGGTGCCGTCCGGTAAAGTTTCAGCATTGGAGTCGTAGTAGCGCACAATTGAGCGGGCCTTTCGTAGGTTTTTCATGACATCTACCTCCTTCCTCAATGTTGCCAAGCCGGCCTTATCCCTGACAAGGACCTGCTTCAAGCAAGCGATTTTGCCGTTGTCGCCCTCTGGGTCCATGACAACCTCGTAAATCTTGGAGAAGCCGCCCTCCGAGAGGTAGCGAACGACCGTGACCTTATGGCTGCCTACGGTCAACGAAGTGCCTTGTTCGAGCATGGTGTACGGGTAGGGAAGAGGTGACGGTTAGGAAGCGGATCGTAGCAGAGCGCCAAGTAGTGGTGGTAGTGCGCGGCGCGGAAAACAGCCCCCCAGCCCCAGGGGCGTACCTGAGATAATGCCCAGCTGTAACGTTCTGGAGCATCATCAACCTGGATCTTTAATAGTGATGACTTGGCCATTGGAAGGTGTCGGACAGCGTGAGCATATTTAAAGCCAATATACTAATATTTTTAGGCTTCTTGAAACAATGGCTGTCACATGCCCAGGGAACAAGCGCCTTTTTCATGACCAATTGCGCTTACCGTCTCCATTCTGTCTAAGCGTTCGTGCATCTGCACCAAAGCTTAAAAATGCGGCTTGGTCCAAACGTGCTGCTCAAAAATTACTTTCGAGTAGCTTCTCCATCTCGTCAAATGTAAACGGCACATAGACAATTTCGGCACCTCGAGGGTTTTTCGAAACTGCACACATCTTGTGCTCCACAAATTCACCAAGCATGGTTTTAAAGTTGGTCTCGTTGCTGGCAACAAATTTGTCCACACATGTCTCGTAGAGAACCCGTAGCTCTATACCAGTATTGGTGCTTCCCCGGAGCCCTGTGCGGCCGGCCTTGGACGCGGCCGCTTCCTTGAGTTTTGCGACCTGCAACTGCAAAAGAATCTGGTACAAGCTGCGGGCGTTGGGGGTCAATGACGTCAACACATACTCTGCACCTTTGCTTCCCACGAACTTCTTGGATTTGCCCATACTCAACACGTCTCGGAACGACATCTCCACCGTATACAGGTTGAAGGTGGTGACGTCGTGCCAGAGAAAGTTGAAGTTCTTGAATCGGTACAAGTCCCAGAGCAAGCTCAGGTTGATGTTGTCCGTAGACACAAGAAGCCACACGTTGGGCAATGATGCCAATTGCGAGAGGTAGTTCTGCGACCTTGTATCTCTGAAAGCATCTCCATCGATGTTGTGTATGACTAAAACAAGAGTTGCCTTCACAATCCCGTTGTAAGAGCTTCGCTTGGTGTTTCTCTTGAGATACGACATCAAAAACGGTAATGCCTCCGACACGTGCTTAGGCATGCGTAGATTCTGCTGCTTCTTCTCCTCGGGAGTCACGAGGAGCGATACTATATCATGGATGATTGTTTTCAATTTCGTGGCTGGGTTGTAGCCGTTGATCACCATCACTGCTGGGGGAGTCTCTTCATCTTGGATGGTTTCTTGGTACCAGTTCATGAAGTAAGATTCCACGAAATCCATGATGAAATTGGCCTTGGACCCAATGCCATAGAAATTGAGACTATATCCCTGGCTGAGCTCAAAACACAACTGATGATACAAGTCTTCATGCAACTTCTGAAGCGCATCCTTCTCCCTTTTATACACCAATTCACTGAGCTTGATGTAGGGAATGAACTCTTCATAGTCAATTTGGGGCGCGTTTGCTGCTAGCGAGCTTGAAGACGGCCGGAACCTTAGATTGCGTTGCTCAAAGTACCCTTCACTTCCCTCTAGAAAAAAGGCCCTTTCATCAGTGAGTCGGGCACTCTGGTCAAGATGTATTGCGACATCGGACAAATGCTTGTTGAGAAACTCCGGGTCCACGATGTTCCCTTCTGCATCCACTGCTGGGACCGGCATCGGTATGAATTTGGTGACCACCGTAGGAGTTGGGGTCTCTTCTCCACTATTGCGCTTGCGTATTCCGCTAATCACGGGTGTACTTGAGAACTTGCTCTGGCCCTTATTGTCGAAGTTCAAGGAGATCTTGGTGGAGTTGCCGTTAGTGGCTTCCAGCATACCTTTTGATTCTTTGGCTGGTGACGACTGCGATTGGTCTGAAAGCATCTCCATGTCGTCCATATGGAAGATACTGAAGACTTTCTTGGTGACGTTTTCTTGTTTGCTTGGCCGGCCTTTTTTGGTCCTTCGTTCCTTTGAAGGCGAAGGCGACGCCAGAGCGTTCCTCTTTGATGGGGTTCTGACTTTCTTCGGGGTCCTCTTACTGGGAGACTTTTTACTTGGAGACTTTTCTTCATCCACCATAAATTCATCTTCGGAGTCGTCTGACGAGTTATCAGAAGAATCAATCATGGCCATTTTTCCTGAAGCTTTGCGAGAAGCTCGGCTCTTTTTGGCCTCGATCTCTCTCTCCTCTTCTAGACGTAGCAACTTTTCTCGTCTCTTCTCCTGCAATATGGCCCTGGCGCTTCTCCTGGGAGTCAAATCCACGTCGCTTTTTATTGGCAGTGCTTTCATTGGCAGTGTTTCGGTCTTACGAGGCCGTCCTCTCTTTCTCTTCGTGGGGGTAACCTCCACGTCCAGAGGCTGTAGATCGACTTTGCTGGGCGATGTCAGCTGCAGTAGATTTTGGTCGTCCGTAATGTCAATCAAGATTCGCTGGTTATGAGAATCCTCGATTAGCTCTGTCGCTAGCTCGATTTCCTGCCCGTCGCTTTCTTCCACCTCTTCAATATCTTCACCCATTAACTTCATGTACGCTTTCGATCCCCTGGCCTTACCGGTGGACCCATTTTTTGGAGACTGATTATTCTCGGTACCTTCGGCAGCAGCTGCTGTCTTTCTTCTTGGGGACCTTCTCATGTCACTTGTAGACGTTGGTAGAGATTCGCCTAAAGGGCCTCGCAGTAATATGGTGTGTCACGTGAGACGGCCAATGATCTATGCCGAGCGTGTATTGTTGGCGAAAACAGTCTTATAGAAACGTTTCCTTCGAATTATTTCCTGGAATTGTTTAATGGAATTGTTTAATTCCATACTTAAGAAGTACTAAAAAAGCTTCAAATTAACTAAATAAGCCTTTAGTCCTAGGAATCACTTCATCTTCTTGCCCATTGCATGCACCCCAGCTCAGCGGAAAAGTCACGTGCCATCGGTCTCATCGTGTTTTGTCGTGATGCAGTCTGACTCAAGGACAAACTTCAGCTTCATCCCCGGCAACTTAATTCCCTTATTTGTAGTTCTGGGCTGTTGCTTGAGTTCTGGATATCTACACTAAATCATAACCACTCCAACTGCATCATGCTCTCGTTTTGTCCCTATTGCTCCAACATGCTCTTGATCTCACCTGGTGATGACAACTCCAATAGACTCTACTGCCCCACGTGCCCGTACGAGTTTCTGGTTGCCGGTATTCAATTGTTTGACCGAAAAGTCTTACCCAGAAAAGAGGTTGATGATGTTTTGGGTGGTGAGGGTGCATGGGATAATGTTGACCAAACCACCGCTCAATGCCCAATCGATTCTTGTGGTAACGACAAGGCATACTTTTTCCAATTACAAATCAGATCGGCCGATGAACCCATGACCACCTTCTATAAATGTACCAAGTGCAACCACCAATGGAGGGAAAACTGAGCATGTTCTGCATCAATCCAGCAGATTCCTCAAACACTTCAAGTGGAAGTGCAGCCAGAGAAAAGGTTTCTTGCCGAGGATTTTGGCAATACCATGGATTTGATTTGGATTCACCCATTTTCTGATTTC
The DNA here is from genome assembly GCA_002370245.1 of Metschnikowia sp. 04-226.1. Taxonomy (NCBI): domain Eukaryota; kingdom Fungi; phylum Ascomycota; class Pichiomycetes; order Serinales; family Metschnikowiaceae; genus Metschnikowia; species Metschnikowia sp. 04-226.1. The sequence continues at coordinate 147,332 of NLAD01000707.1, forward strand.
CTCGGTGTTTTGCATAGGATGGATTGATTCTTCAAAGGACCCAAACGACGATTCGATGTGCGATCTGGTCTGCCTCTTTGGAGTATTCTCAGCATTTTCAGGTCCATGAGTTTCGAGAGATTCTTGGACCACACTTTCTTCACTGTGCTCACTTGAAATGAAGCGCTTTTTGGTGCCCATATCTAAGATATCCATGGAACTTCCGCCGCTCTCGGAATCATAGATACTGCTCCCTCCGAGCACAGTTGCATGCCTCCGGCGATGGCTGGATGGCTCAAAGTTAGCATTCTTTTGGAGTATATTATGCTTGATGTAGTATAGCTTTTGCTGCTCTTCAATAAATTTCCGATACGAGATATCTCGCCGGCCCTCGACCAACTTTTGCAAAGCAAAGTCTTTGCGTCTTCTCTTCAAAAAGTCTTTATCGTCATTGCTCCTCTGGTTTTTATTGTAAGGAACATGCAAGACTTTTCTTAGCTTGAGTAGTGTTTTGTCGGGTGTATTGTCACGCCTCTTCAATATTGGTTTGTCCTGAAGCTTCAAGAAATTCTGCACCACTTCCTTCTCGTTCTCGCATTCATCAACGCTCCATCTATTGATGCAACAGACCTCCGTCTCAAGAATCTCTTTTGGTGGTAGACCGTATACTCTAGTCATCATGGAGTCAAAGAGAAACTCTTGACCAGAGCATATCTTATGGAACAAGCGTTTCATGGTGAGCCCGTTTATCCACGATTGGGCAGAGTAAGAAATGGGGAACACTTGGCGTGGTTTGAATCTGGAAATGAAGTGATATGTCTCACTGTACGAAGAGTGTCTCGAGAAAGTAAGCTTGATGTCCTGCGGAAGCAACTCTTTTCCATTGGGGGGAAGAAGCCATAGTCTCTCGCGTAAGCTATAGATCTGAGTCCCTTTTTGCGTTGTTGAAAGCAAAGATATGGGTTCATCTGGAGGGAGAGTATCAAAAGGAATAGGGCAGCATATTCCAGCATAGTCCAAGATATTAAAGTTGATGCACTGTTTGATTTTCACTGTGAAGTGTTCTGAGGCTTGTCTTCCGGCGTAGAACTCCGGCCGACTCCTCTCTTTTCTAAATTGAGCAGCTTCTTTCTCTCCAACAATAGCAGATTTTAAAATCGCCTTATGTTTCCTGTCTAAATCAATCACGAGTGATACCTTTTTGTATAGGAGTCTGTCGGGGATCACAAGAAGGCCTCGGAAGTAAGACACGATGATGCACCAAGCCTGCTCAAAGCCTAGTGTAGTGTCTGCGAATTCGAACCTGATTTCCGGGTCAAGTAATGGATAATCTTTCAATAAAACAGTGGCCGTGTGAATCCCCTGGTTATTGGGAGGTATCTCGATGTATGGCTCTCCACGGTATGCAAAGGTCGAATCGAAGTAGATATTGTCAAGAGTCCTCAACCCATTGAGATAAGGAGAAAGCGGTGGGCTATTCACAAGCAGCTCACACCACCACATTTCCGCACGTAAATCGCCAGTACAGAGCACTGCTTTTGATGGTGGGCGATCATAATCTGCCTCTGTTTCCTCCCGAAACTGCTCAACCAAGAACATACACGCGCCCACGCAGTGGTAAGCTTCCACCAACGTCACGTAGACCGCGTCTTCAGTGTCATCAAACATGTCGATACGAGTGGGACTGTTATAAGGTAAGGCCTTTATGCGACAGATCACGTTCTTGAGCCGCTGGTCCTCCTTCAAAATGGCTCTGGTCTCTTCAGAACAGTAGATCCATCCAGCAAACGATTTGTTGGCTAATCCCACCAAATGGTCTGCGTGGCAGTGTGTGAGGAGGAAAGTGGATACCGGGAGATTAAAGCGGTCAAGTCCGATACGGGGAAACTCTCGAATGATGCCATCGAACGTGTTCAGCATGAGCTTGGTGAAGAAGAGAGTGAGACGCGGGTGCAAAATGTATGTGGGTGCGAAAAGTCTACTGAAGATGATGGGTGCATATCCTATTGAAGATGATGAGAAGCGCACTGATTACCTAATACCGTGACGAAGCAACCAGTATCAGATAATAGTTTAATCAGCTGCTCTTTATAAATTAAATCACCCGGTAATCGTAGATGACAAAATCAACCTTGTCATGAACCATAGACATACTATTTCAGAGGAACATTCGTGCTACCTTCGAGACATGACGCGAATTGCATAGGTAAACAGTAAAGACTTGCACACCAAAGAACTTACTAGACCAAAATACCAAAATACTCCGCCCTCCTGTACTGCACGCCAAGTTGTTCCCATTGCACGATAAATCGGTTTGCAATAGGAAGAATAAGACGGCCACTGAGACTGAGCCTGTTCACGCGAGCAAGAGACTCCACATACACGATGCGGGTTTGGCAGAGTCCAAGGTATTTCATTCCAAAAATCACATACGCTATCGGCACGCTTGTTCCTGGGCCGTTGAGCAAAAGCACGTCAGGGGTCGGAAGCTGCCTGATCTGGCGCACGCAAGAGATGAACGAAAGAAGCGTGCTCTTGACCGACAGAAAAAGAGGCTCCTTGACCTTGCGAGCCCTTGGGAGGGTAGAGATTTCCACATGGACCTTTTCATCGGGATTCTGGGCCCGGAGAGTATTCTCAAGAGTCTCGAGCTTTTGAAGCGAACTGACATCATTGGACGACACTAGCCACGTTCTTGAACATTTGGAAATGTTCATGCTTTCAGCCAAACGAATCATTTCCCCAGTATGCCCACCAGAACCTAGTAGGATCATCAAATTGCCTTCAAGAGGAGGGACAGTCTTATTGGTTTTCGAGAAGTCGGGTCTATGGGCAGCAGGGAGAACCACCACAAGCCGTATAAGAAGCGCCGTGAAGACTAAGGCAATTGCTGCCACCAGGAGGGGGACATAGAGCTCGTAAAAACGGTTATTCATCTTAACAGATGATCTTTTGAGTGTAGATTGACGAATGATGAATGTGAGGATGTGTGGATGTGAGGATGTGTGGATGTGAGGATGTGTGGATGCGTGGATGCAGTGATGAGTGTTCTGAATGCGCGTCCTATTGTTCAAGATGGCCAGTATATAAATCCACCACTACAATGCCTAGAACCTATTAATATCTTTTAGATCATATAAATGCTCTAACCTCCATTTCATTCTATTTATTTCTTCTATTAAATCCTCAAATTTCTTTTTCTCTTCTATCATGTTCCCATGCTGTATGCTTCTGCTGTTATAGCTCCACATCTTTGGATAAGGCTTTGTAGGTCTTGTGCTTGGGCTCTGAGTCGCCGTCCCTCAGAAAACTCTTCTTTGGACCCCTTTTCCCGTCCTTTTTGCTGCTTGCATCTTTTTCAGCCAATTGCTTCATCACTTTGGTCACCACCTGCAGTAGCTTGCTGCTTTCGTCCTTGGAGTTGCCCAAAGGCCGCACACTACCCCAGCTCACTCTCACAAGCTCTGTCTTGCCAATCGACACCAAGCCTGCGGTTTTGGGGTTCTTGCTGAGCCCGTGTTTTTTTGCATCCTCTGCAAATGCCTCGGCAGAGCTTCGTTTCGTAAATGTCACGTACCCACACCTGGCCTGGTGGATAACCTTGACCAGAGTCAACGGACCGTACTTCTCGAAGTGAGCCGAGAGCTCATACTGTGGCATGTCTTGGCTGAAACCAAACACAAAAAACGATTTCACTGTTGGGTCTTCGGGCTCTTGGAGCGTGCCACCAAAGGGTAATTTCGACACTGTTTTGGCAAGCTCTTTAGAGGAGACATCCGTGGCTTTGGCCTTGGGACGACTGCTCTTGGCTCCTTCACTGGACGACAATTTCATTTTCAACGCCTCGAGGATGGCCCTTCCTTTGGCCCGTTTTTCTTCCTGGCCTGCATCTTCCAACGCGAGGTTCTTGGCATCCATTTTATCGGCCATGATGGCTCGGACCTCGGAGTTTCGAGACGTGATATCCACAGCATATGGGTTCTCCACGTGAGCCAACTTCAACGCAGCATCTCGAATATCAATGGGAATACCATAGTCAACATCCACCATACACGACTGACAACAATGTCTGGCTGTGGCACACGTTTGGCATATGATGGTTTTGTTCAGCTTGTTACGGACCTCGCTCAGATTCCACCGGAACACTGTGAACGGACGTGTACATAGCTTGCACTGCTCCCCTTGAGGCTGCCGAACCATCTTCACATGGTCCTTATTGCCTATACATTGGCTACAAAGCGTGGGGATTTCAGACATGCTGGTGGAGTACTGGACTAAGTGCTGGAGATTACGGCGCATCGCGGCATGCACATGAGCGATGCGTTGGTGTAAGGGTTTCTTACCGTACTACAATTCAACCAAGTTTCCAGGACCGAGTAGACAGATTACCACCACATTGATGAAACAAGAAAAATTCGCTAACAAATATAATCTGTGAAGAGAATATTTGCCAACGAATATAATCTTTAGGAAATAGTCTGCCAAATTAAAGTGATGAAAACACAACTGCAGGGGCGTGTAAAGTCTTACATTGTTAGTATAAGCCTTAAAAAATTTTAGGTTTGTCAGTGTTAAAAAGCTCTGTATTTGTTTTCTCTACATGAGTTTTCAGGTGAAGAAATTCGTTGTTGTTTAAATATGGTCTCATCCTTAAACCTAATTCGCTATCACATACCGATTGTAAGTTTTTAGTGGATGAGAAAAAAGGTGGAAAACGGCTCATTATATAGTCTCGGTACGTTTGGTTACCCGGACATGAATTGCGCGCAGCACCATTCGGGCTCAAATTTCGCATCCATGCTGGCTAATCCTTCTGTAGTGGATAGTTGGTAGCCTGGAAAATAGCACAAAACTCCTGTTTGACTCTGACCACTTTTTCATGGTCCTCATGAGTTTCCGCTATGACTAATGCTTTGCGTATGGCTGTATCCAAATGCACATTGAAAACATAGCTCTGTAGTGTGCTGATGTTCTCTTTAGCAGTCTGCAATACGGCTTCCACGCAATTTATGAGATCAGCTTTTGTCGTGGTCTTAGTGGCCGAGCTTTTGATGACTCCAACTAAATCCTGCGTCTCCTGGACCTCATTGGCAAACGTATTTATTCTTTCGAGGTCATTGTTGGGATTGGCTTGTTCGGTTTTAAAGTCACCTAAGTTCTGCATAACACTGCGAGTAATTTCTTCTGTAAAATAGGGAACGGCCGTTCTTTCCAAGGAACGAGCTCTTTCAAGGAGTCTCTTCTTGCTATTTCTGGTGCTCATTCCAGAAAAGCATGATACTACTCTTACCTCATGGGAGTCGTCGCTGAGGCCTTTGAAGCGGTGCAAGATCAAACGTATTTCTTCTTCTTCGCTCCTATTGGATGACATGAGCTCGTTTATAACTCTTGCACGGAGAAGCTTGATATCTACCGATGCTTGTGGGTCGTGCAGGTCAATCATAGGATGTGGGCTTTGGTGCTGCCGTAAAGCCAATAGGTCGTATTTGAGGCCCTCTTTTTCACTGGCGCTCTGAGGTTTCTCGATATCGTGTGTAGTTTTGATGTTGGATATAAGGGCGAGATCAAGGTAAAGTCCCGTGACATAGTCACGTTCACCTGCCTGGATTTTCTTGAGCAAGTATGGGTGTAATTCCTTGAAGCGAGCAAACTGTTCGTGGTGCTCCAAAAAGTATTTGCATGTGGCAACTTGCACTTCGTATCTATGTGTTGAAATGAACATCTTTGAGATATTCAAGAGTCTTTCTTCACTGATACTTCTCAAAACGGCAGTTGTAGCTGTGTCTAAGAAAAGGCTAATTGCTCCATTGGGTTGCGGTTGTTGAGTGTTCAAGATCAGTGTCATATAATCACTGATCATCTCTGCATCCTTTTGCAGGATGGTTTTTGTCATCATCACTTGAAGACAAGCCCTCTGAATTATCAAGTCACTATCGTGACGGGTCACGCACGCCTCGTGAAATCTCTTTGCTGCGAGATTCGTATAGTCTTCAAGTTCCGTTTTGGAAGACTTGGCTTGTTCAATGAGCTCCATTGCATACAAGAGACTGCCGTGCTGCTTGTTCTTAGAAAATGTCACTGCATTGTCTAGTGATTTGGTTAGCTCAGATGAGTATGAGGTCTTGTGGACCATATTGGCAATCAGACGTGCTGACATTTCACGGACTTTCCATACTCTATGACAGAGGTACTGCTCCTTCAAAAGATCAATGAATGGTTTTAGAGTGGTATCGTCTTCCGTGTTTACCTTCAAGCGGGACACGATAGCCAAAACAGGAACAATGTTATTCACGTTCTCCTGATCTGATCCTTTCAACATTGTCAACAAGATTTCAGATATGCCCAGATACCGACTGAAGAAGAGCGAGGCATTGACACTTGGTAGAGTATCGCCAAGTTTGTGGGAGCCAAAAAGTTTCTCGTTCAAAGCGGTGAAGAGCATCAATGAGCTATTTTTCACCGACCACGTATGATTATTCAAGTATGTCAAGGAAAGTCTTAATGCTTGGTTTGTATGTTTCCGTGTTCCATCTTCGAGGCCTGATTCCTTAAAGAGTTGCCTTATGCAATTTAATGCATGGACCTGAGGGATATCATGGGTCTCGTTTCCAGAGGATTCAAATTCCAGAGTAGCTATCTCGTATAACTTGCTAAAAACATCATTCAGAAGCTGCTCTAGTTTTGCCTTGTTATATCTTGAAGCGGCATTGATGACCCCACAAAACACGAAGGGGATTCCTGCGGATCTTCTAGTGATAAGCTGTTTGTGGGATGTCAAGAGATCAAGGTTCTGAGCTATAATGGTGTCTGGGTATGTAGAGAGGCTTTCAGTCTCGAAGCAGATCTCACAAGCCGTGACAAATGCCGCCGAAATCGAAGCAAATGCTCCTCTATGAGTCATTGTTGTCAACTGATCAATCAATAATTGACAAATGTTTGGCATACAAGTGGAGTCAAAAAAAGCCCACTCATGCTTTGTGTTGAAACCCATGATGGATTTTAAAAGAATAGCGGATTCTTTGATGACTCGCCAGTACTTTGTGTCGCTAGCGTCGGCTATGGTGGACTCTGGAAGTTTCATCTGAGGTTTCACTGTGTTCCAGATTTCAGTAATCGACTTCAAGAGTTGATCGATGACACACTTGAACAATTGCCTCTTTTTCTCGGTCAAAATGGTAATTGGGAGTATTCCAGCCCATACAGTGAAGTACCCGTGCATCTGTAATGGTTCCAGCTTCATAACACTTTCCATAGCTTGCATGATTATTTGCAAAAGAGAAAGACATCTCTCTTCGTCATTTTCCTGTTGCACAGAAAACATTGTGATCACCAATTGAGCAACACTTTCGCTTACCCTTCCTTTGAAAGACTGTAGGACGACTAAGGTTGGCTGTAAACCATCACTTTTGATAGCCTGGTTGAACATCTCATAGGGGCAGTCACTAAGAATCAGAGATGCCAACAGTCTTGTGTCGTCATAATTGTTTGTAGTAAATCTTAGTAAGACGTTAGTGAATGGGGGAGTGAAAATGTCCAAAATCTTCACCACATTTTTCAGCTTCTTTTGTCTTGGGATTCCATCAAATTCGTGTTCAGTGAAAAACTTGATTATGACAAGACTAGTGACGATCTGCGCATAGGAGGAATCTGGAACAAGCTGATTTCTGACAAAGGAAAAGATGGACTGGAGCGCTGAAATGTAATTTAGAATAGTTGTTTGGTCCTCAACACTCAGTCTCTTTTTAAGCCTCACTTCCGTTGTCGTCACAAAGTCCTTCATGTTGAGAAGGGCCTTTCTGAAAACAGACATAAACGCGCTTCTGGATTCTGGGGTAGTTGACTCTTTGAAAATCGAGTCCAACAATTCCAAATCTTGAATAATTTCTAGTGCATACTCAGGGCAAGCCTTTGATGCATTAATAGCATTTGCAGCCAAAGAAAAAGAATCGAGCCTTGTTTTCTCATTGGGACTATGCAAAAGGGACCAGAGCTGTTTACAGTCCATAAGTCCCTTCAATATAGGATCGTTGCTGGGTGATATCTGCAGTCCTTTTTTCAGAATGTCCAACAACAATTCTTGCCACGAAGACGACATGCTCTGAAAATGGAGCTTTTTGGCCCAATCCCAGAAGTGGTTGGGAATGGCTTTGAATAAATGCGGTAGCAAATGGTCGATAATGTTTCTGCTTAAGTCTGGACTACCCAACTTTTCCTCCACACTCACAGACCATGATTGAATATAGGTTGAAGGGTCTTTTCTGGGATCGTGGAGTTGGGAGTAATAAGCAACAAATGTTTTTGAAGCAGAATTGGCCAACGCTCCCGACCACATGATTTCAAGACATTGTTTCGGGAGCCTGGTATTGGATATGTGTAGGCTCTGGGCGAATCCACATATGTTCTTCAAGGCTGCTTCAGCAATGACATAGAAGCTCTTCTGGTTAGGTTGCATTGACATCACGTGGACCTTCAATTGACTACGCATTGATTCATTAAGTTGTGCCGAAACGTGATTTGAAATGTAGTTCATAAGCTGTAGAAGCTTTGTTAGCAAACCGCCCACGGCATTAGTATAGGCGCCGTTGCCGTGTTGGTGATACTCACAAATATAGTGGAAGATATTTAAGAGCAGCGAGTCCTCGTAATAAGAAATGTAAGCTGCGTTCAGCTTTGCCAAGGCCAAAGCCCGGTTCAAACAGATGGCCATTGTGTCTAGAGCCAAGACCGTGTCGCTATCTATAGCGTGATGAGTGGCTAGGGTATTCCAGATACACAAGAATTGGGTGTGGAATTGATCGAGATCGGCTATATCCCCCGGCTTTGTAGTCACAAGGCGAGACTTCACCTTCTGCATCTCGCCAGGGCTGTAGTTGCAAATCGGGCCCATGAGTAGTTAGAAGTATTTAGGCATCTAGGCATCGCAGTCGCTACTGCGCGGAACATGCACTACAGGTTGAACGTGATGAGCCAGTACATCTCGAGATGTACTGCATGTTCGTGTGACTGCATACACGCGTGTGCACATGAAACATCTCTGGCCTTTGTCATGCAGGGGATACAATGGGGATCGACGGATGCTTTGTTATAGTCTTGTCTAAGCTTCGGTAAAAAGTGGCCTGAGGGCTAGGGAAAGAATTCATCGAATCAGCCCATTTGGGTACAGGCATTTAAAGATTCCCTATTATCGTTTAGATAGAGACATAAATACAAGCAACCCAGATGACTACTGAAGTTCCACACTTATTAGAGTTCTCGCAGACCAATGACATAACTGTTTTAGTTTACGCGAAGGTTTATGGAAACGCGCAACTCTATAGACCAAGGCCCAGCATTGGTATGAACATGGACATAACACGGACATCGCTAAACAACTAAATTGGGTTGTATAAATAGTAGAGATTGAAGGAGAAGATTCCCGGCTAGTATTGGAGGAAGATAACGAATATCTCAAAAGAGTTCGTTCTGCTGGTATCTCGTCTCAGTCTAATGCTGCTCCGGTAAAACCATACATCTTTTCGCGCGCTCACACTTAACCGCAACTCATCTTCGTCCACACAGCATCTTCCACCATGCTGTTGAAGCTGCAAAGCAACCGGTTATGGAACTTGTATTACACCCACTTCCCGTTTTTCATGTTGACATGGCCTGAGAGGTTACTCTTGCATCTCTTTATCCTCTCCTTCCTCACGTTCGTGGCATACGGTCTCTTCAGCGTGATTCCAACCTACATTCCCTTTTTAATCTCGAGAGCAGTCTACTACTTGACCGGTGGCGACTACTAGGTCATCGTGGTGCATCCACACCGTCTTCAGGCCGTGGCTTAGCAATGGTTCCTCGAGCTGTGACTTGGCAATTTAGCACCACCAGCACACTTCGTGCATTCTTGGCCCGGGACCGTGTATTTTTATATCAGGGCCGAATTGTGGTCTACCGGAATGGTAGGTAAACCCATTGTTCCCCTCTTAGTCTTTACATAATTAATATATTCAGTTCGGATAAAGTGATGCGAGCGTCGAACCATCAGTGTCGCGTCTCAAATATATACCTCTCTGCTTCTTTGAGATGTACAAGAGGAAAGCAAATGCTCCTTTCAAGGCACCTCGACCACTTTGTCTAGCGACCCCAAAGGAGAACAATGAGCCTAGCCTATTTGTGCCTGAATCAGATACCCTGAAAAAAGATGCTACAGAAGCTGAAGAAACACCAAAGGCCCAGAGCGACGCGTCAGTCAAGCGTCTCAAAGTCGGCCTCCGCAGATCAATTCCCTTCAAAGCTCATGCCCCTCCTACTCAAAACCCTTCGAGTCAAGAAAGCCAAGCTGGAGATTCAAACCTGGCCACAAAATACTACACAGTACAATGGAGGAAGCGCACCAAGAAGAAGAACAAGTCTTGGGAAGGTGATGGGTACATCAGTGTGTCGGGCTCCGGAATTGTGCTAAAAACCCAGCTTCCTGATCAGTCATACAAGATTGCTGGCCGCTCGAGCCATGCTAATACTGAGGGTGTTGTTTCCATTGGAGTGTATGAGGTCGAAGTGGATGGTGAAACTACAAAGGAGCAATTGGAAGCACTAGCTCAGAATGGCCCAGCATCTTCTCTGTCGCCTGCAAAAGTTCCTATTTTCACTGCCAAACTTCCAACCATCAAAAAAGTATCCGAGCTTCCGTCTTCACCAACAATTTTGCATGCAGAGGTAGAGATGGAAGATGATGTGCCCGACCTAGGGCCAAACCTCGAGGCAGATCAAGGTGAAGAGCCATTGGCATTACGACCACCTGAAACTCCTGATGCTCGGCCGGTATCAGTGGACCCTCGTTTGGTGGATTTTCTACGCCCACATCAACGTGAAGGTGTGTCTTTCATCTACGAGTGCTTACTTGGGATTCGTATGCAAGGCCACTATGGGGCACTATTGGCAGACGAAATGGGCTTGGGAAAGACACTTATGACTATAACAGTGATCTGGACTCTTCTTAAACAAAGCCCTTTTGGAGGGGAAAAATCTAATATCAAGAAGGTTCTCATATGCTGCCCCGTGACATTGATTGATAACTGGCGAAAGGAGTTTGGCAAGTGGCTCAACTTGAATCGCATTGGTGTACTAGCACTCAACAATAAGAAGCAGTCGGTAGCAAAGGAAAAAGAGGCCATTCGCAATTTCGCCAAGACTAACGTGTACCAGGTCTTGATCATCAACTACGAAAAGGTCACAGCATGTTCGAAAGAATTGGCAGAAGTCAGTATCGACATGCTTGTCTGCGACGAGGGACATCGACTTAAGAACTCTGCCAATAAGGTCTTGAAAGTGTTGAGCAATTTGCCTGTCAAGAAACGGCTTGTGGTGACCGGAACGCCAATTCAGAACGACTTAAATGAATACTTCAACATCGTCAACTTCATCAACCCTGGCATTTTGGGTACGGTGCAGGAGTTCCAAAAGGACTTTTTGAAGCCCATAACCCGGGCCAGAGACGCCAATTGCTTCAACGAAGAAATCATCGCCGAGGGAAAACTCAAGTCGGCTTTGTTGATTGAGTTAACCAAGAGGTTCACCATTCGAAGAACGAAGTCTGTGATTGAAAGTTACTTGCCCGCCAAAACTGACTTGCTTGTGTTCTGCCCTCCAAGCAAGATCCAAAAAAAGTTAATTGAGTATGTCAATGGCTGCTCATATTTCAAGTCTTCTCTCAGTGCCGGCCGCGGTGATGTGTTTGCCTTAATAAACCTTTTCAAGAAGATCTGCAATTCCCCATCTCTTCTTCATCAGGACAGCCATTACAAAACTCTTGTGCAAAATTCGGGCTCTTGCCCTGCAGATTTGGAGCCCAAAAGCCTACCCCAAAGACAAGCCTGTGGAAAGATCAACATCTTGGTTCCACTTTTACTTGAATTCACCAATGCTGGAGAAAAGTCTGTGCTCGTGTCAAACTACACTCAGACTCTTGACCTTTTGGAGGCAATACTTTCAAAGCTTAACATCTCATATGCCCGTCTAGACGGATCTACCGCCGCATCGTCTCGAGACGCTTTGGTTACCTCCTTCAACAACTCCGACAATTATAAGGTGTTTCTCCTATCGTCAAAAGCGGGAGGTGTTGGTTTGAACCTAGTGGGGGCATCTCGTCTTATTCTTTACGATAACGATTGGAACCCGCTGGTGGATATACAGGCCATGGCCAGGATTCATCGAGATGGACAGAAAAAGCCAGTCTATATATATCGTCTCTTCACCACCGGATGTATTGACGAAAAGATCTTCCAACGCCAGTTGGTCAAAAATAACCTTAGTGATATGTTTCTCGATGATCAGGTGGATTCTGTTCTGGATATCTTCGATTACGAGGACCTACGCAACCTCTTTGCTTTGATCGAAACGAAATGCAATACCCATGATCTCCTCGAGTGTACATGTGATGGAACAGGCCAAGAGGCTAAAATTACAGAAACAGAAGAGGACTTTGAAGCCAAAGAGGCATTCGCTTCTTCTTTAGGAAACTTGTCTTCTTCTGGTTATGTGAGTGCTCTAGAATTGAAAGGAACTAGCAATACCGAGATGGCTACCAAGAGAGGCATTCGGAGTGCCTTGAGCCGTTATAAACACTACGATCCCAAAAATTTTTCTTCTGAAATGGATTCTGGCGATCTGGTTTTGAACAAGTTGATCATGCGGGCGAAAAACGACATTAGTTACGTTTTTGCACACAGATCATGATTAGATTATTATGAATTCATTTAATTCTATATAAGATTTGGATGTTCAAATCCTTCTTCTGTATTATTATAATTGTGGTACCTCTATTTGCAAGTTATTCTAGGCTTTGGAGTCCTAGCCTCCTTTCATTCGCGGGCTTCTTTCAACTCCTTTGAAATCTTCGATTCATCAGACTCGTCTTTGTCCTGTTCAACAGGCTCGACTGGTTCGACTGGTTCGGCTGCTTTCATCTTTTCATTCTGTTGAATCTCCAGTGGGAGTCTTTGGTTTGTCAAGAAAACACCTGCAACGAGGGCAATGGCCGCAAAACCTAAGTTCATATAAAAGGTGTTTCTGATACCCTTCATGAGCTCCTTTTTGATAAATAAGTTGGCTTCGGGTGACATTTTCTTGATCAAGTCAGTTCTCTTGATGATGGCTTTCAAGTCGTATTTGGAAAGCTCTTCAATAATGGCTGCGGATTGCTTGGCAGTGTCTTTGTCGATGTTATTGACAAAAGTGGTGGTGTAGACGGTATCGGACAAAGCACCTGCGACAGCACCTCCGAAGGTACGGCAGAAGTTCATGAACGTAGTAGCCATGAGAACTCCTCCAGGCGTCTTGGGGGCAGTTATTTGGCCTGCAATAATTGCAGATTGCATAATAGAACCAATGCCGGCTCCGCCAAGAATAAGATAGCCGACTTTTTGAGCTTGGTTAGAGTCAACCTGAAGCAAAGTAAGCAAGCCCATTCCGATCATTCCACTAAAGCAGCCAAATAGGGTAAATGGTTTCACAAAAGTGGTCTTTTTGACAAGAATACCCGTGACCGTGGATGCGATAACAACAGCAATGATACATGGCAAAAGGTCAACACCCGATTTCCATGCAGACGCACCGTGAATGACTTGGAAGTAGATCGAAAGGTACAAGATGCTGCTGATAAAGAAACTGAAGCCACCAAACAAAGTCATTGCTGCTGCGACAGTTTGGTAGGATTGCACCACGTCAAGCGGAATGAGAGGTTGTTTCGAAAAGATGAAATTCCAAACACTGAAAGCGATCAATAAAAGACCCCCAAGAACAAAGCAAAGAATCACAGCTGCAGAGCCCCACCCGTGGTCCCCACTGGAGCCGAAAGTCAACGCAAGGAGTATCAAGACCAAGCCAGCGGTCATAAGGAAAACGCCAAAGTAGTCTATCAACTTCAATTTGTCTTTGATAGAAGACTTCACTCTTGGTGGGTTGAACGAAAAGAAAAAGATCACCAAGGCAACGGCACCGATTGGCAAGTTGATGTAGAAACACCATCTCCAGGAAACCTTACTTGTGAAAGCACCTCCGATCAAAGGCCCCAAGACAGACGAAATGGCAAAAACACATCCTAGCAAGGCCATACCCAAAGGTCTCTTTTGCATTGGAAGAACCTCGGTAATCAAGATGAAAACAAGGGTCTGTATTCCACCTCCACCAACACCAGCCAAAACTCTTCCTCCAATGAGAACATTCATGGAATTAGACAAGGCGCACATTAAAGAACCAGCTTCGAAAAGGATAACAGAAGCGATCATGGTGGACTTCCGGCCAAAGATAATTGCAATTTTTCCCCACACTGCCACCAAAACAGCCATACTGATGAGAAATCCAGACGTCAACCATCCAATCTGGTTGGTTGCATGGAACTTGTTTCCAACAGTACTCAAGATGGTTGCAACGATAAGCTGGTCAAGAGCAAATAAAAACATGCAAAGAAACGTAGATGCAATACAAAGAAATAAGGGCAAGCCTTGAAAATACATGTCTTGTCTCTTTGTTCCATCTCCAGCATCAGCTTCAAAGAATTCTTTCTTCTGCACTTCTTCTGTAGGCGCCATTGCGACTGGCGCCGAAACCGAAGAGTTGATTGATTCTTGCATTGTGTATTAGTTAATGATTGATGGTGAGAGTATGCGAGGCTCCTACCTTCTTTTTATATGTGTTACATGGTGGCAAAAGGGAGACCCTTTTTTTGATATCTCCGCCGGAAAAAATTCGGATGTCAGTGACGTGCAGCCGAAGGGTGCTCTCGTGCGTCTGCGGCTGAGGTTCGAACGGATGCGCGGTCCAAAAAAGCTATACTTCCGTGTCAAGTCAGCGAAATGGTTTATACACCCTGGGATATGCATCAGAGCTTCGAACGTCAAAGTCACAACCTGCCCCGTTGTGGCTTTTCTTTTCGAGGCGGAAAACAGATCACTTGGTCCCATTTCGTGAAATGATTGGAGTTTACTTTGCACTTTATTATAAAAGTAGAGTCAATGCTGTTTATAAAGTGATGAAATTCGTAATGTTTTCATTTTAGTTATCAGTGGCGATCTGTCAAAACGCGGAAAATACGAAGGCCGATATGTGCCTCGAAGAGCGGCTAAGAGCTCTTGCCGCGCATGATACGGGCTTCGGCCGCGCGAGCTCGCTGTTCCCTCATCAATCTCATCTTTTGCTGATCTGTCAATCCACTAATTTCGGAAACCTGTGTCATGACCCTGCCGCCTCCCACCACGCCGCCCGAGGAAAATCTTGGCTCCTTCTTCTCCACCTCGATTTTTTTCGCAAGCTCCTCGGCGATCAATTTGCGGTTTTCTTCTTGGGCTGCATTCTTTTTGCGAGCCTCTCTCTCAGCAACCTCCTCACTAGTCTGAGGAGGCCCAACGTGGGCCGCGCTCCAGTCACAGTAGTCCTCCCCAAGTGCACTCCTGCATATTTGGAAGACGCTCATGATCTGTTCATTTTGCCGGACTTGAGCAGCCGTCTTTCCAAGACTATTTACTGCCAAAGGATCGGCTTTCAAATTGATCAAAAGGACTCTCACCATGTGGCTGAGGCCTTGCGACGATGCATAGTGTAAAAGGGTTGGTGTGGTGGCAAATTGATCTTTTGGTGTGAGTTCGAACTGCGCGCCCAACAGATTGGCTCGGAGGTAGTTGATGAGCAATGGTGCCTTTGATCGTTTCATCGCATTAACGAGCTCGTGGGTATGCTTATCTGAAATCAGGACCTCGGGCCGCATAACCACTTTCTGCTTGATTTCAGGCGTCGTAGCTTTGCTTGCGGTTTTCTTGGGTGTGGGTATCTCAAGGTCCACCAAGTATGTGAGCTTTGTCCATGCGCTTTTCACCTCGCTGAGCGTGGCTCTCTTCGTAGTGAAAGGGAATGTCCTTATTCTCTGATCGGTAGATTGTAATGGCGAGCCTTCGTAGCCCACCAAGATCTTACGGTTTGTTATACCGTTGGCTCGGATAAAGACATGCTCAGCTCCGTCAATGTACCGCTTCCACGAGAAAAGAAGCTCTCTCACCTCCTTAATCAAGGCCTGCTCGTTGTAACGACGAATACTGGACCCCGCAGAATTGGCCTTTCCATGTGCATTATCTGAGGCACTTTGAGAGCCACCCTGCTTTCTTCTTGTCGTGTAACGATGGAATGTTTTCGATTGCACCACTGAGACCTTTTGCATTGCAATTGACTCCTTTTTGTTTTTGGCATTGCCCTTAGTGTTTGCCCGCAGGTGAGAGATCACTGCACCTGCAAAATGGCCACCTCCAATCATAAATAAAACCGAATGACCCGATCTGGATTGGGCCGAGTTGTACTGCTCCAAGGCTTCCAAAATCGTTCCATTCATAAGGACATCTGCGGGGAACATGGCCTTGTATACGCCGAGAGCTTTAGTATCTTCTAACAAATGAGACTTGAGCAAAATGAACGGCGACTCGGTGTTCATGTGACTAACAGGAAGTTTCTCGTCGGCATCTTCATCCTGAGGTCCCTTCACAGATAGCTTTTCAAGTATGGCCGGAAGCCGGTGCTCCTCGGAATCCAGCTCTGAGTCTGAGTCATCAGACCCCGAAATACTGTCCAAGGACTGTGTTTCAAGGAGATTTTCAAACTCCAGCTCCGACAACGGTGGCAACGCATTGAGAGACCGCTTCAAATTCAAGCGGTGCAAATCGGATTTGTAGTGCTTGTTCCTCTCTTGCTGTGGCAAGCTGGTGGCAAAGGTGTAGTTGCACGTCAAACATGCCTCAGTGTTGTAGACCTTTGTGGATTGAGAAGGCCCGCTTGGTTCTTGCGGAACTGGAACCTCATTGGCCAATGAAAACGACGAGTCGAATCGGAGGAGCTGTAGTTTGCTTCGAGTGTCGTTTTCAAGGTCAAAGATGTAATTGTCTCTTCCGCTCATCGTGGCAAGTTAAAATGAGTGATGGAAGTCGATTGCGGCATATGGCAACGTCCTGTATGTAATGACTCACTGGATAGCTGAGGTTTACTTTATGGAATAAATGTATGCCTTTAGTTTTTTATTAATTGTGATTGGTTTATATTTGTTTCATGATTGTTTCATGATTGTTTGGGGATGGTTATATGAATATCCCGTTTGATACCGAATTTAACAGCTCCTAAACAGTTATACCTTTTCACCTGTATTGAGAAATTCGCAGTAATTTCTATGAGTATGTGTCAAAACTATGAGAGACTGGGAATCAAATAAAGTATGACTCAAACAAAAAATACAACTACACATCAAAGAACTTGACCACAATGAAAATATACCACTATGAATATAGTGTGACTATAAATAACAATTGAAAATAGAGGATTTAAGAATTAACTTATACGTCTTTGAGATATATACATAAACAGTCATTTTACATCTGGCCTTGAGTTGTAGAAGCCAAATCAAATTGTCATAAACGATAGCCTCGGGGACTTTCTCATTGAGAGCCGATTCTGTGACACTCCTTCAAGAAATGACCCACCTTCTCTGGCTTCATGAATGGGTGGGTTCCATGGCCAAAGTTGATGATGTAATTCTTTTTTCCTCCACCAAACCCTTTGATCATTTGTTCAACCTTTTGCGTAATCACCTCGTCAGAGCCGTACATGATACCAGGGTCCAAGTTTCCTTGCAACGTGATTCTGCGCCCGTTGACGACCTTGACCGCATCTTCTGGCTTGTAAAGCCAATCGAGCGACACCGTGTCGTAGCCCGACTCACACAAGTCATCTAAGGCAAACCAAGCGCCCTTGGCAAACACAGTCAAGGGAATTTTCTCGGTGATGTTCAACTCACGCAACCTACCAGGCAACTTCTGCGCAATCTGTCTCAAGTATGGCAAGCAAAACTCGTTGAACTCATGAGGACCCAACTCGCCCGCCCAAGACTCGAACACCTGCAACATCTGTGCACCAGCCACAACCTGTTGCGCCAAGAACTCCACACATGCATCCGTGATGGCCTGTAGCAAAGTATGCGATTCCTTAGTAAACTCGTAGATCCATTGCTTGGCAAAACGGAACATCTTCGATCCCTGCCCTTCAGTCATGTACACTAACAAGGTCCATGGGGCTCCGCAGAAGCCAATCAAGGGCACACGACCGTTCAACTTGTTTCTGGTGAGCGTGATGGCCTTGAATGCCCAATCTAACTCCTTGAGGATGTCTGGCTTCATCACTACACGTTTCATATCCTCACGGGTTCTCATAGGCTCCACAAACACAGGGCCCTTACCCTCGATCATCTCAATCTCGAATCCCATGGCTTGGGGAATCACCAAAATATCGCTGAAAATGATAGCAGCGTCAATGAGCCCATCAAAATGCTCAATTGGCTGGATGGTGATCTCGGCGGCAATCTCGGCATCCCGACATGTTTCAAAGAAATCCCGCTTGCCCTTGACTACATGGTACTCAGGCAAGTATCTACCTGCTTGTCTCTAAGAAGTTAGTAAATGGTCGATGAATTTTGATTTTCCTGAGACATACCATGATCCAGATAGGAGGTCTCTCGACACTCTCGCCCTTGGCAGCCCTCAAAATGAGGTCATTTTTCAATGGTGGAAAAGGCATTTGTATATTGGCACTTCCAAATCGCATGGCTGACTTTTCTGCATGTGCCAGTCAAGGTGCACGGATGTAACAGCAAGCATCCGAGTCAGAACCGACAACATTCAACAAATAAAAAAAAAGAATAGCATTATTTAAACAAACAACTCTAATTTACAAAAATATAGCTTATTAATCTATTATTTTCCTCACCTCTTTGTTTTTTGGGTTCCTTCCCTTTCTGGCTTGCAGCCTTCCCGTTATGTCTGCGCGCCAGCCTTGCATGTCTCACCCCATACATTATTTTACGCTAGATCTCATTGTTCGTCATCCTCACTGCTCATGTCTTCAGGAAGTATCGCTTCAGACCCCCATCATGGAAGCGGTCATGCTACGGAAGTCTCGAGGGCCCGCAATGGCTCCGCTGCTCCTAAACAAGCGAACTACTTCACCCGCCTCTTCCGCTCCTTGTTTGGCTATCGGAAAACAACCTTGACGTTCTTGGTGTTTGCTACCTTCTTGGTTACCATTGCCATTTCCACTATCGACAATTCGTTGGACTACTCTGTTTCTTTGCCTGAAGACAAGGAAGAAAAGTCTGCGTTAGACTACTCGTGGTCCTGTCTCCAGGAAATTGGGGCCACTAAGCATACTTACACTTCCAGAAACAACGACAAGGTCCATGACTTCTTGGAGAAAGAAATTTTACAGCTTATCAAGGGAGTGGACTTTATGGAGTACGATAACGATCTCAATTATACCAACTCCATTCTTTTTGCTGTCAAGTACCTCAGTTATGACTCTGTTTCGTACTACGAGAGCAACAACTTATTGGTTCGCATTAATGGCTCGGACGATAAGTTACCAGCATTATTGCTTAGTTCTCACTACGACTCCGTTCCATCATCCTACGGAATAACCGACGACGGAATGGGAGTGGCCTCCATGCTTGGCATGCTTAAGTTTTTTGCTGCTAATCCAAAACATCGCCCGGCTCGTACAATCATCTTTAACTTCAACAACAACGAGGAGTTTGGCTTGTATGGAGCACATGCATTCTTGTCTCACCCCTGGTTCAAACAGATTGGTTACTTCTTAAACTTGGAAGGCACGGGCGCTGGAGGAAAAGCAGTCCTCTTCAGAGGTACCGATTATGGTATTGTCAACCACTTTTCTACCGTGAGGTTCCCGTTTGCCACTTCATTATTCCAACAAGGCTTTAACAACAGGTTGATCCACAGTGAGACCGACTACTCGGTGTACAAGAACAAGGGCTCTATTAGAGGCCTCGACTTGGCATTCTACAAGCCCAGAGATCTTTACCACACCCCGGGTGACAATATCAGAAATACCAACATCAAATCTTTGTGGCATATGCTCTCATGTGCTTTGGATTTCTCGGTGGCCTTTGCCAATGGCGCGAAAGACTTGGACACGGATGATTCTTCCGACTCAGAAAGCAAGAGCTTGGACTTCGCAGCTTACACTTCATTCATGAATTTTTTCTTTGCTACTCCTATCTCGACTGTGGTAGTGGCAAACATAACATTGCTTTGTGTTGTCCCTGTGACCTTCTTGTTCTTCTTCTTCATCATTCTCAAACACAAGAAGTCGTGGGATTTGAACTTCCTCAATATCATCAAGTTTCCATTGTCTTTGGCATTATCCGTTGCTATCTTGAGCTTCTTCACCGATGTTTTTGTGATCCCGTACAATCAGTTTTTGATCAACAACTCATTGAGTTCTCTTACGGGCACCCTATTCGCAACGTTCATGCTCCTCAACTACGCCTTTTTGAACGGCTTCAATTGGCTCTTTAAGCATTTTAAGGGCCACCAACACGATGAAAAATTGATCATTATCATCGAGCAAGTCTTTATTTTCTGGATCATTTTGTTATGGTCTACTGTCAAACTCTCAAAGAATGATTTTGGAAAAGATCACACGGGCGAGCTCTTTATCCCAGTGTTGTATCTTCTCTTGTCAGTATCTGCCTTGGTCGGATTGATGGGCTGGTCTTTCAAGAAATCCACGAGGCAAAAGGTGGATGAGCGTGATGACAGCTCGGAGCCTTTGTTGGGCGACCGCTCAGCCAACCAATATGGCTCCAACGAAGATGACTACTCGATAAACTCATCATCGTCTTTCAAGTCTCATGAATCCCTGATCAATTGCGTGATCGACAAGCAATCATTTTCTTACGATTGGTTCATCCAATACTTGATCCTTGCTCCTATTTCTTCTTACATCATTTACAACTCGGGCTTCTTGATTTTGAACGGCATCAACAAATCTGTCCAAGAGTCTCACGACGCACAAGATTTGATCTATAACTTCTTAAAGATATTTGCAATTGTATGGGCCGTTCCATTTTTGCCCTTCATTTTCAAGGTCAACAGAATCATGGTACTTGTATTAGTGTTGGTGCTCATCAATGGACTTGCAACATTGTCATTGAAGTCAGCATTTGATGCTTCTAACCCATTGAAATTGAGATTCATCCAAAACTTGAACTTGGACTCCACGCCAATTTCTAATACCGTGACCGTGAGTGGTCGTCTGATGGGTTTGATAGAAGAGATTTTAAAGGACATGCCATCTGTCAAGAGAGACAATGCCAAAGTAGAAGTCTCTAGAGTTGGCGATGGTATGCTGTCGTACACATGGGAGACATCGTTGCTTCCGAAATTGCCCAACGGAACCGAGGTTTCCGAGGACTTTTTGAATATCGAAGTCTTGAAGAACTCCACATCCGCCTCGGATGCTCCTTTTGGAATGTTGACTGGAGAAATCAAGATCAGGGTCCCCGAGAACAGAAATTGCAAGGTGATCTTCAGTGTTGCTGACTCCGTCGTCAAGATCTTCGATAACGAATCAGATAACTTCTCGCCTGTCAAGAGTGTCACCATATACGCTCCCGAGGAGTCTGATAATAGCACGCTCAAGAAGCCCGCTTCCGGGGCTGGTGACCACTTTTACAAGCACTACGAAGGAATCAAGCAGTTGCAGTTGAACAAGCTTGACTGGGCCAAACCTTACCACATAGGGTTCCAGTGGGTTCCAGAGACGGTTGAGGCTGAAGTTGGTGGAAGCCTGAAGGTGAATGTGAGAAAGCTTAAGGTGGCAGTGGAATGTTACTGGAGCGAGTTAGAAGCAACCAGTCAGACGAAGCATGGCGAAACCGTCACAGGCTCTACAATCCCAGCTTACAGCGAGCTTCTTGATTACAGCCCAGATTATGTGACATGGGCCAATTTAGAGCGCGGGTTGTTCTCGGTGCGGAAGTATGTTGAGCTTTAAGCAGGTTTATAAATTAATTAAAAGAAACAGAAAACAAATGTCGAAAAAATTAGAATTTCAGAGTATTTGCAAAAAAAAAACATGCGATTTCTGTGGATCGAACACAGGACCTTCAGATCTTCAGTCTGACGCTCTCCCAACTGAGCTAAAGCCGCAAATAAACCCATGCCGGGACTCGAACCCGGAATCTTTTGATTAGAAGTCAAATGCGCTAACCATTACGCCACACAGGCATTATCAAAAACTCAAAATTTGGGAATATTTATGACAAGTGTTGACTATATCAGTGGCTTTGAGAGTAATATCAACATACCCGACGTCATAGAGAAGTGCCAGGTACACACTATCTGCCATTGATTTGAGATTGGCTTGAATAAATATGGTAGAATCTTTCTAGTACTCTTTACATTAGGAGAAATGTCAAGAGGTAACGTAACGGTGGAGTCCGCATTCGACATCGACCAATCATTAACCAACCATGAAATACAATTCAAAGAAGCTCTACCTTCATTGAGAATCGGTAAACAATTTCAAAATACATGCGGAGAGTTTCGGGTGAGTTTAGGTATAAATGTTCTTGGCATCTTGTTCCCAAATAAATTTATCGATTATACAGAAGCATTTTCCAACTTGAGTGAAATCACATCATTCAATATGGTTATACGTATGAAAGAGCACGTGATTATAGAGAGGGTTCAATTAGTTTTTGAAAAGCTCAAGGTATAGTACTGTTAGACCCATCATGGTCGTGTACTACACAGATCACTAATAGATTATAAACTGAGTACTCGTCGTCGCACAAGAATCTAACCAGCACTGTGATGTAATAAAGTGACCAGTTACACATTTGGCTGGCAAAAATAAAGCTGAAGTATATATTGCCTCAAATAGAAATAAGAAAGAATTTTTTTGTCTCGATTAGTATGTTGTTTGGCTCTCAAAAGGTAATTCAATTGAAACAAAATGTATGTCTTAAAGACACTGGAATTTTATTTCTTCAATAAAGGAGGGTTGGCCGAGTGGTCTAAGGCGGGAGACTTAAGATCTTCTGGACGATTGTCCGCGCGAGTTCGAACCTCGCATCCTTCATTATTTTTTAAACATCTTTTCTCATTTTTTTTTTTAAAATTTTTTTTTTTCTTGACCGTTAGCCTTCTTACAAACGAATGATTTGAAACCAGTATATATTTCTTGTTCTTTTTACAGTAACGGGAATCTGAAGTCAGAAGTGTGTGGGCATACAGTTCCGAAAGCAACAAAAGCAATTGCCGCGTGGAGAGCTCAGGCTCATAACGTCCGCACGCTAAAATAGACTAACCCCCATACAGTTCGTACCTAGAAAACACCCAATACGGGGAACACATCGGCCAATTAGAAAATCAGTGGACCACTACCACAGAGCAAGACAAAGCAAGCGTCATCATTGAGGATTGATTTTTTCATCAGTAAACTAATTTAAGAAATTCTCCTCAGTGATGATTTCCTTGGTCGGTCAGCACTAGAGCCTGAGTCCAAAATGGCCGCTTCTGATGCGAAGTTTTCCGGGAGCTTCTCAACCATTTGCCCAGTTTGCTGCTGACGCGCATGGACGTTAGGACTGAGAATGCCTTCCGCAATGTCCGAAGTTGTAAGGTCGCATAGCGCATCCTGTATTCAAGACAGATCTTTTCGAATTGCTGTGGTGACGGTTGCTTTGAACCAGGCCACTGTGGAGACCGTAAAGGTATTTAAATGGCGGGTACCCCTCCCTTCATCAATTAATCAATTACATTTTTTATTTGCATTCAATTTACAACAATACAAAATACCACATAAATCATTACCATGTCTGCTACCCCACACAAAGTATTCTACAAGGGTCAACAATCTGACTTTGTCATTTTCACCGAAAACCCTGAACTCATCAAGAAGTATAAGGCTGGAGACAGCACCACCCCCTTGATCGACATTGTTTCCATCTACAAAGTTTTCGTCAATAGACAAGGAGGTGTCGAGGGTGTATTGGATGAGGCGTCCAAGGAGGAGTTGCAAAACGAGTTCGGCAAGGATGCCAACATTGACACTGTGATCAAGAAGATTGTCTTTGAGGGTGAGGATAAGCAAAGTGCAGGCAGAATTTAAGTGTCGCTGCATAGAGAGATAAATAGGTCCTTGCATTAAAACCATACATACACAACAACTTATGATAACTAATCTGATAAGTGTAGAAAAAAAAAATTGATTCGATATTCAAGAATGCAGCAGTAATACATCAAGAACTCAAGTTGCACTAGAGAATGGTTGGGGAATTATGAATTGGCAGCACTGTGCATGGGTACTGTGGACGAGTACTGAGCACGCTATATGAGTATTTCAGATAAATATGTGAATATATTTTTATTATTTCATGCACTAAGGGTAGTGTGAGTGGTATAGTGTCCAAAAATATGACGTCATTCACCGTAGAAAATTACTGGAATTTTTGTTCTTGGTCTTGGTCTTGGTGTAATGGTGCCTGGTGCCTGACCATAGTGAATACTTGCTGACTGCGCGCAAGCCTCATCTTCACGACACTATGAGTTCCAGAGCCTTGAGGCGACTCCAAAAAAGCCAGCTAGATGACCTGAACCCAGAACTCATCGACGACGAACCCGAATACAGGCCACAGTCCAAGGTCAATGCGTTTGCTCTTTTAAACGGCGACTCGGATGCTGACTCGGATGCTGACGACACCACTGATAGTAGCCACTCAGAACCACAAGCAGTCGTCTCCGAAACCAAGGAGAAGGACACCAAAAAAGCGCCTGCAAAGGGCCAAAAGAAGAACTCCGGCCGCAAAGCAAACTCAGCTCCCGTGGAAGATGATGACGATCTAGACAAGTTCTTGGAGGAGGTCAGAAAGAGAGATGAGGCCCTAGCTTCTAAGGCTAGTAGCGCCACTCCTGTTGCCGAGGAAAGAAACGACTACGAGGCCCCGCTTAATGAAGAAGACATTCCCTTGGCATACACAGACTCGAACTACGTGTACTTCACTACGGCCAGGCTCGCCGAGTGTTTGAGTCTCTTGTCTGTTGGAGACATCAAGAATTTGGACCCCGACACCGAGCTCAGGAACCTTTTTGGCAAAATCTCCTTGGAAACCATCCAAGATGCTAATAGTTCAACTTCCATGGCGGTTTCTCCCGAGATTTTGGCTCAGATCAAGAAACTAGCACGGCTTACGCGGGGCTGGGGAGGCAAGGACCACCGAAGCGTTCCTGGAACAACCAGAAAATTGCTCTTGACACGTATCAAGGACGACTGGTTACCCACAACAAAGAGAACGCTAGGAATGGACGAGTTGACCGTGGAAGATATTGTGGACTACAAGGAATACAAGGAAGAAACGGTGGATTACCAAACGCTAGAGCTGAAGGTGAGGAACGAAGCGGATCTTGGCATCAAATACTACAGGTTCACTAAAACGCAGTCTATGCAAGAACGCTTGGCAAATTCCAAGTTCTACGCTTCTGTCGTGATGACTCCTGACCCAGAATCATTGATGCAGCTTCTCCAGCAACATCCATACCACGTGGAAACACTTTTGCAAGTGGCCATGGTTTTATTGCGACAAGGAAACGATAAATCTACAAGCACGGCGTTGGTGGAGAAAGCATTGTTTGTGTTCGATAGATCTCTCCACAAATCTTGCCATGAGCTCCTTCAAAAGGGCAAGACAGAGCTAGTACGGCTCCCATACGAATCCTTTGCTAGTCGGCAGCTATACCTTAACATCTTCCGAGTAATCACCGTGCTTGGAGAGAGGTCCACGTATCTGACTGCATTGAACTACTGCAAATTCTTGCTTGCATTTGCACCAGCGGAGGATCCTTTGGGTGTGCGTTACTTTATAGACCACTACGCCATTTCCGCAGAGGAGTTTGAGTACTTGGTCAAGTTCGTTGAATCTCCTCTTGTCCAAACATATACGCAGTGGTACACCCCTGGGCTAGCCTTCTCGTATGTTTTAGCTTTGTTACTGTTGGGAAGAGAAGAAGACGCTCAAAAAGCAATTGAAGAAGCTTTCGAAGCTCATCGGTTGTGTGCATTACGTTTGTTTCAGGATATATGTTTGGGCGAACGTCTCCCCGTACAAGAATCGGACTTGGCCCCAAGCGACCGCATTCAAATCGAGACGGAAACTTACATGGTTCGTGCCAAAGCACTTTGGAAACGGGACCAAGACATCAAATTCTTGCATGACGCACTTGAGAAGTTATTCGCCAAAATGTCGTCCCAGAGTAAGGGCCTGTGGATTCTGAAATGGCTTGGCGGAGGACAGACGCCCTCCCAGTCGGATATCCCTATTAATTTGATCCGTTTCGTCATTTTGTCGGGAGAAAACAAAGTTATGGCCAAGATTCCCGAGAAGATCTTCTCTCGGGATGATGTTTTCGAGTACGATGTGATGCCACCTAAAGATGAAACCAGTCGGGACGATGTCTTCACCGGGGCCAAAGCGGACGGCAAAAAAACAGATTCTCTTTTCGACCATATTGACCATAACATCATCAGTGCTATTGTGCAAAACCGAACGGGAGCTGAGTACCACGACTTTATTGGCTTGGATGAAGAGGAGCAAGCCGATGCAGAATAATTATCCTCATACAAATACAAGAATTATACCAATTTCGAGTGATATAATCCAGCCATTTCTAAGTAAAAGTTGTGGACCCAACTTAATTTCCGTTTGGCACTCTGGAAGAGTTAGGCATGTTCACAGTATTAGTATGCATGACACGTCCCAGATATAACCATATAGAGTATGAATAACTATATAGTCTATTAACTAAAGCCGGGCTTGGTTTCAAACCAGACGTTCCTGATTCCACTTCTAAATGTTCCAGTATGAAAACCACTTACCACTCACATTCTTCTTCCAATTGGAACAGCACCATGGTACTGATGCCACTCACCTCAGGTAGGATGTTTTTCGCAGTCATGGTTGCGCCGCGTATTCGCATAAGATGTTCATCTGAACAAGCACACCGAAGAGCGGCTTTCACGTACTCACCTCCACACAGTGCTACATGTTCACACATGATCGCCATTAACCTTGACTTTGCTGATCTTCAATGGCAGTACCAGATCTCCACGACGTTCTTCGTTTGTGTGATCGTGCCGTTGATTTATTATGT
Source organism: Metschnikowia sp. 04-226.1 (assembly GCA_002370245.1). NCBI lineage: Eukaryota > Fungi > Ascomycota > Pichiomycetes > Serinales > Metschnikowiaceae > Metschnikowia > Metschnikowia sp. 04-226.1. The sequence continues at coordinate 174,322 of NLAD01000707.1, forward strand.
ATACGAGAAATACATCACCCAACGGCCCAACAAGTACAACAAGCTTGAGGCGCCAAAGCAGCTTGAGTACCCGATTCCCGATGAGGCCAAGCGCCATTGGAAGGGCAAGCGATTATATCCACCTAGAATCATGGAGGACGGCGAAAACGACAAGATCCAGAGCTATTGTCCTGCCACCGGTCAGTACCTCGGTACCTTCCCCTGTACGACCAAGGAGCAGATGGACAAGAAGATTGCAGCCGCAGCAGAGGCACAAAAGACGTGGGCTTCGTCCACTTTTGCCACCAGAAAACGGCTCTTGAGAACCCTTAGCCAATACATTTTGGACAACCAAGAAAACATCACTCGCGTTGCATGCAGAGACAGTGGAAAGACCAAGTTGGATGCTTCCATGGGGGAGATCATGGTGACACTTGAAAAAATCAACTGGATTGTGGCGCATGGCGAGAGAGCCCTTCGCCCTTCATCAAGGCCTGGTCCTTCGTCATTGCTCTTGGGACTCATGAAGAATGCGGAGGTGCGTTACGAGCCACTAGGTGTGGTGGCAGCAATCATCTCATGGAACTACCCACTTCATAATTTGATAGGTCCCGTTGTGGCCGCATTGTTCAGTGGAAACTCTATTGTAATCAAGTGTTCGGAACAGGTGGTGTGGTCCTCAACCTGGTTTGTGGGAATGATACGTGCTGCCTTGCGCCTGCTCGACTTGAATGAGGAGTTAGTTCAGCTTTGCTACAGTTTCCCTCAAACCGCAGAGTATTTCACGTCACACCCGGGCTTGAAACACATCACCTTCATAGGATCTAAGCCTGTGGCCCACAAGGTGCTCCAGAGCGCAGCCAAGGAGTTGACTCCATGTGTTATTGAGCTCGGAGGAAAAGACTCAGTGGTGGTGATTGACGATAAGATCGACTTGAAGGCTCTTTCGTCAGTTATCTTGAGAGGAACATTCCAAAGTGCTGGCCAGAACTGCATTGGTATTGAGCGTGTCATCTGTGTTCCAGGGGCATACGATAAGCTCGTGCTGATCTTAAAAGAGCGGATGGATGCCTTCAGAGTAGGCTCGGACATTGACCAGTTGGATGAGATAGATATGGGTGCCATGGTCTCGGATAATCGCTTTGAAAAGATCGAACTGTTGATCCAGGATGCTGTTGACAAGGGTGCCCGTTTATTATACGGTGGGCTGCGTTACTTGCATCCAAACTACCCCCAAGGTCACTACTTTGAGCCTACTCTTTTGGTGGATGTGGATTCTACCATGGCTATTGCACAGGAAGAGGTGTTTGGCCCAGTGCTCACTATGATGAAGGCCAAAGATGTGGAAGACGCCATTGCCATATCCAACAGCACGGAATACGGGTTGGGAAATTCGGTGTTCGGGCTGAGTTTCTCTGCGTGCGACGCTGTGGCCAAACGGTTGGAGAGTGGAAACGTGGCCATCAACGACTTTGCCACGTTTTACGTGTGTCAGTTACCCTTTGGAGGAATCAAGAAGTCTGGGTTCGGTAAGTTTGGTGGTGAGGAGGGCTTGACCGGATTGTGCAACGCTAAGTCCATTGTGGTGGATAAACCCATTTTACGAGCCTTGGGAGTCAAAACAGCCATCCCGCCTCCGATCGACTACCCAATTGCCGATGACAAGAAAGCATGGACGTTTGTCAGCAGTCTTAATGCGGCCAGTTATGATAATAGATTCTGGAAGATCATGCGGTCTTTCAGAAAGTTGGCCAAGGGCGGGGCCTGACCAACCATCAGCTACGCCCACTACACCAAAAACGTTTACTTAATTCAAAATCATTTCCATTACCTAAATAGAACGCCTCTAGCATTGTCTCAGGAATAGGGTCCTCAAATCTCTTCAGTTTAAGCGTTGATGTGCAACTCTGGAGAAGGCTTGGTTGCGGCGTCCACCAACAACTGCACCACGGACGACTTCTTTCCGCTGTACATCTTCTGGATCTCCTCCAACTCCTTTTGCACGGAAGCCTCGGCCTCTTTCTCAATGTTGTCGTTCAAACCAGTGTGGTCGCTTTCGAACTTCTTCAACTCGGCATCTTTTTGAGCCTTGTATTCGTCAATTTCCTTTTGGGCATCAGCTTTGGCCGACTTCAAACGCTCCGTTCTATATTTCCTGGCATCGTTCACAATGGCAGCAGCTTCTTTTTCGGTCTTCAAGAGTGACTGGATACTAGAGGACATGGTGTTGTTGAGAGTTGGGAGGGTCGCTGTATCAGGAAAAGCCCGACTATCGATAAATTGGGTAGTGCACATGAGTCGCACGTGACTATTCCACCACTTATCAGTCTTCAGTCTTTAGCATCAACCTCTTCATGATGCTTGGAATATACGTTTTTCTCCGTATAACTTCTATACTTTCTCCATTCATCAGTCATTCTATTTATCTAATTCACTCAACGTAGTATCCTTCTCCGATACACCGGAGCATGTATTCGTCAAGATGGCCCACACCCTCTTCGTAGTCTGAATCGCCCAACTCCTCTGGATCCATTGTCTTTCCATTCTCGGGTTTATTTTCATCCACGAAATCTTCTTCGTCCACTGCCACTTCTTTCATGGCTTCCTTGGCTGCGTTTCGGTCGGCTTCGTCTTCTGCTTGCGCCAATAATTCCATGTTGGCATTTTCACCAATGGGCTTGTCTGGCAAGTCTCCCACAATGCTGGTATCGTTGACCAAGTCTTTGACGGAAAACTTTCCGAGATAGTCTGTGGTAAAGTCACCTTCTTGGATAACCACATTGTCCAATTGTCTCTTTTGGTTGGCCTTCTTCAAAATGTTCGATTCGATCGTGTACTCCGAAACAAATCTGTAAATGTGCACGTCCCTCATTTGTCCGATTCTGTGACAACGGTCCTGACATTGCTTGTCCATTGCCGGGTTCCAATCGGAATCGTAGAAGATCACCGTGTCTGCTCCGGTCAAGTTGATACCCAAACCACCCGAACGCGTGGATAATATGAAAACTGGGATCTTCGGGTCTCGGTTGAATTTCTCCGTAAGCAATTGCCGGTCCTCGATTTTGGTGGCTCCATCAAGCCGCAGATACCTATAGCCATGGAGATTGAGGAATTGCTCTAAGATATCCAAAACCTTGGTCATTTGCGTGAAAATCAAAGCCCGGTGCCCATTGGGTATAAGGTCTTGCAAAAGACTGGCTAGCTTCTGCAACTTTCCACAGTCATACTGCAACAATTGCTTATCAGGGAACGCAATCGAAAGCTTCACCTGGGCTTGATGGTATGGATTCGTTATCACGTCTTTTTGAACTTCTTCTTGCACTCGGTATTGAGTCTTGATGGGAATGAGTTGATCCTTAACGTCCAAGGCAACTGCAGCAGGTGTGACCACTGCATATTTGCTGACGATATCCGACGTTCCTGCTTGGCGCTGAGGAATGCTCAATATCATGTTTTCTATCAATTCACAATTGGATTTTGCACCGGCTTTCTCCACAAAGTTCATGAACGATGCACCATAGAGTGGTTTCCGCAGACACCTTAAGCGGTTCAAATAAGCTGCATGCTTGAGCCTCTCACGAAGTTCAATTTGCTCCTCAAGCTTAATTTTTCTGCTCACCTGCAAGATATCAGACATCACTGACCCATCGGCGACCGAGTCCTTCTCATGCGAACCCTTTTTTATTATTTCATCAATCTTTGCAATTTCATTATCGAATTGTGATTGGGAAATGAGACGCATATTGGCCTCCGATGCAAAGTAGTTCAAATCGTCCACCTGTGTGATGTCTAGATTAAGGACAGGCAAAGACACCTCGGGGTTGTCGGAACTTTTCAAGAGTTTCCTGACAACTGTTTCCGTAGAATTGTACGGGTGGAACGCAATTCTTGGCATTGCAAATGAAGTGACAATTGGACGAACTTCGAAAAGGTCTGGGTGATTGCAAACTTTCCTCAATTGCATTAAACAATTGATAATGGATAAGAAATTGCCCGATGCTAATGTTTCTTTTGTTTTGGCACGAGACATGAAATCATCGTACAAGTATCTCTGTCTTTTTGATAATCGGCAGTAGATGATATGCTCATACTTTCCAGGCATCTGTTTTTCGACATCCTTCTTCAAACGACGAAGTAAGTACGGCCGCAAAACTTGGTGTAATCTAGAGACAGTGTTTTTCGTCTCCTCGTCCAAATTTTTGGTCACGTTATCGTCGATCAAATCACCGGTAGCAGTTTTCTCTAAAATTTTGTCAACGGGCTTTCCAAACCATTGTTGAAAGTCCTCGAAATTGGCAAACCCTTCCGGCATCATTTGTTCCACTTTAGACGATGGCATCAAGAAGTATAATAAAGACCACAACTCCATCAAATTGTTTTGAAGGGGAGTACCAGTGAGCAATAGTCTATTCTCAGTGTTGAAGTTAAGAAGAGCCTTCCACCTGGTAGACCTGAAGTTCTTGATGTTGTGGGCTTCATCCAAAATCATGTATCTCCAGCGTTTCCTCTTGAACGAGGAATGGTCATGAACGACCAATTGATAAGATGTGATGCACACATGGAAGGCATCCTCCTTATTCCAGCCTTTCCGCTTTCTAGCTCTCTCTTGCGGAGAACCATAATACGTCATGACTTTGAACCCAGGCGCAAATTTCTTGAACTCCATCTCCCAATTGAGCATGACACTGGTTGGAACAACAATCAAATGTGGTCCCCAGATATGGTGCTCACACGCTAGATATGCGAGGAGAGAGATGGTCTGGATCGTTTTGCCTAGACCCATCTCATCGGCCAAAATGCCGTTAGTGTCATTATTGTACAAACTGGCGAGCCAGTTGAGTCCTTGTTTTTGATATGGCCTCAATGTTCCTCTGAGTAAGCTCGGAAGAGGGACATCCTTCACCTTAAAACCATTAATCTCTTCGACATTCTCTTCATCTTCGGCCTCCACTTTTGAAAGGGCCTTGCTTTCACTAGGTTCATCCCTCATGTCAACATCATCGGAGCCTGATTCTTCCGAGTCTCCGTTCAGCTCTTTGGTGTCGTATAATGCAGAAAGACTAACAGGCTCCGCCTGAGCCTCCTCTTCGTCACTACTAGCATCAGTAGATTCGTCTTCGGAAGATTCGTCTGTCATCAGACTAGACTCATCGGAAGAGTCCAAATTATCAGTTGCATCCTTTTTAGACAAATTCTCAATGAGTGTAAGTTGCTCAGCCGTGTACTCGACAGGCGTGTCACTCTTCAATTTATCTGCCCCGTAAAGCGATGCTAGAGTCCCGTTTCCTGTTTCCTCGGAGCTGTCGTTTTGCTCAGACTCACGGTCGCCATTCATTGGCTCTAGAGAGGAGTACTTCTCTTTAAGCGCAGAAATAGAGAGCTGGTTATCGCCAGCCTCATCTCCCAGAGATTTTTCTCCCTCAGAGTCGTCTTCAGAATCTGAAGAAGAAGAGAAGACATCCGAGTCCTTACCATCAGAATTCTCGCTATTAGAGACCATGCGAGATTCAGGCTCCGCTGTATTATCTGAAGAACGGTTGAGCTGCGCCTCAAGCAACTGTGTGGAGTGCTTGAGCATCTTACTCAAATGCTCACGGCCCTCGATTTGCTTAAGCTCTTCCTCTTTTTCATGCTGCAAGAACCTATAGACTTTATTAGCCTGAGCCCATCTTTTTCTCACCGCTTGAATTGCAAGTCTGCTTATCTTTCGAAGGTTTTGTTCCCTCTCCCGAATAGCACGTTCTTTTTCGCCGGCCTTTTTTCTGAAATGCTGTTCGACGATCTGTGCTATTCGACGAATTCTGGCCTGATGTTGCCTCCTCATGCCTTGATGTAACCGAGCAAACGCCATACCCTGGCTTACCAAATGGTCCTGGAAAGTGAATTCATTGGCTGCACCTTGCAATTTTGGAGTGATGCATCCGTTTTCTCGAAAGAAATCTGTAGGATTCTTCGAGCTTTGGGGCAACACAACCTTCCGCCTCTCAATTTTATCACCGTTCAATTCGAAACTCCCATCCTCCACTACTTTGTGGCGGAGCCTCTTGAGAAAGTGTTTTTGCGATTCTAGGGTCGCTTGGTACTCCTCCGGAGTGTTGATGAGTTCTGTACCGTTATCATCCACAATGCTGGACTTATATTTGTGTTCAAGGAAATTATTTATTTTCAGCTCAACTTCCGGGGCTTGGAACCCCTGCTGGTTGTCCCACATAACCTTGGTTGGCTTGAAAGTAAAGTCCATCAAATGGTGAGCATCGGGATCGTTGTTGTAAAATTCAGAGTCCGTTTGAGACGGACGCCACGACGGTATATGAGAGGGATGAGTGACCATTGAAGGCGGGAGCGAGTAGGATAAGGATTTGAGTTTGTAATGGGTATCGGGAGGCGTATCCAGCTCTTCGCTAGAGGACTCCACAGGCCCCGGTTCACTTGACGGCCCAGGGGCAGGGACCACCTTTGGTTTCGGTTTATGCACCGGCAGAATCAGTTTGGGTGGCGGTTTTTTCATTTCTGGAGCTAAAAGTGCAGCTTCTCGTTCCAAACTCATCTGCTGAACATCGTCCATGAACGGGTATTTTTTCCTTAGTTTCAACTCCCGTTCGGCAATCACCTTTTTCTGTAAACGTAGCGGTAAACTATCAAGATTCTCTACCGATTCTTCATCCCATATGAGTTGGTATTTGTTGTTCTCTATAAAATATTGAAAGATCTCGGGAAGCTCGCCTTTGGTGGCCCTGGAAAAATCTTCGGGGTTCCAATCTGCTAAGGAACCATATTCTTTCAATTGGAAAAGCTCGTTGACATCGATATTGAAATCTGAAATGATCTTGACCAAATCTGAATCCTCGGAATCTGTTGATGGTTCCAACTTGACTCTTTTGTTGGGGGGTGCTGGGGATACCAGATCCAGGGGCAACGCCAGCAGAGCAGGCCTTCGTTTCGAATGTCTCAGGTTCGCTGCTCCATTGGCATGGCCATTTGAGTCTTCGAGCAGATGTAGCATGCTTGTCGAAACTGAGGTATGTTAGCGCTGCTTTGTTTTAGTTGAGAAATCTGAGAGCGTGTGTACAGACAAGCCCATACACCAGATCGGAGAATTATGGGCCAAATACGAAAACTACGTATATTTCAAGCTATGGACGTTCATGAAGTATTTTTCAAATACCAGACGGAGTTGTCATTGTGTGTAATTGTATTATATCGAATAATTATGCGGTGGAGTTTATCTAAGCCTTGAAGAACTCGGAGTTAGCTCTCAAGTAAGCATCCTTTTGTGCAGCTAGGTCCTCTTCAGCAGGCAAAACACCGGCCTCCTTGGCGGTGGTGTCTGGTCTGACTCTGTAGAAGTAATCGGACTCCTCATCACCAGAACCCAAACTTTGAGCCAACCCGTTGTCTGGGAATGATCTGGGCATGGCAGGCTTCTCGGCGTTGATCTGGAAGTATGCCGCAGCACCAACAATGGAAATGAGAACCGAAAAGAAAATACCGACTTGTTTCAAAGCAGTCTTGTCCGAGACGAACTGGAAGTAGTCAGGAGACCACATGTCGTACAAATCGTCGTCAATACTCAAAGGCTCGTTCTTGTTTCTTCTCAATTGTTGGAAATCATAAGTTTCGTATGGGTCTCTAGACTGGGCCAACTCTGGCTTGGGGTTTGGGTAGTCTGCTATTTGAGGACGGTTGGGGTCGGTCAAGAAAATGGTTTTGCCGGTGGAATGGTCCACGATGGTGGTTTTGGTGGTCAATAACCTCACAGCAGAGATTCTGGATTGTTTCAAGGCACCCACGCCAAACCTGGATAACATTTGTGCAGTTAGAGTGACGCTTAGTGTAGGAGTGTTTTCACCCAATGGAATTTTCTCAAATGTAATTGGGCCGCGCACTCCATTGGTGAGCCGCGAGCTAGAGGCCGGACCGAGTGATGAACATGGAGAAACTAGCCCAGGCAATTATTTTGGCCAGGTAAAAGTCTTGATAGGTAGATAGTTTCTTAACTATATAAATATTTCGAATGGTATTTACGAGCAGCAAGTTCTAGTCTTTTTATGTGTGCTTAAAGAGGTGAGCAACATGCCTCGATCTACTATTATCACCAAGCTACAGAACAATTCATGGAACCATTGTTGGAACCATTGATGTAATGTTGATACACTATTGATTCCAGCAGTATAATGTAACGTAATAACGAAAATATGTGATTGACTATAAGATGGTGATGCATTAGTTTTTTTTGGCCTGGGGTTCGCCAAACTTCAACTCTTTGAGTGGGGACTTGTCGGAGTCAGCGAAAGTCAACAAACCTTGGTATCCCTCGATGTTTTGACCAGTGTATTTTCCAAGGTACCCAACACCCAAAATAATAGGCGTAAGAACAACCAAGACCGAGAAGTTCCTGGCGTTCCAGTAAGCATGCACTGGGGGAGGGGAGATGTTGAAGTTGTATTTGTTGTTGAAAGGTGCAGCCTTGGGTTCGGCCTGGGCAGCGTGAGACTCGAACCTACGGCCCATACGGGCCACTGTGCGAGCACTGAATCTGGAGAACATGCTGTGTAGATGTAGGGCGGTGGTGTTGATGTGAAAAGGTAATTTCTCATCTTTTAATTGGAGAACCGTTACATGCAGGCCGTGGTGGTGCTGCGCGAGTACTACTGGTGACAAGACATTACAGAGAGCACAGTAATTAGGAAGGATTTAAAGGTAGAGTTTAAAGGTAGTGTTATAGGAACGAAACACAACGAGAGAGATCAATACGTTCAAATTTTTTTTTTCTTTTATTAAATTTTGGTCTTTTTGTCTGGCATAAAAAGCTATCCTACAACTGAAACAGTTCGCATCATTTCCAGGACTACATACAACCTCATCATAGGTCTAATCTCACCATAGTTCCTAATCGTTCCACTAACACCACCTGCTTCGAATGTCATACTACCAGAAGAGCTCGTATAGACCCACCGGGGACCTGTACCGACCCAATAATCGATCTGGAGATACCCCCCACAACGGCCAGCTGCCAAGAAACCACCGGCCGGATCTGTTCAGCCAGGATAGTCAATACAGCGGCTTCAATAATCGAGGAAATCAAACCTCCTACAATAATGGACCGGGCGGGAATCCTCGTCTGAATGGCCCAAGAAATGGTCCCAACAACTTTAGAGACCATAACCAGGGCTCATCTTACAATCCCCAGGGCCACTCCAGTTCTTATCACAACACTCAGAACGGGCCCAGTGGGTACCGTAAAAATAATGGCAATGCAACCAACAGCCAAGGAAACTACCAATCAAATTACCCTAACAACTACCAATCAAACTATAACCAGCCCCCGAACTATGGGAACAACAGGTACCAAAAGAAGCCCCACACAGCCAATCATCTGGTGTACTCCCAGGCCCACACAGAAAACCAAGTCTGGATGGGCGACTTGGACCCACATTGGACCGAAGCTGACATCAACCAGATATGGACTCATTTGGGCGAGGTGCCTATGAATATCAAGCTATTAAAGGACAAGATGGGGAAACCACTGTGTTGTTTTGTCAAGTTCTCCACCAGTGCTTCTGCAGCCAACGCCTTAAAGCGGAACAAGACTCCCATCCCTGGAACTGCCAAACTCTTTAAAGTAAACCTACCCTCTGGAGGCTCACAAGCAAACGAAACTCACCAAGGGGGTCCATTGAACCATGGCCCCAAAAACTCCGCCGACTATTCTATTTTCGTGGGTGACTTGCCTGTCGATATATCGGAAGCCATTCTTTTCGACAAATTCAACAGTGTGTACCCTGGCCTGGTAAAGCAAGCCAAAGTGATGACAGACCCCAATTCTGGTGCGTCCAAGGGCTTTGGATTTGTTCGTTTTGTCAGTGCTGAAATCCAGCAAAGAGCACTTAAGGAAATGAATGGAGCAATTGTCAACCAGCGCCAAATCAGAGTGGGCCAGGCAAATGGTGCAAACCAGGAAGTTAGTATCAAAAAGCCAGGTGATTCGGCCAGTAACTCTGTGACTCTTGCACAGCACCAACCAGCCTTGACGCCTTTCACCGATCCGAAGAATACTGTCATTTGCGTTAAACACATCACCTATGGGATAACACGTGATGATCTCATAGCCCATTTCCTTTCCTTTGGCCATATTGTTTACTGCAAAGTGAATTACAATGAGAATGTCGCCCACATCAAGTTTCTTCTACGTGGTGCAGCAGAAAGAGCTATCCTTTACATGCATGGAATACCTATAAACGGAAATCGAGTGGTACTTCGATGGGGCCGAGAAGAAAGTGCCACCGGGCAGAAAACTCGCTTCCAGCCTGTTGGAAAGAACTCCAAGTACGTTGCAGCTGAAAAGTTGCCTCCAGTATATGGCTTCTTAGCCCAAAATGTGGTTTTCGAAGACTTGACTGTCGAACAGGCGAAATCTTTGAATTTCTTGGACAACGACATGTCAGTGGAATCACTAAATAAATTTGAACAGGATCAACTCGAAGCGAGAGGCCAAATACTTGATTCCTTATTTTAATAGTGGAGTTCAGGGCTCTTACCGGGACAATGGGCCTCCAAGTCGTTTTCATTGTCGTACTGGACCTCGCAATATGGACAATAAGAGAATTTGGAACGACAATAATCGATTAAAAGGTCCAATTCTTTGGCTGTGTCAAGAGAGTCACTCAGTGAATTTTCTGAATTATGGTTTGGCAAATCATCTGCTTCTGGGTTTGGCATGATTTTCTGTTGGACTTCAATTGCATGGTCTCTCCAAAGAGCATTCACCAGATCAAAATCAAGATCTTCCCTCGTCATCAGTTCATCATCTCCAGAGACACGGAAACAGAAATCCCGAAGTTTTGAAATGGTTTTCTTGTTCATTAGTTCCCGGTGCTTTCGCAGCTCAACACTCCGGTACAGAGATATGGTCTCATCAGAGACAGTCATATCCGAGCCCGGAAGCAGCACTGGATGGACACTTCTTGCACCTATACCAGCCCGGCCCTTGATCTGTTTGGAGGAGATGGGCTCATGGATTGCATTGGAGTTTTCGCCAGAACCCAAGCTCTGGCCCATTTTATAGCCCATTTTCTGCATCATTTGAAACGCTATGGAGTCGGGATTCATTATAGATTTCGTCACCGATGCCTTCGGAGCAACATTATCAACAGCATTCTTGGCATGCCTGGTTGGCCCCAGCTCACCAAAACCATCATCCAGTATGGAGTTCGTAAGCATATCTAATTGAGCATCTAGATCCGAGTCTTCTTCATCATCACGCTTTCTCAAAGCTGGCTTGGCACCCAAATCGGCAATTCTCCTGACCTTTGTCACAGGCAAGTCTTCGGAGTCCGAACTAGAGTTATCACCAAATACATTTTTCATTCCATAACCACATCTCTACGCATCGTGAGAAGCGAGATGCTCTATGCCTCCATTCCTGCACGCGCATCACCTCCGGCTCAATACCCCAACCACTCGTGCACTTCATCGCTCCACGCAATGTTGCCCCATGGAAAAGACCAGTCGCCCAACTCACTCCCAGTATCGAGGGTGGGTCTGAGTGCCCGACTCAACCTCCTCACAGTGCCTAATTTGCTGAAATCTCTTTCCCGTCCAGGCACTCCAGGCACATACGTTGCCAGCTCTCTAAATCCGTCCAGAAACGCGCCTATTACCATAAACAGCCTGCTGAAAACGCCGTCTGGCGAAGAAAACGCCAAGTACGAGAGCTTGGTGCTTCTTGAAAACCTTCGAAAGTTTGAGTCTGTGCTTGGAGACTTGTCTCAGAGTGTGTCTACTTTCGAAAGAGACCAATTGGTGAACACGGTCCAAAGCCTAATAGATATCAATGACGACATCACCTCCGGCCTCCTGGAACTCGAGGAGCACCGGAAGCTAGGCGAACAAGCAGAAGCACTTTCAAAGACAAATAAGGACCTAGAGCTGCAGTCCAAGCACATTTTGCGGGAGCTCATATCGTATCGAGCTCAGTTGAAACAACTCTCGTCGTTGCCTGCATCGAAAGACCACACATTGCAAACACTTCGAAGCGTCGACGTACAAACTCTCATTGAATACTCGATGAAATTGGCCAAGTTCTCCAAGGCTCCGGCGACGGTTCAGTCTCCGTTCATCCACCCTAATAACTTTGTGTGGCCTGCTGAAGATGCATTGAGAAGAGGAATGTTGGCTATGGCCTCGCTCAAACCAGATGAATTGATAAAAGCGGAGTTGGGCATGCAGGATGCTGGCAAACCCAAGAGCCCAGACTCTGATGACGAGATGGAAGATGTCGAGGAAATACAGGTGGCCAAGCCCAAACCGCAGGTTGAAACGGAGAGACTAGCGGTCAAACCTGCAGTCAAACCTGCGGTCAAGCTGAAGCCTGCGGCTAGCCTCGACCTAGATCTCTTCGACTCCGACGAAGACGACTCAGATTGAAAAAAAGTGAAACTTTTTATAGCTATATACAAACTAAGTCTCCTTGGAATGCTTTCCAAACAACTGTTTAGGGTGGGTAAAGGTGTTGGAGGTGAAGTCCTTACTCAACTCCCAGTCCAACTCCATTTGGTTCGAGTAGAGCTCGCCGGACTCAAGATGCGTCTTGACCAAGTCGGCTAACCCTGAGATGAACTCCTCGTTATCGTTTAAAGAGTCGGCTCTCTTGACGAGTTCTGGGTTTTTCACCTCCTCCTTCAATTCTATGTCCAATTCATGCAAGGTTTCAATGTGATCCGAGGTAAATGCAATAGGCACCAACACCATACCCTTAATATTTGGGTTGACGTTCAATTTCTCCGCAATATTCGAGGTTTGGGCCCCGAGCCATGGCTTGGGTCCCACCTTCGATTGCCACACCAATCTGTATGGGTTGCAGAAGTTCAATTTCTCCATAATTGCGTAGCACGAAGCTGCAACTTCAGCAGGGTACGAGTCTCCACGGTTAATAATCTGCATGGGCAAAGAGTGGGCGGAAAAGAGAATCACCACCTTGTCTCTATTCTCAGCAGGAAATTCGTCGATCTTTGCCTTGATCAACTTGGAAAATGGGTCCACCAAGCACTTGGCCTTGGGCCATCTGTCAATCATGGTCCACTCAATTGTTCTTTCAGGATCGTGGATCTGAGTCTGACGGTAAAGTTCGTGCACAGATGACGAAGACGTGGATGCCGACCATTGGGGGTATTGAGAGAAAGCCACGGCCCTACGCACACCATCGGCCTTCATTTGCTCCAACATATCCTCAGTCAAGGGCTTGGCATATCTAAAGGCCACGTAAGGCTTATGAGGGGCAGTTTCGGGGCTGATTTCATCTAATCTCTTGCACACCTTTTCGGACTGGTACTCGGACCAGTATCTGATAGGAGAGCCACCTCCAATCTCGTCATATTTTTCGGCCACCGAAGGCGTACGTTGCTTCGCAATGAACCACGAGAGAACCTTCTGGAAAGGGCCTAGCGGAATCAAGTCTTTGTCGGAGAAAAGCCTGTGGAGGAAGTCAAACGTCTCTGAGCTCTTGTTGGGGCCACCCATGTTCATAAACACCACGCCAGTGGGCGATTGTGCTTTGGACGAGTAGGCCCGGGAAAGACTTCTTAGAGCCGCGTGTCTAGAGAGGCGAAGCATACTGGGCAGGAAATGCAAATTCGTTTCTTATTCAGCAAGAAGGTATCCGAGCTGGCATCTTTATATAGGGCACATGTCATACAGAGGCGCGCATATGGACTGCAGCCGCGCGAGTTTGATTGGGCAACATTCTTGAGTCCTGTCGCACTTAGTTGCTCTTCTGCGGCTGCTCATGCACGTGGAGATTTGCACCATAGTCAGCTTCATCAGTGGCTGAGCAAATATGCTTCATATGCTAACCTCTGTCATGCGAATAGTCTTCTAGTAATGTGGCTATCATAACATATAATCACATAGTCACAATCATATCACAATCATCACAATCACAATTAAATCACCATCAATTCTATGCATCTTTCTTGTTGAAGTCGTCTTTTTTCGCCTGCATGATCTCGTTGATCTCGTTGGTGAAGTTATTGTAAGCATCCTTCAAGCCATCAAAGTCATTGCTGAAAGACCCACGGCGATTGCGGAAACTGTTCCATGCATACGCCATCTCTTTAATCTCTTCTTCTAAATCCTCCTTGTTGGCGTCCTCCAAAATATCAATAGGGGGAACTCCCAACGATGGAGCGTCGTAATTCTCGCTCAATGCCTTTTGCACAGCACCTGATACCTTCCTGGATTCATCTTCCGTTAGCGCTGTTGGTCGGGAAACAGCATCCTTTTTAGGTTGGGGGAAGTGGGAGCGACACCACAGTGTAGCACTCAGCTTTAAAGGTCCTTTGAACACGAACAACGTGAGGAATATTCCAACTGGAACATAAAAATTCACCGTCCACCAGCAGTAAAGTGACTTTTGGAAGTCTAGGATCACAAACGGCTGACACACGAAACCAAACGCCAATTGAGTCACAAGGTAGCATACAAAGTCATACACCTTCTTGGATGGTTTGGGTGTTTTGCCGTCACCCTCAAGGAACATCGGGCGGAAATTTTTGCGGTAGATCTTGCCCACAGTTTGGATAAATGCGCCCAAAACAAAGGTCAAGTAGTAACCAGGCCTGGTTCCGTGCCAGAATGCACTAGTGGCGAAGGTAAAAAGCGTGGACTTAAAGCCGGGTTTCTTGCCCTTTCTGGCAATTCGAGTGTACACATAGTGCTTCAACCATTTGTTGGTGTTCATGTTCCAGGCCTCAAGACAAACATGGACGTTCTGGCCGGTCTCAAAAGTCCAGGGATCAATGTTTTGCACTCTGTTCCATTTGAAAGATTTCGATTCTTCGCTGTAGCCATTGTATCCAATGCCACACAAAATACACGCACCTTCAGCAATCTGCCAGATGGTGTAGTATTTCAATCTATGGTAGATTCCAAGAATCCATAAGTAGAAGATGCGGTAAAGGAAGCCATGGTCGTTCACAAACTTGGGGTTGAACACATAATCCAACGAGACGTACTTTGGACCTTCAAGAAAGAAGCCTGCCCAAAAAAAGCCCTGCAAAACCTTGCTTAATGCCTGCAAGCCACTCTTGGGGATTCTCCGCTTACCCTTTCCAGGCCTTTTTTCCTCGGGAACATCATCAAACAACGACCCATGGATGAACTTATCGTAGTCCACGTAATCAAAAGCAGGCCCTGTCAATAATGAAGGGTAGAAAAAGACAAAGCCAAAAAACGGTAAGATATTCGGGTGTTTGATGATCTTTCTCATCTCTGTGTATTGCGACGGAGCAGAACTGCCTCTGCCATCATGGACATTCCATCCAAAAGCAGATAACTTCATCACCATAACCATTTGGGCCCCAGTAATATCAATCTTAGCACTATCATAAGCCAGGAAAAACTGCATGTTCAAGTGGTTGTACGCTAGGTGGGTCATGAGGAAGATGAAGTTGATCCAAGGCATCAGACTCGTCCTCACGTACCGAGTGATAAGATAGCACCCCAACAGGGAAACGAGAAGAGTGACCAACCCGGAGCCAAGATCCAAAATACCAAACACGTAAAACGCAGCCACAGATACAACATATACATTCTTAAGCGTATACCTTTGATCGGGTAATCTCTTGAAGATCCAACTGAAAGGGAACGACAATAAAGAGCAGAACAAGATCTTGAAGTTGGCCTCGTCCATACCGGCGAGCTCCAGTAAATAGGACACTCCGTCCTGGATTTTCTGAAACATATGTGAGACGAGCCTCCGGCAATGGGTGTATCTTAGCAAAGATCGTGAGTACTCCACAATATACTATTGCGCACGGGTTCTCAGCTGCCAAATATGCACTACCACGGCTGATTCATGTGATGATGATTTCTAGATGGTTGAATTCTATCATGAGGTAAAATTGATTTTAGTTTCTATGGACAGTTCCCAAAGGTATAATTCGTTTTAATGAGATAATCTTGGAAAATAGGGTTTAAACAATATCTTGCGGGAGAGGTACAGTTACCCTTGGTTCGAGGTACCGTGTATAGCTGCACACAGTGTGTATAAATATTTGACCATGAAAGATAGAAGAGGTTCGTTTTAACCGGCTTCCTCTTCTAGTATTAAAGACAAGGTTAATGGAATTAACAGGATAATGTACTGGAATGAAAAAGCCAAAAGCCATCATTATCATTATCAGTCTCAATCATTGGCTTGTCATAAACTAGTCTCTAGCCAGAACCATCTTGAATCCTCCCTCAAGGGCCTGAGTAATGTTATCATTCTTATACTGCATGGCACCGAGCACGTACGCCACATCATTCCATTGAGCCTCGGTCTGGCTCTTCATCAACCTGACCAAGAGTTTCTCGGCCAACTGTTTCTGGTGCTTCTCCTTCTCAATAAAGCCCACCAAGAATTTCACTATACGTTTCATAGAATCCTTAGCCAACGTAGAGTCATTGGACAAGCCACTAAAGATATCGATAAACCCGTTGTAAATGGCATTGTCTTTCGTGGCCAACTCAGTAAAGAACAACCGGCACATATCGCTGATTCCCTGGTCTTCGTTCTCCAAGCACTTGG
The DNA here is from genome assembly GCA_002370245.1 of Metschnikowia sp. 04-226.1. Classification (NCBI taxonomy): domain Eukaryota; kingdom Fungi; phylum Ascomycota; class Pichiomycetes; order Serinales; family Metschnikowiaceae; genus Metschnikowia; species Metschnikowia sp. 04-226.1. The sequence goes on from NLAD01000707.1 coordinate 190,868, forward strand.
CCATTGATGACAATTGCCCCTTCACTTTAACTTGTCCTGCCAAGATCAAGAAGGTGACAGTCATAAGACACGTCTTTTGCACCATTATGTTTTCATCAGTGAGACGACGGTACAAGAAGTCCGTGTTTTCGTCGATGAGGTTGTTGAAGCAGACAGCCATATCGCCCAAACTCAAAACACAGTTGCTTCTTATAATTGGATCTGGCGACTTCTCCATGATAGTGATTAAAAGAGGCAAGTTGTCCTCGCAAAACTTGGAAGAGATGCACATGAGTTTTCCCAAACAAAGTGTGGCAGATCTCTGCAAGGTTCCGTCGTCGTAGTCCTGGTTGTTGGAGCATATTTCTTTCACCATGGGGCCAAATTTTGCTAAAAGCGATTTTTCGCCAAATAAGAGTTCCCTTTCTTTGACGTAAACCACTGCATCTGTAAAGTCATCCTCTGTGGTTCCTCCTATCATCTCTAATTCGTTTTCTCCACCTTCTTTGCTAGCCGCCAGTTTCCTCGCTTCTGCCTCATGTTTCTGCTTCTTAAATTGGGTTTCGAGCTTCTCCAAATGCTCGATAGTTTTGAGAGCAACATGCCCAACTATGAAAACAAGCTGAGATAAAGCGATCACTTGGGAAATGTTTGAATCATTTTCCTCGAAAGCTTGTGCCGATTTCAGAATCAAGAGCTTCGTGCACACTTCCTCTGGATTCGAAGCAATTTTGAATATAGCGTTCAACGCTTGCTCGGCAACACCGTACCATTCCGTGTCGGTTGTGTAGAGTAGCAAGATGTTGCTCAAGCCCTGAATGGCCTCATCTTCCTGAGCGAAGCTGCTTGCCTCTGCTAATTTCGATTTTCCTGAAACAATCTTCGCTAATGTTGCACACGTGTGCTTGCAGATGATCATGTCGTTTTTCCCCACATCTCCCAAGCCAATGTTAAGAAGACTGTCCATCCCCATTTTCACCACTGAAGTATCTGCAAGAGACAACATTCCCAAGATTTTGATGGCTCCATGCACGTATTCCATGGAGTATTCTTGAGTTAGTGAGCCCGCCTTGTTATATATAGCCCAAAGCACCCGAATCATTTCTGGATGTATTAGTTTCGTTTCATACATCAAACATAGGAGTTTTTCCAATGAAGCTAAGTCTGCAACGGATGCAGAAAATGTGAGACCAATCAAGTTTTTGGCGAATAACAAGGCGGTCTGCGAGGCTGTAGCGTTCAGTGGAGCACTGAGGAATAGATCTTTGTAACAATCAATGAGATGCGATGAAATGGACTTACCCTCATCGGAGGAACCCTTCATCCAGACAAGATGTAGCATGCGGCGAATCCCATCAGGGGCGTTTTCGATATCATAAGCATCAGCAAGGACCAAAAAATCCATCGACTCTAAGACTTCATTTCTGTTTTTAGAAAAGAGCAATTGACATGCAATTGCAGTTGCTTGTTGTACGGCTTCGATAAACTCAAGAGCATCTTGGTAGTATTGAACCGTGAGTTTTGCCTTGATCAAAACGGTTTGTTCTGGAAGCAGACGCTCTTGCTCCATCATGGAATTATTGAGCTCCTCGTGATCAATGTCGGAATCATCGTCAGAATTATGACTGTGTTTCTCTGCATCATCATCAGAATTGTGACTTTGTTTTTCTGCATTATCATCAGAATTCTGGCCCAGTATTCCTCCATCATCGTCATCAATCTCCATATCGTCGCCTTTCAACTTCTTTTGCGGCAGTGCTTTGGGCAAGTACTTTTCGAGTTCTAGTTCTGCATCCTCAAGCCTCTTCTTCCAGACTTTATGTTGCAACTGAGTTCCATGCGCAGCCGTGAACGGATGAGAAAGCAACAATTTATACATGAGCTTGACAGAGTTTCTCCGCACCAAAGTGCTTCGGTCGCCCAAAGAGCGAACGGCCACTAGCATCACTGAGAGCCTTCTTTTGGGCATTTTTATAGGAAGTGAGCAGATCTTTACCATTGCTTGAATGGCCTTTGTTCTCACAAATGGATTTTGGTCAAGGAATCTATCTTGAAGTAAGTTCAAAAGCCCATCAAGTTGCAAAGCATTATTCGAAACTTGTTCGTTCTCGGAACTCGAAGCTTCACTCTCAGCCTTTAGAATATCAACGACAATGTTACCACAGGTCTCAACCACTGAACATCTCAACGACTGATTACTATTGTCCAATAATTGAGCCGTAGACGAGATTTGCTTTAGGATCAAACGTGGGCTCAATTCCGAGAGTTTGATAAGGAACTCCGAAATAAACTTGGGACCGTTGGAGTCGTTGGAATTAAACTCCAACAGACTGATTTCTCGCAATAGTTCCTCTGTAAGCCCAATATGGTCATGCTGGGTATTCAAGTAGTGTAGTAACTCAGCCATGTATGCCGGCAAATGGGCATAGTAGGTCAAGGACTGGATGACGGAATTCTGGATTAAAGAACTGCACGAGTGCATGGTCACTGCTAATGCAATGCACCTGAACAGCAAAATTTTTATGGCCATGACCTTCATTCTGTCAGGCAATTCCATAAGATGGAAGATGGGACGCAACAACATCTCCAAGAACTGAAGTCGTTCGGGCGTAGTCACGAAGAGCTTCGATATGGCGATCTTGAAGCACGTAACAATGGAGTCCAAGGCTCCCTCGACCAATGTACAGTTATTGGTCCATTTCACTGATGTTTGTTTCTGTCGAGATGAACCGCTGCTTGCAGGAAAGTCCTCCTTGGCAAGGAAGTTCATCAACACATGGATCAAGTACCCATACCTTTCTAGCATGGACTTATGGGTTTCGATACTATCAACAAAATCACCCAGTTCCACGTTGATCATGCACTGATGCGAGGCGTTGTGGAAGGAAGATGTCAAGAGATACGCCACCTGGCGTTGGTTGACTTCGCTAAGCTGGGGGAACCCATGGGCCAAATCTACCAAATCTTCCATCAATTCGTTATCATGACAAATCGACTCCACGGAATGAGCCAAGGATGTAGTAGCAGACTCGATTCGGGATTCCACGGCCGAGAGATCAACGGAGTACTCTCGGTCCACATCAAAGCCGTTGTAGTAGGTGGATAGATTGAAGTCCATGTTGGGAATATGAAAATGGAAATGGTTCAATGAAGAACAAGCGGTTAAAGTAGCCTCCAAATCCTTATTCTATCAGAGATTCTCTGTACAGGTTCTGTAGTTGGGTAGTGATGCTAATGATCCGGCGTGATGTAAACAAATAAACAGTGCGCCATCTGGCTCTGTTAGAGGTGCATCTATCGCGCTGCTTAGCGTGCGCACATGGAAACCACAGGCCTAAGGCATGAGAAATGGATGACTACAGAAGTCAGTAATATTTGATGCTTTTTTCACTACATGAAATCGCATGCTCTAATGTAGAATATATGTACATGAGGGGATGTTGCCGTTCTCAGGAATCAATCCTTGAGTCTGGCATAGCCCTTCACCACTGCTTTGGCAGTACCAACTCGCTCGTCCTCAAGTACGCTTAAAAGGTCCTTGGATGTGATGGTGTTACCCGTCCGGATCTCTCTATAACGTAATCCGTTATCTCCACGTGCAGAAATGAGAGAGCTCTGCTTGGAGGTCACTTCCTTGCTTTCAGTTTTGGTGCCCATTTCTCCTCCAGCTCCACTACCTGACGTCATCCACGAATACTTTTTTCTCGATGGGTTCAGCGTCATCATGGCTGCAGTGGCATTGGCTGCTCTGTGTAGTGTTTCTTCGGCACCTGCCTTATTGCCATTTTCGGGCGCAAGACTGTCATTTTTCTCGAGTCCAAGCACCGCTCTCTTGGCCACGCGTCTCTCTTCGAGTTCTTTCTGCCTGAGCGCCATGTTTCGGAGTTCTTTCGACACCTCCGATCTCTGCGACGGTGGGATAACCTTTTGTTTGCCAGCACTGTTTCTATTCTTCGGATTAAATGCAGGGATGCCCCGCCTTCTATGTCTGGCCATAGCCACTGTCTTGCCGACTATGTTGGAAAGCCATTCCTTGCAGGCACTGGACATAAACTCGAGCATTTCTGGATCTAGCATGAAGTTTTGTGATACACCATTCTCGCGTGCCGTGCGGTTCATGAATAGAGCAACGTGGTATGGATGCAAGAACGCGTTGAGTTGCCCGTATGACTGTCTTTGCCTGTTGGCGATCTGTTGTTGGTGAAGATTGAGCGCCGACCGGTTATAGTTCGTGGATAGCAACTCTTCCTCTCTCTGCAAATCGACTCCGGACACCGCAAGTGCATCGTTGAGCTTGGATGGGTCTTCTGCCTTGTCCTTGTCTTGCGGGGTAGAGTTATAACTCATTCCTCCCAGCATCTGAGGTATGTGGCCCGATAAAGACGTTGGAGGCGGATATGTTTTCTTGGGATCAAACCTTATGCTTGGTCTATATGTGGAGGTCGTAGGCACCCCGGTGGTGCTGGCAGTCCCTCGATACTGGGACGGATATGCTGCCACGGACTTTTGGTATGGATACGTCGACCCGATGTTCTGTTGATTTTGGTACATCATTGCATTTGAATTCTGCGCTCCGGATTGAGGATAAGAATCGGGAATTTGACTGGTGGAATTCACGCGGGGCAAGCCGTCGGGAATGTTCGGCAGGTAATAGCTGGAGCCCTGTGTAGGCTTGCTCTGGGCAGACGGGCCCGCATTGGATGGGTTAAAATCAGAATTGTGGGGCCCTGGGGTGGGGCCACGTAAATTTGAAAAGCTGCCAGTATCTGCTCGTTGAGGGGCGGGATTGGAACTTGTCTCTGTATAGTTGTTCACCGAGCCGGTCAAGTCTGCCTGTGGGACCGGTTTGGAGTCGGATAAAAAGCCCGGCAAATCGAAATCGTTGGTTGAATCAAGATTCTTGGAGTCTCCTTTGGCAGTTTCAAAGGGAAGAGGTTCGAAGAGATTATCGAGGACGGCGTCGTTGTCCAGCGCTTCTGTTTTTATCCTCTTGGAATCGGCCGGATTGAGTTCGCCTTCGTCGGCCGCGCGTTTGGGCATATCAGGAGACCCTGACCCATTTTTGGATGACATGAATTGAGGCCTTGCCTTTAGGGGACGGTGCAAAGTAGGGCAATACAAGTGCTGGTCTGTCAAGTTTGCCTTGGAAGTGTTGATAGTGCGAGCACGTCGAAAGTCGTGCACCCACCACCTTCTGGCAGCACGTCCTTCCCCACACTTGCTGATACTTTTCTGAGGAAATAGGATGACATGAAGTACAAACCTGAAATATGGTTTTAAAATTCAACCATCCATTATACTATCACCTTGCGTAGTGCTGCGGGGAGCATATTCCAGACAGGGCATACATTAAGCATAGTGAACCCATAGTTAGGTGCGAGATGCGCGGCCATAGAGATGCTCATCTCTGAAAAATTACACCACCACCTTATGTCTCAGAACAAGCACATCCCCTTTGAAGGCCACAGGAACTTCCGGTTTCGGCTCGTGCTAGCCACGCTTGCAGGAAAACCCATTAAAATCACCAAGATCCGCTCCAACGACTTGAATCCCGGTCTCAGAGACCATGAGGTTTCCTTCTTGCGTCTCTTAGAAGCTGTCACCAACGGCTCCCACATCGAAATCTCCTACACAGGTACCACCGTCATATACCGCCCCGGAATCATTATTGGCGGTGCCCTTACGCATAATTGCTCCGACAAAAAACCCATTGCCTACTACTTGGAGCCCATGCTCTATTTGGCACCGTTCTCAAAGAAGAAGTTCTCCATTGTCTTTAAAGGCTTGACCTCCTCCGATAAGCCTCAGGATGCCGGAGTGGATGGAATCAAGTGGGGTTTATTGCCAGTCATGGAGAAATTTGGCGTTAGAGAAGTTGAGTTGCACATCTTAAAGAGAGGATGCCCGCCTCTAGGCGGAGGAGAAGTGCACTTGATTTGCAACTCGCTCATTGCACAGCCATTGACCATGCATGCTTTGGATAGCCCCAAAATGTCTGCCATCCGAGGCGTTGCCTTTTGTGCACGTGTTTCTCCATCGGTGGTGAATAGAATCATTGATAGTGCCAGAAACGTCTTGAGACCTACTGGGGTTGAAGTGAACATCACTGCAGATGTGTGGAGAGGAGAGAACTCGGGGAAGTCCCCCGGCTTTGGTGTCGCATTGGTGGCAGAGCTGAAAAAGGGCTGGCGGATTTTCGCCGAGGGTCACGGTGTGGCCGGATCTCTACCCGAGGATTTGGGCGAAGTCGTGGCATACCAGCTTCTCGATGAGTTGACCAAGTCGGCCTGTTTTGGCAGAAACCAGCTCAAGTTGGCGTTAGCATACATGGCTATTGGCAGAGAGGACGTTGGAAGACTAAAAGTGCATAAAGACCAGATCGACGAGGAGTTCGTGTGGTTTCTTCGAGACTTGAATGATATCTTTGCCACCAAGGCTTTTCTACAGGACAATGCTATTGAACTTGAGGAGGATTACATGATTGCTACTATCAAAGGATCAGGATTCACCAGTGCGTCTAAGAAGATTGTTTAGATCATACCTAATTAACGAATATATATTACTGACTGACCTAAAGTAAATCTGCAAAATACAGATGCTTTACCAGAATGAGCACCAGCCGATGTAGTGCTGGCACAAGTTTTCAACGCTTGTGGCTTGCTGGATGAGCTTATCCACCTGGGTAGGAATATCCAAACCTCGAAGTCTCTTGATGTCGTTACCTGTAAGCTTATCAGTGATTCTCTTTAACACTAGAGCTGCACGGGCATTCCTGATTTCCACTGAGTTCTGTTTGTTGAGTTTCTGTGCCTCTGCCTCGTCGATTTCGCCCTTCTTCAACATCTCGCTGACGTTGTACTGCTGCACCTTGATGCCGGTGGCTTCTGCTAGCACATTGGTGGGGAAGTCAAAGCCCCAATTGATCAAAGGATCGTAGGCAAAGGCCTCCAAAATAGCCATCAATGACTCCTTGTTGTCTCTCAACACTCTCATCACATGCTCACAGGTAATCCGGAATGAACCCTCGATACCACTGACTTCCATGGCGTAGTTGAGCATTCTTGTAAGACGGAAAGGCACCTTTTCTGGGTATTTCTCCCGGAGAATGGCTGCCTCGAAACAGTCACCGAAATCGATATGAACCACTTTTCCGGTGAATCGGTCAAGCATCAAGTTCGAAGGGTGTCTGTCACCCAATCCCAAAATGTATCCAACCATAGACATCACGGCCAACGATCTGGTATATGTGGTACGGCGATCAAGCCATGCTTCTGAAGATTTGGACTTGAGCCACAACACCTTGTACAAATCTTGTCCTCTAGTGTTGTCTAGAGCACCGGTGAAAACCTCGACCTTCTGCAAAATGGTAAGACTATCGTAGTCTGGAGCCATCTGAAGCATGATACGGTGCTCGATGTTGAGCAAGATCTTCCGAGACTCACGATACTCTCGTATAAGTACGTGGAACGTATCACTGTTGGGAACCCATCCAAGCAAACCGACCTTGGGCGAGAGAGGAATGGCTGGAAATTGCTGGATGTCCAAGTGTCTTTTGAAACACTCTGTGTCATTGAGAAGCAAAGTGTTGACCAAACCAAAGAGCTGCATGACCAAATTATCTTGCCGGATGTCTTCGTGTCCTTTCAAACAGTATTGATAGTTTTTACCATCACTTCCCTTGCAGCTGAGCTTTCTCGGACGTTGTTTGGACGAGATGACCGTGAAAGTCGGATCGAATTCAATGATCCGTACAATTGGCTTGCCTGCCTCGTAGGTTCCCGGCACTGCCAATTCCAAGTTATTGGCCTCTTCCAATTTAGGCGATACAAACAGCAATTCCAAACTGTGAAGCTGGGGCAATTGTCTGCTGATACGACGGAACACATTGTAGTACACATCCCAAGCCTGGTTCAAGTTGGTGATGTCTTTTGTCCGACGATAGTTCAACACCCACTCGTAAGCATCAGCTAACTCTCGGCCGAATGCATTACTGAAAGAAGCTTCTCTCATTGTTTCCGGTCCCTTTTGAAGCATCTTGTGCAATGGATCAAGAACTTCAAACATTTTCTCCGTGTTGTGTTCACCAAAGAACAATCTTGAGGCGTCTTCGAGACCTTCATACCATTGCTCAAGCCATAAAACAGCAACACGAATGAGTTCGTGACTCACCAAATCAGCTTGCTCGACCAAATTGGCCGAATGCATTCTCATCTTATCAATGATGGATAAAGCAGCTTTCTTTCTGTTCACAGACTCTGACGTGACTGCAACAGCAAGCGGATACACCAATGCCTGAGGATGTGCTTTTCCAAGGTCAGTCAAAAGGCCTAGAAGCGACCGACTGACAATTTGATTGGGCTGATGGATCCGTGAAATAAGTTGCGGCACAATCTGCAACCAGTTGTCGATCTTCACCATACTGAAACCATCCGCCATAGCTTGCGCTGCCTCTGGAATTCCTCCGAACTTAAACCATAATGTCAACAAACGCAACGTGTCTTGCAAAGAATTGGAGTTGGAAAGAGCAATCGAGTGGAAGAAACCTTGGATGGAAGGAATCACATGCCGCTGCACTATTTCCATTGAGATCATCTGCAGCAGTTGCACCTGCTTGTCTTGATTCTCGTTCTGCTCCATGACAGTAGCTGGATTGGTACCACTGTTCAGAGAATGGAGTGAAATCACCTCAAAATTCGCCAAAGCCCAGCTGTGCCAGGCCTTGTACCATTTGCTATCAAAGTGGGTAGCCAATAAGAATGCACCCAAAATGATTTCTGAGGTCTCGTTTCTCCAGTTGCTATTTAAAACGATCTGCCACTCACCTTGCTTAAGGAAACACCTAGCTAATAACCTTGTGTACTCCTCCACGTGTTTTGGAATTCCAGGCCCATCCACAGGAACTGGCTGGGTAATTAAATCATTAGGGTTAAGACCAAGGTCTTGTGACATGCGCGTAGTGAAGTCAACCAAATGTCTAAGAGCTTCTTTGCCTTGGCCCTTGGCCCACATATACTTAAGTTGAGCGTAAACAACTTGAGGTGGGGCTTTGGATGGGTTTTCTGGAGATCCACTTTCGAGCAAGTTGTTGAGGGAGTTTTCGGCCAAGTTCAATCTCCCTGATTTTCTGCAGAGATTGGCAAACTTGATCCACATATCCATGTCTTGTTTGGGTTTGATCACCAAAGCTCTGACCTTGAGCATTCTTTGCCAGATATCAACATTCCGCTGACATCCCAAGAGCCTTGTATCCCAAGTTTTGCGCATCAAGGCCCGCTTCTCAGATCCTTGAGGCAAGCACTTGTACTTGATGATCTCCTCTAACTCTGCGAGCATCTGCACTCTTACCACCACACCATATGCTCTGTTGTAACTCTCACTTACCAATGCAGTAATTTCAGTCACCAACAAGTCACGAGCATTGAGGATGTGAGTAGAAGCATCCTCGAAGTTGTTTCTGTGTAGACTCAAAATAGCACTGAAGAAAGCCTTATCTGGAGATTCGAGCTTCATCACCTTAATATAGGCATCCATTCTATCCCACTGGCCCAAACCCCAGGCAGCAGCCGCAGCCAAAGGCGCCACGTTTCTCTTGATGTCACTCAGGGAAGAAGTCCACTTCTTTTGAGCCAACTCCGAAAGCTGCTCCCATTCACCAAGGGCGTGAAGAGATCTCATTTTACCCATGACAACTTCCATGTTATCAGGCTCACGCATTTCTCTTTCGCTGTAAGCCTTCAATGCATCTTCCCATCTTTGAAGCTTCTCATGCCATGTTGCCTTCAACTGAAGATCATGGTATAGCTGTGCATGCTTCAAGATACCCACCGCAGCATCCGATTGTTGCAACTGGTTGTTGATACTGATCAATGCCTCAATGGTAGGCGTGCTTGGCTCCTCATAGAATTCCAACTCCTTGTAGTGTAAGGCCTTTGCATATGCGTGACACCTCTGAGCATACTGCCCCAAAGTAGTGATGGGGATTGGCAACGACTTATCGTCATGCTCCATGAACTCAGCAAGATTCAAAAGAATCTGGTGAATTTCTGGGGGGTTGTTAGGTGCAGAGAGAGCAATACACAAGGAGTCGATCAATTCCTCTTGGTGCTGGGAGTACAATTCACTCCAACAAGAGGCAAAACTCGAATTGAACAAGTCTTTGGCCAAAGGGTAGTAGTCTGAGGCGAGACCTGCACATGCTCTGATGGCATGAGAGGGACTCTGCTTCAAAAGCTCCTTACTCAACCTGGCAATCCATTCCTGCCAATCCTCCTTGGTATTGTTTCTCTGCGAAGAGTCCCAAGCGGCCTTCAATGCGCTCTGGTTGACGGGCAACTTCTTGGACGACATGTCAATGTTGGGAACATCAAAGTGTGTCATGTGCATGTCATAGTCGGTGTAGATGTTAAGATTGCTTGGCAATGGTTCTCCATTGAGCAACTTGGAGATGAGCTGCTCGAACAATGTCAGATGCAATTTTTGTTCAATCAACACTTTCTTGATCACGGGTATGAACACTAGAAATTCGGTACCCATGCTAAGTGCCAAGCAGCAAAGCGTATTGATAGCTGCGACGGAAAGCTCTTCGTCTCCTTGGCGCAATATTCTGAGTATAGGATGCACAATCCTGGAGGACATATCGTTGAGGTAAATGTTTTTCGCAAGCTTCCCCACTGTTTCAATGGCATATTTTCTGAGCACCATTGGTCCACCATCGAACATTTTGACAATGGTTGGAATGATCACATGGTCGTACTCTTCCACGTTACTTCCAAAAACAACAAAGCTTCTCAATACCTGGATCGAAGGCTCACGTTCTGGAGACTTGTCGTCCTCGATCAAGTTCAACAAAAGCGGGAGGATCTCTGAAAGGTACATCTTGAATTCGCCCTCTAAGGCTCTTGAGATGGATTCAATTAAGTGAGTGATGATGACCCGAGTGTTCAAATGAGTGGATGTGCGGAAGAATTCCTTGATGATCTCAAAAATCTCGGGCAAAAATGGCCGGATGTGTTGTTTCACAATCAAGATCAAAGCACCCAACTGCTGCAAGTAAAACTTGAGCATATTAGAAGGGCAATTGTGCATCACCTTGATCATACCCGGGATAATCTGCGGTAAGAAAGAAACACACCGCAAACCCAACGTTTGAAAGATGTACATGACAGCCTGAATCACCTTGTTATGATGAGAGCTCAAAGATGGATCCTTAAGGATTCTCATCAAGTTGTTGATTGCAACCGTCGGATAGTACTCATCCACAGAAGGTGACATGCCTTGCATCAACAAGGCGATATCCACGGGTGGGGCGTTTTGTTCGTCTGGAATTTTTTGTGATGTTTGCTCAACCTCACGATGTTTGTAGGGGTCCAAAGCACCTAAGATTCCTAGCAATCTGACCGTCTCGCGTCTTATGTGAGGCGAGGTTTCCAGCTTCAAAATCCCCACTAACATTCCAAGTAATTGAGGGTAGTCGAGCAACGGTTGTATAACGTAACCGGAGGAACTTGCAATCTGGCCCAATGCTTTAAGTGCAGCATCTCTTTTGAATGAGGAGCTCTGATCTTGAAATGTGTCAAGAATCAATGGCATCAAGTCCGGGAGAAATGGCTTCATGTCTTCGCCTGCCACTATTGCAGCTTCACCCAAACATCTGATGGCACTTGCAGCAACGGATGAGCTGGAGTCCTTTGCTTTTGGTATCAAGGTCTCGACAATAGGCTTGATATAAGGACGTGTAAGTTCTGTAGAGTTCCCAATCAATAATGCGAGGATGGTTGCAGTTTCCTCTTTCTTCCGGCTGGTGTTGGCATACTCAAGTCTGGATAGAAGTTGGATCAATGTCTTTCGTAAAGAAGGCACAATGTACGCTGGATTGATGGTGGAAAGTCGTCCCAAGATTTTGATGGCAACTTTGCGGATCTCAAACACTTCATCGTTGAGCGCAACAAATAGGTGCTTGACATTTTCGGCCTGAGGAAGTTGGGGGTCAAAGCTGGCAGATTGGCCAAGGCATTTGAGACCTTCTAGTCTGATTTCCGGCATTGGATCGGTGATTGAAATGGAAAGAATCTTTTGCACGACTTCATTGACTGCACTCAATGCATTAACACTTGTTTGATGGCAGATTGGGTCTTTCGTGAATATGCGACAAGAAGTAGACACTGCTGTCTGTCTAATTTTGGGACTACTGCTGTCCAAGTATGTGATGATGCAGTAACGAACAAATTCATTGAGCTGGTAGTTCTCGAATTCGAAAAAAGAGACCATTTCCAAGGCTTGCACAACAATTTCGTCGTCCATGGTTTGATAGAGCTCTTGATTATTCAAGATGCTGTTCATGCTGAGCCCGGTATCTCTGGAAATCATGATCAATCTGTAATTACGGGCTGATGACTCATTGATTTTCACGGAGCCATATGGAGAGCCTGGAGGTTGAAACACTTTTCCAGATAACACCAAACTAAGCAAATTGAGCAATTTCAGGTTGATCACGGAAGTGAGTGGTGGGATGTTCTGAATCAATGTTTGAAGAACGTCTTGCATAGGCTTGGATAGCGTGCAGCTGGTGAACATCATGTCTAGAATGTCTCTTTGTAGATGCTTCGTCAATGCGGGCCCCACCGCTATAGAAAGCTTGGCTATGCAGTCGAATATGGCCGGTTCTATATCCTTCCTCATCGCCCTATGCTTTGGGGACAACAGTGAAGATGCAGAGAGAGAACTGATATTCGTTGCTGTAGTATCACCATTAGAAACAGCACTAGCAAAGATCAGCTGCACACCGGAATTGAAGGGGTAGGAGAGCCCATCTCTGATGTTATCCAAGATAGCGTCAAGATAAGTTGCCATTTGGTTCTTCACCTCCAATGCAATCAGCCCAATACTTCTCAAGATGGAGCTCTTCTCAAACTTCACTGCCTCCGAGTTTTGATTTTTGTATTTCTTCAATTGGGACAAGTAATAGTAAAGAGTTCTGTGTAGGTACTTCTCCACAAATAATTCGGGATCAACTTTACAGAGCAAGGGGTAGATGTTGGTGAGCTCCTGCCTGATGATGGACATTTTGTGGCCTTTGTATAGAGTGATATTCTCGTATAAGACATCGAACATAGACTTGATGTAGGACTCATCGTGATATCTTATTAATTCCCGGTACACCAAAAGAGAGCCATGGATAGCCTCATTTGATGGAGACGACAGACCCGCAAGGCCATAAGAGGCCATGATTCCACCATGAGACTCGCTGGATTCAGTGGAGTTCGATGGATTCAAGGTCTGAGAGGCCAGATCAATCAAGATTATGATCCACTTGCGTCTGGTTTCGACATCTCGGGTGTAGATAATCGACATGCATTTTTGAAGAGCGGTGGCGGAGTCCACTCGAATGATGAGTTTGGGGTCTTTTAAAGGAGACCAGATATGCTCCAAGATTTGAGTCACATAGCCTTGGAGTAACAATGGAGCATTGCGAGCCAATGCAGTAATTATGAGAATGGCAGCATGTCTTCTGTTTTCATGCTGTCGATTATCACTTTGAAGCCATTCAATGGCTTTTTTGGCCTCGAAATCAACAAAGTCTCCCGTTAATGTTCCCCCCGGAGTCGCCAACTTACCTAATGTCTGGGTGGCTTGCTTCATAATGTTTATGTCGTTGGAAAGAATGAGGGAGCTCAAGTAGTTGGAGAAACGGGCGGTTTTGGTGGCACTCTCCTCTCCAACTCCACTGTCAAAGTCTATTAAAGCGTTCAATGCTGCTATACCCCCCAACGTCTGGGCGGTGTCCTTACTTTGGAGTAAGTCAAAGATTGTTCTGTTGATTTCATTGTTGTAACGATTAAACTGCTCCGGGGTCAAGTCCCGGGCGATGGATGCTAGGAAATTGCGGAGCTCGATGGCACACCTGGATCTCTCGTCTTCTTTGGTCAGCTTCAAACCATTAAAGATTTGGGACAAGGCGACGCCATCCACTACTTGTAGCTGGGAGGACGACATTCTAGTATTAAGAAAATATGACGGGTTGTAACGAGCGGTTGAAGGTGCCCTTAGTTAAGCTGAGTGTTGTTGTATGCGTTGCAGAAGTAATGCGTGATATATGGTTAGTGAATTTCGCTCGGTGAGATAAGAGTAGCGAATGTACAGGTGTAAATAAGCGCGATTCAATTGCATACTACATTAGGCCATTGGTCAACATACCAAATACATAGCATACTGAATTTTACAAGTGGTGTGTTTGATAGAGCAAATTCTTGTACCATAACTTTTTGTGTAGTATTCACTCCTGCAACATACAATGCTACAGCACATGTTCTAAAATATTTTATACGCTGAGGAATATTTCTGCTGGTTTCGCATCCACTTCTGCATCCATCTATGGCACAGAGAATAGAGAGAAGTTTCTCACAATACTTGGGCCATACTCATCGTAGTCTTGCTTGGTGTAGCAATAACTCTTGAACTCTGCTGTTTGAGCCAATAAAGAACCTCCAAACCAAACGGCATTTCTCTGCCTCTTGTGCGAGATCACCTGGACCTCCACACCGGTACTCTTGACACCACTCAATTGCTCACTGATCTCTATTCTCTCATTCACCAAGGACTTGATGTCTCTCTGCAATCTTCTGCCAAAGTCTTTAAACATGGTGGAGCCTCCTGACAAAACAATGTTCTTGTATAACTTCTTCCTAACATCGATAGGCGAAGCCTGCACAACCTGGTCCACAACAGTTGGCAATGGCGTCAAGTAGTCAGAGGAGCAGATTTCAGGGTTAAAAAAGATTTCGGGTGCCAAGAAACGTTCGTATCCGACGTCAACAGTCTTTTTCTTGTCCACCGTCTCCACGACATATTGAGCAAACTTCTCCTGGGGGTACTGGTCGAATTTCTTGAACTCCTTCACTATATCAGGACACACGTAACAAAATTGCTGTTTGATCTTCTCAGCAGTGCTCAAGGATGTGTCTGCTTCACCTCTGTCTCTCAACAAGTTCTGGATGAAGTGGGTGATGTCACGTCCAGCCAATGGGATGTTCTTGATGGCACCTCCAATGACATATCCCTCGGCAACAGGAATCACGTGGGTCACACCATCTCCGGAATCAATCACAGTACCCGTCAAGGATCTGTCTTCAACCTTGGACGAGGTCCAGGATGCAGCCAAGGCCAATACGGCCTGCACTGCTATGTACAACCCTGCGCAATTGAACGATTCGAACATAATCTCGGCCGTGTTCTCTCTGTTTTCAGGAGGATTCAAAGGAGGTTCAGTCAACAAGAAGTAGTGATCTTCTGGTTCACATCTGAGATACTTGAAAATGGAGTTTTCCCAAAATCTCTCCATGTGATCCCAGTTCTCGATTTGTCCATGTCTGATGGGATAAGACAAGGAATAGTTAGGGCCGTTGGCAGCGGAAAGAGCCTCGTCTCCAATGAAAAAATCCAAGTCCTCCAAACCCCTTTTGCTGCTCATGAACAGGTTGGCGGAGTTGGACTTGTTGCCTCCTTTTCCGGAACTGTTGGAGGTGGAAATTGCTGTGGGGAAAACAAACGAGGGGGAATCATTACCGGCGAAACCCAATTTGGTCAAGCCGGTACCATTGTCCATAACCACGGCGGGTGTGCCCATAGAAGCCATGTTTAAGAGAGAACAAAGATAAGTAAGGGCTTTTTGCTGAGGATTCTGAGAGCACAACTTTGGGGTCTATGGTGTGCACACTACTATCGACAGGGCGCGGGCTTGGCTGGGCGTCGCATCCGAGTCTACCTCCATGCTTCGCTTAACTTTCATTATACGGTATGAACAGGGCCAAGGCCCAATAATTTACACTCAGTAAGAATCCTTTCCACTGATGATCACGTCGTTGATCTTCAAAATCATTCTCGTCAACTGCGTAGCCAACAACAATTGTTGCTTCTTACCAATCAACGGGTCAATCACGAAGAGTTCCTTCATGTCGTTGGTTCCCTTACCCAAACAATCAACTCCCAATCTGGCGGACTTCTCGACTGCGTGCTTCGATTTGAGGTTCGACAAGGTATCAATTGGGTTCAATCCAGAGTTTTCGGCGAGAATCATTGGCACTTGGTCCAAAGCATCGGCAAAGGCTCGGAATGCATACTGGTCAATGCCCTTTTGTTTGTCTGCAGCATCGTTCACGGCAATGGAGCACGAAAGCTCTGCTGCTCCTCCTCCGTAGACAACTCTATTATCTCTGACCAAGTTACGGACCACGCAAATCGAGTCGTGTAATGCTCTGATACCTTCTGCAACGATCATTTCGTTGGAGCCTCTGATGAAGCACGTCACCGCTTTCGTGTTGGAGCAGTCCTCAATCACCAACATACGATCTCTCGTGGTACCGAATTCAAGCTCTCTGATCACACCGGCATGGCCCAATTTCTCCGGAGACAAGTCCTCGAATCTAGGCACAATGTGTCCGTTTGTAGCGATGGCCAACAACTCTAACTCAGAGCCACCAATCCATCTGATAGCATTCAATTCGTTCGACAATAACAAGTGGTTGGCTTCGTCGTCGAATCCCCATTGACAAGCCACCACGTTGGCACCCGAGTCCTTGACTTGCTGGATCATCTCAGCAAACTTCTTCAGTTCGTATTCCTGCAAGACTTTGAATTCTTCTACCGTGGAGATGTCCAACTTGTGCTTGGTCTTTGGCTTAGGAGGCTCGAAGGGGCATGTCAAAATGGCGATTTTGCAGTCCTCCACTCTCTTGGGCATTTGTGGGTGAGAGAAGTCCTTGTCTAAAAGAACACCCTTGATTAAAGTAGAGTCTTCGATTCCACCACCGACTTTACTCTCCATCTTGATCAACTCGAAGTCCACATCCTTTCTTTCGAGGTCGGCCACGGCCAATACAGAGTCCACGGCCATCTTGGCGAAGTGATCATGTGCTTTAGAAACAATCTTGGAGCCCAAAGAAGTCTTGGCGGCCTTCAATAAATTGGAGTCTGTGGATTCAAGAGAGATGTCGATTTCATCCGCCACCGAGTCCAATTGAGCAATGGCGATCTTGCAAGCCTCATCAAACCCATTGGCGACTTTGATTGGGTGAATTCCCTTCTCAATAAGCTCCAAGGCCTGGTCCAATAAAGCACTGGCAAGAACCACCACTCCGGTGGTTCCGTCTCCGATTTCGTCATCCTGAGACTTGGACAACTCCACCAACAATTTGGCGATTTCATTGTCCAAGTCCATTTGGGAAAGGATGGTGGCACCATCGTTTGTGATTGTAATTTCTCCATCCTGGCTGACTAAGATCTTGTCCAAACCACGGGGTCCCAAGGAGGTCTTGACGATGGAGGCCACGGCTCTGGCGGCCAAGATGTGAGATTTGGTGGCCTCGAGCCCGTGTTTTCTTTCTTTTTTGCCCTGGTCTCTGACGATGATGAACGGTCTGCCCATCTCATCCTGAGCCACAATAGCATTCGACAAATCTGGCATGCCTGGTTGTGCCATTTTGATCGAGGGTTGGTCTGTACGGGTGCTAAGTATCAAAATTTTTCGACAAGAAGTGCGCGTAGATGTAGTGCGTGAAGTAGGTGAGTGGTGCTGAGAGAGAGAGAGAGACCAGAACACACGGTGCCACGACTTTGGGAATATATATATATATATATATATATTTTTGCCGTATTTCAAAATTTACGTATCTATTTCATTCTAGAGTTATTTTTCAAACCCTTTTAAAATTTCTTCTCTGTGTTGTTCTATCTACACTGCTAATGTACTGGTGTACACCACAGTACTCGAGAACTGGAGAAATTAAGTGTAGGACAATTTGACCAGAACAGCACTAAGATCATATAAGTAGAAATAACAGCTCAAAACATATAACCATAAATAAACAAATCAAAATAAATTTTCTAGAAAACACATTAACTAAGGTTTTTTTTAGGGTGTTGTAAATAAGAATTTGGGACTTTCGTGATATTCTCCAGCTTTGTCATGACCAGACTTAAGCAGTTAAACTGGGACTGATAAAATTTCAAAATTTTTTTAAAAAAAAAGTTTTTGGAGGTTTGAAGAAAATTTGACTACTTGTCTTTTTTGTCTACTTGACTATTTTTGTAATTCTTCTGTCTATTTAGTTTCTTTTGAATGCACTAAACTGATCATGATCAGGTGATGTATAATACTGGAGCAGCGTGTGCGGTAAGTGGGATGGTCGATGGGGATTGCCAAGCATCGCAGTTGCACCCATCAATGCTGCACCCGGGCCGCGAAACGGAACAAAATCATGCAAAAAAATTGAAAAACTATTATCTATATCATCTACACCATGTCGGATATTGATGTTGACACCGCCTCGATCGAGCAGTTGCGTGATGTTTTGTGTAACAAGTCAGGAGACGTGGCTTTGGCCAACCGTTTTAGAGCCTTGTTCAACTTAAAGTGTCTAGGTGCCGACTCAGAAGACCAAGAGATTGTGCACAAGGCTATCGACTACATTGCCGCCTGTTTTGCCGACAGCTCAGAGTTGTTGAAGCACGAAGTTGCTTACGTGCTTGGACAGATCCACAACTCATACGCCAACAAATACTTGAAGGATGTTCTTGCTGACAACAACCAACAGGTGATGGTTAGACACGAGGCTGCAGAAGCCATGGGTGCTATTGGCGACTCGGAGTGCTTGGACATGTTGCAAGATTACTTTGTTAATGACCCTTCACTTGAAATCAGACAGACTTGCGAGTTGGCGATTGAGAGAATAAAGTGGGAGAAATCAGAGGGTGCCAAGACTGAAACTTTGGAGAAGAGTGCGTTCACTTCTATCGACCCTGCTCCTCCTATGGCTACTGACAAAGAGTCCAAGGTGGAGAAGTTGCAGACAATCTTAAATGACCAGGAAACGCCGTTGTTTGAGAGATACAGAGCCATGTTCAGGTTGAGAGACTTGGCTACTGACGAGGCATGTCTTGCGTTGGCCTCTGGCTTCAGTGACCCTTCGGCCTTGTTCAAGCACGAAATCGCCTACGTTTTCGGACAGTTGTGTAATCCAGTGACAGTTCCTTCTTTGATCAAGATCTTGAAGGACGAAAGCGAGGCTGGAATGGTTAGACACGAGGCCGCAGAGGCTTTGGGCTCCATTGCCACCGATGAGTGCTTACCTGTGTTGAAGTCTTTTATGAACGATAAGGACCAGGTGGTGAGAGACAGTGCCATTGTTGCCTTGGATATGTACGAATATGAGAACTCCACCGAGCTAGAGTATGCCACGGTGAAGACCAGCTAGATATCGGAATAGGTACAATAAATGAGAGTATTAGGATAATCAGAGGTACAAAACGTAAGCAATAGTAAAGAGGCAAAAAAAAAAGAACCGTAGTACAGCTTATAGGGAGTTAAAGGGATTGGCTCAAGTTCTCTGCGATGCCATGGACTTGAACATGAGGTCTACTCCACTATTCTACACTGTATCCTTATGCTCAAATATATTACATGCGTCCTAATTATTGGTTCTAAACCGGTATCCACAGCTCGTACATGTGTAAAACACAGTAGCACCTTCATCGGCGGATCTCAACTGTAACGTGTGGTATTGCATCTCGTCGTGTCCACACTTTGGACATTTCTCCTTGATAGTGGCACCTTCGTCCACCTCTTCTGTGTTCAAAGAGGTCTTGACCACTGATCTCTTGGACTTCAACGACGATGGGAAAGCATCTTGTGACGACTTGGTGACCACCTTCAAGTCGGCGTACTTTTGGCTGGGGTATGACTTCTTGCAAACTGAGCAGTCGATGGTCGACTTTGCACTGACTGAGTCTAGCAAGTTGCCACAGTCAGTACAGAAAATCAACGAGCCTATCACCGACATTTTGAGGCCTTGTTGAGTGGAGGATGGACAGCTGGAGTAGTAAGGCTTTTTTTCATTTATCATATCTGCACAGGCCTGGCCTCGCGCACTTTTCCACACTGCCATCTCATCTCGCATCGGACAAACCATATATAGCTCCATAGTCCACTAGCCATGAGACAAAAGCGTGCCAAGTCCTACAAAAAGCAAATCAACATCTACCTTCATACCTTTAAGTTCAGAGAGCCCTTCCAAACAATTGTGGATGACCAGATCGTTCTTGAGTGCCAGAGAGCTTCCTACGATCTAGTAAAGGGCCTCAACAGAACCGTCCAGGTAGAGACCAAGCCTATGATCACGCAATGCTGTATGCAAGCTCTATATGCTACGGATAACCAGAGTGCTATTGGCTTGGCCAAAACCTTTGAGAGAAGAAGATGCAACCATCCTCCACAGGATCCAAAGCCTCCCGCAGACTGTATCCGGTCCATCGTGGATATTGAAGGTGAAAACAAGCACAGATACATTGTGGCCACACAGTCCATGTTTTTGAGGAGAAAACTCCGCCGGGTGCCTGGAGTTCCGCTCGTGTTTATGAATCGGTCTGTGATGATCATGGAGCCTGCATCGGATGCTACGAAACTGGCTGCAAAGAAGAGTGAAAACGCAAAGTTGAAGGCCGGTTTAAACGACGTAAAGGTGGGTTATATAGAAAAAGAAAAGGATGAAAAGGACGAGGCCAGCCAGAAAAAGAAAAGAAAAGGACCCAGTGGGCCAAATCCTTTGAGTGTGAAGAAGAAGAAGGTGATTACGAAACCAGAAGATGAGCCTAAGGCCAAGGCCAAGAGGGTAAGGCATCACAAGAAGTCCGGCAATGCACAGGAAGCTTCTAATGGCGAGGGACTGTCTGAATCACAATCTGAATCCTCAAAGACTATGAACGGACTAACAGAAGAGTCTGCAAAGGAAACAAAGGACACGCCAAAAGAGGCATCGCATGACGCTAAGCAGGAATCTAAAGAGGACGCTACTGAAGAGTCTAAAGAGGAAGAGTCTTTGGGATAATGAATAAATAGTAATCACTATATGCCACTATTCTGCTAGCACAGCAAAGTTGTTGCGATTAGCATCTGACTTGACGATGGGGGCCTCGCGTACGCTCTTAGGAGAGTCCGTTTTGAGAATGATAAGCGTTTCCAAATCCATCAAGCACATTTTGCAGTCAAATGCAATGTAGTTTTCTTTCAAGAGGTTCTTGAATGCTTTCATGACCACGTACAAGCGGTCCTCCTTCTCCTTGGTCATCTCTTGGAAATATTCGCTTGTAAAGGCAAATGTGGAGTCCTTAATCAACAAGATCTCAGGTCCCTCAATCTCGGGGTAAGCCTCGAGAATTCGACGACAATTGAGCTCCACGTCGTCTTTGGACACACCAAAGAAAACATCTTTAATCAAAACAGCATTGTAGAAGCTCTGTTCCAAGCTCTGCTCGGTGATTTCCTTTAGCTTTTGTTTCTTTTCAATCAACTCATCTTCCTTGGTAATTGCTTCACGGAGAGTGATTGAGGGTGCAGCACTAGCACTCGTGATGAACACGAAAACGTGTTTTTCGTCCAGTGACTCGGAGTAAAGCTTGTAAGTATCTGCCAACTCGTGGATAAACTTTCTTTGAGGCGAAGTCATGGGAGGAAGATGGAGTGATTTGATGGGCTTCATTTCAGCCACTATGCTATCATGATAGTCCCCAAGAAAATCTCTGAGCTGAGTCTCATACTTGGAGCACCACGTCACCTGTCGCCTGAAGGTGGCAAGCACCAGTTCGGAATAGACATTATCGGTTGAAGGAGCCATATTGAATTGTCGGCGTAACTCCTCCTCTCTTTTGAAGAATGCACATTCATCATCACATTCGAACACAGTACCAATTTTAGTGGGGAGGGCTGTAGATGCACCACATTGGACGGTTTTTTTGAGTCGGCCACAGCCACATGTGATGACAACCTGCTCCTTACACATTTTATGGTCACATGGTGTTTTTGCCCCAAAATGGCATCTCGACGAACAAACATGAGGACAATTTTCTCTGACTTTGTTGCATGTGGATTGGCACGACGACAGTAGAGCGTGCATGCCTTTGGTGCAATCAGGAGAACAGGCACGGTTGCATGGGTGGCCACAATCCTTCTGAACTGCACATATCTTACCACACGAAACCTTGTCTACCCAACACAAAACGTTTTCCACGACCTTGTCCTTGCAGGCACATTTCTTGGCCACCAACTTCGTACATTTTGGGCAAGACTTCTCCTCTCCATGACAGTCGTGCACTTCTTGCCTATGGCCGCATGGCTTTTCACGAACACATTGTTCATGGCATTTCAACACCGTACCACATCTGACAGGGGCCGGAACCACTGTTTTTCCGCAGTGGCAGACCAAATCATCGTTGGTAGACTCGTAACAGACCCCGCAACTTCCACTATGGCAGAGTGCTTCACACCTGTGTTTCTGGCACAGCTTCAACTGATTGCATTCTCGAGTGCAGATGTGCTGAGATTCCATGGTAAGAATCTGGTCGTCGAAGTTGGTCCGGATTCGGTTACGGACCAATCTCTTATTCTCCCTTTCTCGCTTGAGTGCCACCTGTTCGTATTCGCAGCACAATTGCCTATGCAAGTGCTTCTTGCAGCTTAGTGAGGCCGTGCACTTATGCTTGCACGTTGGCTTAAAGCCTTCCTGTAGGGCCTTACATGGAACCAAGTAAGCATTACGCTGACAGCTGCACTGCACCTCCAACGCATTAAAGCACTCACATGGACCCTCATGGCACTTCATTCTACATGAGCAGCCGCAGCTCATGAATTTTCCACACACCTTGTCGCACTGGGGCATAGGGTCCGTGCACTTCATTCTGTCCGCTTGGGAAGAGGGCGTTTTTCCACAATAACACGTTGTAACGACATCAGGTGAGTATTTACAATGCAAAGGAGTCGGGTCAACAGGCTGGCATGGCAACGCTTCAAAATGTTCTCTGCAGTCATAGTATTGAATCAAAGTATCTTTGCATGGTGCCGTACCAACGAACTCGGAGTCCTCTAGTTTGACCCGTTTAGGGTCGATCTCCGAACACTTCACCTGTAGTTTATTTTTCCCACAATAACATCTTGACTCCACAACTTCTTCGCAAGGGCCGCAGAACCCAGAATGACAGTTTTTCTTTGGGCACCCATGGCCCAATTCACACACCACGATTTCACACTTGTTTTTGCATTTCCAGCCAGACTCGTAAGGCGTCACCATGCACGGGAGCTGCTGTGATTCTTTGCCACATTTGCACTTCATGACGGGGCCCATAGCACCGCACTCCGGATGCTTTCCTGGGTGACACCCCGATGAGCATGAATGGATACAGTTCGGATATTTGTAGTTGCATGCATTTCCACAAGAAAATGGAATGGGCGAATTTGGAGCAGGGTTCCTGACCTTACCACACCAGCAGGTGAACACGCTGGGGATCTTGGAGTGTTCATGGTTGCATGCAGGGCACCGCCACTGCTTCGTTCCGGTGGTGGAAGAGCCTCGGACCGCCCAGCTTTTGATACAGTCAAGATCATATACTCTATAACACTCCTGACAGCTCCATATTTCCGAATGGCTATCAACTTCACATGTACACACAAGACAAATGTATGTCCCATCCTCTATTTCCTGTATTATAGTGCTAGAGAGTGATTCATCGATGGGTTCGCCATTGTGAGAGCCAGACCATGATTCGGTATCAGAATCGGAGAATTCTTCATTTTCGATTTCTGAATGAGCCTCTGCCTCAGAATCCGACGGGCTGTTCTTAGTATCGACTTTGGATGATTCAGTTAGCATGAGCTAGTCTTCGAAACTTCTGTTGAACTGTCGTGATGTGAACACATCTCGCATGGTTTAATATGCAGGTTCCAGGTGAAACCTTGTGACCGTTGCGGGGGATCGATCCAAGGAGGTTTCGAGCAAGGAGGCTACAGGGAAGGAGCTCCTTAAATGAACTATATAAGAAGGAGGTCCCGCTCATTGGTTTTACGGGCAAGAAATCAGCTTAATTCAAGAGAGAAAAAAGTAACCTCCTAGTATTAGTTTAGCGACCGACTCAAATACAAAGAACTGAGATGACTACCAAAGTTCCAGAGCTATTTAAGTTAATGAGAGACAATTACACACTGGTTCTTATATATCACATAGTTTTGCCCAACGCCCGACAATTTCTACATGATGCGAAATACGCACTAAAGTCCCACATACCTGCACATCTGAATGAGCTACATGGTGGTCTGAATCCCAGTCTACATGAATATAATGGTACATCATTCTGATCCTTTATTTGGGGGTAATTATAAGATCAACTATCCGATTCGAACGCTTCTGCGCTTGAAGAAGTTCATAACTTTGCGGGCTGCACTGGCCTCTTTGCCACCTGTATAGATATTGCTGCTTGCCGTGGTGGACTTCCTGCTTTGTGTGCTGTCAGAGAGACTGCTCTCTGCTCGTTTCTGATCTCTCAGCGAAGTAGGGATGTTCGCGTCGTTCGAAGGCTCCAACACCTTCTTGGTGCCTGAAGGTATGCTATGAGTTGAGTGATTGGATGTGCTGTAGAACGAAAGCATGCTGAACCTGTTCTTCTTCTTGGCTTCCTTCGCATCGCGGTTCTCCTTGGCTTCCTTCGCATCGCGGTTCTCCTTGTTCTTCTCTCTTTTCATCGAATTGTCTGATCCCGCAGATACAGTCCGTTTCTCGCTAACCACCGATGACTCCGCTTTCTTGGGCGGTGTGACGACTCTCTCGCCACTTTGCTCTGGAATGGAAGCTGAGCCATCGAAAGTAGGCAGCTGGTTGATCTTAGGTGTGACTTCAGATGGTAAGGGAAGATTTGTATCAAGTTTAGGAATGTCCACTGTGCTTGGAAGTCCCAGTTCTTCTGCATGTTGACGAACCGGGCTATGCAGCTCTGTAAGCTCCAATGCCTCCATCTTATCTTCAAGATAACTCAAAACAGAGTTTCTCTTGTTTTCATGACTATTCATATCACTGCCGAATACTCCGTTGACATTTATTGGAGTCACAACGGAATCACGCCTGTGCACACTTCTTGGTGGGATTTGCGTTTGAGTAGATGCGTTTTCAGATATGCTTTCTTTCAAAAGAGAGTCCGAACCTTTCACACTTCTCGTGGGTGATGTAGATAAGAATGGAGGAACTCCCCCACTGGGTGGCGACATCTTCATGTAGTCTAGAAGGGAGGAAGAGTTGTTGTTGCTCAACGACATGATAGAGGATGACATTGAACTTGGGTGGTATGATGTAGGACGAGGTTTTCTTTGTTGTGGCAACCGCTCAGTGGGTATTGTTCTGCCATGAGGCTTCTTGTCATTATTATTCTCAAAGTCGTTGCTTGTTGGGCTTTCAATGATTGTGGAGAACGCACTTGAGTAAGTTCCGGAACGTGATAAAGGTGTTCTAGTGTCGACACTTGTATCGCTTTCGCTGGGTACCTTGCGATCGGAAGCAACCGCTTTAAGGGCATTGCTGGCAGTTGAGTAGGTTGGAGTAGCATGAGGAGATTGTCCACGTTGTAGCATGATCTCTTTCAACTTTGGAGGTGACTCTTGAGTTGTGAGCGCAATGTGGGCACTATCGCTAGCCGATGTTGCTTGTGATATAACCGACGACGACGAATTAGATAATTTGTTGTCGTTTGATAATGCAACAACATTTGCAAATGATGAGGAAGTCGTGGGGTTGGAGTAAACGATGTTGGAGTTCGATGTATAGGACCGTCCGTGGGGATTGCTTGCTGGGTTGAGCATCAACGAAGATGAGCTGGTTGTTTCGTTGAACATGGAGTAACGCTTGTACTTGTTTGAAGTTGCATGACGTTGTTTCTCTTCTGTTTCTTCATTGCGGAGGCCGTCCCATTCAGGCTGCGTCACTGATAACAAAGAGGCATGTGGAGCTAACCAAGGGTGGTTTTTGATCTCCTTCATGGTGATTCTCTTGGCAGGATCTGGAACAATAATTCTTCGGAGCAAGTCCCTAGCCAACGGCGAGACATATTCTGGGAAGGTAAGCGGGTTGCTGCAAATATACTTGTACAACTTGACAATATCAGCGCCGTCTTCGTTTTCGGCATCATCGTCAAATGGGAGATAACCTGCGAGCATGGCATAAAGAATGACACCTAAAGACCAAATATCAACCTTGCGACCAGCGTACGGTGACTGGGTTAAAACCAATTCCGGGGCGGCATAACATGGAGAACCGCATGATGTTTTCATATGGTCGCTTTTCGACTGGTTGTAAGAATTGACGAAGCCGAAGTCAGAGATAATAATGTTCTTGTGTTTGTCCAAGAGCAAATTTTCCAACTTCAAGTCTCTATGGACCAAGCCTTTTGAATGCATATAGTCCACGCCACTCACCAACTGAGCGAACAACTTCTTGGCAATGTTCTCTTTCAAGTACTTGTGTCTCAAGATGTAGTCAAAGAGCTCTCCACCCGAGGCATATTCCAAGACAATACCAATGTACTTTCCACTTTTCAACACTTCCACGAGGTTCACGATGTTGGGATGATTTAGAAGCCGCAATGAGTTGATCTCTCTGTATATCTTGATCTCGGATTCGGATTCTTTCAATATGGTGTCACGTTTGATGAGCTTAATGGCAACCTGGCTCGGGTGCTTGCCGTCTTTTCTCCAGCCAAGCTTGACTTTTCCAAACTCACCTTCACCAAGTGTAGAGCCTAAGATGTAGGCGCCAAAACGGACTTCTCTTTGTGGTTTCGTTGGCATGCCCAGGTAGTAAACCAGTTTTCTGGCTGAAGGGTCGACCAGCGTGTCCACTGCAGCCATGGAAGAACGGGGCGGTAACCGGTCGGCCTCAGGGGCTGTGGCGGTCATTGTTATGGTGGACATTAATCCTTGACGTAATGTGGCAGGCTCGATTTAAAATAAATTAAAAGGAATGGAGCTGGAATAAGGGGAAGAACCGTGTAATGGATTCGAATGTCAGTCGTTGTGGAGCTACCAGCCACCAATTAATACTTAACACAATGAGTCTGAGACTTTAGAGTTGGAGCGCAGGAATATTTGTCACAATGGAAATAGGGGCGAAGTTGCTCAGGAGACAAGAAAAGTGTTTGGTGTAGGAATATTCAGATGATGGTAACGGGAGGATGCAGAAAGCCTTATGAAGGAGTTGTTTATCGTCCTCGTTTAAAATCTAGCATTTTTTTTTTCCCCGTTTCCCAGCTAAGCATAAAGCTATAAATTTTCGGTGTTTTTTATTTTTTTTTTGTCCGCATTAGGAAGGTGCGTCATGCTTTGAGTGCTTTTTCACACTCGGTTTGAGGCAGAAAAGGGAAAAAACGTACACAAACATCAGGGACAAGAATGCATTCAGCTTACGTGAGCCTATTGTAAAAATAGTTAATGTTTCGCTCCTGTATGTCATTGCAGGTCCGGTCTTGGCTCTTTAAAAAGCTACCATTCGATGACACCACTTGTAGTCATCACTTCAGAATATTATGTATTACCTTAAGGCACTGGAAAACGTGGGGTTAGACGAAGCGTTTCTGTGCGCCGTGTAATACCACACGTTTCTTCTTTCTGGTGTTTAACGCCATGCGACTCTTCCCAATTTAAGACATTACTAACCGAGATCAGTTAAGTAAGTGCTGCGCGAGACCGTGCCCCGCATGTTTCACCGGGGCGTTCAGGTGAAAACACCTCCTCAGCCGCGTTCTCGCTGTGCGTGGGTGCCCCCTGCATGAACTTCATGTAAGGAAGTCTAAGGGTATGAATAAGTCTTCAATGCACATAAGCAACTTTGAGTTATGACAATCGCATCTGTCTTTGTTCATACATGTTTAGGTTTTGTTCTGTTTGGATTTGGTTCGTGAGCTTAAGTACCCCTCAAATAATACTTTCGTGGGTCCTTGACCCTAGCGGAATCTGCAATGTCTCGTCAACTGTGCGACCTTGAGCTTTCGTACTGCAGAAATCACCACTCAGCTACTTGCTAGAACTTAGCACATGTACTGTATTCAAAAGCTTCACATCTCGGCTGTGCAAGGGATTCCACGAAAAATCCAAAAAAATCGGCAGACATGAAATAAACTACCCGAAGTTTCCTGAGAATCAGTCAAGATTTAAGTAATGAAATCATTTACTCTTTAAATCCCCAGTATTCTATCCCTAGCTGGATCCTTTTTCTATGGCACCTCTTCTCCTACACTTCGCGTGGTGACTCGCGTCTCACTGCGCGCGTCTCAGTTCTGTTACTAGCATCAAACATTTGGCCTTTAGATCTCAACAAACTTGCTTGAAACATACGCCACCTGGATTGCTGTTACAGACCATTCTTTTTGGTTTGGCTGAAAGATGACACGAAGCTCTTCAAAATACCCAACCATCATTTCCACGCCAAGCAAGCCTATTGCAACTAAGGAATTACTTGCGAGGCTACAGGGGATTGCAGATGAATTATCAGGCGTGGACCAGAACGACGCAGATCTCTCCAAGTATAAACAGCTTGCGAAGGATCTTGCCAATGCCAAGTTGATCAAGCACAAGAACGTCGGTATCCGGGCCTATGCATGCTGTGCTTTGACTGACATTTTGCGACTATACGCACCTGAAGCACCTTTGGAAGATGAAGACCTCTCTCGAATCTTCAAGGCATTTTTCGATCAATTCTCCCACCTTTGGGACGCAGAAAACCCTTACTATTTTCAGCAATGCCACGTGTTGAAACGCTTAGTTGAGGTGAGGTCAGTGATCCTAGTGACGGAGTTGCCAGATGCTCAGGAATTGATTTCTTTGATGTTCGAAACAATGTACAGCGTGGCTTCCAAAGGCTTGCCGGCTGCATTGGAGCATGTCGCATCTGAGATGCTTGCTGAGACCATCTCTGAGGCCGACCAGATACCTCTGAATGTGGCCACACTAGTAATCAAGAAGCTTACGACCAACTCTGCGTCCAAGCTCATAAATGAGACGTCTAACATTTCCAACACGGCGTTCATCTTTTCCTCAACAGTTTGCGAGGCCAATGCAGATAAGATGTCTCGCCAGGTGGCACAGATGTTTTCTGAAATGCTTGATGATAGTGTGAAATCAACAGATACTGGCGACGTAGACTACGCGTCTTCATTTAAAGCATTAGAGAAGATCCACACTTCGTCTGTTCACATCTGGATGCACGTACCTGAGCTTCTTGGTTCGGTCATGGGCCTTATTAGTGATGAGCTAAATTCAGATGACGACAAAATTCGTGCTTTGGCCACTACAACTGTCGGACAAATGGTGTGCTCTCAATCTCGAAACCAGGCTGAAATTCCCGCAGTTACTTTTGTCAATAACCATAAAACAGCATGGGCCAACTGGTTGAAAAAGTTCTCGGACGCTTCTCCAGCAGTGCGTTCAAAATGGGTCGAACAAGTTCCGGAAATTTTGTCTCAGAACACCACTTCTGAAATTGCTGCAGATGTCTGCAAAGGACTCTCAAAATGCTTGATTGACTCGAACGAAAAAGTCAGGTTTTCAGCATTCAAAGCCATCGAAGCTCTTCCGTTCCAGAAAATTACCAATAGAGTATTGACGAGGGAAAACATTGAGTCTTTGCTCCTGCTTATACGTGAAAAACATCCTGATATTAGAAATAAAGCAATATCGGTGTTGGCGGATATTTATAACAACTACATGAATACCATCTTGGATAATCAGATTGTTGATTTCGGAAACTTGAAGAACGAAGAGATCAAGGAAATTGAAACTTTGATCTCCTATGATATACCAAGCAGAATCTTGGAGTTGAATTATATCAATGAAAAGCTGATTACAGCAGCGGTGGATGTTGTTTTATTCGAGAAACTCCTCCCCTTCCAGCACGACCCCGAAATGCGGGTCGTCAGATTGTGTCACTTTTACAACTGTTTAAGCGAGAAGAGCCGGGTTGCTTTTGGTGCTATTTCAAAGCGCCAGAAGGATTTGGTTGACAAGCTCATTAAATTCATTGACTTCGCTGAACAGTATGCTGCGTCAAGTAATAATGACGGCGAGGAAAAAGAGAATATGGAGTTTCTGAAAGAACTCAACAAATTGACAACGCAGACGCACAAGCTAATTCATTGGTTATCTTCCTCGTTTCCTGTGGGGCTTAACACTTACGAGTGCTTTGATACGCTTATTAAGTCTAGAAACCTCAGATTGATCAATTTGTTGAAAAACTGCATCAATTCGCAACTGGAATATAAGACTGTGAAGAATTCCATTAAGGAATTGCTTTCGAAGTTAAGCGATCCCAAGACTTTGGATATGCGGGGGGAGAAGGCTTCGGCTACAACATCTGATATGGTTTCAAACATGAAGATCTTGCTCTACAGATCATCTAGTATTTTCTACAACAAGTCAAATGTCAAGGAGTTGATTAAGGTCTCACGTGAATCAAACTCCGAGTTTCTGTCCATTGCAGACACCCTCCTCAGCCAGGTCTCAGTCTTTTTTCCTGGTGTTTTCCAGAATCACTTGGATTCATTGACCAGCATTATCATGACGACAAAAGGCTCAGACTTGAATACGTCGTTCTTGCTGTCTTTCTATCACTTTGTGAAAAAATATCCAGAAAATATCCCAGACGAAGCCGATTTCCGTGAGGCTGTGATCCATATCTCAACAACTGAATGCCCTTCGAAGAGTAAGTACTGCCTCAAAATTATTGGATGCTACGAGGATAAGGAGTTAATAATTTCGAGAATCTTGGAAAACATTCTTCCTTTAGATGTGGCGCTGCCAAACTTTCCCATTCATCTCTCTATCTTAGCTGAAGTCTACAAGATAGATCCTCAGGCCCTTGCTCAACACTCTAAGGAAATCAACGACGTAATAATCGAGCAAGTGTTGAGAAGGAACAGACTCACCCTTACTGATGTCCAAGGATTGAAAAACACCACATGGATTAAAGATGATGAGTTGGAGAGCCACCCTCTCCTCCTTGAAAAATTGATCACTCTTCGTCTTGTTGTCAATAGGCTCCGAGGCTCAGCCAAGTTGGATACCGACAAACAATACCTCATAGCTGCAGCTGAGAAGCCGATCAAGCTTCTTTGCAGTATTATCACAAATCATGGAGAGATCACCAAGTCGGATATCACCACTCCACCTGCTTATAGGATGAGACTCCAGCTTGCTTGTGGGTTACTTCTCTTGAAGCTTGCAAAAATTCCAGACTTCAATTCTCTTATTGATAACAACACCATAATGAAGATGGGAACTTTGCTTCACCACGAGCAGGCAGAGGTGAGAAAAGGGTTTTTGACCAAATTGCAACATGGCCTTGTTCTGAACACAATATCCGACCGGTTTATTCCATTGCTTTTCTTAGTGGGCCACGAGCCAGAAAGGGACTTCAAATCTGACGCTCAAACGCGGATTCGGTCAATGCACAGGCGGATGGAAACAAAGAATGATACCCTCATCGAAAGATCTATCGTGAGGCTTATCTACTTCATTGCTCATGATGACCGTTTCGGTGGTCTTATTAGAGATGATACCGACCCCCAGAACAAGATCAAGGCGTATGCGTATGCGCTCAAGTATGTGTCTATGTTCTTGGACACGATCGCCAACGACATGAACGTCTCTTTATTGTACTACTTGGCCAGCAGAGTGAAGCAATATCGGGATGCAAGTTTGGATTCTTCGGTCTACGAAAGTGAGGTTTTGTTACCTTCGACATTGGCAATCTACCGAATTTCGGAATTGTTCCAACTTTCCATAAAAGAGTTGGCGGATTCCAAAGGTTGGAATATACAGACGTGGCCTGGAAAGATAAACCTCCCCAGTGATTTGTTTTCCCCAATGGCCAACTACGACGAGGCCCAAAGATTCATTTCAAAGGTGTACATTCCGGACGACCTCCAGATCGAGTTGCGTAAACTCTTAAAAAGAGCGCCTACTCACAAGCCAAACGCAAATGTCCAGAAGAAGCCTGCCAAAACAGTGAAGAGAAAGAAAGCAGCTCAAAAGAAGGCCACACCCAAAAAGCGAGCTCAAGTGGAACCTCAAGTCGCAACAAGAGCTAGCAAGCGAGCCAGAAAGCAAGTGAACTACCAGCTTCACTCTGATAATTCAGAGAGTGGAAGCGAATGGGGTTCAGATTCGCCTTTGGATGAATAATATAAAATGAAAATAAAATGAATGAATAACATGGATTGAATTTCCGCATTATCCCAGATGCAACTAATTTTCCATTCTTCTTAAGGTATTATAGCTGTTTCTTGTTTGAAGATCCTCGCCGAGAACCTGCAATCTGCTTGCAGCGCCAAATTTCATAGATATCCCATAATCAGCCCATTCGTGAGTGGCAAGCATGAGCAATTTCCTAGCTTGCTTCCCGTATTTCTTGCTAAAATTTTCTGCAGCAGCTTCCCACCAGTTACACACAATGAAATAATGTACGTCGCCAAGGAGCTCTTTGCTAGTGTTAAGCATTCGAGCCAAGAACAGCCAATGGAATTCCCAAGTCAAGATGGGCAGTCGAAGTGGATTCATGAATGTTGTGACCAGTGCCCATAGTGAAAGAATGCCCGCAACACGTTCCTCATACTTCACTTCGTTCTCC
The DNA here is from genome assembly GCA_002370245.1 of Metschnikowia sp. 04-226.1. Lineage (NCBI taxonomy): Eukaryota > Fungi > Ascomycota > Pichiomycetes > Serinales > Metschnikowiaceae > Metschnikowia > Metschnikowia sp. 04-226.1. The sequence continues at coordinate 223,324 of NLAD01000707.1, forward strand.
CACTTATCATCACCACCACGTTTCCACCCCATTCTCAACCGGCCATTTTCACTGTCAATAGTTCCGGTGTAGCCGATCACGAAGCAACACTTTTTGACGAGACGCGCCAGGAAGTATAAGTAAAAGTCAGGGTAATTAATCAACATACACGCAGCAATGAAAGCTAGGGGAACAGCAGCAGACGATTTAACTGTGACTTCTGTTTCGGCTTGCGAAACCAATGCCTTTGCAATGAAATTAAGAAGCCAATGATATGGCAAAGAGTTCAAGGGAACCGAATCCACGAGAGCACTAATTTCGTGATAAATGGACTCAGCCTGCCTTCTCGAGGTGGACAATTGACCAAGCTTCACATTAATCTTTCTCTTAATGGTGTTCATCTCTTTTTTTAGCGGCTTGTCCTGGTCAAGCCTATTAACAATGTTTCCCTTAATTTGCTTAATGTAGTCTTGGTGCTCGAGAAGAATTTTTTCAACCCGAGATTGCACAGTCATGCCTTGCTTGTTCTTTTTAGCATCTTCTTGTTGTCTAAGCTTTTGTTCTTCTTCAACACGTTTCTTTTCCTCTGCTGCTGCCTTGGCTTTTGCTATACGCTTCCTTTCTTCATCCTCTGCTTTCTTTTTAGCTTCCTCCGCTAGCCTTCTTTGTTCTTCTTCAGCCGCTTTGCGTTTTTTCTCTTCCAAAACCTTTTGTCTTTCTTCTTCAAGCTTTCGCAAACGTTCACGTTCACGTTCACGTTCTCGTTCTTCCTCTTCGGCCTTTCGCCTTAGAAACTCCACACAATCTTCGTATTCTGACTTCATGGTATCCAAGTCCTCCGCTAGCTGTTCTTTCAAAGCCTGCATTGAGAACATAGCCTGTTTCTTCGCCTGACGGGACATGTTGGACACAAGCTCAATATTCCGCATGCGCTTTTCCTTCATGTCATGTGTTTGGAGATTTTCCAATTTATGGAGAGAGTCATTGAAAGCAGCAAACACTGACTCCGGACATTTGCTTGGCTGCCTTCCAGTATTTGGCAGAGCCGGAATCACTTCCGTCTGCACTGGTGGCAGATGGAGGCCAAACCGCATTGTGTTAGAAGGTGGTCTAAGCTCGGCCTAATATTTTTTCTTTGCAAATCATGTATTGTATTGTTGAGGATGTACAGGTGTCACATCTAATCCAAGATATATATTGTATAAGCGAATGGGAAACAAAGAGATAGAGAAGAAGTTTGTTTCACTGATATTCAACAGTATTCTCAATCAGTAGATTTGCCTTTCAATATAAAATCCAGAGTTCTGAAGAAAACAGCAGAAAACCTAGAGCGCACCTTTTCTCAACCTTTTCTCACGTTTCGCACAGGTTTTTCTCACATCAACTTTTTCACACTTGAGGTAACAGACCGCCAGGATGAACAAGCAGTGGGTCCGGTTGTTTTCTAGCCACGGCGCCAAAGCCAAGTCATACTCCAGTGTGAGCCCCGTGCACCACTTGGTAGACATCAAAAAAGCTGCATTATCACCAAAGTACCAGCCGTTATTGTTATCCAAGGATGACATCGAGTCTGTGGGATACAAGCCAACGGAAATTTCCCAGGACAGACTTGCGGACCACTACAAACACACAGTGCAGAGTGACTTGCTTTTGCACTTCTATGAACACGATGCTGAAACGATTGTGGGCAAGAAGATGAGAGAATGGAAGCACGACTCGCCATACTCCTTGTACCGTACGTTGAAGAAGCCAAAAGGCACGGGCCGTGCTACCAAGGACATCAAGCCCATTAATTTTGACAACATCCCCGAGCTCACGGCGATCAAACTTAATTTATACTCCAAAGAGGCATTGGAATACCCTTGGCTCAACATATCAGCCAGATTGCAGTTGGCACAAATAACCAATAAAAAGCCAAAGCAGCTATACAACAGATCCAACATTCTTCCCTGGAAAGTCAGAGAGGGAAAGCCTTGTGGATGTAAAGTTGACTTGGAGGGTAGGGATATGACCCAGTTCTTGACGACCTTGACTGAGTTGGTTCTCCCAAGAATCAGAACCTTTCAAGGAATCAAAAGCACTTCTGGTGATGGCAATGGAAATATTTCTTTTGGTTTGGACCCTGAGGATGTCAAGTACTTCCCTGAAATTGAGAATTTCCAGGAGTTGTACCCAAACCTTTTTGGTTTCCATATAACTTTCGTGACCTCTGCCAGAACTGATGAGGCCGCTAGAACCTTGTTGAGTGCTTTAGGGATGCCATTTTATAACCTGTGATTGGTCATGTACATAGACAATTTAGATCGTCAATAGTGATTTTGAGTCGTAGTTAAAGTTGTTAGGAGCTTCGAGGAACTTCCAATACAAAAGCCAAAAAAAATAGTGTTGAAAGTGCATATATACGAAGCTTCTAAGTATGTTTTCCATGCATCCAATTTGCAGCGTTATTCCCCCTACCACAAGAAACTCGCACAGTATAGCTATCGCATACATGTCAATCAAGTCAGTGGTGCATGAGTATGAGATTCTTTACTCTACGCGAGTGGTGCAGAAAGAGAAAAGATGGAGTGATGGGAGATTGAAGTACTATGAGTTCAACCGCAAGATTGAGGTCCACAGCGACGACAATGTGCTCGTTGCAACCGAGTTCTACCCACATGAGTCAAGAAACCCTATCTCGAATGGGGCCTTCGCTGATGGAATGACGTTCAAGTTTCCCAGTGGAAAACTCATCGTTGAAGTGACCGGTTACATTGGCACTTTCGAGAGAGAAATTACGGTGAAAAGAGAAGCACCAGTCAAGCCTGAAGTTAATATTAAACTGGAGTTCCAGGACCTACTCTCTGCCCCGGAAAACTTTGGTAACCAGGCGAGACTGTCTGCACGTTCGTTAGGCCTCAAAAGCCTGCCATCAAGGCAAGGTGGATCTCCGGTGGCAAGCCTTGGAATTATCAAGGCTTGTCCTTTCAAGCCGGTGGGGCTCAGAAAAGTTAAGAGTAACAAAAGTCCGGGCAGGCCTGTGTCTGAACTAGAGGCGACGCTTCAGAGCTATGATCTGAAGCTAAAAAAAAGTGTCATCAGAGTACCTCCGGGTAGTAACAAATTGAGTATTCGCCTACAAAAAGAGTTAGGTCTTCGGCAGCCCTCGCTGGACACGGTTTAGATAAAGGCAGGAATGAGTAGCGGTTTGAGAAGCTTCGAAAAAGATAGCCAGTATGGCGGAATTAATGCAAAGAATGCAAAGAATGAAAGATAAGCGAGACATGACAGGAACGTCATGTCGGAGTTATGGCGGTGGAAGTCAGGCACACTCTGCAAGCAAAGATGCATTTTGGTATGTTTTCAAGCGAGTCAAAACCATATTGGAGCAACGCGGATTAACCCTGCCACAGCTTCGCCCGTCAAAAGGCCGCATCCTCATTTCTTTTACCGTCTGTGCCCCATTCCACCCGCATTATGCCCGTGCGAAAACGTGTTGAGTGTGGTTGCACGTGTGCCAATTTCATTTCGTGCGACGTCTCTTAATACGCCTTGGCATATATTGCAAATGATTCCCACGCTGCACGCCGCGCTTCCACACATTAAATAGCTACTTGGCTGCTCAGACCGTCCGCAACCCCACTTTTCCGCCTACCCCCAAATTCGGAGTACATAGCCTAGAATTCCAGCTTTATCGAGCTGATAAATGTCTGTTCGGGGCGATTGCTCATTTTAAAGCACCATCCAAGATTTGCTGTGCATCCTGCATTAATACTAGCACTAGTGACCAAGAATTTTTAGTAAGACGCACCACGCAGCTCGAGTTTCTGGCTAGCTTTTTTCTGCTTCTAAACTATCCATCAAAAGTCTGCTACACTCCATAGCTTCATCCGGCATTTATCCATACAGCCAAAAGTATCAAATCAGACCCTACTTCTTGCACCAGCATCATTCAATTCCCACAATCTTCTTTCCGGTTATCATATGGGTGTCTGTAACCTCATATGAGTGCAAGTCCATCATCTCATACACATATCATGACAGGCTCAGGATCTGTGACATCCCTAGAAAGCTCGGAGATTCCTCCCCGAATATCACCCTCCGTCCGGGCATCGCGGCTGCATAGACCAAAGGATTGTGATGATGATTCGAAGGTATCGATAGATCCGTTCTTGGCACAGTACATGAAACCTATCACGAAAAATAATCATGAGGTTTACTTTTCGGCCATAAAAAGGCTGCAACTCGTCCAAAGCTATGACTATTACCAGAAGTACCTCAATGTGCGGAAGATCGACTCAAGAGTTTCGCTCTGGCCGAAGCCGGAAGCTCCGGAAGCAGAGAAGCAGGCTTCTCCTCTCGTTCCAGCCGTTTCTCAAGATAAGAAAATCCCCGAGGTCTCTAAGAAAAGTCCTTTATCACAATCCAGGCGACGCCGGCAGACCAGCAGTGAATCCTCTACGCAGAATGTGCAGAAGAAAGCGCATCCTGAAGTCACTACCAAGGTGCTACCTTTGCAGTTCATAGAGTGCTCCCCCACAGACCTCATTGACATTATGACTAGGATGATACACTCTCTTATCACTTTGAACGATCGCAGCGTGCCACTCTCAGTGGCGAATCCCTCCAGAACGGACGCCGGTGAGATCACTCAAATAGAGAGTAAGAAGTTGCTTACAAGATATCACTCCAGGACTCCTCCCGCACTCTCCATCAGCACCTACTTGAACAGACTCACCAAGTTCAATCACTTCACCCAAACGACACTCCTCACCACCATCTACTACATTGATTTATTGTCCCACAACTTCCAGCCTTACTTCACGCTAAATTCATGGACAGTGCATAGATTCTTGTTGGTGGCCACAATGATTGCGCAAAAATCTCTTGAGGATTTCTTCTATACAAATGACCACTATGCCAAAGTCGGTGGAGTGGCATTGACGGAATTGAATTGCCTTGAGCTTGATTTCTTGCATCGTGTGGATTGGAAAGTCGTCCCCGTAAAACAAATCCTGCCCACGCAGACGTCCATCAAATACTCCAAAGAGGTGCTAGATCTATATTATAGACAGCTAATTGGTTTGATGGGCAAAAACGTGACCGAGCATAACAACACAGTTTATAGAATAGCAGACAACTAGTCTTTTAAGCATTTTGGGCCACACGTGTGTGTGTGTTCTTGCTTCGCGAGAAGTTCAAATACATAAAACGGAAATACAACATATTTTTATTTAATAGCAAATGGGAAACACACTAAGATAGTGTAGATTCATAGAATAGAAAGTTCATCAGGGTTCGTAAGATAAATGGTAAGTTCATCTCATCTTTGCATTCAAGTTTATCAAAAACCAGCTCACATCACTGGGGCTTGAGCAATTCGAACGAGCAACACAAGGTCTTATCAACACTCATGATTGCGCCATAGTTTTTGAAGTCCCCACAATAATTTGGAGCCAGAAAAACTGTAACCAACTTTCTCTTATTGAAAAATTCATAGCCATCCTCAACGACCATGTGGCCACGGACGATTAAGTCCATGTTAAAGTTCGATAGAAAGTAATCGACGTGCTTCTTACCAAAGCAATAAGAAACACCACGATCATTCTTCGGCCAATTATGGAGCGAAAAAGAACGGATCAGCGGGTCTGGATCGGACCATAGAAGGTCTGCTAGAAGACCCTTGTCAGGAATGTCAGTGGGCCTTTGGATTTGCTCAATTTGCTTGAGACTGAGAAGGTCCGGCGACAACCCGCCATGAATACAGAAGATCTTATCGTTGATTGTGGCAGCAATAGGCAAACTATTGAACACATCAATGAAGTTCTTCCACAACTTATGGGGGCCGGATATCACGGGTAAACGTCTTTTACACTCATCGTAAAAGCCGTAGATTTTCGTGATATTGGCTGATTCGTGATTGCCTCTCAACATGAAAAAATTCTCCGGATACTTGATTTTGTAACACAACAAAAGCAAGATTGATTCAAGTGACTTGTAACCTCGGTCCACGTAGTCACCTAAAAATAAGTAATTGGTGTAAGGAGGGTAACCACAAGAGTTAAAGATTCTGATCAAGTCATAGAATTGACCATGAATGTCCCCAACAATCTTGACTGGTGGTGAAAGCTTGAGAAGCGTAGGCTGGTCCAAGAAAATAGAACGAGACTTGGATAACACCGACTTTATCTCTTGACATGTGACTGGCAACTTGTCCTTGCTCCTCCTGCTACTTTTTTTCAGGCCTGTTTGACCGGCAGCGAGCAAACGATCAATAATGCTGTCTAAATCGAAATCGAGTTTCTTTGCCTGAGGAATCAAGGGCGGAGATAAGGACACAGAAGAATCAGGAGACTCGTCTTTTTTTGTTGCCTTCAAATAAGAGCTTTTCGGTATGGCCTTAGCTGCTGCGGCCTTTGGCTCTGGAGTAGATTCAGTAGAAGACTCTACGATAGGATCCAAAGATCCATCTGTGTGAGGGATAAAGGAGTTAACCGAGCCCTTCACGTAGTTCGGAGAGTTCGGTACAGAATAAACCGACAGGACCAGGCTAGTATCCTTTTCACTGGCAGTAAATAGAGGAGAAACCGACAAGTGGTCGCTTCTCTGACTGTCAGCAGAGGAGCCGTAAAAGTTTCCAGCCAAAGAATTTGGAGACATTTTCCACTTCGAAGGCGAGGCCTGCGGGAGGTTTTGACCACTATAAGATAAGGCAGCAGCAGAAGAAACATCAATATCTAAGTCCGAAGCATAAGAGTTACGGCGTCTTGAGCTGCTCTTGGCAGGAATAGATTTTGGGTTGGACTTGACATCCAAAGCCAGGGCTTGGGTGTCACTCAAAGAGAGATGACCTAAGGGTTTTGTTAAAGTGTGACTACCGTTTCCGGTAGGCCTAGATAGCGCCGACAGAGACGTCTCCTCCGAGTCAATGTCTCCGGCAACTAGTTCGGACGTTGCGCCCGAACTCTTCTTGTTCAGGATATTCGGTAGGGGGTCATTTTTGGACGGGTTATTTCCCATAGTAGTTAGTTTGGTAACGAAACAAGTATGCGGCCTTTGAATAGCTGGCGGAATCCACGAGTTCACAAGTATGAATGTGGACAGGGGTGCACTAGTAGTAAAGTAGCCGAGGGGAAATTTCTGATTACAAAGAACTGAGGATGTCGTGCTGAATCCAAGAACAGGGATGCGCGCCAGTGGCAGATAGGGGCCGAGAAAGGAGATGGGTCTTTCCAGTTCCACACGTGCGGCCTCACAATTACTGCACACGACACTGTGGAACGTTGTCACCTGCTGAGAATGTACACCTCCTGGCAATTCTTGCTGTGTATATAAATATATAGACTTTGGGGTAATACCCCTTTGGTCAAGGGGTGGCCAATGCCTTGTTTCCAATTTATGTGTTATTATGTTGTTTTATAATGTTGTTCCATTGGTGTGTATGTCTAAGCTCATTTACACTTTGGCTGTGCTCTGTCAAATCTGTATGAGAGGTAAACGACCACGAGTGAAATTAATAAAAGTTAAATCTAAAATCCTAAATTAAATGTAATTAAGAAACCAATATTTATGGTTTGGAATTTTGCAGATCATAGTTACTTGAAACATGTCAATTGACAGGCTATTACCAACCGTGATTGGCGGGCCTACTCCCACCGATCTGAGCTGTTCTACCTGTAATCGTGCATAATGGTGGGGGATTGCGCACCCACTCCTAAACCTTGCTCAGTGTTTCTAGAAGACTACTCACTCATGATCAGGAAATTCTCAACCATGACTAGAAAAATCCGCTCTGCTGGCTGCCTAATAATTGGGGATGAGGTTTTGAACGGGAAGATCCTAGACACCAATCTGTTTGAGTTTGCCAAGTTCTGTTTCAACGATCTAGCCATTCCTCTCAAGAAGACCATTGTTTGTGGGGATGACAAGGACGATATTATAAACTCCTTGCAAATCCTCCGTCGCGAAGACTGTGACTTCATTGTTACCAGCGGCGGGATTGGCTCTACTCACGATGATATTACCTACCAGTCTTTGGCCGAGGCCTTCCATGTGCCGTGTGCCCTAGACAACGAGACTGTGCAGAAGATGCACACGTTACGAGGGCTGTATTTGCAAGGATTGCAAAAGCCCCAAAGAGATGCATTTTACAGAATGGCCACTATCCCTCAGGAATCAGCAGAGGTCCCTGTACTGAAGCTTTTTGCGGATGAGAGCCTTTGGGTGCCTATTGTTGGCATCGATAATCAGGTGTACATTTTGCCCGGGGTCCCTCAATTGTTCAAGAGACTTTTGCAGGGATTGGGTGATACGGTTAAGAGTCGCGTGCTTGCCATGAATTATCGTCGATTCTTTGTAAAAACGACGAATAGTGAAAGCAGCTTGGCTCCGTTCTTAACCGACCTTCAGAATAAATGCAATGACAAGTATGGCTTGGGGAAAATGAAGCTCGGTTCTTACCCACACTTCAATTGGAAGATAGTGACCATCAGTATAATTGCTGATGAGTCTGTCAGTACCGAAGAGCACCGACTGGTGGTAGATGAGGTGATTGCAAATATCGGTGAAGGGGCACAAGAAATTTCGGCCACCGAGGAGGATGTCATGTCCACGCAAGATCCACCAGCAAAGATCTAGCTGAACGAAAAATAACTAAAATATTTATGTGTGTACGACTATATGACTATAATTTCTCTGCCAAAAGCTTGGTGACCTCGTCAACTGCTTGCTCAATGCCCTCTGGCTTATCTCCCATTCCTTGGACAACATTACCCTTTCCACCAGCCTTTCCACCGATGTACTCGCTCACAGCCTTGGCCAAAGCATTGGCATCCACGCCTTTGCTGATGGCTTCATCGGAAATGTAACAACCGTGAGCGACCTTCCCGGTAGAGCCAGTGATCAAATAAAGAGACTTAGTCTTTTCTTGCTTCTTCACAACGTTGATAGCCTCGGTGATAGCCTTGGCATTAGCGTCAATTGGGACGTGGGCAACAAAGAAAGGTTTTTTGGAAAGTGCCTCATCCTTCAACCAAGCGTTGACAACATCAAGAGTTTTCTTGGACTCCTCTTTTTGCTTAGCCTTCAAATTGTCCTTGATAGACTTGTCAATCTTGTTAAATTGTTCGTTCAACTTGATTTTGTCCAAAACGGAGATAGTGAGCTTCTTCAAGGCAACACCCAATTCCTTGGTCTTTTGTTCCTTCTCAGCACCATGTGCCAACTTCTCTGCTTTGGTCAATTCAGCCTCGAAGTCTTTGGCGATTCTTTGAACTTCATGGGCGTCATGGCCGGTCACAGCAACAATTCTTCTAACACCCTTGGCAATTCCAGACTCTTCAATAATGACCAAGTCTTTAATGTCTCCAGTCTTACCGGCGTGAGTACCTCCACAGAACTCAATGGAAAGCTTGTGCCATTCCTCGTTCTTTGGGGCGGCCAACAAGTCTTCTACTGGAACACCAATAGACACAACCCTCACAGGGTCTGGGTAAGTCTCACCGAAAACAGCTCTGACGCCGTTGATTTCCTTGGCTTTAGCCAAAGAAACTTCCTTGGCGAACACTCCCTTGTTGGCCTTGATATTGTCATTGACACAAGTCTCGACCTTCTCGACTTCTTTAGGAGAAAGGGCTTGCTTGAAAGAAAAATCGAATCTCAATTTCTCTGGTGCCACCAAAGAACCCTTTTGTTCAATACCATCTCCCAAGACTTCTCTCAAGGCCAAGTTCAAAACGTGGGTACCAGTGTGGTTATTTCTGATAGGCCATCTTCTCAACTCGTTGTATGTTGCAATGATCTCATCCTTCAAGTTTAAGGTACCCTCAGCCAAGGTACCCACATGAAGCACATAGCCAGCATATTGCTGAACGTTTTGTACATTGAATTCAGCAGATCCATCAATGACCAAACTTCCAGTGTCGTACTCCTGACCACCTTGCTCAGCATAGAATGGGGTCTTGTCCAAGATAACACCATACTGTTGTCCAACCTCGGAGACAGAGTCCACGAACTTAGAACCGTCGAATAAGGCAACAACTTTAGATGTGGTGTTGTCGCTAGCGTACTTGAATGAGTCGTCAGTTGGCTTCACAGCGTCGTTGGAGTCCAACTCAGACAATGCGTGAACATCCAACTTGATGGTGTTGTTAGCGGCCTTAGAGTTGGAAGCCTTCGAAGCTTCTCTAGAGGCAGCCTTGGCTTGTTCAAAGGCTTCCTCGTCGATCTTTAATCCAGCTTCTTCAGCCATCAATCTGGTCAAGTCAACAGGGAAGCCGTAGGTATCATACAATCTCCAAACAATGTTTCCAGGCAAGGTTTGCTCGGGGGTTTTCGAGCAGATGATTGCGTATTTCTCAAATAACTTCTCACCTCTCTCCAAAGTCTTGGCGAAAGAAACTTCTTCCTCAACCAAAATCTCCTTCAAGTCCTCGGAGCCCTTTTTGAGCTCTGGGAAAATATGAGAGTTCTCCTCAATAACAACATCCACCAATTGTTGGAAGAAAGAACCGATAGGGTAGTTCATGTATTTGCGGACGTAACGAGCACCTCTTCTCAAGATTCTTCTCAACACGTAACCTCTACCCTCGTTGTTTGGAATACCGCCATCACAGATAGCAAAGGTCAAGGTTCTAACGTGGTCAGCAATCACTCTGTAGGCAGTGTCAATACCGTCAAAATCCTCATCTCCGAATTTTCCGCTGTATGGTCTGACTCCAGTGATGTCTCTGATTTTCTCAAAGATAGGAGTGAACACGTCAGTGTCGTAGTTGGAGGAACGGTCTTGAAGGATGGACACCAAACGCTCGAATCCCATACCTGTGTCGATGTGCTTGCTTGGCAAGGGTTTCAAGCTGGAGTCGGCCTCTCTGTTGTATTGAATGAACACGATGTTCCAGATTTCCAACACGTTGGGGTCGTCCATGTTGACCAAAGAAGAGGCATTTCTTCCGCCAATTCTGTCGTAATGAATCTCCGAACAAGGACCACAAGGACCTTGGTCACCCATCTCCCAGAAGTTGTCTTCGGCGTTACCACTCAAAATGTGATCTTCAGGAACACCCACATCCAACCAGAACTGCTTAGCTTCCAAGTCAGGGGCCAAGCCATTCTTCTCGTCACCTTCAAAGTAGGTGACGTACATTCTGTTGGGGTCCAAGCCATAAACCTTTGTCAACAAGTTCCAGGCGTAAGAGATGGCCTCCTTCTTGAAGTAGTCACCGAAGGACCAGTTTCCCAACATCTCGAAGAAGGTGTGGTGGTAGGAGTCCTTTCCCACGTCATCCAAGTCATTGTGCTTACCTCCAGCTCTGATACACTTCTGGGAGTTGACAGCGCTCTTCAAGGCGGCGAAGTCTGACGATGGCTCCACAGTCCCCAAGAAGATGGGTTTGTACTGATTCATACCAGCATTGGCAAAGAGTAAGGTGGGGTCATTGTGGGGCACCACTGACGACGACGGAACGTAGGTGTGGTTGAGGTCTTTAAAATACTCAAGAAACGTGGCTCTCACTTTATTGGCGGGCCAATTTTGAACGGTAGACATGGTTTTCTTTCGAGTTATCGTCCTTAGCATGGACCAAGTACGTAGATTCGCGAAGGATTTTTTCCCTGGAGACAGGGCTCACCTTCGATCGCGACCGTTGATTAGCACCACTGTCTTGCAAGATAATGAGAGATCATTAATGGTTCTAAAATGTGAAGGTCAAAATACAATGGCAAAAAAAGACAAGTAGAATAGGAAAACAAGAGCATTTATACGTGACGGATAGTAAACCCAGTCCAACTGGAAGCACAGAATCTAGATCTAGTCCACATACAGGACAAGTGACCCGGGCTGATAACCATAATCATAATTAGAAATCTGAAAAATGTGGAAATAACATTTAAGGCTTGCTTGCTTAATCTTGCCAACCGTGATAGTAAAACTTTATTAGTAAACACCACACCTCATGACCCATTAATGAGCCGCATTGTCTTGTGAAAACCTGGACATCCCCACTACGAATCTGAAAAAAAATCTGGAGTGCACCCAGTGGATGCATTCAAGTCGATGACTCACATCCTGGAAGACTTGATGGATTGACGAAAGTTTAGCTCTGGCAAAAAGGTTTTTTCATGTGTGGGTAAGAATTGATGAGTTGGACTCTTTGTTCTGCCCGTAAAGTATGCTATAGCCGTATGCTGGAGGTGCTATAGACGTGCTCTAGTCGTCCTGTGAGGTGTGCATAGATCGGTAGGCTTATGCGAAGGTTTATTTGCTCATTGTATGGGAAACGGGACCTTTTCTTCATATGATAAGCGTTCTCCCAACTCTGCTCTGCAATGATCCTAATAAATGAGACCAAATACTCTTGCCTGGAGTGCATTAGGGGGCACCGTTCTAGTCTCTGCCGACATCACATGCGGCCCCTACTCCAAGTGCGTTCCAAAGGAAGACCAAACATACTATTTCCAGAGGGAAACAAGGACTATAGAATAGCCGTGTTCGCCCAGGAGATTGAGAAGGAATCCGACGTGAAGACAAAATGCAAAGACACTCCGGTGATTATCTTAAAGACTTCAGAGAAACATGTCATCAACTTAAATAACGGTCAGATAATGGGGCCTTATGTTGCCAACAACGATGCTGCGTTGCAAAGAACAGTGGGTCCTCAGGATTTTGTAAATTCCACCTCATGTTGTCCCAGTGGATCTTCACGGGTGAAGAAGGGTTGTGAATGTAACAAGGGCAAGGTACTGAAGAAGAAGATTTTGCGGTCATTCCTTGATAAGCGGTTCGCTGCAAAGGAAGCTCAAGTCGGTCGTACATCAAACCCCACATTCACAGCAGACAAAACTATGATGAGCTCCAAGTTCCAAGAAGCTTTGAATTTTCCGCATGAGTCCATCCCCGAAGCTTCAATAAAAAGTGAGTGTTCAAGCCAAAACCAAGTCAAAGGCGGCTGCTGCAGCTCCAAAACTGGCCCTGAAATCAAGAGTTCACAGTCTTTTCCCCAACAATTGCTCAATATCGGCAGCCAAAATTTCCCTTCCTTCTTGGACCCTGCTCTTGATATCCCAACGCTCAACTGTGGCATTTTGAAGCAAGACCAACAGTCACCCCTCCTTGACACCAACCTTAACAATGAGTATCAAGAGTTTCATGCCATTGCAGTGCCATCATGCTCCATTCCAGGGACTTGCAGTTGCCTGTCAGATTGCAGCTGTCCATCATGCGTGGTACACCAGTCCCCCAAAAAGGAGCATCCATATTCACTCGAAATGCTCAACAATGACTCACAATACGGGTCCAATCTCATACTTACTCTGGGGACTCAAGCCAAAAACTCAGACCCAGTCACGAGAGACATAGACTCGTATACCTCATATTTATCTCGCATCATCGGGTGCAACGTCAATGATCCCTCTCACGGTGACCCGGACAACGAAGGGCTGGACTCCACGGCTTCACCCGTGCAGCAGCTCAAGTGCTCTTGCGCGGAAAATTCGTGTCTCTGTTCAAATTGTGAAACCCACGGCATTATCAATGGGTACCGGTTGGATGACATTTTCGGCACGCATGGCTTACAAGGATGAGGAGGGCCGGTGTTCATTTTCGTACTGAAAAAACACCCACCGTAGCTACAGAAGGTCAAATCCGATACCCACAAAGCAATTGCTTACGTAGACTCATAGTAAGATACTGTATGTTTTCATACTCCGTGGTTGGCACTTCTATTGTTCATCCAATCTTGCCTTGCGCAGCTGCACGATCGTAGGTCCCGTGATGTTCTTTGCTCACTACCCGTTCTACACACCCCTACCTTTCTATCATTTTTCTCACGTACCTCAGGTGCACTATCCTACAACACCTTAACGCATCCATCACCCCGAAGCGAGCTGGTTCATCAAGTGCTGAGGAGACCCCGAAAATGTCGTACTCAGATCCTGAAAAAGATAGAGACATCCACGTGATCAACCGTGACTCTGCGGAGTATTCCAACCCAGACCCTCTAGACACCCCAAGCTTCATCCACTCGCTAGATTTTCCCACGCCCAACGACAATGAACCTCTGGTGACCGACTATTGGAGTGCAGACCCGGCGGCAAAGCTGGTCAATCCTGCAGGCATGCTCCCCAATCAAGCGGACGATTTCCAAGTTCCTTCCAATTTCAATGCCCATGCCGACTTTCCCGGTAAAAGCGAATACACTGACCCAACCAAGCAGGAGAGCGAGTTCAATGGCACGCTTACCAAAATCATTCCCACTCAGCTTCCGCCGCTACCCCAACTTTCAGAGCCAGTCATCCCAAGTACTAACCCCAACCCCACAGACAACTTGTCAGAATACTTACAGAGTTTTGCCAGTGCTCGACATCAACCTCTCATCACCAGCGGCAAGAAGAAGAAGGAGCCGCAGGGCCCGAAAACTAGACCTGCTTTTGTCATGAAAATATGGTCCATGGTAAACGACCCTACCAACCACGACTATATACGATGGAATGATGATGGTGAAACATTTCAGGTGGTCCATCGCGAAGACTTCATGAAGAATATCTTGCCCAAGTACTTCAAGCACAACAACTTTGCTTCGTTCGTACGTCAGTTGAACATGTATGGCTGGCACAAGATCCAGGATGTGAATAGTGGGTCTTTGAAGGATGATAGAAATCAAGATGAGATTTTGCAGTTCAAGAACCCGTTTTTTATACGAGGAAGGGAAGACTTACTTGATAACATTGTGCGGAATAAGACAGGAAGCTCGGAGGAGATCCCGGATCCAAACCAATTGAATTACCACCTAGTTATGGGCGAGCTTGACCTGATCAAAATGAATCAATTGGCCATTCTAGAGGATATGCGCAGAATGAGAAAAGACAATCAATTACTATGGACGGAAAGCATAACGGCACGAGAACGATATCAAACCCAGACTCAAACGCTCGAGAAGATCATGAAATTTCTCGCGGCTGTCTACGGTAACTCCGCCGCTGGTAAGATATTCGAGGTCGAAGATAGTGGTTACAACAACAACCAAGTCTCTGCTTTCAACGGGGCCCCAGCTCTGCCGAACTTCAACCAAACTCCTGTTGCTCTACAGAAGCCAAGGTTGATGCTTATGGACCAAGCTCACCAGCCAAAGCAAAATTCTGCAGCTGGCTCGCCTTCCAACTTGTCCACGGGCAAAGAATCAATTGAGGAGATTGTGCGCAATTCCTCGGACTTGAAGAACTCAGATCCTAATTCTCCTGCGTCTAGAATGTATCAGCAGTACATGAACCCTGACGAAACCAGTGAAGCGCCTTCGCCAAGTCAGTTTTTCCCCGAGTTAAACAATGCATTCAACCAACAGCAATTCCAAGCCAAGCCTCCCAATGCCAATACTTTTGGCAAATCTGAAAACCTGCTCCACGGCCTTGAACAGAATATTTATAAACAAGGACAGGCTTTACTGCAGGTACAGGACTGGATTCAGACGCTAGCTAGCAGGCAGCAGCAGCAGCAAGACCAGCTTCAGCAACAGCAAATGAAAAGACTGGATGGTCTGCCTGACCTGAATCGCCTAGATGACTTTGATGTGAATGAGTTCTTAAACAACAATTCAGCTCAGACACCAAACTACAGTACTGGAAACGAGACCCCAGAATCACGAAATCCCAATAAGCGTGTCTTAACTGAAATCAAGGACGACACATCAAGACTGAAGAAGAGAAAGAATTGAGTTATTTATGGCTATCTTTATGCATTAATTACGAAGGGTATTCAAGATCTTTTGGAGAACGTAAAGGCAACGTCATCGTCATCATCGTCATCATCATCACCGCCATTCATATTAATATCAAACCCTCCATTTGGTTGAAACTCGTGAGGCTTTTGGGTATCTTGCACCTGGTTACGAGAAGTCATCAGAAACTCAACAAACTCATCTTCGGAACCTTCTTCTGCGACAAACAATTGACTTGACTGGGGCTGAAATCCCTTCACTGTTGGCATTTCTCCCGAAAAGTCGTTATCACGCTCTTGAATGGGACGAACCAAGGGTTTGGGCCGCTGATTATTGAATATCACGTGGTTTTCGTCGTTCTGAAGACTAATGTAAGTCCTTGTGACGAAGTTTGGAGTTTTCCCGTTCTTCTTGAATGTCTTGAAGTTCTTCCGTCCTTTATATAGTGGATTGAAAGAATTCAGTTCTTGCGGTGTTCCTTTCGACGGATTCAAGCGGAAAACCTCGATTTTGCAAGAAGGTATCTTCTTATCGAGATCTGTATCTTTTGTCTCTTCCTTCACCTCACTTAAGGCCAGCTTTTTAGTGGACATGACTGCTTCAGCAAAAGATTTCTGCGGCACAATCTTGCCTGCTTTATCATCTTTGCTGGTTCTAATAAAGACACTTTCGTTTGTAGTTTCTGTACTCGGGGAGGTCGTTCGAGATTCGTCTGCCATAACATCTGTAATAGTATCCGTCTTTGATTTCACGGGCTCTTCATGTTCGGCAGAGGTGTCGTGGCCTTTAGTTCCTTTATTAGGGTGACTGATCAGGGTAACCTCGTTCGGCCCAACTAAGAATTCGCCCAAGCCCGTATTTCTTGAGGCATCTGGTACATCTTCTTTTGAAACACTCAGTGGTACATCTTCTTCCGAGACTCTATTTTCGTACTCAGGCGACGAAACTAGAGTAGCATCTAGACTGGGTTGTTCGGGCACTGCAGTTTCCGGAGCCAAGGAGGAAGATATTGGTGTGAACAGAAAGAAATCAGTATCAGAAACCCTCTCAATTTTGCGTCTAACTCTGCGTTGCTTTCTGAGGCTTTCGTCAGGTAAAGCTCGCTTCTCCGGAATAAATAGCTTGTCTGTTTCGAATTGCTTCAAAAGACTTGTATCAACTGTGGTCACCGCTTGCCATAAAGTTTCCTGACTATTGATGTCATTTCCAAAGAGCACAGTGTCTTGTTTATCAGAAGCAGTAAATACTAGCACTTTTGGGTAAGACTTGAGTTTGTCCCTCATAGCTTCCACACCATCAGATCCCATTATAAGGTCTTTTGCACCCAAACAAGAGAGCCAGGTCTTGAGTCTTGTGACCGACTTTGGGGCCGCATTACCAGGATCTAGAACAACAATTTTTTTATCAAGCATCTTGCTTCGTCTTGAATCGGGAATGGAAAACATATTCTCTGTCTGAAGATATAGGTCCAGTTTAGGCTCGAAGAACCAATTCGTCACATCGCTCAAGTGGGCAGTAATGTAGTCACACCAAACCTCGGAGACAATAGGTATAGCCCTCAGCATAGCAATCTGGAGATTATAATCCACATGAGCAGTCAAGGCCAAATAATGCAGCGCTAGCATGGGGTCTGTGGTGGTCCTGAGATCGATTCCCTGGGCCACCATATCCGAAACCTTCAGCACCAAGGGACTTTCTTGGACCATCTCATTATACTGCACCCTTTTGGAGAAGACAGCAAGCGTCACAGGAACCCAGGCAATTCGAATTTTGATTTTCTCCGACTGGTTTGCATTGACCATGAGAAGTAGTTCGTCTTCGTGGAATATCTTCTCGAAAGTCTGGGAGTCCTTACTGGCAAGCTTATAGACCAGGCCATTTATTTTGGTAGTGCATCGAGACTCGATAACAATAGACAACGGAGATTTCTGGGGCTGTTTATAAGACTCAACCCGGCCCACCTTCACGGTGATATAAACCTTGGGCACTTTCAAGTCGCCAATGTAGAGAGCATTGGGGTCATGGCGATACTCATGGCTTCTTCCTACCTTAAGCGAGGACCCGCTCCGGAAAACATGATGTGTTTCTGAAGTTAGTATGGCACTTGGTTCAATATTTATTGTAACGTACCCTTATCATTGTAGGCCAAGGTTAGAATCCACATGGTAGTGTAGGATCCACATTGCAAGTAGGATGCAGAGTGAGATCCAAGGCGCGCTACTTATTGAGGGCCTACTATACCAAGAAAATGGCTTCATATCTAGCATGTCACTCTACGACTGAATACCACGTTTTTATACATTATCTATGATGCTTAAGGCTTGACCACTCTTCCAGCGTTCTTGGCTGAGCGCTTGACTCGGCGGGTACCAATGAGTGTACTGACGGTCTGTTCATCAGTCAACTCCAACAATGCTTTGGTGAGCACATCGTCCTTAGGCTCCTCCACGGCAGTCTCCTGAGGAACATTCTCGAGCACGTCGGAGTCGTCATATATTCTTTCGGTGTAGAAAAGAGGCAACACGGGCGAGTCCTGGAGCTTGAGACCCACCGAAATCAAGGCCGAAGAGTCAAAGTACTTCAACACAGCAATTATGTTGGCAAGGATATCGTCCTGGGAAAACGACAGGCTGAGAGAGGCCACTTTGATGGTGATCTCCTTGGAAAATGGAGGCAAGAATGAGGCCGACGACAAGGCCTTGTTGATGGTGCTTTGGAGTCCGGCCAACGAGAACTCTTTCTTGTTGTCAGCTTTAGTGGCACGCACGATTCTGGGGAACTTCTCGCTCATGTAGAAGGCCTTACCCAAATACGTTGGCAACGAGCCTAAGAGAGCATCGTCCACCACAAAAAAGTCGTATTCACTGATAAGTTCTTCACGCTTCTCGGATGGGTTGTACACCGTCTTGATGTCGTTGAAAGGCACGACTTTGGCCAACGTGGGGATTTTGCTGTCTTCAATAGCGTTCAAGATCTCCTCAGTGATGAAGTTGTCTCTGATGATTAAACAGGTTTTGAGGTTGTCTTGGTTATAGATGGACTTGGGCAATGGGATGCTTTTAGGCTTGAAGCCTGCTCTGTGCGAGTAAAGTTTCTTGAAACTGAAGCTTAGGTATAAATCCAGCTTGGAAGCGTCCTCTTCATCCTCATCGGCAAACAAATCGGACTTTTCGTTTTGCTTGGGCTCGGCCCTGCGCTCGGTGAACTTTTTTAACTCCTCGATGGCCTTGATGGTCTGAGCATCCGAGACATAGTCGGAGGATCCGTTTTTGGGTTCGGTGGATCCGACTTGTCCATTGGACGATTTGGCTTTGGCCTGTGTGGATGTTTTAGCCATTGTGGTATGATACTGGGTAGCTGATGAGTAGGCTCATCGCAGTGAAAAAAACCCGGAGGTGGTACTGCAGGCAGCCTGGATGTGCGAGAAGCGACCCAGATATATTTAACTGTCAAGTAAGAGAGGGAGAAATATAGGGGAAAATTATTGTAAGTGATTCGTTAGAAAATAAAAAATATCGTAAGCGATTGTATTAGAAAAGAAATGTTAGTTTAATGGAGGAGGAATGGCTGTTTTTGGAATCACACGCTTTGTGGAGTCTCGGTTCCTCACTTTATCTAAGATGATCGCTGGTACCCCATTGTTGATATTCTCGAACAACACCTCCGGCTGTTTCGAAATGTCCACGTACCCTTCTGCTGCGTCCTCTTCCGCCTGGGATTCGGACTCGCTGCTGTCGTCGTCTTGAAATTTGCGTACCTGTGAACTGTCAAAGCCACCCAATCTGTCCCAGAGAAGATGCGACAACTCTGACGGAGAGTAGACCGACTTTTTATTGGGCCCCTCCTCGGCCTTGTCGAAGTCATTCCATTCACCGTGAGGCGATAATGGCGGCAGGATGAGGAACCGTCGACTGCCGTCTTCCAGAGGCAACTCTAGGAACTCTGTGTCTTGAGACTGGAGTGCCCACAGACCATCGTCCAAAAGTTTCAGTGTATTGTCCCGCATGCTGTATGAAATCCTGGCCTTCAGACCTAAACACTCTTGTAAGTAATCACGGAGAATTGTAGCTACCAGGCTGGAAATGCAGATGATGATGATACGGCCAAACTTGGGAAGTGACACTAGCTCCACGTTGAAGTGCCGTTTGGAGATCAACTCCACCAACTTGCCTGTATCGTTTAGTAGCTCGGGATCTAGCTTGGTAAGTATAAGCGAATTTGCTGGCTGTCTCATGATCATTGTCTTTGAACCCTGTATTGGGAGTATCACTTGTGTGGTATTGTTTGGTGAGGGTAGGCCAGTTGTAGCTGCGCCTTTGCCGCAATTGCGCGTCAGATATAGTCTGCGCACACCCGGAGCGCCATTGCAACCGATAAGCCTAGACAGAAGTACGCCAAGCACTTTCGGATAGTCTTCAGACACAGTACAATTACCAATATCGGTACAAGTGCACCAAGGAGCTTGATACTCCAAGTGAACAGCTGAAAAACCGAAAACAAAGACGTAAAGCCTAGAGTTTCCACATTCGTCACTACGTCCTGCAAGCTTGCAACCTGAGCCTCTAGACCCCTCAGTACCAGCATCAACGATTGTAGGTTTTGCTCCACAACTTCTTTCACCTCAAATTGTGCGGATAGAGCGGCTTCTTTGATAACATCCTGGAGATGGGAAAATTCGTCTTGGGCTTGGGAGAGGTATCCTTTGGCAACTTGACCCACGTGAGACTCCATCATCTGAAATGTTCCAGCGATGTCCATGTCGAGGTTATCTAAAACAAGAGCCACGTTTTGACTTTTTGCCAAAGCTGATCCAAGCGTAAATTCCATTTCCTGTTGGAATCGAGAAGAAAGCAGGCCCATCTGCCGCACGTGATCGTCGAAGAGTGATGACTGCTTTGCCGATATTGCCTCTTCCTTGTCGGCCCACAACTCAACCTGTTTTTCTGTGTTGTCAGACATTTTTTGGAAAATTTCCATGGCTTCAGTAGAACCGGTGTCCAAATTATCAAAGAAACTCTCTGCGCGAGCCTGAGCAGTATCCCAAGTTTCCCAAGAAGAATCCATCATCAGTGCCATTTTCTCCATTAAATCCTCTAAATTCCGTTCAAAGAGATCCACACGAGCCTGCATGTTTGAAATAGCTTGCAATGTAACATTGAGCTTGGAGGTCGCCTCGTGTGAGAATGTTTCTGAATTTTTGTAGCTTGCACTTGCAGACTCAAAGAACTGTGAAAATAACTCCGTGACATTAAAAAAAAGATCCAATATGTGGGATTTTATAAATGGAGCTGCCTCTTCGTGACATGCGCTACGAAGTTTCCGCCAATTCCCGGAATACGTTGTCCAAAGCTGTGAAGTGGCCCGGAAGTCTTGGACGCACTGACTGTAGGATTCCTGAGAGTTTAACAATTTGCAGCTTTCAGGGTACTCCACTCTGGCTGCGCGGAACTCACACACCGATAGACGCACGGCCAGCCGAAGTCTAATCAGGGGCTCCACATTATCGGGACCTTTTTTGGAGCATTCCTCCAAGTACTCAACTACAGCATCTTGCGTGCAGAGAGAATCTTCAAAGTATTCTGTGTTGGGGAGATTAAGTGCCCCGGCTCCACTTACATGAGAGAGGTGCGCAGCAGTAGCGAAAGAAATGTAGAGGAAAATCAAAAACATCTAGCGATGCAGAGAGGAAAAAGGGGCCTTCTTATATTTTTTCTTTCTCTCGTACCATTGCGGTGCGTCTGTGTTTTTTAATGGAAATGGTGCTTTTTTGCATATTCTCTCTTCATCTGCAGATACCCTGTTTCATGTGAGATGAGACTGTTTCAGACATGCGCACTGAAACAGCATTTTTTGCGATTCAGCGTCTCGATACACCAGACCCATGGCCGTTCAGCTTATGCATGCAACCCGGACCGTTTTCGGTAAAGCACCAGGTCGCTTTTCTAGGCGTTACTCCTTGGCGGCCAATCCTTTTACAACCACCAGCAATTACTCTCAATTTCAATTAGATGAACAGGTTCTACAAGAGGACTTGGCAGCTATACCTCCATCTCCAAAGCATCGCCCGGAACTACATATCTACAGCAACATCGTCAAGCCACAGGATGCTTGTGACTTGTTCTTTAAACCCGAAATCAACGATATTGTCGTCACTTCATTGGCAAAGTCATGTGCCATTCATGGAGATTCCCAATACAAGGTAGTGTCGAAAAGTACCATAAGTGACTCCAATTTTGTATTTGCCAATATTGCAATAAATTGGATGAATGATTTCAAGGCAGTAATTTATCCCCTTAATGATGTTTCAGACAGAAAAGCTTTTTTGTCGTATAGTAATGCGGCTCTGGAGAAGCAGGTGTTGGAAGTGTTTGATGAACATGTGGCTTCTTCTGCGGAATCCTTGACGTCTTTCTTTGCTCAAGTTGCAGAAAAAGATATCCTGCTTGATGTGGTCACTAAGGTATTGCTCCCTCGCCTCAAGACTGCCTCGGAATATGAACTACTCATTGATCATCTCAACCTGCATTTCCTTGAACTCAGTCCTCGGACACTTAAAGAATTCTTGGCTGTGATGCTAGAGGACTTATCTTCAAACGCTACTTTGGAGCGTGTGGAAAAATTCGAGGAGTTTTTCACCGATAAGTTGATGCTGATTAATCCAAATCTTTTGAAAGAACTTGATCCTGCAACCCTAGCGCAGTTGGCATATGTGACCACTTCTTCTTCCACGCTTTCGACTTCGAGCCAGGCTCTTTCTCTTATGGTGGATACTTACAAAGCTGCGCCTCCTAAACCAGTCTATGAGTTATTCATGTCTAGATTTCGAAAACTCGCCATGAAGGAGAATTTCTCGCGGGAGAAGATTTTAAAAGACCTCTCTCCGGTCAAATCTATCATACATCACTACGGTATGTCGCTGACGTCCTTTGATTTCTTGATGAGCTACGCAATCATGAACTCTCAGGATTTATCTATTTTCGTCAAATTTGCTAAGCAAACATCCCCCGTTGTACTTTCGCAAAGGGCGCAAGAAGTCGTGGCCAAACTCGCAAGTCTCCAGCTGAAAGAGAGCAAATCTCCAGTGGTGAAGGAGCTCCAAAAGAGCCAGCTAAGCCGACTTCTTTCCCAAGCCGTCGGTCCGCAAGAGTTATAAACCCTGAGTGTCGTCTATTCGCTTGCAACTATTTACACATCAGTTCATGCGACGCGTTTGAAAAGAGTCCCGCTCTTGATAGATGCTGAGTGTTTCCATTTCAATGACCATATTCTCGGATTCGCCATAATAGGTTGAACCAATGGTTTGATGGCCATCGTCCACACGTCCACTCAGAAATCCATTCGTGTATATATAAATCCCGTCGTCGGAGCCACTATCGTCCATTTCTGTTAAGTTGTGGGAACGAGACCTCATGGAGTTGGCGGGAAAGAGCTCTTCGTCGATGTGCCTTCTTGACAGAATCGAGCGTTTGATAAAACAAGTCAATGACGCAATCAATGCCATCAACAGAACGGGGAGTAGTTGGATCCAGCCCAATACACTCAATTCAGGAACGAAAAGAAGAATGTCCACCAAAAACGCCATGAGGTTCAATATAAATGATGACACAGCAGAAAGAAGCATGACATTCAAGTACATGGTCCAGTCCCTTCGTTTGGAATGACCCTGGCTCGACCTTTTGGGGGACTCCGTCTGTGGGGATGAGTTGTCTGGCAGCTTGGACAAGATGGCCCGCTGGATTCGCTTTAGTAGCTTCCCATTGCATTTCGGGTCGTCCAAATATTCTAGAACAAGAATAAATGCACATTCAAGCATTAATAGCCCCGTGATCACGAACGCAACAACGTGCACCACCAATAGCTTGGAGATGAAATGTGCTGCTGAAGAAGGTAGGCGGATGGACTCCATCGAATCTGGAGACACGCCTGAATTGTTCCAATAGTCGTAGTTCGGGTTAAGAGAGTACCCTATTTTGGGAGACGAGCATGTCCGCAGCACGGTATCACACACACCAAACACACCAAAGGTTATATTCTTGTATTGGGATAGAAACAACGAGTTGTGATCTTTCAAACCGGTAATTGGAACTGAAATGACCGGCAATATCTGAACGCACCACGACACGAGCGATATGAGCCCTATTAGAATGATTCCTGAATGCATTATGGAGTCGGTTTACTCATATATATAGTGCAAGGCGATGATTTTTTGTAGATGCAGTACAGCCTTGGATCTTGGGAAAACAAGCTTCGGCTTTAGTAGATAGAACCTCCTGTTATGATTATAAGGGCTTCTGTCGGATGTTTTTGGTGATGTTAATCAATAAGTATGCACACTGCGCATTGTTAATTCTGTTCGGTGCAGACGCTACTGCAGAGATCGACCAAGTGGGTTTAAAACCGATTTGATTCCAAAACAAGGTTAAAAGGGGTGCCAAAATGACAAAAATGTCCCTTTAGAATAAGTAATTTTTTTTTGACGAAAATTCATTTCCCATCTTGTGTTGTTGGCCCTCTGAAGCTTCTGATGGTTGCAAGCTACAAGTCCAGCTCACGTGCTCGCACGAACTACATGGTGCATGTCAAGACATTTGCTAGTATAAGCGTAGTCATTTTGCTCGCTATCTACATCCCCCGAATCAGCTCTTATTGCAAGGTTCGATTTTTGCATCATCTTGAAATGTCCCACCCATACGAACAAGAATTGAGGGTTGCCTCCTTGGCGGTCAAGAGGGCCTCTGTCTTGACCAAGAAGTTGAGTGACTCCATTGCCACTACCAAGAAATCAGGCACGGAAATCAAAGACGACAAGTCTCCAGTGACCATTGGCGACTATGCATCCCAGGCACTCATCAACCATGCCATTCACATTAATTTCCCGGACGATAAGATCGTGGGAGAAGAGGACGCTGACACTTTGCGCAAGCCCACCGACGAGGGTAGAACCTTGAGCTCCAAGATCCTTGAAATCCTCCAAGATTGTCAGAAAGAAACTGGAGCATCCACTCCTGTATTGGGCTCGCTTGATAGTCTTGATAAGATCTACGATAGTGTGGATTTGGGCAACTACGAAGGTGGAAACAAGGGCCGTTTCTGGGCTTTGGACCCAATTGACGGAACCAAGGGTTTCTTGAGAGGCGACCAGTTTGCTGTGTGCTTGGCTTTGATTGAGAACGGTGAAGTTGTTTTGGGTGTCATTGGATGCCCCAACTTGGCTGAGGATATCGTCTCGAATGATGAACAAACCGGCATCAAGGGTGGCTTGTACTCTGCAGTTAAAGGCCTTGGCTCTTTTTACACTCCACTCTTTGACACTTCGGACTTCAAGCCTTTATCCCAACAACAGAAAATCCAGATGAACCAGGAATCTTCGCCTGCTAAGTTGAAGGTGGTTGAAGGTGTTGAAAAAGGCCACTCGTCACACTCAACGCAAAGCCAAATCAAGGCATCTTTGGGTTTTGATGAGTCTACGGTGGCTCAGCAAACGGTCAACTTGGACTCTCAGGTTAAATACTGTGTTCTTGCAAAGGGCCAGGCTGATATTTATTTGCGCTTGCCAATCAGTGACACTTACAGGGAGAAGATCTGGGACCATGCTGCAGGAAACATCTTGATTTACGAGAGCGGAGGCCAAGTTGGTGACATCACAGGCACAGAGTTAGATTTTGGAAAGGGAAGATACTTGCAATCCAAGGGTGTTATTGCTGCCAACAAGAAGGTGTTTTCGAAGGTGATTGACTCGGTGAAAGAGGTTCTCTCAAAGTAGTTAAAGATTAGGTACAAGTTCATTTCTATATACAGATTATTCCACCTCTGGATTATTGAGTGACCTCCACAACATGGTAGTTTTGCTTCCCAGCTCTCACTAGAAGTAATTTGTTCTCAAATAAATGATGATCTTTATCGAACAACACCACATCCTCGGGGTCTATGAACTGATTTCTGTCGATACCCAAATATACTCCGCCGGCTTTAATAAGGTTTTTCATCTCGCTCTTCGATTTCTTCATCACTTTGGCCAAAAGAGAGCTCATTCTGATTTCCTCAGGGTTGCGGAATTCAGAAAGACTGATCCGAGACAAAATGCCCGACTTTTGGAACTTCTGTAGCAATTTGTCTGCCGTCACATCATCGTCAAACGGTTGGTCTGGCGTTGGGAATAGAAAGCCAGTGATGTATGCCATCTCGTCACCAATTCCAGGCCCATGCACTAGATCCACCACCTCACGTGCAAGCACTCTCTGGGCAATTCTCAAGCCAGGGTCCTTTTCGTGGCGGACCAAAACGAGCTCGTCAATTGATGCAAGAGAAAGCAAGGTAAATGTTTTCAACAACTTGTGCACCATGTCGTCTTGAGTATTGATGAAATATTGGTATAATTGGAACGGAGACGTTAGTTCGCTGTCGACAAAAACGGCGTTACCCGCAGATTTTCCAAACTTTTGACCGCTTGGAGTCGTCATTAATGGCACGGTCATACCATAAGCGGCCTGGGATTCCTTTTTGGATCCTTTCAGCAAACGAGATATCAAATCCGTGCCTGCTGTTATGTTTCCCCATTGGTCATTGCCACCAACTTGGATTCTGACGTTGTGGTTGTTGAAAAGGTGCCAGAAGTCATACGCTTGTAGCACTTGGTAAGTGAACTCGTTAAAGCCAAGTCCCCCTTGAGCCAGAAGACGGGACAGAATCGAGTCCCGAGCAAGCATCTGAGACACACGGATGTGCTTGCCAAAAGTGGCCAAAAAATCAAGTAACTTGACTGATCTCCACCACTCCGCATTGTTCACGGACTCAATCTCTCCAAATGCAGGCTTCTCGGCATCAGTGATATAAGCCCTTGACTTTGCATACTCTAGGCCGTTTTTCAAGAAGTCGTGGATCTGAGTCTGGATCTTTTCGACGTTTTGTTCCCTTTCTTTGCTCTCCAAGAGGGTCCTCTCCGTTGTGCGCCCACTTGGATCACCAACAGCACCGGTTGCACCCCCAACAAGGCCAACCACATCGTGGCCTCGCAAGACAAAGTGCAATAAAACGATCAATGGCAACAAATTGCCCAAGTGAAGCGACTTGGCCGAGGGGTCGGCGCCACAGTACAATTTGAGCTTAGCAGCTCCAGGCTTGGTGAGTTCATACAAGTCCTCGCTCGTAAGCGCCTCCACAAGGTGTCTATTTTGAAGATGGCTAGCTAGAGAGCTTCCAAAGTCGCTCTTTATATGATCGGAAGCGGCCAACTCATGCACAGAGGGCACTATGGAGATGGTTTCAGGCGGTCCCTCGACGGTAGGAACAGCAGTTGAGGATTGAAGACGTGTAAACTTAGGAAGGATGACGCCTCTGGAAATACTCCATACATGCGAGGCAGTAATAATCTTGCCCAGGTTGCGGATCATTTGGAGGGTGGGTGTTCGAGTGGGATGTAGCGAATGATCTTAAGGTGAGCGAATGCGAGTATAGACAGGAAATGGGTGCAAGACTCCACTAATCAGCAAACACGGCTAAGCTAGGCTTTCAAAAAAAACAAAAAAGAATCGTGATATCCATATTCTCAAGGTAAGAATAGTTTTTGATGTTTTTCTTGTAAAACCAAAGGCGTTGCCTGTTTGGTTTGGAGGCTACCATTCCAGGTACTATGTGGATATATAGTCGCTGTTATGCGGCTAATGTCTCATCGCGAACATCAGACCTTTCCACTCACATCCATCTCAGGTCCAGATATGTCCAGCAACCAACCTGCCTTGGCAGACCAGCGTTCTGGGGCTAAAAAAAGAAAGAGAAAGAGATCCAAGAATGTAGCGGGTCAAGAATCAGCACAGCTCCAGGACTCTGTGCCAGTTGATAACGATGTGCACATCACCAGAACAAACAAGAAGACAAAGTTCGACACCGAAAAGCAAGACGATAGCCCCGTGTTGCCTACTAGCATCAATGAAGATATTCTTGTGGATCTGGTTAGGAAGGATTTGGAGGTTCCACAGAAGGTGGCCACGGAGAAGGTGGCTACAGTTGAGCTGAAAGTGGATGCCCCAAAATCAAAAGCACCCAAAGAGCACAAGAGGAAGAAAACTATTTATTTCGAAGACAAGGAAGATGCCGAGGACGAAGATAATGGTTTTAACCTCGGAAAGCGTGTTTCCAAATCAGAGCTAAGGCAGAAGGCCCAAGAACTTCAAGCTGTTAGAGAATCTTTGCCCATCTATGCTCATCGGGAGAGAATCATGGAGTACGTCCAGAATAACCAGGTCACGGTGATTATCGGAGAGACCGGTTCGGGAAAATCCACCCAAATCCCCCAGTTCCTCATGGATACCAATAAGAAGCGTGTGGCAGTCACTCAACCTCGTCGAGTCGCTGCTGCATCTTTAGCCGCAAGAGTCAGTGAGGAACACGGATGTATCATAGGCCAAGAAGTGGGTTACCAGGTGAGATTTTCCAATGTCACTTCTCCAAGAACAAAGCTTAATTACTTGACTGATGGTATGTTGATTCGAGAGTTCATGCTCGACCCCACATTGTCCAAGTATTCTACCATCGTCATCGATGAGGCGCACGAAAGAACAGTGTTGACGGATTTGATCTTGGGTTTCTTAAAGCAATTGGTTGTTCAAAAGAAGAGAACTGACATGAAGATTATTGTCATGTCGGCCACATTGAACGCTGAACTCTTCTCCAAGTTCTTTGACCATGCTCCTATTTTATACGTGGAGGGAAAAATGTACCCTGTGACCAAGCAGTACTTAAGCGGATCATCTGAAGATATTGTCGACGTGATGATCAAAACGATCGTGCAGGTGAACCAAGCTGAGGAGGAAGGAGACATCTTGTGTTTTTTGTCTGGTCAAGAAGAAATTGACAACTGCGTGACCATCCTCAACACCTTGGCTCCTGAACTCCCCAAAGAAGCACCGCTTATTGTTCCACTCCCGCTTTATGCTGCTCTTTCGCCTTCTCAACAGCTGCAAATCTTCAAAAACTTTGGAAAGCGCAAGAGAAAGGTCATTTTGGCTACCAACATTGCTGAAACATCTATCACAGTGAGCGGAGTCAAGTATGTTATAGACTCTGGGTTGAGAAAAGTCAAGGTTTGGAAGCATCAATTGGGGCTCTCCACCTTACTTACCACTCCAATTTCCCAGGCATCTGCAAAGCAGAGGGCGGGAAGAGCTGGTAGAGAAAGCCCGGGAAAAGTTTTCCGTCTCTACTCAGAAAAGCTTTTTTTGAATAAGTTGCCTAAACAACAAGAGTCTGAGATCATGAGAAATGACATCACGCTTCCCGTTTTGACGCTAAAGAAAATGGGAGTTGATGACTTGCTCAATTGGACCTGGCTCGAGCATCCTGGACAAGAAAGCATTTTAAGTGCCCTCAACTCCTTGTATGCTTTAGGAGCTTTAGACAACTCGGGTAAGGTGACACCTCTTGGTTCAAAGATGGCGGTGTTGCCATTGACCCCAACACTCTCTGCCGTTTTGATCAGTGCTTCGGACTATGGAGTGCTTCAAGAGGTTATAGACATTGTTTCGTGTCTTTCTGTGGATAATCTCATCCTTAATATTGGAGGCAATGGCGAATTGAGAGACGAAATCAACCACAAGAGACGGCAGTACTGCCCCATCGGAGTAAAGATGGGCGACTTGATTTCGCTCATGGAGTACTTCAACTACTTCCAAGAACTTCTTGCCACAGGCAGCACAGCGGAGATGAAGCTGTGGTGTAAAGAGTTATTCTTTAGCTACAAAGGATTCCAGAATGTGTTGAAAGTCCGGAAACAACTCACAGAATACATGATCACCACGATCAAACAAGACACAAGTCTAACCCAACATGCACGAGAAATGCAATTGAAAACGGTGAAGATGCAATTGGATGAATCAGACTTTTCTGACGATGAAGAAAAAGTCAAGTCGTCCAGAGGACTGTCAAAGGTGGAGTTCATCCTCAAATCCTTCCTCAAAGGGTATGCGCTAAATACAGCCATCGGCATGCCAGACCGGTCCTTCAGAACATGTTCCACGGGCCAACTCATCAGCATTCACCCTTCATCCAACCTCTTTGGCAAACCTGGCCTCGATGCCATCATGTATATTGAGTACGTCTATACCGCCAAAGCATATGGACGTACATGCTCACAAATAGAGTTGAGCTGGCTACAAGATGTGGCGCCTCATCTCCTAGGAGGGGCAAGAGTCAGCATCAACAATCAGTGATTTCCACCAATGATGTGTGTATATATTCAATGCTCATCTGCAAGGCGCATTAGGGTTGCACCAGAATGTGCACTCCAGTCATCAACGACCAACCTTAATACATCAATCAAAGCAACTCACATATATTAACACATATTTAAACTCATAGTTAATAAACTGGGAGGAAACCAACTAAAATTGCATCATTTGAAATGCGTATCTCAGAATTGTATTCCAATTGGGACATTAGTCTGACGTCATACTAAGCCTTAGCTGTAGCTTGGACTACCGAAATCGTGGAGCCACCACACACTCACATCGCACACTCATATCGCACACTCGTGTCCCCACTAATACCCGATCAACTAATGCACCTTCAGGAGCCATTACCTCTCATAGAGCCTTCAGATACTTTCCTGGATACACAGGTGACGGACCCAAATACGCTGGCTTATTATGGGTACTGGCTCATTTTCCTCTCGTGGGCATTGTTCGTGGTGACCATTAATTCCATATTCAGATGCTGGCACTGGATACTACAGCCCCTACTATTCAACCCATCCACGGTTGATCTATACCATCAGATATACAAGTGCTGTGAGTACTGGGACTATGTTTGTATCAGTTTGTGGTGTATATACGTTGTGTCCTGGTGGTGGGCACTATGGTCTTGGGTAGGGATCAAGCTCTTCCGCCAATCCAAAGGTATACACAAATAAGGTCACGTTTTCCCGTTTTCGCCTCTGGAAGCAAGCCACAGGGCACTTCCAGTCTGGCGTCCAAGCGGCAAGGACGTTATTGTCCCTTCAGATCTGCCTGCAGTTCTCTTGTGTTCCTGTTCCTTGATCAAGAGCACTTCATTATACAATAAGTGGCATTTTTCCGTCTCGTCTTTGCTTAGAGAATCAAACTTCCTCCAAGAGGCAAGTAGGAGTGAGGCATTAAGCAACTCAATACATTTCTTCACTGCGGTTTCGCTGGCCACGGCTGATTTGGGGAGTCTTTCCGTGTCAGTGGTGACGTACTTGGAGCTCAAGTCACAGATGTAGTTCTCGCCTATTCCAATCACCCAGCTCATCTTCTTTCTCCAGTTCTCGCAGTACAACGACGGTTCGTCAAATACATTCTCACATGGGTCTAGGTGCACCCACCGCTTGAGGTTCTTGCTGTAGTACTCACACCACACATGATCTTCGGCATTCCACACATATCTTACTTGACAGCTCAGCAACGACTTAAGGATCAACATGAAACAATTCACCCATTCGCCACATCGACCTTTTCTAGTCTCCAAAAGCTTGGCTGGGTCATTTATACGGGGGAAATCCACTTGCAGTTTGCATTTTCCACATTGATGAACTTCAATCACAGAGATATCATCGGGATTAACCGAAGGTGGTGGCTTTGATCCGATAGGCCTGACGTCGGCATCCGTATTGCATACCGGACACGATGGCTGGTTCACCCACTTAAAGAAGTCTTCTTTAAAGTACTTCAACGTGGCCTTTACTATGCAATCCTCGTAGCCCAATATTTCAGTCCCTGCAGCCTTTTGTTTCTCCAGAGCTTCAAGCTTATCAGTTTCCTCATATATCTTTCCAAGATCAATGGACTCGTGTGCTTTTTCAATTTTGCTTGGGATAGAGCGTTCCTCCAAGCCTGCTAAGATACTGCGGACGGAATTGATAAGCCTTGCATCTTTGGAATCAGTCAACTTAAGTTTAGAAGCTTGGTGTTTTTGTGCTTGAGCCACACAACCCTTGACATAACTTGTGATTAAGCTTTCGGTTAATTGCTTGAAATCAATTTCCCCGCTGGACTTTGCATGCTGACTCATTGTATATGTTTGAGATGCGAGCAGATGTGTCTGGGGTAACGTGAGCTGCGAGGGTCAAAGAGCCGCACGTTCAAGGTGCGAAAGAAGGCTGACCTGGGGGCGAGGCACTAGAAATTCGCGACCGAACCTAGTGAAAATTTCTAGATCTTCAATGCCTGTTTAAAAGCTTTATACAATATAAGGCGAGCATCCACCAATTGAGAGAATATAGAGTGAGCAAAAATGAAAAAATTACGACAACTGCAGGACTCGAACCTGCGCGGGCAAAGCCCAAAAGATTTCTAATCTTTCTCCTTAACCGCTCGGACAAGTTGCCATTTTATATTAATTATTTTTTTGCTGTTTGACACATTGTAAAATTGTTCTCAAATCTTCTATTCATTTCATACTTACAAGTTTTCACCCATCCCCATAAAAATGTATACCAACTGCCATATATTTGCTCATTTTTGACCTTTTGATTAAGGGGAAGACTTTGAACCCAATATTTTTAAGTATACCCAATAGCCATGTTGCATCAAAAGCTAAGAATAACAAAATAAATAGAAAAATGAAAGTGAAACAGAATTGAACAAAAAGAAATAGAAAAAATAAGATTGATTGTGGTTACGTGTCCAGCCTTACCTGATATATGTGTAAATCACTTTGGCTTGCTCATGGAGTTTGAAGGTACTAACAGCGAGAAGTCGCGTTGACAGAAGTCAACTTCCGAAGCCTCGACACCAGATAGATAACAGACAAGATGGCCAAGCCAAGCCATAAAAAAAAGAAAAGCACCAAAGAACTCAATGCTAACTTGTCAATTTCTCGCCACCAGAAAACAGGTTCTCCTCTGAGCAAAGAAAATCCCTTCTTATTCTCTCCCATCTATGACCTCTTGCAGGTGTTCAGTAGAGCGCAGGATCAATGGGCAGCTCGGTATATTATTATCCTCGGTGTGCTACTCTTCAAAGCAGCAGTAGGACTCGGTCCGTTTTCCGGAAAAGGCGAAAAACCCATCAATGGTGACTTCGAGGCCCAGAGGCACTGGATGGAGATCACCACCCATCTCCCAATCCGGGAATGGTACTACTTTGATTTACAATATTGGGGACTCGACTACCCTCCTTTGACTGCATACCATCTGTGGCTTTTTGGCAAGTTGGGCAATTTTATCAACTCCACTTGGTTTGAGCTCGCCAAGTCTCGTGGTTTGGAATCCCCACAACTTAAGACGTTTATGCGCTTCTCCTCGCTCATGAGCGAGCTTGTCATCTATATACCTGCAGTCATGCAGCTTACCTCCCTTTTAGGTGGTAGAAAGGAAAACTTGGGTAGAATCCACCAGCTTATAGTGATCACCTTGATCTTGTGCCAGCCAGCCTTAGTTCTTATAGACAACGGGCACTTCCAGTATAACTCCGTTATGCTTGGCTTGTTTCTTTATTCTGTGATTGAGTTGGTCAAGGGAAACCTCGTCTTGGCTTCGATATGGTTCATGAGCTCCATTCTTTTCAAGCAAATGGCCTTATACTATAGTCCATTTATATTTTTCTACATCTTGTCCAAACTTTTCACTCCGAAGAAGACACTTTTCGAAACTGCATTGACTTTGAAGCTTACAAAGCTTATTTTGGTCGGCATAACTGTGATCTTTACCACCGGCGTGATCTTTTCCCCGTTCATTATTGCTTCTACAAATTCCAAAGATGCCTACAATTTGGTTTCTCAGGTTGTTATACGTATGTTTCCTTTTGGAAGAGGCTTATTTGAAGATAAGGTAGCAAACTTTTGGTGCACCACGAATGTTTTGGTCAAATACGCTTCCCGCTTCACGGCTGAGCAGCTCAAACTCCTCTCCCTTGCTTTCACTTTGCTTTCCATCTTACCCCCATGTCTTATGTGTTTCTGGAAAAGCGTGAGAAGAAGTATTACCCCACCAGAGCTTATCATTTACGGTTTTAGCGCCACAGCGTGGGGTTTCTTCTTGTTCCTGTTCCAAGTCCACGAGAAAACAGTTTTGGTTCCCTTGATACCCTCAACGTTCCTACTCCTAACCTCCAACCCTGACATCATTTCTGTCATTCAGTGGATAGGTAATGTGAGCACATTCAGCTTGTATCCTCTCCTAAAAAAGGACGGGTTGCACTTGCAGTATGTCGTGACCTTCCTTTTCATCAATTGGCTCATCAGCGGTCTCAAATTCAAGGTCACGAATAATCTTCTCTGGCCCAGCTCGCAAACATGGGTCTTCAAAGGAGTCGTGGCCTTGTCATATCTTGCTATCACCGTGGTTCATTGCTTGGATTTCTTTGTCAAAGCACCACACAATCTCCCAGACCTTTGGGTTCTTGCAAATGCCTCTGTATCATTTGGCTGTTTTGCTTGGTTCTATTTGTGGCTCTTGTACAGAATGTACCAATTATGATACACGCCTCCTTATACTAATTGCAACTGGGAAGCGTCAAGTTAGACTTTTCATGTCTTTGAAAAGAAAAGATACCCCACTCCGATTCCCAATAATTACCTTCAGTATTGAATATTTCTTTCCAGGGCTCATCAAATGCCTCAAAGTAGTAGTAGTCCTCTTTGGCTTCCTTGCATACCCACGAGTCTAGGAATATCTGAGCATCCGTTGGGCTTGCCGTGGCTTCCTTGAAACTTCCTCCTTGGTAGGGCCAGCCAATCTCCGAGATCAAGAATTTCGTATACCCATTGTCAAATACCTTCTTTGTTTCTTTGAGACTATTACTTGCCCAAGTAGTGGCTTCCTTAGATGATATTCCCGATAAGAACGGCTGCAACTTAAGGCCGATAATGTCACATGAATCCACCAAAGACGCAGTAAGGTACTCAGGGCTTTCTGCTGTCCCCACGGGAATCCCCAATTCATTTGAATGCACATAAGATTTGATGTCAGAGATATATTGCACCAAGGACATTTCGTCTAATGCCTCATTATGAAGAGTCCCACTGCCCACAAAAACAGAATCGATCATGACCGGGTCATAAGTTTTTAAGATTGACTTTGCAAAGATCATCTGATCGTTATTGGAGTTCAAGTCAGCACTCAACCAAATCCCTAAAGAGAGGGTCAAGTTAAGGTTGTGTTCCAGAATCGCATCAAGAATGTACGCAGCCTGATTGCATTGCGTACCATGAGTCTTTAGTCTCGTTGTGACTGTCGATAGCTTTTTAAGATCATGAACAACCGCTGATCTTAGTAAACCGCAATCGGGAAGATTTGTGTAGGGGGGGTTGTAAACGACTCCCTTGAATATTGGTACCGGTGTGTCTTCTGAGTATTTTTCCGAGAGGTCACTTTCGCCAAAAGAGGTAACATATCGAAGACTCAATTTCTCAATAAGCTCCTGCTTTTTTGAATCCGGTAATGACTTGAGGTAATTGTTGAAGGACCAGGACGTTCCATAGACTATAAAATAAACCGAACACATGGCCCATATCACCAACAAAGCAAGGAGAATGTTGGTGGAGGAAAAGAATCTTTTCTTCAATGTTCTGTTCTCAATGTATGACAACTCTGTTACCATAGGACTCTGTTCAGAACTCTCTGGAGACGTATCAAATTCAAGAAGATCTCTTTGTATAAATGGATGGTTGTTAGGGGTCACAGTCTCCTTGAAACAGTAACTCAGCGGCTTGTGTCGATGAAGCTTGTTCATTTTGGAAATGCATGCGTTCTTTGCTGGAGTATCGCTGTCCGAATCAAAATAACGCAGGGGTATATTATGGGAGTTGTCTGAGTCCTCCACATTGAGATTGATAGGGGGCAAAAGTGACTTTTGAGTTGAATTGGGGCTCAATCGAGGTTTCATGGCCTGATTTGATTCCTCTCTGGGTGGAGGTGTTTTAAAGATTCCACTCGTCAAACTCTTGCTAGATCCTTCAGGTCCAGGAGAAGGCAAGTTCATGCTTTGCTGCTGGGAAGCATTTGTGTTGAGAGCCTTGTCAAGATCAATGTGACTAGAATATCTCACATTCACATCATCGACACTGTCGAACTTTCCTCGTGTATCATTTTTGCTCCACTCTTTGTTGGTGGGGTGGTTAACGGAAAAACTGGCTGCTTTTGCCCGGATTTCCAGCTCTTGGTTTTTATTGGATACTGCATCGATGTTTTTAGGCGAAGTAGGAGGAGACCGAATCGAAGAGTAATTTGAAGAGTTGAATTCTGAGCTGAATTTTTGGAGCTCAATATCGTTCGACGGATCACCGGGTATCATATCCTTGAGTTTGTGGTGTAAGGACTAAGAATATTATCTCGCATTTTGGGTGCAAATCACCTTAATAATGAAATGCAGGAGTTGCGCACCACCCAAACTACGAACACGAAGAATACCAAATACAACACACATCTTTCACTTAAAAATCCAAAACAAGACCTATTGCCCTAGTCGTGTCATAAAATTGAATGACATCAAAAATACGTCTAGAGCATTCTCACAATATAAATGAAATCTCACAAATACAGATCTGAGAATTGGTTAAAGTAGATCTATCTAGTCCTTTTTCGAGATTTCGCTACATCCATTGTGTGTCACCTTACCTATACCGATGAATAGAACTGAAACTGCTCAAAATTATAACAGAAGTTATTGTCCCGATCTTTAGCCTCTAATTAAGATTTATTGCTGGCCTCTTTAGAGCCATTTGAATAGCATTAGAACAATCCTTTTAGACAATCTGAGCCGCATATATCTATTTTTAGTTGGACTTCCCGAAACGTCAAATGGCCTAATTATAGAATCAAGATATGAATCAAGATATGAATCAAGATACGAGCCAGAGAACAACATAAGCACCTGCCAACTTAATATGGTAGGCTCTTTAGATGTAGTACTTAATTGAGGGTATTCATGCGTTGATGTCTCCCCAGAAGAGGAAATCTGGTACTACTCGAATTGAATCAGAAAGCCAATCCAAATCTCGGCGGACACTTAGACGACAGACTTACCGTGTAGCGTAGATTCCATTCATCCGTATATGCATGTCTTGCATATGGCGGATCTAGATGTAAGACGCCCTATCTGAGTTTTGAGGAGCTAAGATTTACTTTTAATTAGGGGAATCTGATACATGATACCAGACACATTACTCTCAATCAGAGAAAAGACCCTGTCAAGATTTGTAGAAGAGGAAGATGTATTCGTTTAGCATTAGAGTTTGTTTATCGCGAGACAATAGCTCCTTCTATGCAATACGGAATGGACAAATAGCAGGACAAAAAAAAAATAAAAAAAAGTAGGAACAGCCCTTGAATTAAATTCGACCATACTCCAAAAAAACATGAATTCTTGCGACGAAGCCGCCGCATGCCTTAACGGTCTTGTCGTAAGGAACGTTGAAAAGACGTTTAGGAACGCTGCGCGAAGACGCCGAAAAACATTCAGTGCGTTGAAAGAAGCTTCTGCACATTGGGTAAAGAAGCCGCGCAGGCCTGGAACCTGTAAATCTCTCCAATAGCTCTTGCCATACCGGTTGGAACCACATAGAGCAAAATGAAGAATCAAACTCAAGATTGGAAGCCCACTTAAAAGAGCATGATTTCTTTAATCACCTCGTTTTCTTTTGCATTACGTGACACAACAGATGTCTCTACTATGAATATTCGTGAGTCTCTAATACATTGTGTATGATCTAATTAATCTTCAAATCAGACATCCATCAGTCCGATAATCGACGGTTCCATTGTCTTCCAGGGAGGCTTATCTATGAGCTAACCGAATATTTCTAACATTTGCAGAATGTCATGCAAATACCACCGAAGAATGCGGCAGTGCTACTCAAGCACCCTTCACCAGTGGAGGGGCAGCATGCCTCACAGACACCGAAACACAGGAACAAGTCCAAACAGAACTCCGTGCACTCATTGGACTCTCTGTGGTATCCACTCTCGTTGTCGGAGTATGTGGCCATGGTTTCTCTGTCAGTGGAATTTCTGTCACTAGAGTTTCTGTTGATGCTCATGGAAGGGGCCTTGGGCTCGGAGGTAATGGGCTCAGAGTCGTCTGCGTTGGTGGCCACAATCTGCTTGGGCGCTAAGGCTTTTTCAGAGGAAGACATCGACACAATATAAGGAGTTAGGAAGGGGAAAGGAGGCCTGTTGTGGAAATGGGATAGTGCGGCCAAGTCAGAAAATTGGATAATAGCTTTTTGTTCTATGTGCAAGCCGCATCGAACGGCGCGCATACCATTCTCTTGCGCATGTGCTCTCATAATCAATGGATGAGCTCTTACAAGATAAGCTACATCTTCTACAACTATATTACCCCGAATACGAGCCGTCCACTCTTAAGGACTTGCTTACTAGCTGCTCCAATGATATAGATGCTACGCGTTCTCTTATCGATGGAACCAAAGCTCCTTCCAAGAAACGCGTGGCATTGGCCCAGCACCACTTAGAGGGCATACCGGCTAAGCGGAAACAGCCTCCAAGTATAAAGCCTAATGTTGCAAAGACAGAGGGCTCAAAACGGGTAGCCTCGGAGGTTATCACTTTACACACTGCTGGTGACGTGGAAGAGCATTTGGCTCCATATGCCTCGCTTCAGCAGAACTTTTTGCCATCAGAGCTATCGACTCAGCTCCTCAAAGATATGGTGGCTTACAAGCACACGTTCAAAAACTTCCAATTCTACTTGTTTGGAAACCAGTGTGAGCTGAACCATCTCAATGGTACGTTCGTCAGACCCGATAGTAACCTTCCGCCTGTGGTGTACAACGGACTACTGCGTCGCGAGCATACCCCATACACTGAGGCCATGGAGAAAGCGGCCACGTACATTGAAAAACACATGAACGACCATGTGATCAAGGAAAGAGCGCCGCTTGTATATCAGCGGAAAGAGAAGTGGGCCAATGACTTTACCGTGGTGAACTACTATGAGGGGCTCCGCAACAACTTGGAGTGGCACTCTGACCGTCTCTCCCATATTGGCCCACACAACTTTGTGGTATCCATATCTCTAGGGTGCACGCGTATGTTCCGGCTCCGAAGCACATATAGAGAAAATTCGCCCATCTACCAAATCCCGCTACATCACAATAGCATTTTCATCATGCGGCCAGGGTGCCAGGAGGAGTTTAAACATACCATTAACCCTATGAAGAAGGCCATTGATGTACACCCCAAATACGGCACATTGCGTGTTGGCCTTACCGCACGGTATTACCCCGTGTCGTTCATTTTGAATCTGCCGCAATGCAAGTGTGGCTTAAGAATGACTCTTAGGAGATCATACAAGACAGTTGCAACACGGGGGCGTTATTTTTGGCTGTGCGAGAACAAGTACCAGAACAAAGACTGTGGAACGTTTCATTGGGCTGATTTCAAGAATGAAAAGAGCCATTACATCGCAGACTCGGTGGACGACGTTTCTGTATGGGTAGCCCCTGAAGATGAGGAGAAGCATAATTACGACAAAGAAAATCCAATTGATTAATGAAAACAGTGGATTTCATTAAAAGTGCCAGTGAAACTATGGTACAGATTATTGATCGGTGTGAAGTTAGTGACAGACTCAACTGTTTCATATGAACCTTTCCTGTCTTAAAAATAATTATTTAAACATATGTGAAACAATTTCACAAGTTCCAGAAACAAAAATATCACTCTTACACTCGCATCAGTCCTTTCACTATATACTGGTTTGGATTGATCTAATGTAAATCATGGGGTCTATACAGGTCCCATCAGATAAGCGCGCCAAACACTCTCTAGCTGACTCCTACTACAATGGTGTTCCATTGCCAAAAGTGCAATTCGCCCATAACCCTTGATAAATCCATTACTAACTTGTCCAAGGCCCAAGTCAAGCTATTGCTCCTGAAAAACACTAAGCCCATTCCATATGCCGATGGCCCTGTTATACTGCTGGACAGAGCAGAGCTATACGAAAGAAGCAAAGAGAACACCACCAAACCAGTTATCACACAGGATTTTTCCAAGTACAATGCTAGCACTTCACCTGATTCCGACAACTCATTCATCTACATTTCGGATACTTACGAAAAAAGCCCTGAGAAGCAGAGTGCCGACGACAACAAGTCGGCCACTACGGAGGTTGACATAGATGCCCAACTCCCCGACTTCTCCAAGATAAGAACCTTCAACCAGGTGTTTCAGATTCTACTGGAAAACCAAGACATTTCCCATCCTGTGTGCTCTGAGTGCTCGGACTTGCTAACTGAAAACTACAAGCTCAAGTTTGACCAGAGCCAACGGGAAAAAGAATACTATCTCACGTTTCTCAAGAAACTCAAAAGTAGAGGCGCTGATCTACAAGATGAATCCAAGGTCACTAAGGACTTCGAGAGCTGTACGGCAGAATACGATAAAGTTAAAAAGGAGATGGACACCAAATTGACCGAGCTTCGAGGTCAGGAAGCTCACTATACAGAACTCGAACAAGAGCTTCAAGAGCTTCAGGACCAATATGAGAACTTGAAGGCAAACCCCTTGAAAGAAATCTACGAACTCAAAAATGCTCTCAACCTAGAGCTCAGCTCCAAGCAAAGTAAACTAGATCAGGCCAAATCCTTGTACCAGAAGCACTTGAACCATTTGGATCAGCTCCGCAAATTGAACATCTACTCCAAGCTCTTTGATATCCTGTTTGACGGCACTTACGGACGGATCAATGGCTATCGCTTAGGATACAAGGTGCCCTGGCCTGAGAATAATGTTGCTCTAGGGCAAGTCGTGCATTTGCTCAAGTTTATAACCAATAGGTTAAGCATAGACTTGACACACTATGACATTGTGCCCATGGGGTCACAGTCATACATTGTTAAAAATGCGCCATCGGACACGGCGAACCAAGCCAAACAGAAACCAATCTTGCCGCTCTACTCGTCCAACGAATTTACTTTGGGGAAGCTCTTTAATTTCAATAAGCTTGACGTGTCCATGCTCGCACTTCTAGCCATAATTTCGCATATTGAGACCAATTTGATTGAGAGAGACCAGGAGCTTGGCTTGCCTTATGCAGTCGACGTGCACCGGGGCACTATTGGAAGCAAAAGCATCCGTGTCACTTCCAACTCACAATGGACGGAATCCTGCAGGTATTTGTTGGTAAATTTGAATTGGATCTTGTCTTATGCGAGTGCCCAGCAGCCGGCGTGAATGTGTGCGGGGGTCTGTGATTGCGCAGTTTTCGCAGCCGAATAGCAGGGAGGCTACTGTTCTTTTATCTCTGAAAAGGTCTTTTTGCTGTTATTAGCAATAATCTTTCTCTTTATTTTCCAATAAGTCTTGAAATTGGCTGTTCGGTTTATTCAATTATCTGTTTTTACTACTCCTCAAGTGCTTCACACACGGATTCTATCCTTAATTATAAAACGCTGCAAATCCGGATCAGCTAAAGTGAAAATGGCATTTGACCCGCCACTTGGAACCAGCACTTTGAACTCTTTTGATATTGAAGATTTCAGAATTGATGACTCGTTTTTAACCTCAGAGATATCCCAAGGCGACGACTACTCCATCAATATGCTAATACAAATTTCAAATTCTATCCCACTTGATGACCACAAGAAAGAGAGTTCTGACACTCAAGAGGAAATTCTACATAGCAAGGACGATTCCAATGACATTCGTCCCCCGCTGGCTACAAACGCCACGCAAACAAAAAAGCTTCTACAGAGTCACGGCAATGGATCCGGTAGTGTACCAGAAGCATTTGAGAAAAATTGCGAGCCAATCGCGCGGCAATACTTTCGGGCTGAAAAGCAGCGCAAGAATAGGAGGTCCAAAATGGGTTGCTGGACTTGCCGTCTTAGACATAAAGCATGTCCAGAAGATAACGATCCGTGCAGTGCGTGTGTGCGACTAGGATTAAAGTGTGATTGGGCCATATCCCGGCCTCTGTACATGACCGACTCCAAGAAGGCTGCTGTCAGATTGAAGCAAATCAGAAATACCACTGATAGGCTCCGCAAGCGATTCTGTCGTGTACATCAATGAAATACTGCACTAAAAACATACCTGACCATGTAATTTTCCGTGGCGTGCATCGCGTTTGAGGATATATATGCAGTCCACAAGGAATTGTATTCAAATTTACACCCTTTATGGTCGAGAAAACGCATAACCATCTCATTTTTGATAGCTATAAAGACAACACGCGCACAACTACATTAAGAGAGTTCTGGATCAGTCTAATCCCTCAGGAACTATAACCGAGTGCATGTGTATCACGCCGGTCAGGGGAGTCGCGGTTTCCTTGCAATGTGCAAAATCTTCAGCTAGGCGTGTACATGTCAAGATCGAGGGATGAATGCGACCACGAATCGCACCACTTTATACTTTCAGCACCGGTGATGAACTTGGGTATTTGGGCCTACTTATTGGCGTGGTCTTTCTTAGCCAGTGCCACTTCGGCGTTTTACTTGCCGGGAGTGGCACCCACTAGCTACAAGGAAAATGATAAGATTCAGCTTCTTGTCAATCACTTGACACCTTCCTCCAATCACATGGCCAGTTTCAAGAATAAGGGACATTCCAAGCTTACTGTATTCTCATACGACTATTACTATCCCAAATTCAAGTTCTGTAAGCCTGCAGAGGGACCCAAGAAGCAGCTGGAGTCTTTGGGTGCCATCATTTTTGGTGACCGGATCTTCAATTCTCCTTTTGACATTGAGATGTTGAAGGAGAAGAATTGCGTGGCAATGTGCAAGCCAAAGTACTCCAAATCTGAGTCTGCTTTTGTCAACAGAAACATTCGCGCAGGCTATACTCATAACTGGATCATTGATGGATTGCCTGCTGCAAAACACGTGAAAGAGAGTAGAACCCAATCGGAATTCTACAGCCCTGGTTTCCCCATTGGGTCCATTGACGACGAGGACAAGCCTCACTTGTACAATCACTACGATATCAACATCGAATACCACAAGAGAAAAGATGGTGCCTACAGGGTCGTCGGTGTTGTTGTTCATGGATCATCTCTTGATAGAAACGGAGTCGACGAGAGCAAATCTTCTCCGGATAAACTTTGCAGCGCTGGTTTACCCGCAGTGACATTGAGCAAAGATAAGGTGACCGATGTCTTGTACACTTACTCAGTGACCTTTGAAGAGTCCAAGACGGTCTGGGCCACCAGATGGGACAAATATTTACACGTGTATGACCCAAAGATCCAGTGGGTTTCCTTGATCAACTTTTCCTTGGTGGTGATCATCTTGGCCATCATCATGGCTCACATTTTGGTCTCCACCTTGAAGAGTGACATTATCAGATACAATGAGGTGAACTTGGACGATGAAGTTGCTTACGAGAACGGATGGAAGTTGGTCTATGGTGATGTTTTTAGATCTCCTCCCAACAGAATGTTGTTGTCTGTGCTTGTTGGAAGCGGTGCACAAATCTTCTGCATGGTGCTTGTCACCATCGTCTTTGCATTGTTCGGTTTGTTGTCTCCATCCAACAGAGGTGCTTTGTCTACATTTATGTTCATCCTCTTCATCTTCTTTGGCATCATTTCTTCTTTCGTGAGCGGATACATCTACAGATTCTTCGGGGGTGAAAACTGGAAGCTTAATATGATTTTGACTCCAGTCGTGGTTCCCGGAATCTTGTTTGGCGCTTTCGTCCTCTTAAACTTCTTCTTGATCTCGGTGCAATCTTCAGGTGCAATTCCAGTGGGAACTATGGTTGCCATTATTGTTATTTGGTTCGCCATCTCCTTCCCATTGTCGGTTGTTGGCTCCATCTTGCAATCGAAGCGTTCTCTATTATCGGTGCCGGTGAGAACTAATCAAATCCCAAGACAAGTC
Source organism: Metschnikowia sp. 04-226.1 (assembly GCA_002370245.1). Classification (NCBI taxonomy): domain Eukaryota; kingdom Fungi; phylum Ascomycota; class Pichiomycetes; order Serinales; family Metschnikowiaceae; genus Metschnikowia; species Metschnikowia sp. 04-226.1. The sequence goes on from NLAD01000707.1 coordinate 266,790, forward strand.
CCTCCCCAGACTTGGTACTTGAGAACCATTCCAGCTACTATGATGGCCGGCTTGTTCCCGTTCGGCTCCATTGCTGTCGAGTTATACTTCATTTACTCGTCTATTTGGTTTAACAGAATCTTCTACATGTTCGGGTTCTTATTCTTCTGCTTTGTGTTGATGGCCATGACAACTAGTTTGATTTCTGTTTTGTCGATATACTATACCCTCTGTGGTGAAAACTACAAGTGGCAATGGAAGTCCATCTTCATTGGTGGTGGCTGCTCCATCTACGTGTTCATCCACTCTTTGTTTTTCTTGAAGGACGCAGCATTCTCAGGCTTTCCGTCTTTGGTGTTGTTCATCGGATACTCTGCTATCATCTCCTTCATAGTATTCTTGGTTTGTGGCTCTATTGGGTTCTTGAGCAATCTCTTCTTTGTTCGCAAGATCTACTCCCAAATCAAAATCGATTAGACCATAAAAAGTCCTACATGTTATAGAAACCTGTTATCAAAGACAAGATTCAAATAAATATTGTAATTCATACCTCGTAACAAATATAAGTTGCGTGCTTTGATGCTAGTGCCTAACCTATAACCAGCCATTCTGCAAATCGTCTTTGACATACTTCTCCGTGATGGCAAGTATTTCAGTTTTCCAGGCGTTCATATCGTTTTTAGGACCTGTTGCGCTTGGCGTGGGGCTTGTCTCATTAAAGCTCAAATCGAAGACTTTTTTGGACAATGAATTCATGCAACATATTCCAAGACCATACACACCAGTGGGATTGGGTGACGTGGTGCCCGATTTGTTTTGATCATTCAAGAAGCTTTTTGCATTGGTGACAATGTTGAAATTATTGTTGAGATTTCCCATCAAGAGATTGAACGCAATGGAAAGATTGTTGTTGATTTTGAGAGACCTAGTGAAAAGCTCACCGTCTCTGACATGCTTCGTTAATAAGTCGATGAGTTTTTTGCTGAGCTTGATCAGGTTCAAGGCTCTGCTGTAACTGATGTTGAAAAGAGGGTGATTAAATTCACTTAATTCGGTTCCATTAGGTGATCGGGATTGGAAGAACAGCGTCGAAACGTAGTTTGCATATTTAAGGATTGAGTGACTCAACTTTTTAACAAGCCGGCTTGTTTTCAAGTGGTAGTCATGAATATGCTCAGCAACTTCGTCGTCATCGTCCATTAACTCATCCTTCTGGATGTGCAAGAATTCGGAAACTTCTGAAAGGAAATCATGAAGGATATAAGTCTCGTTCAACAACACGCTGAAAAGACGGTTGAAGCTGCTGGAATCAGAGTCTTCCCCGGGAGCTAGAAGGACCAGTAAAAGCCTCGATTGCTTCCCAGCCTCTAGTTGTACATTTCCGTCTTTGAACTCAACCAATGCTCTCAACAGTTTCGCAATGGAGAAATTACTGTAAAACCACGTGTCTGAGTATGCGCTAGAGTAAGCTTCATTGAGCACCTCCGAATTCCCAAGCAAAAACGTGGATGTTTGATGCTGCTTTCCAAAGCTTAGCGCAAAGCACGAGTCTAAGATTTCGAGACATGAGTAAAGATGAGGAAGATAAATTTGGATGTCATCAATGTGCGGGGCGGAGAGACTGTTCTTCTTAAAATTCTTAAGGTTTTTCAAAATATCCATATCGTTGAAAATCCCTAACGCCAGTGAAATACCAAGGGGAAAGCTTTCACCACGTAAAGCTATGACGTAGTTAATCAAAATGAGAGAGGCGGAATAGATCGTTAAAACCCTTTCACTCAATGCGGGGATGAATATTTTGAGTGGGTAAATGCTGAGGGCTCGGAGGAGCAAATGCTTTGATGCCTCTAAAGTGATGAATTGACAGTTGATGAGGTTGTTCAAAGCCGCATTGAAAAGCTGTGCCACCTCTAGACATATGGACGATGCGGACAGCAACTCAGTTATAGCCTGATGGATTGAAGTTCTATCCGTGGGTAATATGGGAAAGCTCAAATGGAACTGAGAGTAATAAACAGTTAGATTGTGATCCAAAGAATTAAGAGGGATGGGGCACACGATGGACATGGCTGCTAGCTTTGGATCAGCAACAGAGTTTGGCTTCCCATTCATACTCAAAGACTTGCTGTTGATAAATCCATATTGCAGAGTCTGAAATCTTGGAACATTGGGTTCGAAAGGTCCCTCCGGTGAATCGGTGTTGAGTTGGAGGTTCTTTGACATTCTGCCATTCAATGAAGATAAAGACGAAATAGAATTGCGAGGTGAGTTCGTATTGGTCTTGCTCACTTCCTCAGCATCAGGACTTGTGGAAGTCCCATCAGGGGCTTGGGGGCCCAAAGCATGGAAAGAAGTCATCCTTGACCTAGACCCGACGGTCAGAACTGAGCTAACGGAATCAACGGAAGATCGGCGACTATCAATATCCACGCCATTAAAAGCACCGGGAGATGAGCTGTTCAGTCCAGTACCACTAGAAGCGGGCATTTCGTAGGGCACTTTCCAAAGTGGCCCCACGATTCGAGGATCCAGGGGCTCGACGCCATGCGTGGCCACGCCCAGAATATTTTGAGGGCTTGGGTATCCAATGGGAGGATTGATGCCGACAGCAGTCTGGCTTCCGAGCAAAGGAGGAAGAATAATGGGAGATTTTGTTCCCGAGGTGGACAGAAACTTGAGCCGATGTAGAATCGGCTTGACCTGAGTGGTAGACATTGGCGAAAGAGGTGCCTGGGGTATCTTATTCAGACCATTCGGGGCATAAGCAGAATAGCCGGCCACATCTATCAGTTTCAGTCTAGGTCTGGATAATGAGGGGTCGGCAAACTTGGACGTATCATTGGAATTTTCCAAGCGATCACTCAAATCTTTCAAGTATCCTTTGGAAGGCCCCCGCTTCAAGGGAATTCGGGAAAACAAGCACTTATCACCCACTTTGGAGCAGTTTGTACAGATCTTGGTGACCTTCAGTATAGAGGACAGGAACTCAGCGTCACAACGAACTTTTTTGCGGCGGCATGCATCGCAAGCTCTGGACACTTTTGATCTTTTCCTGGGAGCATCACGTTTTTCGGGCCCGTCGGATGAAAGCTCGTTCGATGGCGAGTCAGGGGAGTTAACCTGCATTGGTTGGAAGCTCCTTGGTTGAGTTCAACGCAAGGCGTACTGGCTACAAGGCGAGGCTTGATGATATGCAACCCCCAGAAAGGCAAGTGAGGAGTAGGGTTAAGATCCTCGGATGAGAAGGCAGTCGATAGGGCAAGAGAAAAACTTGACGGATGTGCACAGGATTCAGACACTCAATCCGCCACTAAGAAGAGAAGAGGACGTAAGGAAAAAGCGAAACGAATAGCCACTTCTGGAATTGTGGAGAAAATACAGGGCGCACCTCCAGTCCCGGAATTATATTTTCTCCGTGCACGAAAACAAGCGCTCGTGCGTGAAAGGCTAACTCTGAACGGGGTAGTGGGCACAGCGGATCCCGCATGCGAGAGCGCCGAGTGCTTTCACAATGAGTCAGGTGGTTTTTCCTAAAATTAACCAAAGCCCGAATAATTACAAAGGAATTGAGAACAATCAACCGTTGCAAAAATCGTACTTAATTTTACAAATTTGTCCTGGATTTTTAAAGTGTGGTATCTCAGCACATTTCCCGAGAATGGTGCACGGGATGGTATCCCGGGGCGGAAAGGAGCGACTTGGCGAAGCAGGAGGGTTGAGGGTAGAGAAAACCATCGGTCCGGAAGAATGCGGAAACAGGCAATTTCACACTACAACAAGGCGCTTGAATGCACTAGACTTGCGTCAATCATTGACATTCCGAAGCTGGTGTGGTGGGGTTGCTCAATGCAAGTTTTCGGAAAAATGTTACCTACGTTGAAAAGTGCGTGGCTCTAATGTGAGTGGGCGGATTGCCGCACCAGGCCCCCACGTTAATGTAAGCACCAACGCCCTGTGTGCAGGGCGCGACGCTGGAGAATCATTATTCTGTGGGGATCAGTCAGCCAATTGCGCCCGGCACATTGAGGAAAGATTTCACTCGCTCTGCGTAAACAATAACTTTAGGGATCCTGCTACATGCAGGATGGATATTTCACCCAGCACTTTTCTTTTTTTTTTGGCATGAGCTTACAACTGTCGAGTGCGGAAACAATAGATTGACGTGTGCAATGGATAAAATAGGTTGGGTAAAATAAGATGGACTGTGCAACCGATTGAGGGGTGCATTGATGGCTCTGCATTCGCTTCCTTGCAGGGGGGGAGGGGGGGAGGTCTTCCTCACAGAGACTGAAAGCTTCCATGGGCCAAGCATCTCGTAAAACCATGTCACAATGCATTGAGTGTGCCTAATCATGCTTTGATAATCCATACTGCAGTGAGAATTTTTTCAGCTTTATCCATTGTGTATTATCGGATGTTCTTAAAAATCACGTCATCGCTTTATTCTGGAGACATCTCTGAATAATGTTGTTCGCACTGATGGGTCCACATGCAGTGAAGTGATGATCGATCTTCACACGGCCTTGCTGATTGGTCCTTGATACCATCAACAATTTCAGAGGCATGCAAGTCTATATTGACGCTTTTACCACTGGGCGGATGTTGTATCTCCTGTAATGATGTGCAGAAACTTCAGCCGCCTCATGCATTTCTTGCAATCGATACTTCTTGTTCTGGCTCTGGGTGTACTGATGCGACACCTCACTATACCTTACTTGGAGAGACTGCATTTGCCCTGCTGGGGTCTAGTCCATGTTTTCTCGTCAAATAATACGAAAGGCGAAGAAACTTGTACCTTTGATAGTGATTGGCGGTCTAGCCTATATCAACTACTCCTCGGCTTATGTCATTGTGTACAAGGAATACTACCTTCGACTGCAACGGGGCGCAGCGGTTGTGCTTTGGGTTTTGATGGGCTTTCTACAGAGCATGATCTTTGTCTACTGGTTGGCCATTTTCTATTTAGGGTGTGGGACTTATCCTAAGTTTCCAAACTTTGACTTGTATAACCGCAATGAGCCTGACAGTCTGGCTGTGCCGCTTGCATTTCCATGTGATGAACAAGGCTACCCGTTTTGGTGCACGAGATGCCGAAACCTCAAACCCAACCGAACTTTCCACCTGATGGACGTTGATAAATGCGTGCCCAAGTTCGATCATTACTGTATGTGGATCGGAACGGCCATCGGAAGAGATAACTATTTGGCGTTTGTGAAGTTCCTCCAGATGTACGGATGCTATCTTGTCGTTGTGCTTCTGGTGGCCACTGCATCCAAAGTCGACGTTTTGGGCAGGTCCCCATCCAAGTTGCCTCATTATATTGCCACTTTCGTCCTTGGTGGTCTAATGCTATCCATGGTCTGGGCATTATACATAATGGTGTTCATCAACATGATGGTGAACATTCTTACTATTGATGAGATGACCGCAAAAGATGCCCGGGTTTATAACAGGTATAAAGAATCCGAACCAAAGAGGACAAATACACCCTGGTGGTGTGCCGAGAAAGTCCCTCGGATTGAAAATGGCATTCGCTACATTAACATGAGTTACAAGGACACAAGGGTGGTGATTCCTATCCTTGTGAAAAACGTTCCTTACTCCTGGGGCTTCAAAAGAAACTTGGTCAACTTCATATTGAACGGCAACATCAACGACAACTTCTCCACTAGACCTTACACGACCGCTTCTTTTATCAAGGCTTTGTTTGTTTGCTTTTGCCCTGTTGTTGATCTCCTTATCTCATATAAAGCAAAAGCCAACATCCCATCCACATATGAGGATTGCACAGACAAGTTCACTCCCAAGTTCATTGAGTTCTTGCATATGAAAATCGCAGCCGGCAACTTCGTATACGCTCTGTATGTCAATAACTCAAACACATTATCGTCCGCCGAAGAATTTTCTGCATGATGGAATCATCCCAAACTCAATACAATTTCCCATTCTCGGATCATATCCATAAACCCGTTGTTTTCTTTATCTTCCAGACGTCTATGCCATACCTCATACAAAATCTGCTTCGACCGCCAGTTATTCTGAGGGGTGAAACAATGAGATTTCCATAGCTTTTGGCACTCTTCCTTGAGATCAGGACGAGCTTCCATGTCAATATCGCATCCACATATTAAAAGAGGCCAGAACGAAGGATGGAACTGGAGGTTTTTGTTCTGAGTCTTGAGCTTTTGGGTTAGCATAACCAACAGCCTCATTGAACTGAAGCATGCTTCTATGTGATTCTGGTAGCTTTCTATGGGCAATCCTGGGATGAGCCGCTTAAAGTATACCTTCAATGCATTATGGAAAGATGTCACATTGTGATATAACCCCTGGTGAAAATCGGAGACAAATATTCTGGTTGTCACATTCGAGATGGGGTTGTATTTGTTATCATATAATTTCCAATAGGACTCCACTTTCCAGTTTGATATTCGGTCTTGCATCTCTGCACATATTCTAGGGAAATTTCGGGGCGTAACTCCTTTGGATTTGAACACGTTCTTGTGGTTGGTGAGCTGTACAGTTTCATGGAACAACTGAACCAAGGATCTGGGAATGCCAAAATCCACATATATGGACGCGTCATCTTCCCGGGGTGTGATGGGACGTGCGCTGAGATTTAGCGAACTCCCTTCAGAATGCTCGTTCATCTGGTCATGCAAGGCTTGTATATCGGAGAAACTCTCTGCCTTGGAAGGTCGAGGCTTTGGGGCAAAATTCACAACCAATGAAAGAGGTCTAGACGAATCACCATTGGATGCAACATTCACGTTACTTCGGTAATCAAGGGTTTCAGATTCAGCATCTGACACCGCACTTGATTGATCCCTATCCATGGACACATCGGCAGTGAGGTCGTAGTCTTCGTTGAGATCCAGGTATTTCAGTCTCTTGTCTTTTTCAGGTATAGCGTAATTGAAGAAGTTGATTGCTTGAGTGGATTCATAAAAGACATTGAGAATGTTGAACTTGTTTCGTAAGTGTCGCTCCATTGGGGATATATGCTTCAGGCTGGGGCGGGGCTTCTTCAATATGAAATCACCAATCGCATAAATAAGCTCAAAGTTCTCGAACACCTCGTAGATTTTGTCCAGCTGGATCTGTAGGATGAGTGCCAAAAGAAAGTAGCAGTCGTAGCCGTCATCTGGAGAAGGTTTCGAATTATCATGATACTCATCCAAATGGTAGTTAAGGATAATGATCCCGAACTTTCGGAGCTCAATGCTTCTTCGTAAATCGTCGTTGATATAAAAAGAGTCAAGCCGGTTTTCCGCACGAGGACCGGAAAGCGATTTGGCATAAAGACTGATGGATATACTAAGGCAGAATATGGCTAGCTTTATGCTTCGTAGTAGTAATTCCCGTGGCACTGTATCGAGATTTTTGGGAATGATGAGGTTCTGCCAGCCCTTTTGTTTGGGATACTCCTCGAGGACAATATCAAAGAAGATCTGCTTCAAGAAGGGAATCACGAGAGTATTCCAGGAACTCTTGGCATGGAAAACACGGGTAATGGCAAGCGAATCACTTTGTAAGTACGTCATGGCAGTGTACAAGATTGGAGAAAGAATGACTTGGCCACTATCGCTCCGTAGCACACACGACAGCAAGACGTCACTGAGAGGTTTCCAATCGTCCGACTCTATGTTGGGAAAGAAGTTCGGATACAAGATGTGGAACATCCCTTGCTCGCTGAACTTGTAGCGTGGTCCTTTGATGGCCAAGATGGTGAGCTTGGTGAAGTCCAAAAGCTCATAGTGCACATATGCATTATCTGTCTTGGAGAGTATAGAAGCTTCGGGTCCCGTATCCAAAACATAGGGTGGATGAGTTTGTAACTCACCATCTGAATTCTTGTTAAACGGGGAAAATTCTCGAGAATTCGCTCCATGGTCCGAAGATAGAATGTGAATCGGTTTGTTCAAGTCCATCGATTTGTCCAAGTCAACCTTATTGTTCAAACGAGGTTTCTTGACTTGCTGATTTTTGTCTCGGGACACAAGACTTTCCGAGGATGGTTTTCTAGCTTTTGGTTTGGTAGTAACATGTTTGGCATGTGTGACGGTCTTAGGCTTCATCTCAGTGGTTAGCTTCGTGTCAGGCAGAATCGAGTAAACACTGAACGGACCCGACAGAAAGGAGCTTTTTCTCACAGAAACTCCAATGGTATCGAATTGGGAGACTACCTTGTTGAGCTGGTCATAGGTATCGTAAGTCATTCCCGGAGGAAACTTCACCAAGTCCACATTTCTCCGCAGAGACCCACTATCTCTCTGAGTCTCAGAGTCCCTGCTCATAGGCACTAGCACCAATTCATTCCCTTTACCTATGGTGGCATTATCGGCCCACACCAAAACAATGTTGTACCCCTTGCACACGAGATTGGCCTTGATGCAGCGTAGACACTTGGGGCGAGTGGCATCACATTTGAGCTTGCGGGTCCGGCACGTCCAACAGCCATCGAAGTTTCGAGACCGAGGAGGCATGCGAGAAAAGTAGGAGCTCCAAGTATCTTTATCCTTGTACTTCCAAACGTCTACCTTTCCACACTGGTCACAACACCATGCTTACGATCTTCTGATGTCTTATCATTTTCGCGTATGCCTGCAGAATGACACAGCCAACCCAGTGAGAATGGGTAGCCGTCTCTTTAGCCGTCGCTAAGGTACAACTAGCATATATAAGAACAAGATGGAGATTCTTGAGGAGATGGATGTGAACATCCCCGAGATTTTGCCCCATGACAAGATCTACGCCATCCAGGTCGGCTACAAGCTCTTTAAAGTCTCCGGTGCTTCGTTGCTGTCGGACGGACCTTCATACTTTACTCATTTCTTTGGAGAGCCTCAAAATGCAGACAAGGTGCTTTTCATTGACCGGAGTCCCCAGGTTTTCGAGAAAATATACATGCACCTCCAGGGGTATCACATCATAATAGACACTGACAGTGAATTTGTCCATACCTGGCAAGACTCATACTACTTCTGCTTGAAACGACTTCAAAAGGTGCTTAATGATGGGCCCATGATAGCCAATGTTGGAGGCAAGATGTTCAAGATTCCCCGCAGCCTAATATATCTTCAAGGAAACTACCCCAATTTCTTCTCAGTAGCTTTGGATAACATGGCCAACGATATCAAGCTCATCAAGTCGCAGATGCCAATGCCAAGGCCGCCTCCTCAACGGGCAACCTTTCAAGCAAACCGGTCTCCCACTCTTTTTTCAGATGTCTTGGAGCTCTTATGGGGGAATCAGTTGGTGATACGAGACTCTGAACATAGACAATTGTTGATCAAAGAGTGCCGATACTACAGGTTTTTGCAGCTCGAGCAAACCATCGTCAACCACAAAATTCTTAGAGATCCTTTTATGCTTAAAGAGGAAATAATGTTGAACTTAAACAGCATCGTTCAAGCGGGCTTGACCAACTTGTCCACTGGGCTTACAGACGAACAGCCCATTTGCTACACAAGACCTTACTTGACGAATGAACCCCGACGTGCCTTGTTGCTACAAATTGACGCGCGGCCAGATTCGGACTTGAAGCTAATCATCAACAGAAATCTTTCTCAAAGCTTTGCTGTGTTCACCAACAAGCTCGCTGTTAAGTTGGGTCAGATATTCCCTGATCTCAAGAGGGATTACGAAGGTTCTAGAAGCAAGAGGATATGTATTCCATGCAATTTAGAAGATGCTAACGTTACCATCAATTCTATCAAACTCAAGCGAGATTGGTACCTTGACTTTTATGGTAAAGAATCACCAGATTCGACCCTCGGCTTAAAAAGGCAGAGAGTTGATAGTGAAACTAACGGTGGTGATTTTGCAGACTTCAAAATCATCCAGTCCGTCTGGCGAGTGATGTTTCGTGCAAACAAGGCTATTCTTTACTCAGTATCTCTTCAGGCTGTAAGCGATCAGTACCATCTCAACAATGAGATATCGTTCCTTTGAACAGACACTCAAGGACTAGAACAGGAAGGTGGTGCACAATATCTCATTTTCTACAGGCAATGGTGTCCGTGTGCCTAATGCGGAAATAACAATAGCATAATTATGTAAATCCCAGCGATCATCAAAAAAACTCAATCTAAAAACCAAGTGGTCAACCCAATAACCTACTATCATAATGGTGGGCCACCAAATTGGGCATGGCGTAGCATTTGTAATCGAGAGTCCTAGCCATATAGCATAATCCCTCGGTTTCAATCCCGTCAAACCCTTCGAATCTATCCCAGGTGGTACCAATGATATTGAAAACAGGAAACTGTAGACCTTGTTGGTAAACAACAGACTTGGCAAAGAGCACTGCTCCTCCCACTGAGTCTAAAACTTCCAAATAGTCCAAGTCCCTCCGGGGATCCGAGACGTCTAGGTCTTTTGTCTGGTCATAATGGGTGGAAATGTGAAACATCTGGTCGGGCACGTCGCGTGGAACGTACTTGAACTCATTCCATTTATTGTTGTCCATGATCGCATATTCTTCTGCGTTGGGCAGCGTTCTCTTTCCTCGCCAGGTGTTTCTGTCATAGTCAATGTCTCTGCCCCTTGCAACCCTTGGAACGATGATGTCCTTGTCGGAGTTAACAAACCGCTTCACCATATCAATATTGTCGAACGTGGTAACGTCTGCATCCAAGAACAATGTATATTTCTCATTAGTGAGCGAGTTTGCAATAGCAAAGTTCCGTGCACGGGCAATACTCCTCCGACGCTTTCGCTGCACACCTTCATCATGACTTGAGCGCTCGAAACTACCTCCCATGAACGAGGCATAAGTGACCGTGACTCTGCCATACGGGAAAGGCATATTGTTCTGAATATACTTGTCAAAGAAAGCATTGACAACATCAAACAACTCTTTGGATCCGCAGTGGAACCCGAAATTGATCATGCTGGGTTCATACTCTAAAGTTCCAATGGTTTGGAAGAAATCGTTGAATTTCCTGGAGCCCCCAAATGAGCGCTCATTTCCGATCGATGAAAGCACCAAAAGCGATTCGCCTCCACTGCTTGGATTGTCAGTATTGACAAAAAGATTTCTTTCAAACCCTCTATCCTGAACCAGGTCCGAGACTTTTACCAAGCTCTTGCTTTTGGTGCCGTAAATCTTACCCAATGCTTCATAAGACGACACAACCGCCTCTGGAACCAGCTTATCGGCCTCTCTATATACTAGTACGTAATAGAGAGAACATACAATGATAATTGACACAGCCAAAAGAGGTTGTTTGGATGCCCTAAACAAAGTCATGGTGTTTTATATAGGGTGCGCTTTAACAAAGAGTTATTGATATCGGGAGAATGTCTCGTTATTTAACCTGCGCGGCGGCTATTACAGACCACGCGACAGGGGTCACCTCGATACCTTAATCTCGCATTGTAGGCGGCTTTGGGCTTCTCCCGTCCCTTTGAAACAATGTTGAAACGGCAAACCCAATTAAAGCTTTTGTATTTTTCATTTTTCCTCGTATTAGAAATCTGGCCCATATCGCTCAATAAAGCGCTAACTGCGGAACGCACCGTGCATCCGTACCTCCGTCCTCATGATATCGTCGATAATCTCACCGCTACTTATATAACTGGATACTCACACACATAAAACATGGCGGTCACACAAGCAATCGTTGCCACCACTCTCCTAACCGTGGGAGGCTATCTTCTCTTCCAGGGTGAAGGTGAGTCCTTTAATGTCGGTGAATTCCTAGAGACCACCTCTCCATACATGTGGGCCAACTTGGGTATTGCTGCATGCATTGGGTTTTCGGTGGTGGGTGCTGCCTGGGGTATCTTTGTGACCGGTACTTCCATTCTTGGTGCTGGTGTGAAGGCCCCTAGAATCACCACCAAGAATTTGATCTCTATTATTTTCTGTGAGGTTGTTGCCATTTATGGGTTGATCATGGCTATTGTCTTCTCCGCCAAGGTGTCTAATGTGCCCGAAACGTCTTTATACACTAAGGAGAACTTATATACTGGCTTTGCTTTGTTCTGGGCTGGAATCACTGTCGGACTCTCCAACTTGTTGTGTGGTATCGCCGTCGGAATCACGGGTTCTACTGCCGCAATTAGTGACGCCGCTGACTCGTCCTTGTTCGTGAAGATCTTGGTCATTGAGATTTTCGGGTCAGTCTTGGGTTTGTTTGGTCTCATTGTCGGTTTAATGATGGCCGGAAAGGCTCCTGAGTTCAAGTAGTCTCGAAGCAAGGACACACCGAATAACTACATCTAGCACAATTTACAGTTCACTTCTACAATCTTCGTATTTCGTAATGGATTGGCTCAATGGGTGTCGTCCACCAAATCGCATTAGTTATCGACCTCCATGTAGTCGGGGTTCTTCTTCAAGATCACCACCCCGTCTAAGCTGTGGGATAGACTGATCCACTCATCGGTATTCTCCAACTCAGCTCTCTCTCCGTGGTTGAGCAAGACTGGCGTAGCCTGGGTAACCCATCCAGTGATGGTCTTGGGCTTTCCGGCTTGACCGACAACATCGACTGCCTGACCCACGCGCACATTGACTTTGATGGGGTTCATTTCTTCGTCAACAGTCACCAACATTCTTGGTTTGATGGCAGGAGTCAAGAAGTACAACAATTGATGTGTTGTTTCAGACATTGAGTCGTTCAAGATGAAGCTCTTAGGATCTAGCAAAGAGACTGAAATCGTCATCAAAGAAGCCAACGAAACCTTGTTCATGATACTTCTTTCGGAATTGAACGGAGTCAACGTATGGGTACCCTTACCCAAGTACAACAAACCTTGGGCAATTCTCACCATGAACAAGCAGTCTGGGGACTTGGAGTAGTATTGTGCCAACTGTCTCAACAACTGTGCCAATCTTGCATTATTAGTACCAGCACCAACCAATCCCATAGCATAAATAGCATTTTGGGATACCTCCATGTCAGGGTCATGTGAGTAACGAGAGAGGGTGTCAAAGACCTTCATCTGAGGGTTTGAGACTGAAACAAGTCCCATGGCCAACGGAACAGCTCTGCGGATCATGGGGTTACCGTAATGCATCAAATGCGAGAAGTGACGTAAAACCATATCCAGGCCAATGTCCTCTCCCATAGCAATACATGCGAGACCCATGACAGCGAAACCTTGATATAATTCTCCCTCTTCGTCTCTTTCTTCGGATTCCTCTTCCTCGTCTTCTTCTTTAACTTCTGAAGCACCCTCTTGCTTGACTTTGTCGTCTGCTAAGTCGGTGACAGCTTCTTTGGCTTCATCGATATGCATATCGGATTGTTGTTCTTCTTCATCTTCACCCATCTTCTTGATCTCCTCAGAATCATCTTTGGGTTTTGCTGAACACATTTGCAATAAGGATTGTATTTGCAAAACATTACCTGTTCCAGCATATGCACAAATATTCACCAATACTTTCAAGGACTTGTTGATAGGGTGTTCGATAGCATCAATTATATCCAAAACATCGTCTATCTTTTCGGTCTTCCCCATGTACAAGAACCCAACACCCAAGGCCAAGAATCTGATATATTTGTTGTTCAATTGAGACACATCGCGTTCCAAGAAAGTTTGCAAGATAGTGGAGGTAATGTCACTGTGGCACGTGCCCACAAAGACAAGACCAAGAGCCAAGGATGCCAAACATGAAACTTCCAAAGGCACATCCGTGTCGCCAATTATTGGTGACAATAAGTTCATCACCTCTTCATTACCGGAACCGGCAAAAGCGATTCCAAGACCCATGATAGCCGAAGATTGCATGGCCTTTTTAGGGTTAGTGACATATTCTTGCAACAAAGCCAAAGCGGCCTCTGCATCATCGTGAATGTTGGCTGAGACAATACCAATACCCAAAAGGGCACCAGCTTTGATGTCATCTTCATTGGAGTAGGTGTACTTATCCAATGCTTGCAAACCATCGTCTATATTCCATTGGTAGATGGAACCAATTGAGGCAGTGGAAGAAATCTTTCCTGAACCTTTGGTTTTGTAGATCCATGATTTGGTTTCATCTTTTCCAGTCTGTAAGACTAATTTGTCGTTACAGTAACCAGCGTTGGTGAAAGCATTGACGAAAGATGCGGCCAAATTCTGCTTGGCAGAATCAATGGAGCCAGACCCATATGAAGACCTGGAGTCCTCTAAGTGTGACTTGTAGATGTCTTCGGGAACTTTTGGCTCCAACAAATTGAGTTCTTTGGACAAGTAAGCAAAGTACTCTGGCAACTTAACATTGGAAATGGTCTCTTGTATACCTTCCTTGTCACCAGGGTAGGTAAATCTGTTGAACTGAGAGGCCAAAATGAGACCCAATTGATTATGGATCACTGGGTCATCAGTACTTTCAAAGACTTGATTGATCAAAGCCTCGCTGTCCAATTTTATGGCTAAAATCAAAGCTTGGGTGAGTTGGTTATGAGCGAGGTAGATGGAGAACGCAGTGTTCAAAAAAGCCAAGTCATCGGGGGGAGCCAAGAGAGGAACACAGCTAACCATGTAGAGGCAAACTCTAGCAAAGGTAGAGTCGTCCAAAAATTGGGGCAACTTCTCAATACTCTCCACCTCCATCAACAAATCGACCGCATCTGCTTCAGCGTTGTTCTTCAAGAGATAAGGTACAATCTTTAACGACAATTCAATCAAAGAGTTGGTGTAATGCTCGTCGGAGCCAAGGCTCTCTTGGTAGGACTCGCCGATTTCAAGAGCCAAGTGGCGCATGTACTCGTGGCCCCAATCTGCAATAGTGTCACTGCCCGAGAGCAATCTGTACTTGAGAGTGTCGGCCACGTCGTCATCAGAACTAGTCATACCCAACACAGAAAGGATATCGGCGAAATGGCTGATGAGCGAGGAGGAGAAAGTGCCCTTGGACCAAGTATCATATAAGGCAGTCAAGTCGCCGTAAGATGGCCTCAAAAACTTCAAAGGCTTAGGAACTGCAGTCATTGAAGATGTGGAGTCCTTGATGAAAGCCTTCATGGTGTCCAAAGCTTGGGTGTAGGCGGCTTCATTTTGGCCGGGCTCATTCAAGCGCTCAACCAAAGCCTCCAAGTCTTCTTTCAACTTCTGGTCTTCCTCCGAAAGCTCTTCTTTGTCAATGGTAGCCTGTTTCAGCTTAGGGTTTGCCACCTCCGTGGACTGACTCAGGTCTTGCACTGGAGCCATGATTGTATTCTATTCTGGGTGAGTGGATGGGTGAGTATCGACATTTTGGCGAGTGTGGCAAACGAGAGCGGGTCACGTGACCCATAGAAACCTATCAGATCCAAGATCAGTGTATATGCACGGGGTCTATTCAAATCGTTTTGAACCGTGTAAGTCCTGCTTTCATTATATTTTTAACGAAAAACTCCTATTTCTAATTTTCATATCGTGTTTTGCCATAAGCTGCGTCTACTCGTCAAATGTTAGGCTACAGCAAGAGTCCAAACAACAAGACAACCAGACAAGGTACAAAGAAGAAGAGCAAAATAGACGCAATTTTGGTTTCTATGTCACAGTGAGATTTCCAAAATCATCTCATATATACATAAAAAAAATCTTTTTTTTTTGATCTGCTGGAATCGGTTCGGTTCCGGACGGCTCGTGGACCCAGCCACAACGCGAGCGCGAATGCGAACACACCCCAGTCTATTAAGCCAGACCAGTGCTAATCTCCCACACGCGTTAACAACTGCAGTCAAAACGGATTGTTTTTATATACAAAACATCGGTACAGCCTGTAAAGTGGGCCTCAGCGATACAAGACCCTTCTACGTTCCTTTTTTCGCCTCCTGGCCCCGTCAGCCTATAAAATGGAACGCATATTCTACAAGGCCGATATCACGGATGCATATACTGGCCTTCCCATCTATGTTTTCGACACGTCATATCTACCCTTGCCTGAAGAGATTGATTATGATTTGTTTGTTCCCACCCTTATGCATCGCATCCCACTGGAGCCCTACGTGGTGATTATGTTTAGTTGTGGCCTCAATAATATCAACTGGGTGTGGGGCATATCGTTCCTCAAGGCATTTTTAACCCAGAACTCCACCAAGAGGTCCAACGTTGAAAATCTTCACAAGATTATTGCCGTTCACGAGAGCTGGTTTGTCAAGTCCATCTGCCAGATCTTCTCCAACTTCCTTGTTTCCAGGAAAAGTCTAAACAATTTGAACCTCCAGAACCTTTTCCAGAAGCGCCAGGCCTCAAAAAACTTCCTCATCAGCTGTGACTCGTTATCGGAACTCTCGAGTTATGTGGACATTGTCCATCTAAAACTCTCTTTGAATATATTCAGGCATGACTGTCAGGTGACACTCTCGCCCACCCTTAAGTTGCATAGCCCTATCAATCTCGTCATCAAGCCTTCAACGGACTACCTGCTTCAGCTGAGCCCGTTATTCTACCATCATTTTTACCAAATCTTCCACATCATCGATATATATGCTCAAGAAGTCGAGCTTCTCTTCCACAGGCCGGGCAAAAAGTTGAACACGGACATTCTATTTCTCTGTTTGATGAGAAACCAGCTCATTTGGGTCAACGATTGGGACCTCAATTGCATTGCATCCTGTTTCAAGAAAATCCTCACCGAAGTATCGGAGCCTTTGTTGCCAGTCGACTTCATCGAATTACCCATGAAAGATGATTTTGATTACACTTTGCACATTTTCCTTAAACTCATGGAGCGAAGGCACAAGAATGCTGTGCTTTTCCAAATTCTCGAACTCTGTAACAAAATCGTTCTCGCTACCAATGTCACGAGACACACTCCCGTGTCGGTTCTGAAAAGTCTCAGCCACTGCTTGACCCACGAACCCATCTCACACCATAGTCAACCCAGAGTTTCTGTTGCAGTGAGGTATTTGAAGAATGTCATTGTGCATTGGGACCGCATACGGCCACTAATTCTGAGCCAATTTAAAAGTGTTCAGCAAGTCATCAATGGAAACAAATTGGTCGATGCAACCATTGACGAGCTGTACAACATGTCGCATAGCATTTCCCTTAATGATGGGCATTCTTCAGAGGACGACCGCAGCCTGGACCTGGGAAATAATACCAGCAACATGTTGGACATGAATTTATCCTCCTCGTCTCTCCAAAGCAATTCCACTTATGTGGACTCCTCTCAAGCCATTTTGGATAAAAGCTCTGCGGAGAATCCCTTTGAGGATCACATGAGTCTTCAAAACGGCAAAAGTCTCAAGAACAAAGAGCAGAAAAGCTACAAAGTTCTCGAGAATAAGCAACATAAAAGCCCCGAAGTGCTGGAGAATGATCTGCAGAAAAGCTCCATATCTCCTGAAACGTCGGGTATAAAAAAGCATGGCCGCTCCTCATCTATTCAAGTTCAGTTTCCGCCTCAAAAATACAAGTTCGAGAAAAAGGAACCACAAGAACACACCCCGAAACTCAAAGCTACAAAGTCAACAGAAGAAATGAAAGTTCCAAAGACGCCGGTGATACGGGGTAGAAAGGTTGGGGAACTCACGCGAATATTTGAGGAGAGATCACGGGCCATCGAGATCTTAAAAACTATGTAGGTATAGTTTACTACTTCACCAATCACGATTAAATGTCAATAAACGTCTGTTATTCGTAGTTATAATATACACTAATTTACATGGGTGGGCTATTCGCCAACCAATCTGCTGTCGATGTTATCTATCGATAAGTCACCGGTTTCGTTGGAACGTGCCGCATTAGCAACCGCAGCAAAAGCAGCGGCGGCCGTGCTATCGCTTTGCTCATTATCATGAAGACCGTGCGCCTGCAGCTGGTGTTGATAATGTTGTAGTTGTTGTTCATCCAAGTGAGGGTGATGGGAGAGGGAATGTGGGTGAGCAATGCCGTGGTGGTGGTGGTGGCTGTGATGAGCCTCGGCGGCCTGGAGTTGTCTCTGTAACTCAGCATCTTGTCTTTGACGCTCAAGTTCATAAGACAAGACTTCATCGTGTTCATCATCGTCATCGCCATCCATGACTTCATGGTAGGAAGCGGCGTTGCGGCGTCTCTTGATGCCATTGGAGGCCAACCCTCCGGGCAAAAATTTGTTTTGCTTTTTCAACTTCCTCTTGTAGCCTCTGATTTCGTTGTAGATGTCCTCGCGTTTGATCAATACGTCAGGGAACTGGTGCTTGATCTTGGCCTCGATGTGAGATGGTTTGGTGCCCACCTTATAGAGATCCAATATGATCAAATTGAGCTCGTCTGAACGCTTGCGTAACATTGGGTGGTTCGACAATGGATCCAATTGGGGGTGGTTGTGTTCGTTACACGTGGTACGCAAGGACCAGATCAGATTAGACTTGCGGTAGGATGCAGTCATGGAGAAAGGACATCGTAACTTCTTGGTCCTAGCATGGGAATCAAGGACATAAGCAGTGCCCGATTCATTAAGTTCCCTCTCTGCCTCTTCTTCTTGTTGCTGCTGGATGGACTTCCCTTTTTTATGCCGATAACGTCCTCCAAGCTCACAGGTGTAGTAGATGGCTTTCTTGTTGGAGTGAGCAATGACTATACCAAAGCCATTGTCACGAGCAAACTCAGAAATAAATTCATTGAGCTCATCACGAGTATGGAACATCTGCTCCGGGAATGGGCGTGTGATTAAATTCCCTTCGTGTGTTATGGTGTTCTCATTCACGGGGTAGATTTTCAGCCGGGAATCTATTATGGGTTCAGGAATTTGAATATTATACTCGGAATCCTCAACGTCATGGAGGTGCTGCTGGTGATGATATAAAGCCTGTGCTTGAGCCTGGGCCTGTGCAGCTTGAGCGGCCTCAGCGGCTCTCTGTTCCTGCAGCTTCAGTAGATCGTGATCCTGGTCGAGATCTTTGTCTTCAATCTTCGTACGACCGGAGTCATCGAGATCATGACCGTTGACTTGATTTTTCACCGCCGTGAGCAACTGCTCGTCAATATTTGTGGTGAAGTCTTCTTCGTGGCTCATGTGCGTGGAATTTGGGTGCAAAATATCAGTGATCAAAAGGTCGTGTTGTGGTAGTAGTGTAAATGTGTAAAAATTTGGTTGTTTTTTTTTTCGGGGTGGAGGGAATGGTGGATGAAATCACGTGACCTGCTTTTTTCGAGTGCCCTCGCGCTCTTTTGCAATGAGCGAAAGTAATCAAGGTTTTAACAATACCAAGGTTACTTGAATAATTTATCAAAGTTGAGCATCTATTGTAAATAATTTGGTTTGCCGTTTTTACTAGACATTATGACTTGTTAATGTCAATTGGTTGTTCATGCTAATGGGTGGGGATGGTACGCTTGGGCCCTTGGTAGCGCCTGCTTCACAACTCTCTGCGCAATCAATTCGTCGAGGAGGCACCCACATCGAGCGCCTTGGCAGCCCAATTAGGGATCACAAATGAAGCCTCATGCACCTTGGAATTGTAGTATTTGAACAATGTGTCCTCGTCGTCCGACATGCGCAATGCCTTCAGCAAGTCCTTGCTTGTGTCCTGTGTAGCCACAATAAGTCCCAATTGCCCACTAGTGTATGAAGGCATGTAGCACTGACAGTATGCCGTGTTGGAAAATACCTGGCGTGTTTTGCCCATAAGCTCAGATAAGTAGTCAAGGTTCAACCAGATGTTCTCGCTGCTCTGCATCACCACCACACCATCTTCTTTTATTGCATTTTTCAAGAGAGTGTAGTAATTAACCTGGAAGAAGTCTTCGGCTGGACCTTCCGGATCGGACGAGTCGGTAATAATCACATCGTACTTGAGCTCTTCCTTCTCATTCTTCAAGTTCTTCAAGTATTCGAACCCATCCTGGATGACTATGTTGACATTGGGATGGTTGTGGAATTTGGCCATGTTGGGCAAAAACTCAATGCTCAAGTCAATCACTTTGCGGTCAATCTCCACCATCGTGATTTCCTCCACGCCATTTCCGACGTGCTTGACCAATTCACGCACCACGCCACAGTCGCCTCCACCAATCACCAACACCTTCGAAGGCTTGGGATGACTCATCACCGGAACATGTGTTATGAGCTCTTGGTATGCAAACTCATCTTTTTCCGTGCACTGGATGATGCCGTTCAAAACGAGTACATTCCCGAAGGTGATGGACTTGAATATGAGTATATCCTGGTACTGGGACTGGGAGTGGTGTAAAATCTGGCCCACTTCCAAGCCAAATGCCTGGCCCGGAAAGGCTTCGTTGCTGGTCTCATAAAACCAGTATCTATCATTTACTCTAAAAATAGAGTCATGTTTGAAGTCTGCAAGATCGTACATGGCTGGTGTTTCAGTAATTGCACCGAGCCGTGCGAAAAAAATTCCGAAAAAAGGAGGAGCTTAACGAGGATGATTCACAATGCCAAGCCGAATGTGCTGGCAGAAAAATAGGCAATTTTTTGGCGGAATCTTGCAGGGGTTGACAATCATATATATCTGAATCTGAAGGCCCTCTAATCAAGATATGCTGCATGGGGTGCCCAGCTTGGCACGCCGTTTTAGGTCTGACATGCGCTCCTCTTATGCACAATCTAACCCAAACTTACCCCACATCCAGTGTCTCATCGAAGGCGTCTGAGCATACATAGTGAGAGCGCGAGATTTCCGAAAAAAACCACTTTTACTTTCCATGGAACATTTCGTGTTTCCCGCTTTTAACTCAAACTACAAGACTCGGAAAAGAGCCTTCAAGTGCTGTAGAAGATGCCGCAGCAAACGCATTCGGTGTGTGATTCTGGATAATTACGAGCTGAAAGGCTGTGACAACTGTGAAACAACTGGCTGGGTATGCGATTTACTCCCTTCTGGCTGCAATTCGACGGCCTCCAAAAGAGGTTGTCAGCCCGAGCAGAAGAAAATTAAGCTTGAGACAGCCCCAAAAATGATTCCTCATGCGAAGGCATTTGAGCAGTTCCTCAAGCTGTCATCCTCGGTAAAAAACGAGTTCAATGCGATGAATGGAGTGTTGAGTCACCAGTTCCCCACCTTCAAAAACACCGTTTCTGAGAGTTCGCTGCATCCGAGTGAAGGATCGGAAAGTGGCGACACTGTGAGAAGTTCTGACTTTAAAACTCCTGTTGTTGATCATAGCTTACCTACGTTAACTCAGCTGAACTTGAGAACGTCACAGCTTGATTTTTCGGGCCTGACACCACATAAAGTCAGGATGCCGTGGCCAGTCAGCTCAGAGAATTCAGTGTCTTCCACTAGTATAGACCCAGAGTCCGCCGAGCTCTACATAAACTCTGTGGACTCCAAGTTTCTCAAGGCAAAATTCAACTTCAACACCTCGATCCAGAAATGCAGGTTGTACACTCTTCTGGCCCGGTCTAGAAGAAAGTCGGGTAGCAGCCCCGAAAGCCATTACGAAGAGAAATCTCTAAATCCCTCCGATACAGTGCATTTTCGCTTCTTGCTAAGCATCCATGCGTTTACGCTCAGCACCCCGGGTTTCTGTATGATATCCGGCACAGACCTCGTTAGCCTTTTTGAAATCTTCTTCTATAAAGTGAACTCGATCTTTCCCATAGTTTTTGAAGAGGAATTCTGGGAGCTCTACAAGAGAAACAAAATTCCTAGCATTATCACTTACGCAGTGGTCTTGAATGCGGCTCGGGACCAGCTCGCTGCCCCTATTCTAGCCCGTTCTTTTGTCAACAATGAAATTGATTTCGAAACCAATTACTTTCGGTTCCTCAAAGAGTTGGAAATGAAGATACGCCAGATTCTTATCTTTCTCCCTGAATTGGGAGACACAGAAAAGTTATCCCGGTTGGTGACTCTGCTTCTTCTCTCTCTCACTTTCAAATTCAACAATTTCGGAAACGAACAGAGCTCCGAGGACATAGGCAACTGTACCAGTTATGCTTACTCATTACTTATACATCAGGAGTTCTTCCACAAACAAATTGCCGAGGCTGGGGCGATCAAGAAGTCGCTTTACTTGAGGAACTTGTGGTGGGTGATTTTTATTTTCGACCGTTTTAATGCTTTGATGAACGGAAAGGCCATGTATATAAAAAGGGTAGATTTCAACATCGAGCTTCCGAAGGAACTGCCCCACTTGAACCGGCTTGTTCATTTGGCCTATGCTCTTGACGATATGACATCACTCGTGTTCCGGCCGCAAAGGAAAAATGCTAAAGGCGATTTGGTGTCGCATAGCGATACTCTTCCTGGAGACCCGGAGTTCAATCCCACTAAATTTATTGAAGAAGAATTGGACATTTTGGCGGATATGAAGACTGTGACTGCAAGATTGCTAGAGTACAGACAATTCCAAGATGGAACTAACGGACACTTGCCCAATTTTCCTGTTGAAAAATACAAAGATAGGATGGTCTACTTCTTGGAGAGAATTCTACGCAACCAGATGACTTTTGTCTTGAGAACCGGCCAGCTCAAGTGCCTGCGAGAAAAGAACAGGATTGATGATATCAGTTTGCACCTATGCGAACGACTCTTCGAAATCTTGACACTCGTGGAAGACCGCCAAGGCCTTAAGCTCGTGATTTCCACACCGATAATCCCGCTGATTCTCCTAGTGGCCTTTTCTGTGCCTATGGCTGCAAGGTCTACGTACTTGGGGCTCAAAGAAGAGCCCATATCCATTCCAGAGGAACGGCTCAAGGACTTGATCAAACTAGGCAACGGGTATCTAGAGAAACTCAAACGGTACGCTCAACATTGGTGGTTTGTGCGAGAAGTGTTGAACCAGATTGGAAATCTCGACTTCGGTTTAGATCCAAGAGCTGATAAGGCCACGGTAAGCAAACACCCAGAGTCTAAAACTGTGCTCTCGGTGAACGAGATGGTGAGCGATGTCGACGATGTGGAAACTCAACTACCAGTACTTTTACCCATCACATCACCGGGATTTTACGAAGATGTATTTGTCAAAGCCGAGGAGGAAGAAGAGGAGAAAGGTCTTAATCCGGGCAGCCGTGTACCGGATAATAATGCGGGCGGACCTTCCAATTCTCACAATTCCCACGTCTTGGATGGGCCGGTTATGACGTTTGAAGGTATGGCTGTACGCGCCCTCAATGGAGATTTGGGTCACATCAATGGGAATTATTATGCACAAGATTTGACTACTGAACAGGAACTGTTTACTCCGGAGGATGTTTACTTCGACGTGGCGCAGTTGGCGGAAATGGTGACCACACAAACTCTTCTTTTTCCCAACATTTTGGATTACTACACCAACGAGCAAAATTATCCTTAGTGAAGCCATGCATTCACTGGGGTCCGGGTTACAGGCTCCCGTTAACCTGTTACCTTTTTAAGTCCATAAATCGTGCGTTGCAGCCGTGCCAGTCATCTTTTGGCTAAACAATAACCTTTTCGCGCTGATTGTCACCGCAAGTAGTGTATGCACCACCAAGTCATTGTCACCCCTTTGCGTGCGCGCACCATTCCACTAATGCGACAAATGACAAAAATATCATCAGAAAAGAATTCAAATACCTCCAGTGGCAATATAGGACGATCTAAATTTCCTAGTTGCTCATACTTTAACCGAATATTTCCCCTCAAAACTTTTCTCCGCAAATACCGATAAAGATATACCTTTGAACCACTTTCCCCGCTCTGCGCCATCCCGTTTCTTTTTCGTCGTCTGTCTTCAACCCTGGACTTAAGGCATATTCGAGGACTACGGCCATTCATACCCAGATATCACCTCCTCGTACAGTTTTTCACCCACGGTTGAGATAAATCGAGTCGAGTCTTTGCAACCGTCATCATGAAAGGGCTTTTTAATCTTGAAAGTATGGATCAACGATTGATTCCGGTGTTATACGATGCCTTCTCGTTCCCCACCCTCGGGTCACTACTTTGCATCATCACCTTGATAATATCTTTCTTCCTATCCGATGTGACTTCTGCAAAGTCCAAGAAGGCAGCCCGGGAGAATAGCCCAAAGGGCATTGCACCCTTGTTCCCGTCTATCATCCAGACCTCTGGTGTTTTGGATGCATCTCTGTCTTTTGAGCCCGAAGATTTGGTGAGTTCTCCTCAGCCATGCTCCACAGGCCTTACTACTCGTCTACTTCCATTCAAGAATGAAAAGGGCGAAATAGAGTGGGTCTTCACTGACGACAACCAAGCTGAAGCAAACTTGGATGCATTCAAGCTCAATCCCGAAGTTTCAAGAGTCGTTAAAAATGAAGAGAGATCCGAAATCTTATCGCCTGTTACCTCGAATTCTTCAAACAATGAATCTATTAATGGAAACAAATCTCCATCCGTTCAGATGAGCACGCCTTCCTCCACATTCAGCGAGGAACGCGCCAAAGACGATGAAAACGGCGAAGGTTACGGCATTCACATGTGCCCTCACTGTGATGCCAAGTTCCGTTTGAGAGGGTATTTAACCCGTCACTTGAAGAAGCACTCTTCTGAAAAGGCTTACAAGTGTCCATTCCACAAATCTTCCATTTACAAGGATGAGAAGGACCATGTTCACCAGTGCCATCCTAATGGTGCCTTTTCTCGCCGTGACACTTACAAAACACACTTGAAGACTCGGCATTTTAAATACCCCGACGGAACAAGTATAAGAGATCGTGCTAACTCCGAGGGAAAGTGTTCCATGTGTGGAGACTGGTTTGAAAACGCCGAAATATGGAGTGAAATTCATATTGAAGGCCACGAATGTCGGTACCTTCCCAAAGGATTCAAAGGAAAATCCAGAATAAAAAATCGTTTGAAGAAGCAGATGCACCGCATGATGAAGATGCAAAAGAAGCAGGACAGGAAAGGTGCCTGTGGCGACTCTCACACAGCTAGTTCCGTGTCCCCTGCTTTGAGCACACCGAACTCCATGAACACACCCGCACTCAGTGCTTCGCTACATGAGGTCGATGACTCGCCCACGCTTCCGATCAGTCCGTCGACTGTTTCAAACATGCCAGTCTCGATTGGTGAACAGATGCAGCGGTCTACGCTTGATTTCGGTCAGCTTGAGCCATCTGGGCCTATGTTCAATGCACCTGGAGACAATGTTGCTCGGAGTTACAAGATGGAAGATGACTACGGCGATGAATTCTGCCTCGATACAGAGCAAATGGGATTTACCGGTTTTTTCCAGAACAATTTCGGCCCAGCCAATGGACATAATATGAGACCATTCCATGGCTATTCCAATGTCGCACAACCCTTTATGTCTCAGTACATACATTGATGTTAACTACATTAATGTTGAGTACACGGACTTTTCGGGTGACTCGTGAAAGACGCTAGCGTCAACGGAATAATGATTATGAACTTTTGGGAAGGATATTGATATACATGGGAGTAAACCCGGCATGCAAATAGTAATATACTTATTTAAACGCTACCCGAAGATATCGTCAATGGCGTTTCTCGACTTCTTCTTCTTTTTTGACTTCTTTTCTTTCTTTTCCTTCTTCTCTTTTCTTTCATTCTTCTCCTTTCGTTCCCTACTCTCCGTCTCCTGGATTATTTCAGGTTCCATGTGCACATGCAGTGTATTTTGCACATGTGTGCTTTTATCTAGAGCCACACTAGATTCGTATGTGATTTCCTCTCCCACATCGTCTTCTTCGCGTTCTGGAGCTTTTGTGGGTTTTGGAGCCTTGATCTGCTGCACCTGCTCTATTTCTTCATACATGTACTTCACCAGATAATGCAAAGAACTGGTTATGGCAAGTAACCCGAGGCCCAAACTAATGAACTGCCCTAGAGCTATGATACCATTAAAGGCATAGTATGCATTGTGAAAAATACGTCCTCGTATCAAGAAACGGGTGATGCCCAGCGCCTCCTTACGGAGCCGGATCTTCTCTGCCGACTTCTTGCACGTCTCCAAGGTGAGAAGCTTATCTAGAAGCTTGCGGACCCACCGATGGAGAATATTAAAGTGTCTCCACCAAACCAGAACTCTATGTTGGTTGTAATTGCGGTGGTACGTCAAATGGAGGAGATAGTAATCTTGTTCGAGTTTTCGGATACGTTGGAACTCCAGCAACTGGTTTAGCTCCATTGGGGTGTGCAGACTGGGCTAAGAGCGATGAAGGTTGTGGCGAGATAAGTGCTGAAGAAAAGCAACCTGAGGTAATGAATCAATCGAGAAATTGTCTCGCCAAAATGTACGCTTAATTTTATAGCAGGTGTAAGAGGAATATGATGCTGTGCGTATTCACACTATCTATTTACATCTAATGGAGAGGTGCATGGTCATCGCGAAAAATGCATCATCGACCTACTCGTTATCATGGAAGACACCATCAATAAAGCACGTGCCCTCCTCCAGAACGCCAAGGAAGCAGAAGCATTGGCTCTCTTGACGCCCGAAGTGGCCAAGAACCCCGAAAACGTGACTCTTTTGCAAATCTTTGGCGAGAGTCTTCTTGAGGCAAACGACGTCGAAACAGCATACAATGTCTTGATCAAGGCCACGGAACTCGACCCAGAAGCTGCTTTGGGCGTGGAGAAGTTCTTGTACCTTGGTCAGATTATCGGTGGGCAAGACGGATGCGGTTATTTGGACATTGCCATCCTGAAGTTGCAGGAGCAATTGCAGAATGTCAACGACAACAAAGGGGAAACAGACCCTATTTTGCAAGAGTTGGCCCGCCTATACCCAACGTCGGAGTTGCTTGCAGTCTACCTAATAAAAAAGCTCAACCAGGCCATTTTCGCCGAGATCGAGATCTGGATGACTGATTTGTGTATGGAGCCCGAAGCCGAATCTCAGTGTGACAAGCTCATTTCTCACTCGTTGGCCATTGATAACAATAACCCAGAGGCCCACTCTTTATTGGCGCTGGTGAGAATTTCCCAGCAAAGACAGAAGGAAGCAGAGGAGGCGTTGACTACATCGTGGAAGTTGTTTTCCAGTAAAAAGCTTGATTTGGAACAACAACAAAACAGAGAGGGGGACGAGTCGTCGTTTGAGTACGTCGAGTTGGTACAGCCACTTTTGGGCCTTTCGAGATTTGCCATAGAGTTGGGCATGTACGACCTCGTTCCTGAAATTTGCTCTGCCATCTCAGATATCAATGACAATGCGTTGGACTGCTACTACATCGAGGCATTGTCGTATGTTCTCAAAGCCAAGCGTGTATATTCTGAGTCCAACTCAGTGGAGGGCGACCACAGGGAGTTAGACCATAGTATCTTGAAAGACTCTTCCGATGAGACAGTGGTGCAGTGCATCCAAGATGCAAAATCCGCACTCACTCAAGGCTATCGGGTGATGAACAGTGGGGATGTAGAGGCTTCAGACCCTGAAGTGGTTGACCAGGTTTCAGACATGCTTCAAGCCTTTGGAGGTCCTGTCATGAGCGAGTTGATGCCATCCAAACGAGATGACGAGGATCTTGAAGACGGCTGGGAAGATGAGCTTGAAGACGAATAGCCCTCCGGGACCAAGTAAGCTATTCCAAATAATGACACGTTATTGATTAATGTAGCTCTTGAAAACGCAGTTGAAAAACCACTCATTTTCCACTAATCTGTTCATATCCTCCAGGAACATGTCGTCCATGGCATTCACATCATTATCATAGGCATTGCCATCGCTATGATGAATGATGTTTCGAATGGACACTGCCGACTCGGGCTCTTGGGTCAATGTATTATTGTTGAAACAAGTCCCATCGATTACCGAATGTCCCACGTAATTCGAACGATTGAATACCCGTTTCTTCCTGTTCGCATGAACTTCCAAATGTTGCTCGAGTAAGTAAAAAAGCTTATCAACAGACACCCAATGCATTCTGTACTTTTGGAGTTCATCGCAATGTGCTTGGAGATCGAAGTGTGGCAAGACGGAAAAGTGGACAGGGGATATGTTTGTCTTGGCATAACGAGACAAAGAGCAGCCAAGAGCAAGTGTGAGAGTAAACGGTACCAAGGGAATATTTAACTTGCAGTCGTCATCTAGTTTCTTAAAATACCAGAGAATATGCGAGGAAGCCTTGATCATGCACAGTCTAGCCACATCATTGTCTATGTTCGGGTCACGAAACTTGAGCTCTTGGGCTATGGCTATGGTAACGTTATTAACGATGCGGGTCAAAAAATGAATAGTGTTGGAAACGTAAGTCGGCGAACTTTTTTTGAAATTGTCCGGACTTAGAAGTGGTGTGTACACCGGAGAATTGTTTGCAATCTCATTGTCGCAAAACTCAAACTCAGTTGTTTCAAGCTCGGTTAAATTGAAGTTCTTAGGCGGATTGAGCCCAGCATTTGTGAAATCAGCTACTT
This sequence comes from Metschnikowia sp. 04-226.1, assembly GCA_002370245.1. Taxonomy (NCBI): domain Eukaryota; kingdom Fungi; phylum Ascomycota; class Pichiomycetes; order Serinales; family Metschnikowiaceae; genus Metschnikowia; species Metschnikowia sp. 04-226.1. The sequence continues at coordinate 294,950 of NLAD01000707.1, forward strand.
TCCGGGGGTATCCAGGCTGGTAAACATACATGCACATGTTCCCATGGAGCTGCATCACTTCAATCAACCGTAGGAGGTTCAAATGCTTGTAGGGAGGGTCTAAGTTGAAATCTTCATTCTTGATGACTATAAGTCGATTGTTAATCGTTGCGTTAAACCGATCTAATAACCAGCAACACCAAAAGAGTTGGGAGCAAAAACTTCTGTTATCGTCTGCGAGGCCACCATCATCAAGGATATCTTTGTAACTCTTCCTCATGTGTAAATGCATGGAAAGCGCTAATGAAGTGGCCCTGTCCACATCAGAACAGCATTTTACACCTCCAAACTTCCCGAATCCACATGATAACGAGAGTAGCAAGCTCACTGTTAGTTTGACCACCTTTGTTATTTCAGGATACGGGTCGAGTATTAGCAAACTTTGGCGGATCTTTGCCTCCACATCTTGCTGGAATTCTTTCAAAGCTTTGATGTACTGCTCTTCTGAAAAGTTTTCAAATGGTAAGTTGATCATATTCAATTTATGCTGACTCCTCCAGAACACCTGCTTTAGGATAGGCTTAGCCAAATTATCCTTCAGCACCAATAAAACCATAGCAAGAGACATTATAGTGGAGTGAGTGTTGGCCTCATATAGTTCCCAAAATTTCGTCTCATGCACTATCGGTATAATGCTGTTGATTTTGAAAAAGTAAATCTCGTATAATCTTTTCAATTCATGAAGCTCAAAGTGGAAGGAAGGACTTGAGATAGTGAAAGCATATATCAGGCGCAAAAACTGAAGACTAGCCCGCAGAGGAGGCTCTGAATTCCCTGAGCTTTGCAGTAACATGTGAGAGCGATTATTGGCGATAGTTGGAAGTTTCCCATTTTCATGTTGGATAATCGATTGGGGCGGGAAGAAAGCCTTGTCGTCGGACCAAGGACTGAAGTCACGTCCAACGTTTGCGAACAGACCAGGCACGGAATAGCCAAAAAGTCTCTTGAGCATGTCAAAGCTAAAGGTCTCGGGCGAAAGATCGAAGCTGTACCCAGATAGTTTTTCAGACTGTGCATCGTCTTCAATGCCAGATTCTGGAGCTTTCCGTTTCTCTGGTGAAGTGTCACGTTGCTGTGCTTTATCTACCGATTGATAGCTTGAAGTCTCTTTCATTCCAATGCCCTCGTTTTGCTCCGCAAGTGGAGGAAACGGCAGCTGGGAGGGGATACGAGCGGTGTCGAAACTGTCATTGTTAGAGGTAGGCGAATAGAGGCCCGAAAAGGATATTGCACTTTCCTCGGGCCCACTTCCAGTACGCTTCGTGACGAGACTGCATTCGGTCCCATGGCGTTCACAGCGAACACAACCTTTCAGCAGAGAGTCAGGGTTGACCTCACACTTCTTCCGTTTGGTACGGCACTGAACACAGCACCGGAAATTTCGTTTTCGAGATTTGAAATTCGAGTCGAACGCCGGGAAAACAATCATTGCAGGGTCAATTTCTCGGGTTTTAAAGGCAAAACTCTCCGCGTTTTAACACCATGCATGGGGAGGGGTTATATTTATTAAACTTGCAGTACACCTGTACCCCACGCTCACGTGCCGTCAGCACATGAGAGAAGTTCATGTTTACGAGGCACAAGCACGTGAAAAAAGGAGTATGTAAGTGAAGCTACTAGCACTTGTCGACTGGATGGCATTTCTAACAGCAGGAAGAAATGTCCCAGGGAATACTTTTAAGCTGATCTGCATATTGGTGTATAAGCCACCCCAGATGCAAGATGTACATGAGCGGGGTGACCCGCCTTATTCAAGAGGGACTTAGAACAAGAAAACCAGTTACTAAATAATCCGATTAACGTTACAGGGGTTTAACAATGACCACAAGTTTAAGAAAGTTGATAGAAGCTAACGTTATTAAGGCTCTCGCGTGTGCAGGCGATAGGCTTATTGCGTAACAATGATTACCCCACTGTCACATGACCCCTCACATGACGAATCTCATCATCGCAAGCCCTGTTGATTACTTATATCCTATACAGCACCTTATTCAACATCAACACCAAATACAGAAAGTCTCCGATCTTATATAATCTCATGACGACGAATCACAGACCCCAGTTGGAGAGCAAACGAGGCCGAGACATTGCTATCAAAAACACCATTCAGCATGCGCGATCTCAGCCTGGACAGACCAAGTTAAAGATCCGTCTGGACATAACGGGCGCTCAAATCGGTGAGAGAACAGGGAAAAGGGCTTTGGCCGACTTAAATGATACAAATAAGAAACCTAAATTGCTAGATTCAACCAACCCTCGAGCAGAGTCTGCTCGAGACGAACCACACTTCGATTCTGCCATTGATTCTGCCAAGGAGGGGAGTGGGGAAGATGCCAACTCGAATACAGAACACGACCCTAATGCCTCTGAAATCAATCACAATGCTTCCGGTAATGATTCGGAAAATCCTTCAAACAACTCCAGTGCTTCCGAATCAGAACTGGAGAGTGACGATGATACCGAGGCTCTATTGGCAGAACTTGCTAAAACCAGAGACGAAAACAAAGCTCATCAAGAAGCAATACCGGGAAAGCCAAACGACTCTGGGGCCAAACGAAGCTGGAGAAGCAAGACTCTGTTTTCACGGAAGACAGAGAATACGGACAAGTTCACTACGGACACAATGAAGTCAAAAGCGCACCAGAAATTTCTCTCTGATTTTATTCGTTAAATATCATCGTCGTCAAATAATAGCTACCGATTCTAGATTTACATCTACGGTTAATTCACAGCCATATCTTATTTAGGTCAAGTCATCAGCCTGGCTGAGCTTCGCATCTAGGTGAGCAATGTCTTCCTTTAAGCTTGCCTCCTCAACAGTCTTGACCAACTCCTTGGTACATTTCGCTATATCGAAAGAAATACCGGCAAGCCTCTGTTTGAAGTGCCTGTCGGCGAACTCGGAGTCATCCTTTTCGCTATTAGGCTTGCAGAGCGCATGCATGCGGTGGTTGCAGTCATCAAGACTCTTGACAACCCAACTTCCGTGTTCCTTCAACTGGTGGTTTCTGGTTTGGTTCATGGAGGTGTTCGTGGCCTCTGTCATTTGCCGTATGACTTCAGAAATAGCTCCGGAGTTTTCTCTGAGCTCTCCTCTTGTTGCATCTGGCTTCTTGATCGCGGATAGCAAGTCCTGGATCGTAGAAATCACTTGCACAGTCTGGTGCTCTAAGTACAACAAAACTTGAGTCAAGGTATTGTCTGGATCATCAATATCGAATAAGTCGAAATTGAAAGTGGCTGCTGCCATAGACTTTCTGTAGTCTTGCCTTTGTCTAATTTCGTCCTCTTCCTCGTCATAAGAATTTTCTTCTTCCTCCTGCTCGTCTTCTTCGGATTCCACATCTGGCTCTGGTAATGGCTCTTGGTAGTTAACTTTCTTAACTTTGAACGAGCTTTTCGGTTGAGCAAACGAATTAACGCTCAGTTGAGAAGAGGAGTTTGGAGTCAGAGCTGATTTCAGGGCTGCTGGTTCTGGGGTCTGAACCGATTTCTGAACTGCGGATTCTGTGGACTGAGCTGATTTCTGGCCATCAGTTTCCAGTTGCTTTTCAAATGAAGAGCTTCCAGCAGATACGTTCGATATATCATTACTTTGGCTCACCGCTTCAGCTGAAGTTTTGTCTGCACTAATACTCCTCTCGACTGTTGCTTCTTCTGGACCCTTTGTAGCACTGGAATCTAACTCATTTTCGGTGGATTTGACTTTTTCAGGAGATTCAGCTTTTTGTTCTGGAACCACTGGATCAGTAGACTTGGGAGCTTGAACTTTTCTGCTCAATGGCGCAATCACATCCTCTTCTTGTTGCACTTTAGGAGCATCATCTGTCTTCTGTGAAGCAAGGTTCAAAGGTTGTTCTTCTCTATCAAGTGCTTCTGGTTTCGTAACTTCTTGAAGCGTAATTTTTGGTGGAACTGCTTCAAGGTCACTTTCGTCTTGAGTATGGCTCACAACCTGTGCAACGAAATTCTTCTCCACCGGCTCTGCCGGTTCACTCACCGAGGATGACTTTCCGTTGGCAAGGACTGGAGCACCAAGAGGAACTGCATCCTTAATAGATGAGGTATCTTTGAATTCCTTGGCATCTGGAATATCTAAATCCTTTTTGATAGATTTGGACTCACTAGGTTCCTCCGCTTGTGCAGTTGTGTTGTCACTGGTGAAGCGATCTCTTAAACTTTGGAATATGCTCTTGCTGCGAGCTGGAGCACTCTCAGTTGATTCTTTGGAAGCCTTACTAGCGTTATCGCTAGTCTCTTGCATGGTGGAATGCTCACTGCTTGGAGACAGCGCATTGTCCTTCAGAGAAACTGCCTCCTTGTTTGTTGGTTGAGTTGATGCTGAGGGCCTATCCAACTGCTTCATTTTGTCTAAAATGCTAAGCTTGGCTGGTCTTGGCGGCGTTACAGGAGATGCTTCTATAATTGTTTCGGTCGATGCACTCTCCTGAGTAGCTGGCTTTTCGAGTTTTGGCTCTGCTCTGCCAAGCAAACCTTTAGACTGCACCACAGATTCTTGTTGTGAGGATGAAGTGTTATGCGTTGGCGTGACCGGACTCTTTGATTGGGCAAGATTCAGAGAGATCAGCTTTTTAATTTGGGGGGTTGAGCTGTCAATTTTATGGTCAGTAAGTTCCCTGTCAACACTGATTGGTTCACTAACCTGTTGCTTCCTGGGTGTAATTCTCAATGGCTTGGCCATACTTGCAAAGTCGTCATCGTGGTCCATTCTACCCTTCAAAGGCAGGATAGTTGTATCAGCTTTCAGGTCACTCTCTGTTTGCAACTTGAAAACGGAAAGTGTATCACAAACTGAAAATGCAACTTCAGCAACAGCTCTTTCAACTATGATTTTGGGCATGATGTTTGAGTGTGTGGCGTAATATCTCGTGGCAGTCAATGCATGACTTGCTGCATCTCTTATAGTATCAGCATGTCTATAATCACCAACAGCATTATTATCTCCTTGAAGCGAGATTTTGTTTGCGGCTATGGCAATGGAGGATATTTTCTCGAACAACAAATCAGAGTCAGGATGAGGCGTCTCAAGCGCTAAAAAGAAGGATTCTGCGAGAGAAAAGAATCGTGCTGCCAATTTCAATGGAACAACACCATTGGGGCTCGAATAGGTCTTCAAATCTTTGGGAACACATTGGCTTGAATGAGATTGTAGGATTTGGTCGGATTTGAGAGACTCAAACTTCTTCTGCCACTGAGAAACCTCGTTTCTTAACTGCTCCTCCTTGCGGGACTCTGGGCGCAGGAAGTTACTCATAGGAACTTGATCGAGTCTGTCGTGTAACTTCCTGAGCTCCGCATTCACAACTTGAGAGTTTGAACTATTTTGTTCGCCAGTATTGTAAGTGGAAGGCATTTCTTGGGCCACGAAAGAGCCACTTCTTCCACGGGTCTCTGAGTTTGGTGGAGAAGAGATGTCGCGGGATTCGAGGCTAAATCTTTTCCTTTCAGTCTTCAAAGATTGGTTTTCCAACCTCAACGAGGCGTTGGTAGACTTTAAGTCCTCGAGTTCTTTCTTGATGCTTTGATTATCAGCGGCATGCGAGGCAATGCGATCGTTCTCGGCCCTTATCAGATCGTAGCTGGTCTGCAAATCTGCGTACTGGGTCGACAAATCGTTATGCTTCTCTAATAAGGAGTTGAAGTCTGTAATAAGAGACTTGTGAGCATTCTGAGCATCTTCGTAATCCCTCCTGGCCTGGTCGTGAGAGCTAGTCAAAACTGCAACCTTCTTCAATAAAGCACCATTGTCCACCTGTGGTTCGCCAAATTTGGAGTCGGTATTGGTGGCAGAAGAAGCAGAACGTGAAGGATTCAAGGTATTCGATAAAGACAACCTCCGAGGAACTTCGATCTCGTTAGTGTCGGTCTCATCAGCATGATCTGACTCCTCATCACTTGACCACATCATATTGGCCTTCGCAGGCACCACAGTAGTAGGTTGGATACCTATAGCCTGCTTCTGAAGCACATCCTTCTTGTCCGGAACCGAGAGGTCGTCTGATAGAGCAGTGCTGTTAGCAACGTTGTTTGCATCTAGAGTTTGCTGGGAACGCATTGATGAGTTAAAATGGTCACCCAGAAGCTTCTTGTGAGACGATGCTACTGAAGAATCCTCGAAGGATTCATCATTCGAGGCCCGGGATTTCAGTTGAGCCTGGCTTGTTGTGGAGGTAGTCAGCTCCTGAGTGGAGGCAGCATGACTAGCGTGACGCTCAGGAATATTGCTCTTGGGCTTGTCAGCAGAAGGCTTATGCAAATCACGTCTCTCGATTTCATAGCTTATATCCGACACAAGATCCTTGAATCTGGATTGGGGAAGCGAAGACAACTTTTGTCTGGCCTGGTTTCTCTTTGGGTGGAAAGTCAGGCGAGGAAGAAGGAAATCGGGCTCGGACCTGCTCTCATCAATCCGCCGCTTCAATTCATCGAAAACATCTGTACTGAGCTCACAGAATTGGGCGCTGGACAACTTAAGGAGCTTCTCGCGGGCCCTAGCGGCTCTGGAGGAATTTGACTTGGTTCTCCCCGATGAATCATCCGAGATGTCAAGGAACTGCTTGAGCACTTTAAAGTGAAGCAGTAAATCGGAATCGGACATCGACCTTGACTAGTGTGGAGTGTAAAATTTGGGGGATATAAACAGGGATGTTTGTGGTTTGTGAGATCGGAGGTGGTTGTGTATTGGCAAAAATGGAGGCAACGCGACTTGTTGAATGTGAGGAACCAGTACATCTTCAGAGGAACTGCATGTCTTAGTGACTACATACACGACGAGCAGATGAAACATCACTGGCCTTTGATATGCAGGAGCCATAAAAGGATCTACAAATGTTTTGTGGTAGTTTTTCTAAGCCTCGTCCAAGGCGATGTCTAGGCCTCGTTCAAGCTTATTGAAAAGTGTCCTGAGTGCTAGAAAAAGAAAATAAAGAAGCGACGGTGCCGTGCTAATGGGAGATGATCGAATCAGCTCAAGTGAGGACAGGATGCAGGGATTTGCAAGAATATTCTAGTATTAATTTAGATCCATACAAAAACACAAGTAACTGAAATGACTACTTGAGCTTTACGCTTATTAAAATTTTGGAGACTAAGGTTGTATCCGTGTTTATGGTAAAGTACATGCTAAAGTATATGGTAACGCGCAACGCGACTTTACTCCGAGGTGTCCGGATGTAATCGTGATCACTGAGTCGCGGAAAAAATTTTATGCGTGCTAAACGCGGGTGAGTGATTGTTCAGATCTTGCATGTAAAGGATGCATCTGCAGTGGATCCAGCCTACACTCGTGGGTGGACATTTTGCGGTTCGATCTGCCGATCCAAATGTTTGATGCATTGGTTGCTTCCCAATTTGGTAAGGCACGGGTGGAAAGTAGTTTTTGAGGCGTTGTTATTTCCAGTCTGGAACCTGTTGTATGCATTTTGTAACTCCCCGGGTTCGGAACACGCGGCTTATCATTTTAACTCTGACGTGCCACTTCAAACCGTTTTTTTTATGCAACGCGTTCGTCTTTAAAAGCAAAATTTTAAAATCATTTCCTAGACCTCTTTTCGGTGTTGATTGTATGCAGGACTTGCATGGACGCAGATAACCTTCTTAGAATCACGTAAGTGCAATTTTCTTTACAAAGATACAGATTGACCAGGGTGTGCGTTTTTTTTTATGTGACTGTATAGAGTATGTCAATTTTGTAAGGCAAGTGGGGTTTGGCTGCTTATTTGAAAGTTGCTCAGCGTTTCAGAAGTTTATTTAAACTAAATGGTTATGCTTATATGCATTCCCTCCACATCCTCTCCAAGATTACCAATTGTAGGCCATCCTCTGTATATCTACAGTGATCAAATATATAAGAATTTGATTATATCAATGCTTCGGTTTTTATCGATGCATGTTATTATATGCGTCTAAGCGATATTCTTTTTATCGATGCTTGTTCTTGATCGATACTTGTTCTTGTACTCAATACTTTAATTAGAACACCTTTTTGAGCAATTTTTTGGCTGGCTCGGAACATAGTCTCCAGCTCAATCTGCAGAAATTAAAGGTGTCCGCTCCTCGATGATCTCAACACTGCCATCCGAAGCCAAATCAGTCACATCTTCACGGGAAGACAGGGATTGGCCCTTTACTGGAGCGTAGCCAATCTCCTCTATTTTGTGGAGCATCTTGTCGCTGACATCCTGGGCAAATGCAGTCACGTCTTCGTTGGTCTTGAGGTCGGTGGTAGACATGGGCTCCAACACCTCGATGATAATCTCTCCCTGGTTGAAGATCTTGTCTCTGGAGTTGAATAGAGTGCTATAGTTCGATACAGCCACGGGAATCACGGGGATACCCGCCTGCTTCGCCAAGTGGAAAGCACCCTTTTTAAAAGGAAGCAACTCTAGCTTTTTAGAGGCGGATCTGGTGCCCTCAGGGAACATGAAGATGGACCTCTGCTTGTCCTTCAATTCGGTCAAGCCGGCCTCCAAGACTTTTCTAGCCTTCTCCCCCCGGGCCCGATCCAAGAAAAACGTGCCCGAAGCAATCATGAACCAGCCCAAGAAAGGGAAGTATTTCAAGACCTTCTTGGCCGTGACGGTGTATCCAGGCTGAAACACTCTGCCCAAGATCAAAATGTCCAAAGCAGACTGATGGTTCGACACCACCACCGAAGCCAGGTTCGATTGCAAGTAGTGTTCGTTTTTAATGGTAACCTTGATTCCCAAGAGCTTGGAGAAGAGGTAGTGGAACACCCGGGCCACGGTGTATTGGGAATACTGCTCCTTGCGGACAATCCGCAAAACTATGCTGGCAACAACGCCATATAATGCACACACGATGATCAACGAGCCAAAAACCGTCGATTTGAAGTAGAACTTGATTTTGCCGAGAATGCCCATGGTGTGTGGTGAGAAGCGTCCGTGCGTGAGTGCAGAAGTTGGAGGCAGAATTGGCCGTCGCGTGACTCGCTGCGACTCTAGTGTTGTTCCATCCATTTGTCATATCAGTCTTATCATTTGATCAGATAGAGAAAATTAATTATTGTGATATTTTTAAAAAAAATTGTGTATCACGATTTTCTTGGCATTGTACTAATATGAATTTATATAGAATGCTATCAATTTTGCCTTCATATTATTGGACAGTTAAGTAGGGATTCATAGTGTGGTCTAGGTGAGCACTTGTCTTACTAAATTGTAACGAGAGAAGTGTAATTCTTGGAAGATTAAAAAATCGGGGGAAAAAATCATTCGATCAAAAATATCCATCCAATCCAAAGGGTCTTTTTTTTTTAATGTCTAAGTGTATAATATAGTGTATACTCTTTTAGTCAATGGATGGTGTAGTGTATTTTTATCTCATAGTGTAGTGTAGTGTAGTGTAGTGTAGTGTTTTTAGTGAGTCTTGGGTGGGCTCGTTGTGCATGGTACCCCAGGAGAATGCGCGATGTCAAATGAGCTCACTCGCATATACTTTCTACACTCAGCATGGAAACCAGGAAAGGGCTCTTGATCAAACTCGGTGGTTTTACCGCCGCCGCCATTGGACTTGCCATTGTGGGTCGTCTGCATATTGCTTCTATAAAGGATGCAAGACACATGGAGGAAAATGCCAAGGTGGGGCATGATGATGATTTTCTTGAGCCCTCCTCAAGACGTGGCTTTCCTTCCAACAACCCAAACCTCAACTATGAAGGTTCTGAAAGGGAATCCAAGTACGTTGGATCTGGCGTTGCTTACTCCACCAGATCAAAAGGTGACCGCTTAAGTATATGGAACATATGGAAATCCAAAGGACAGAGCAAAGACGAGTGACCTGCCACTCGGGTTTTATGTAGCATGGATCACTCTATGTCAATTCTGCTGTATTGAAAATAATGATATTAAATATTCTAAATGAAAGAAAGCCGTGGCTGGTTTATTAAGCAGTGATGTCTTCGAATGCTAATTCGTACAAGTAGTTCGACTTGAAGAAGTTATTGAGACACCATCCGCATAGAAAATTGTCCTGTAGCTCTTGGAGAATCATCACGATGTTCGACTTGATCTGATGGTCCTCGTTGAACAAATTTATAAATAGTAGTTCGATCCCCTTGTTCTTATCAAATATTGTCAAGTTGCCTCCATGGGACGATGAGCTCTGTAAACTGGTCAGTGTGTTGGGAGGAATTAGGTATGTCACCAACATGAACGTCTCTAAAGATTTCCCGCTGATCAAGTACTTGAGCACATTGAACCAGATTTCCCTTTCGTTGACTTTCGAGATACCAGTAGAAGACACCGAAATGCTGTTGAGCTTCTGTAAATGGTGTTGGAGGTCCACCATCAAATTGAGCTCGTTGGAGAGCTTGGGGAGCAAAAGACTGTACCCGAATTTACCAGCGTACAACAAGTCCTGGAACTTGGCCGATATGGCTTGGTAGCACGACACTTCAAGCAACTTGGTCGTGTCACTGTGCCAGTAGTAGCCCACACCATCCATAAGTAGCGTGGCTTTTTTGTGCTCAGGCAAGCTAGAATTAAAATTCTTGGAAGAAAGAAGAATGCGAATCACCTCATTGATGTGTCTTCGTATAATAAGCTGTAAAGTAGTCAAGTCGTCGTTGTAGTTGAAAAGCGATAGTTGTAGATTGGAAAGAAAGCGAGCGTCTTCTCCGGCAATGGAGTTTTTAAAATATTCAGGCTCTTGGATCTGCGACGAGATATGGAACTCGTTAGAGTCGAGGTCGTATAGAAGATCCCACAACTTGTCGTTAGACTTGAAGAAAGGATTGATTGTACCTGCAATGTATGACGTGCACTCCATGAGAAGGTCCACTTTAGACACATCTATCATGGGGAACACGTTGTATTTTGTGAGAATACCAGTCAAGATTCCGCCTCCGGTGAAAAGTTTCAACGCAAGGAGAATGTGGTCGATGATGTGACCAGCGGAGCTCTCGTAGCTCATGAAGATGATTTTTTTCCCTGTGAGCATGGCATTAATCAAGACCACAATGGGTGGCGTGGCAGCTCCGTAGATCGTAAGTTCATTATTGTGATAGGTGGAGGCCACGGTGGCATCCAATAAGTTGAGCAAATTAGGCTTAAAGTTCATGTCCGTAGGGTTCAAGTAGTCGCCTATGGTGTCAGGCAATACCATTATGGGCACCTTGACGGGGATATTCATCCTGTTGAAGGTAACAATGGAGTTGAAACTCAAGTCTTTCCGGATAAATAGGTCTGGGTTCAGCTTTTTGATGCCCAAGAGCTTGCTCCGGAAGTTCTCATCCAAGTAGATCTTGTCGTTTAAAGGTAAGTCCAAGATGGACGTGAGAAGAAGCTTTTTGACGTCGCTTTGCTTCACCTGACTCACCTCAAAGTTCTTGCTGTTGATACCCTGGTAGAGCTCTTCAAGGTAATGGAGATTGTCACTCTCAAAGCACTTGTCAAGACATATCATGAGGAGCGGCTTAAAGTGCTTAAAATAGACCAATTTGGTGACTATACTTAGGGCTTTGATCACCGAGCCTCTCTTGACATTGCTGTCGGATACGTTGTTCACAAGCGTGTAGCAAAAGTAGGGGTCCGGGCTGCTGGACAGAGGGTTGAACTTGTATTCGAACTCGTGGGTCCGCTCGTTCTTATGAAGAAGGAAAAGCGTGTAGTCTTCCTCTCGCTTGTGGATTTGGTCTGGAATCATGAGCTCCGTTAAAAACGGCAAGTTGCAGAGCCCCGGAAGCTCATTGGGATATTGATGGATGAGGGATGGACCTTTATCCACATGGAACTCACTGGTGATGATGTATTCAATGTTGGCCATTTTGGGGATTGCGTGCACACAGCGACTTTTTTTTTGTATAGACGGAAAGTGTGATGTGTCGGCAATTAGAAAGGGAATTGACTGGTGTCAAATAGTGGGCCTAAAGTCGTCTTTACTAGGTTTACTTCATTGTCCTCGCGTAGACTCGCGCATCCACGCTATTCGCGCGGTGAGAAGAGGCCGCGGCAACTTTAGCTACACATTGGGCGCAAAATGTACGGATTGGGCATTGGGGAATGTCAGAGGTTTTTTACTGGAGGTTGCCAATGGGTTTTGGGGAGTGATTGGTTGATGTCTGAACGGTTTGGGAGTGAATATTGCCGAAAGTAGATGACTTTACAAGACAATGTTCTGCATATAGCCGCTTCGAACCGCCGTCGCCACCTTTAACACATAAGCGGGCCACCTCGCTTATTCTTTCAGCCAGCCGCCTGCTCACCTTAATGCACGCGCGAGCCATAAACCGGCCACGTGACTGCTATTCTCAGGCCATCCTCTAAATAGTACATCTATTCGCCAGATTCGTATTTCTTAATTGGTGGTGTATTCATTTTATTTTCTATATCTGCTAATAGGTAAACATATCCGCATCAATTAAAGTTTACGGCGTTCAATCATATTTTAGTTCGACATTGAGTGTGCCCTACATCAATGTAACAGACTAGTATGTCACATCAGTACATGAATTACTACATCAATCACACATAATATAATACATCAATTGAACACATGGCATGTTCTAAATAATACATCAATTGCTATTTCACAGTTTAGTTCTGGAAGTACTCGGACATCTCCTGGTCCAACTGCTCTGCAGTCTTCTTCTCGGGCTTCTTGGCCTTGGGCTTGGCTGCGGCCTTTTTCTTGTTCTGAAGTTGCTTTTTCTTCTCCTGAAGCTTTTCCTTGAGCTTCTTCTTAGGTTCCTGCTTTGGTGCCGCTGCGTTAGCAGTGATTCTGGCAGCCAATGGCTTCTTGGATGGGTCGATGACCAATTCCATCCTCAACTTCAGCGAGCCTCCGTCGATTGGTGCGTTGTTGTACTTCTCAACGGCCTTCACGGAGCTCTTGTTGGACTTGAAGATGATGGTAGCGGTACCTCTGAAGTTACCTTTTTCGTTGTAACTCATCAACACGCTCTGCACTCCACCAATTTGAGATTGGAAAAAGTCCTAAATGGTTAGTTTGGGTCCATGGTAATTTGGGTCCATGGTTGGAGTCCACGGATGGTTTGTGCCGTGGGGTATACTGCACATCTGGATGCTGGATCTGTAGACCATTAAATCTTTGACTAGATGACATGGTCACCACCAAAGCAGTCTAGGGTATGGTCTGCACCATTCACTGGCCATATCTTGACACAGTGCCTATTCTTTGAAGAAGATCCAAGAAACCCTCGATCGCATTTCCAGGATTTATTCGATCACCAAGATTTGTTTATCTCAATCAGATTTTGGTGAGAAGCTGTCGACTTACCAGACTCTGTTCATCTCGGAGATTATAGCATCTAGCTTTCAGCACCATCAAGTCAGAGAATCATCAAAATATCCCCTTCCTTTTTGCCGACCCCTCAGCCTGTCCAGCAGGCTCCACCCTCCCCCATCTAATACAAAAATTTTATAAACTTAAAGTTCCTGGAGGAAACTGACATACCTTAATGTTTTCTTGTTTCAAGTCTCTTGGCAAGCCATGAGCAACAACCTTAGTAGCATAAGTCAAGTCGACTGCTGCAGCGGCTGCTCTTGGAACTGGTGCTTCCTTCTTGAAGGACACAGCAGGCTTTTTCTGCGCTTTACCCACGCCTTTGCCCACAAGCTTCTTTTTGTTGGTGACCCTCTTGGCCTTTCTTGTAGAGGAGATAATATCGTCCAAAGATTTGTCTAAAGCAGCAGACATGGTAGGAGTTATTGAAGATTGATATGTAAAGCCGGCGAAGACATGGGCGGCGGGTTTTTTTCGAAGTTGGCTGGTGGTCCCCTCCGCGCGAATGGTCACGTGCAGCATGAGCACACGCGTTCAGATTCGTCACCAGTCAACCCTTTATAGCTTATAAGAATGCCAGAGAGGCAAGAGAAAATCGATGAGCTTCTCCGGCTTCAACAAGAGCTGAATAAATTATTGCGTAATGCACGTGACCAGGCTTCGGTGGCCGACAAGTTGGTTCATGAGAACCAGTACCTTCAGGACTACATTGGGTCTGTGATGAAGAGTGATTTGAAATAAGAGAATTACAAATAAGTGAAGTCTAGTGAGTCAAAATATGGTTGAAATTATTGGCACTTGTTGGTTGGTACGATGCCTGCTATTATGCAGGTATCAAGGGGATTGATGGTCGAGATCGCCTATCATTCCAGAATACTACGAAAATCGATAAATAGCATTGATATAGGTGTAGATATTTGAATAGAACTAGGGCTCAGCTCCATCCAGATGAAGGGAAACCCCGCCGAGCAACAACACAAATTATCGTGCCCGTCTAATCTGAATGTTCCTGCTTCACCCGGGTCAGCTCTCTGTCGGAACTGTCCTGAAGCCCCGGACACAAGTATGCCTCGATGTGGTTCTTGAGCCAGCTGGCGTTATTGTCGAAGTACTCGAAGCAACCGGTACATCTCCCTCCCAGCATGTTTCTTTGGCTGGACTTTGTACGGGGAGGATAAACAAAGTGAAGTGCTTTCATGTGCGTGGTATATGTATCTTTTCTGGAAAAGCCTCCGTTAGTATGACACTTGTTGGCCATTTCGTTGCCAATAGCGTCGCTGTTGTTAATATTGTTCTGGAAAAAGGGACACACGAACGCCTTAGAGTTAGTGTGTTTCTTCATGTGTCTTGTGAGGTATGACTTGACTTTGAATGAGGTGTTGCAGTCTTTGCAAGCAAATCTGCCTTTATTCCCCAGTTCCGGGTCGGTTCTCACCTCATTGGGGACTGGGTACAGTTCTGCGCAATCACCCATAAACATTCGAGGTTCGTATTTGAAACGTTTCGATGAAGTAAGGTCCTTTTGCAAGTCCGCGTGGTTTTCAAAGGTTGGCTGCGAGGCCTTTCTCTTTCTTGGTTCTGGAGCTTGCATCAAAGGCATTTCAGCTTGCATAGAGGGGCCCGGAAAAAGCAAGTCATCCAAAGGTGAGTCAAAAGATCCGAGAGATGATCCGTAGGACAGACAGTCGTCGAAAGACTGGAGCGTGAAGTCGGTAAAGGTAGGGTTGGCATTTATTCCATAAGCATTGATAGCAAAATGGGACTGGTGGTCCGAAACAATGTTTCTTGAAACAAAGTTGTTCAAATGTTGTGGTTTGTTGAGAAAGGGATTATGGTTGTTCGAGTGGAAGTCCAATTCGTGCTCCTCTTTCACGAAAGACTGCGAGGAGTAGTGAGAGGAGCCCGAGTGATCTGTGTTGTCATAGGAGGGAATGAATTGGACATGGCCTAAAGAGGGGCCCAAGCCGTTATGGAAATGGCCCTCGGAAGTATTCTTGAAGTCACCGTTGGGGAAATTAATAGGGTTGTAGAGCTGGAAGTCCGGGTTTTGGTAGGAGTCGAAAACCTCGACCTGGCCGTTTTCGGCATTCAAAGATAGGTCGAAATCATCTGCAGCACAAGCCTTGGCAAAGCCCCGGTAAGTGTTTGCGAAATCCACAAGTTTTTCCCTACTTATAGCGGGAAAAAGCGGGTTCTTCTTGATGGAGGGAGCATGGGCGTCCAAGCCCCAGATAGAGCTGAGGAAGGACGCCACGGAGAACTTCACACGAAGCAAGTTTATAGCGATACCATTTGCGGGACCAAATTTGCTCTCGATAGAGCTCAAGCCAATGAGCGATAAGATGGTCATTTCGGCTTGTACAAATGGGATAGAAACGAGATTTATCTAAACACCAAAACTTCGAATAACCTAGGCAGAAACTCAGCCAAGTAATGCCATAGATTTGAAAACAGGGTGGAATATGGGTGCGTCGAGTCAGCGATGGAGGGGAAAAGTAAAATAGGTGTGGGTGCGACGACGTAAAAGGGTAAGAGTGTCAAAAATAAGTCTTTCCGCGGGCAGCGGATGTCGCGCAAGTAAAAAAGTTATTGCGCTCCACAGTGAGATCGTGATTCCCAATTAACCGGCTGACCCCTCTGCGCAGGCCTGCACTCACCTTGGCCCACCGTCATGCAAAAATTTATTTTCCAAACTACAGCAAAACAGCAAAACAGCGAAAGAGATCTATATTTATATCCAACGCCCTGATGTCTATTTCTATCTACTTGTCACAAAGAGCTCTTTTGTAAACCTCCTTTTGTAACCTCTTTCTTGTTTCGCCCAATCGGATATCCGTGTAAGGCAATGCCGTAGCAGATCTGCCCCCTACTTCGCGCCTTGATAAGCAGCAAATTGGGAGCAACAAGCTTATCGCACCAGGCTTTTTTGCGCTTTCTATTTGAAAAACGCAATTGCTAACGTCCTTCGACGGACCAAGCCTGCATCATCTGGCCGCATCATTAAGCAACATCAGGCAACACGTGTAGGAACATGTCACTTGATTTGCCGTTGCTGCATTTCTATACGTCACTGGCCTCTTATACTTTCCTATTTGCCGGACTGATATGATATGGGTTTGAATCCACCAATGACCACAACTGATCTACCACCCTATCAAATTCATATCTACTGCTCTTCAAATCAGCTCTTCAAATCAGCTCTTTAATCCTGATCTTCAATCCTGATCTTTAATCCTGATCTACTACTTTCCAATGATGTACTATTCTCAAATCTGATCGCCTTTCAAATCTGATCGCCTTTCAAATTTGATCGCCTTTCAGATCTGATCTATGCTTTCAAATTCCAATTCAAATCTGATCTACTTCTCTTTAAATGTCTGATCTCCTTATTCTATTGAGACTCACTTCAGTATGCCGTATGTCCATTATGATCCATCCAAAAGAGTCTCTTTCTAATTCTCAATACTGTAATTATCACTGTATTTTCACTGTAATTATCACTATAATTTAAACTGTAATTATCACTGTATTTTCGCCTTAAATTTCACCGTAATTTTCAACGTAAATTGCGTCATAATGATGACTTCTTCATAATGATTTTTCTCGTGGTTTCTTTTTCTCACTACGCTTTTTTAACAATCAAGTCCAGGGGCACAGCTAATTATTCAGAAACTTTGTGGTTGCCTTGACAACACGCCACATGAGTTTTTTTCACTTAAAATTATTGAAGTGCTTTTTCCATCAATTTATTGATTTCTGGTTTCTACTTGGAATGCATGGGTTTTTTATGTGACGCTTCGTGTTATTGATGTGCGATCCGGATTTATTTTGCTCCGCTACTACATGCCTTTTGGCTGCGCCTTTTCTCATCGTACGATGCGTTTCCCTCCTTAGTGAGTACTACTATGTTGATGCCAAAGTATGGAGATTAACATTATTTCCGTATCCAGATTTCCATCCCCTGATGGAATACAAAAATAAGTCACTTCCAAATCCGAATTCAATCTCCGAATATCATACCTCAATACGTAAAGTACCTTGGAACTCTCTTTACCTAAAAGTCCTGCTCACTTCTCGTCTAACCTCCATATCCTACATACCACCCATGCTATGACTAACTATGTGCTGTGACTAACTATATGCTATGATTAACTATATGCTATGACTAACTATATGCTGTAATTAATTAAGCTACCATGAAACCTTTACACCAGGCCGTTATTTAACGTAGATGTTTTTCCAAATGGTCATTCATGATTTGGAGGAGGTTCTTCCATTTCGCTACTGGACACCATATCGTGAAAAATAAAATGGTCATGGAATTTACAATATAAAAGTATCAGGTATAGAAGAAATTTCGCCAGTAATCCGTTTTTGGTAATTTTTTTTACGACACATTGCTGCAAATATTTTAAGGCGTTTGTTTTGTTTCAGTGCTCAATTTGGTCGCTGTCATACGAGGCGTATTGGGGTGGGCTGGATTTTAGACGAGAAAGTCGCATCGCCATCTCTCACACTTCCCTAGACTCAAAAACGACTTTCAACCCCTTCAATCGGGTTCTAGCTAAATTAACCTCCTTGTAGTGGCATTGTCCGAAAAAAATAATTTCCAGCCGTCTGTTTTGGGCTCAAACAATCGTGTGCAAAAGACAATTGGCGCCCGCACGTGACCTGCATCTCGTGCTATTGTTTATGTTGCAGAAAAAACCACCAGCCATAATTGAGAGATCACCACTTTTCGTTACCACACCCCGTGCACAACATCGTTTGTTTGCTTCCGTTCTTTTAAAAAAGGCTGCCGGTTTACCTTACCCCCGTCTGTACCTATCTCTCAAGACTACTACTGGGTGTGTGTGTGGCTTGGAAGTGAACTTTTCTGACTCGGTACTATTCACATAGCCCGGAGTTCACGACAGCCATTTGAGACCTACCCTGGACTCCACCTTCGCTTCCTGGAACTTTCGTTATCTATAAAGGAGATCCCAGCTGTCCTAAGTCATCAAAGCATCTTCTGAATCCGACCTTTAACTTTCTTTGAACACACCCGAAACCGCCCTTCAAAAATCCTCCGACAAATCTGAAACAAATCTTCAAATCTCCTTGGAATCTTGAATCAGCACCCCAAAAGCCGTTACTCATCTGAAACAGACCTTCGTTAGCCAA
The DNA here is from genome assembly GCA_002370245.1 of Metschnikowia sp. 04-226.1. Lineage (NCBI taxonomy): Eukaryota > Fungi > Ascomycota > Pichiomycetes > Serinales > Metschnikowiaceae > Metschnikowia > Metschnikowia sp. 04-226.1. The sequence goes on from NLAD01000707.1 coordinate 313,436, forward strand.
AACAAACCTTCGTTAGCCAAAACAAACCTGAAACAGACGATGACCGAAGCCTACCAGTTTGAGAATCCAAATTCTCACTACTTGGCCAACTTATCGAACTTGAATCTTACAAATAACAATGTTCAGCTAGGGCGTTTGCCCACGTTGGGCGAGATCCTCTCCAACAAAACAAAGGCGCCGATCAACCTATATAACTTTTATCTCTACATGAGATTAGTGGAGAATAACGTTGATCTCTTGGACTTCTGGTTTGATCTCATCAACCACCTCAACTTGTGCAAACACTACGTCAAGGGCTTGAGAGAGTCAATCGTCCGGCAATCCACCACAAGCAGCCAGTTCGGAACCAACAACCCGTTCAACGGCGACAACCCAGATGCATATCCGCTCAACGAGAAGGCAAAACACAAATCGCTTTCGCTGTCGATGCTCTTGGAACTCATTGTCAACGACAATATCTTGGAAGATAATGACTCCAACAGACTCTCAGAGTTTCTTCGAGGAGACATTAATTTGAACACCGTGGACCCAAAGTTAAAGGAGTTGATCGATTCGTATGGCGCAGAGGAATTGACGCATCATGAATTCATTGTGGACAACACTTCTCTCTACCAGGGCCTGGAAAAACGAATCTCTTCCAACTCAAAGCTTTTGGACGACCACTCTTTCCTGTCTCCCCGGCTCACTGCTGCAGCTCTTGGGCCCAACAGAGACTCCGTTGGCAATGCAAAGACAAGCAATGTGCGTCACTCTTCTATCAATCCTTCCATAATCGAGAAACTCATCAAGGAACATAGAACTTCGAGCCACCTTATTTCCAGGCAAAATTTGAAGGAATCGTCCCACAACCTTCTACTCAAATACTTTGTGGAGGACTCTGAAAAATCGCTCAACATCTCGCCCAAACTTCGTGAGCAGGTTGTACAGGCTATTGAAGTCGACGGCAGAGATGACCCCGATGTTTTCAGCAACGTCAAAAGAGTTGTTTTCGGCAAACTTGAGAATGAGCACTTGCCTAACTTCTTGGACTTCATAGCCATCAAAAACTTGAACAAGTCGGTGACCGCCAGAATCATCATCGGCTTCACGTTCATCTTCATTTCCTTTTGGATTGCCTTTGTTCTTATTTTCTTGAACAGAGCAAAAAGAATCCGATGTGTTGTCATCGTGACCTTTTTTATTGGGTTCTACTGTCTCATGTCTTCCGTCTACATGATAGATCCATTTCTCGCGCTAATAAGACGGACTGAGTCGTTCATCCCCAACCAGATGTTCATCATGGTTCGGGACTCTTTCGTGCACAAGTTATTGTTGAAGCGTTCAGCCTGGGTGATGTTGTTGGTGCTTCTCGCAACGGCAGTATTCAGTGTCATCATGTGCCTCGTGCCAGGAAGGCGTCTCTAGGACTGCCGCTTAAATATTGCATAAACACACCATCGATCCATCGATCCATCATCTGTGGCCTCTACTCTCTTTTCCTCATAACCTTTGTATAAGATTCACTCATTTCCTCATAACCTTGTATAAGATTCACTCCTTTCGTCATAACCTTTACATTTACTTATTGTCTGCAAATCACACGTCAGCAAGAATATATTCACGTGATCACAACTCCAACCAACTCAGGTTCTTCTAGACTACATGTATGTACTTGCGTCAAACGATATTGATTAATGGGTGCACCACATTGTAGAGTACAAGGTAAAGCTATGAAACAGAGAAGGATATTTAAGCGTCGTTCAAGAAAGCGTTTCTCTTCTCCTCGGCTCTTTGTGCTCTTCTCTCTCTGGCGGCCTTGTTCTTAGTTCTTCTAGCCTCGGCCTCTTCCTTCAAGGACTTCTCACGAGCAGCCTCAGCCTTGGCTTGGATGATGTGTTCGATCAAAGCTCTCTTGTGCTTGAAGGCGTTACCCTTGGCAGACAAGTACAATTCATGGTACAAGTGCTTGTCGATCTTGCCAGACTCTCTGTACTTGGCCAAGACTCTTCTCAAGACTCTCATTCTTCTCATCCAGAGGACTTGAGTGGACATACGGGCGTTCTTGGTACCCCTTCTCTTACCGAAACCCATGTGTCTACCATTCTTCTTGGCCTCAGCATGAGCTCTAGCTCTAGCTCTAGAGTGCATCGTGGTTGGCTTCTTGACAATGGTACCGTTGCTGATCAACTTTCTGATGGCAGCACGGGAGTTGGCGCTAGCCAATTCCGTGGTTTCATTTGGGTCCAACCAGATTTTTCTCTTACCGACACCACCGACGCTGGCAGCGAGTCTCTTTTGAGTGGAAAGATTAACCTTAGCCCTGAGATGTTAGTATCAGATTGCTGATCTGCTAAGACGCCATGAATCTAGGGAGAGTAATGATTTGGTTTGCTATCCATAGCATGCTTCTGTTTCCTCATCAATTGGCGGTGTTTGAGATAGTGTGTCACTTCATGGGGGATACATACATTTTGCTTGATATTCAAAAAAAAAAGAACAGGAAAATTTTCATCTCTTATGAGAAATGTGCGGAAGTGGCTCGCGCACTCTGCCTGCAGGACCCTTCCTCTCCTTAGTGCGCTCCAGTGCTAAGTGCCTGGAGTGGGAAGCCCGCGACAAAAGTGAGGGTAACAGCCCTGAGTGCGCGCACGTGATTCCATGTCTGCTCTACTCATAGGATTGTAAGTCTGAATTTTGACCCCTGGATGATTTGCAGTCATTAATTACAAGATATTGGTTTAAAATGATTTCCCTTTATAAAAAGATATGAGATTCTTTTTTTAAAACGTACAAGGTGTATTTCGAACTACAATTCATGGATGCGCCTATTACATCCACTCGAATGAAGCCTTGGGACTGAAACAATTGTGAAACGTGGGAAACAAGAGACATTTCTGAAACACGAAACACTTCTGAAACACTTCTGAAACACTTCTGAAACATGTGTAAGTGCAGGACGTTCATGTGAACCTACATCTGCGAGGGGTTACTGACACCTAACCATACTACCACTTATTACTACACACCATACTACACACTACACACTACACACTACACATTACACTACACATTATACTACACATTATACTACACAATTAAAAACACTCAAACCACACTGTGAAAGTCTAAGTCAAAAAAGGGCTTGTTTGAATTATTTCTACTTACTACCTTCTTCCGTTGGTTGAACTCAATCTATTTAAGGTCCTAGTATTATGTGTAGGAATGGTAGTAATATTGAATGGTAGTAATATTGAATGGTAGTAATATTGAATGGTAAAGTACTATTAGTTGGTGATAGTAATTGTTAGTACCTATTATCGAGTACAGGATTCATTAAGTAGTAGTGTAGTGGTATAGTACTTATAAGACCATGAGTAGAATGATAATTCCAAGCATTGGCAAGTAATGCATATCAAGTAATGAGTTAACCTGGAAAGGTAATATCTAAGCAGAGGAAGTAGTAGTAGTAGTAAATATGGTGAGTAGAATTAGTAGAATAGTAGAATAGTAGAATAGTAGAATAGTAGAATAGTAGAATAGTAGAGTAGTAGAGTAGTAGTGGTAGTATAAATGGAAAGGCTGATTTCTGTCCGTCTTAAGAGTTTAATTTGACAGTTTATGATAGTTCCCCAGGACTCGATTCTACCAACATAATACCATGGATTATTGCTATTTTCGATCCACTCTGCTCACGTAATATACTAGTCTAGTATGGACTAAATTAGTAGTAACCAATCAGGAATTAGTAGTAGTACCAATTATTAGTAGTACCAATTATTAGTAGTACCAATTAATAGTAGTACCAATTAATAGTAGTACCAATTAGTAGTGGTACTAATTAGTAGTGGTACTAATTAGGAATGAGTGGTAGTGGCAGATTGAATATATGGTGCGGATGTACATTCTCTTATCAGCCCAAATCAGTCAGTGCGAATTCGCAGACCAGTGCCATACTATTCACGTGCACCTCTAAGTCGGCCAAACATGCACCACACTAAATAGTAGAGACAGAATACGTAAATGGAAATTTTACACAAACATACAGATACACAAACATACACAAAGAACTAGATATAAAGTAAGATATTAAATGGAAAATAGAGAATGGCTCGCCATGACTTCTAATGATGGAGGTAGTGCATGTAGACTTGACTCGGACCGCGATCTCTATCAATTAATTACCTTCCCAGTCTACTCAGCTACGCTATACTACATCTACACCAGCTAATATGGACGGTAAAACCATTGGGATTCTCGGCGGAGGCCAATTAGGCCGCATGCTTGTGGAGGCCGCCCATCGCTTGAACATCAAGACCATCGTGTTGGACCAGCCCCACTCTCCGGCCAAGCAAATCAACGCTTTAGATGAGCATGTGGACGGCTCCTTCACTGACTTGGACTCCATCACCAAACTCGCCAACAAGTGCGATGTGTTGACCATCGAAATCGAGCACGTGGATGTTGACGCCTTGAAAAAGGTCTCTTCTTCCTTGAACATTCCCATCTACCCTTTACCTGAAACCATCCGTCTTATCCAGGACAAGTACTTGCAGAAGCTCCACTTGCTAGAGCACGATGTCGGTGTTGTCGAGTCATTGAAAGTGGAGGAAAACACCAAGGAGTGCTTGGCAGAAATCGGCCTGCAATTCGGGTATCCCTTCATGTTGAAGGCCCGCACGTTGGCCTACGATGGAAGAGGCAACTTCGTGGTCAAGACCGCCGATGCCATCCCTGAAGCTTTGGAGTTCCTTAGTGATAGACCTCTTTACGCAGAGAAATGGTGTCCTTTCACCAAGGAATTGGCTGTTATGGTGGTTAGAACCATCGAGGGTGAGGTATTTGCCTACCCAACCGTGGAAACCATCCACCAGGACAATATCTGCCACCTTGTCTATGCCCCAGCAAGAATCTCAGACACACTTCAGAAAAAGGCCTCTCTTTTGGCGCAGAATGCCGTGAAGTCGTTTCCTGGATGTGGTATTTTCGGTGTAGAGATGTTTTTGTTGCCTAACCAAGAACTCTTGATCAACGAAATCGCTCCTCGTCCTCACAACTCGGGCCATTATACCATTGATGCCTGTGTTACCACTCAATTTGAGGCTCACATCCGTGCAGTGAGTGGCTTGCCTATGCCCAAGAACTTCTCCAAAATGGCAACGACGGAAACAAATGCCATCATGTTGAATGTCTTGGGAGACAAGAATGAGAAGGACGCTGAGTTTGCCATTTGTCGTCGTGCTTTGGAGACTGCAAACGCTTCTGTTTATTTATACGGCAAAGAGAGCAAGCCAAAGAGAAAAATGGGCCACATCAACATCATTGGATCATCCATGACTGAGGCCGAGGCCAAACTTGACTACATCATGAACGGCACCAGCGAAAAAATCGTTGCAACTCCACATACAGAAAAGCCTCTAGTCTCCATCATCATGGGCTCTGACTCCGACTTGCCAGTCATGTCTGTTGGAGCCAACATCTTGAAATCGTTTGGAGTCCCCTTCGAGTTGACCATTGTTTCTGCACACCGCACGCCCCACAGAATGTCCAAGTTTGCCATTGAAGCTGCTTCCAGAGGCATCAAGGCCATCATTGCTGGTGCAGGAGGTGCTGCTCACTTGCCCGGGATGGTGGCAGCCATGACTCCATTGCCGGTGATCGGAGTTCCTGTGAAGGGTTCCACTCTTGATGGTGTGGACTCCTTACACTCTATTGTGCAGATGCCCAGAGGCATTCCTGTTGCAACGGTGGCTATTAACAACAGCACCAACGCAGCCTTGTTGGCCATTAGAATCTTGGGTGCTTGTGACTACAAGTGGTTGGAGAAAATGTCTCGTTACATGAACGATATGGAGGAGGAGGTTTTGGGCAAGGCCGAGAAGCTAGAAACTATCGGCTACGAGAAATACTTGGCATAGCCAATGAACAAAGTGAATAATTATCAAGTGAAATCATAAAGTGAATGTTAGATTACAGTGAACGTTAAAGTTTTAAAAAGTGAATAGTTTCTATGGTGCAACTTATTACGCTAATCTACGCTGTGAACGTGAGCACAGAGGCTATATGCATATATTGGTATTAGTTAGAGTCTAGTGATGAAATAATATTGTCTAGTTATGCGAATGGAAAGGGTCGGGGAAGAAAACCTCTTCTTGGTTAGTCCTCATTGCACTGATGTCAATGTTGGCCGAAGGGTGAGTGGCCGTGAGTGGAGTTTGGTAGTAAGGAACGAAGTTGGGCAGAGTGCCTGAATGCATGGGGTGATACTTGGTTTCGTACCCGGAGTCTGGCGGAGTGTATTGGAGCATTCCAAAGCCGATTTCGTCCGGCTTGTAAGAAAGTGGCTGAGCAACGGTAACATGGTCAGTCTCGAACGGGAACTTGGAGTTGGAGAAAGCAAACCCATCATCCGCCATGGGGAACCCGTAGGGAACTTTTTCTGCGTGCGCCGACCGAATGCTGTAGTTAGAGTTGTCTGGGTTGATCAGAGCATAGCCTAAACTGGGGGGAAGAAGAAGCCTGGACGTAGAGCACTTGGCCTCGTCGAGGTTCAAAACCCGGTTGAACTCAAAAAGTAACACAGCCTTGATGTTTTTCTTGGGGATAAAGCTGGAGGTGCAGTCGGACGAATCATAGATCACCTGCTTGATGGTAATACCCTTCAATGCGGCATCAAGAGAGTCGGGCTGCCCCAAGAGCTGGAGGTAGAAACACTTCCAGAACTTGAGGAGGAACGGCTGCTTGACGTTGGCCTTGAAGTACTCATCATTGACCTTCAATACTTCATTCCCAAAAGAGTACACGGAGGTAAAGCTGGACAAGTTGTCCTCCGGCTTGGAGTAATCGAGCGTATAGCTGGCCATCATGCCATTTTCAATCAGATACCCCGAAGGCAAGAGAAGAGGGTTGAATGTTCTGCACATAACGTGGAGAATGGGCACATTGGTGCCCGAGAACTCTTCAAGGCCGGGGAATCTGCCCGAAATGGCAGCGTTTTCCTTGACAGAAAGGACTTTCGGTAAACCGTTGTCTTGGAAACTCAACGTGATGGCATTTGCGCCAGGATAATCGCTATTCATGGACATGGTGAAGTCCTTGATAGACACCTGGGATGGATTGGAGAGCAGGTCGTCCAGCGATTGCTTTCTCCTCTTGGCTTCCGAATGTAGCGGAGCAGACGAGTGCCTTCTGGTGCTGCTGGACGCACACATCTTAGACACATCAAAGGAACTGACGCCAAGCGACTTGTTCAAATTGATTTTGGAGAAAATCTCCTCAAAGTGTTTGTTGCTCTCCTCGGCATCCTCCTCCAGGTCAAACTGAGGACCGTCACTGATAAGTGCTATGAGTGTACGGTTTTTGGTGGTGTTCTTAATGACCTGGATATGACTGGACACCTGCTTACGGGATCGGAGCTTGCCGGTCTTGGCAAAGATAAAGTCGGAAATCAATTCATTTCTCCCTCGTGCCTTGCCTCCAAGTTTGATCTTGTTAAGCCCGTTTTTAGGCACGATCGCTAGTGCCTCTTCAAATGCACTCTGCACGTCTTTGCTCCAGAGGTTTTCTTCTCGGCTACCTTCACTGCCCATACTATCGGTAGAGTCTTTTCTCCTCATGGTGCGCTCGTTAGGCGAATCGCCAGACTGAGAGTACCCTTTGCTGGAATACACATCATTGGAAAAGGGTAATAAGCTTTCGGGCATTCCGAACGACGGAGTGCTGGGGTCAAAGGAAAGATCAGACGACGATTTGAAATGGGCCGATAATGGCATTTCCTTGCGGACGCTTTTCTTGGACTCGTGCACCTGGTAAAGCTCCTTGCCGTTTTTATCAATGGCAATATCCACGATCATCGGGAGCGACGTCTTGGTCTTGGAAGAAGTCAGCGACATTGGCGACGGGGTTAATTAGGTGTATTGGGTGGAGCTCCTCTATAGTTGGGTGTTTCTTCAGGGCGGTATTCTGAGATCCGAATGATGCAGCGGAGTCAAGGGGGTATAACTCAAATAGGTCAGCAGCGTGCGCAGCGAGGGGGCTATATTTGTAATTGTCAGGTGTTTCAAATATCCGAAGAGCGTGGAGAGGGCCAGGGCCTGGACTCGAGTCTTGAAGACGCAATATCAAGCAATTTTACCTTTCGAGCAGCTGTTCTCAATAGCCGAGGATGGAGACACGGTACCTTTTTTCCGTGATGCGACTTTCAAAACGACAGAGAGGATGGGGCTGAAGATGAGATATTAAGCGACTGGGTGGTTCAGCAAGGAATGTTCGGATTATATACTCAGGGGAAGTGGCATAAAGTCCGCCGCCATGGGGGGATCCGGATTGGGCTGAGCAGGATTAAGCGTACGTGCGACTGAGTAAAGTTCATGCAATGCACTACATACGGCAACAGTCATGGAGGGAAAAAATGGTTTATCGGCGTCAACGCACTTGGACTGAGCCCAAAGCGTACCTGCGTCCGCGACTCTCTTTATTTTGTGCAGGCTTATTTCCGATTTATACATGTGCATAAGCCTCGCTCCTTTTCATTAGTGGGAAAATACTCCGGATTGATAATTTTGTCATAACGATCGCAGGTTACATCAAGCGCACATGATGAGATTACGCATTTGCGGATGGCTGTTAATTGCAGACAAATCGCCGTCCCGATCTTAAAGTAGTAGTTTCGCTATCGATGCAAGGTTGCCGCGGATTTAGTGCCGTGCTTATATAGGCGAATCTCGCGTCATTAAGTGTTTCCGCTACGAGAACACGCCTGGAACAATGCCTCGGATGACGTCTTTACCGTCGCAAAGCTGACGACGAACTCCGAACACGACTAAAAAAAAACTTTGCCGTGGCTCATTCTCCTGCAGAATGTAAACCGCCCTTAGCTAGCTACAAGTGTGGATAGATAGCCGATAAATTCCGATCGCACATCGCTAGATTTTGCATGATATCAGACGAAATGCACTGGTTTCGGAAAAAACGGTGGCTTGAGCCTCCTCAAATCACAGGAGCATGGCGGGGTTCCTCCAAAGCTACAAGTCATGCGCAACGATTTATCTCCTTTATTTTGCGTCTGCACGGTTCTTTGTTTTTGTTCTATCTGCACTCTGACGCTCCTGCCTGCAGGGTTGCGGTTAAAGTTGACAATTCTTAAAAGGCACCTCAACAAACAGAATAATCTAGCCCCGTCCCCAGACGACACACGCATGAGGGGCGCACCTGATCCAGGAAAGTTTAATAATCCCGTAGCCCTGGGATAGCAACATCCCCGCATGCAGCCCGGGACCCTCACCCATCGGGTTTAACCCAAGTAAATCATGTGGCGCCAAATGGTATGTGATCATAGTTACTGACACCATTCCTCGAGCACCGTTGTATGCACATCGCGGCTTCTTGTAGTTATGCTCCCGCACCAAGTATATCGCGTAAAATTTTCTTATTGGCAGCAATCGCCAACGGAGCCTCGTCAACCTCACTCAAGTCCTCCTCTTCAAGCACGTCCTTCACATTGGTGGATGAGAGCTGTAAGTCAATGCCGTTGATGTCAGTGTATGGAATTTTGCGGTGCATATTTTCCTGGACGTTCTTCAATTCTGGCAAGCCAACGTGGGTCCAATAGGACAGGGCTCGTAGTATGTCTCTGGTGGCGGTAGGGTTAGATCCTTCAGCGCGCGCAAACGCATCAAAGATTTGCTGGACATTCCTTTCGATGTCATTGCCGTTTAGTTTGCATGCATCTATCTGGGACAAGATATCGACAATGCCCTTGTTCACCATAACTCCTGGTCCATCGGTTCTGTTTTGAAGCATCTTGTGCATTTTTAGAAGCACCGCGCGACTCACCACTTGGAACGGCAAGTAGGTTATCTCAACCATCGCAGCCGAGTCTGAGTCGCGAGTCTGGCCAAGGTTCTGGCGCTGCATGGTCAAGAGCGTCAATGCCATGAGCCTGTCGAGGTCCTGCTCGAGGCTGCGTCCGAACGCAAGCTTATTGCGCAAAAGTAAATGCGCATCGTCTGTCTCGCTGTATGGAGTGTCTGCAGAGCCTCTCGCTAGGCTCGCATAATCGGATAAGCCCGTATGGGCACTTGATGATAACATTCTAACCAATGGCGCTCCACTCTTGACTTCTCGCTTCAAACACCAGTACCGACAGATAGCGGCACTTGCATTTTTCAATCCATCAGAGCCCAGGTGGACACTTGACGTATCGTCGTCAGTGCGGACACTGAGCCCGGTGGCTGCGCGGCGCAGCCGGTGGCTTACACCTGCGCCGCTTAACTCTGTGAGCTTGGTTAGTAAGATGTCCACGAAGACTTGGGGCGCAATAGGCGTATTGTTCTCGGTTCTCCACTTGAGGTTATTTTCTCTGTTCTGCTGTTTGCGCTTGGATGCAAGCCGGTCTTTCTTCTGGCTGAGCAACTTGCTGTCTCTGAAGAACATCCTTGTCTTGTGGATACCTTGGAGGGCCACTTCCCTGGCCCGTGAATCTGAAACATGCTTGTCACAATATGATTTGAGCGAAGCTTTAGACGCTATGGCGCCCTGCACGCCTTTCTCCATGTTCATGTAGAGCCCTGCCCTCTTGGCGCACGTCACGTGATACGCCTGGAAACAACTTCGGTTAGAACACTGGATACATGCTCCCGTCTTCTGCTTGCATATGTAGCACACCAACTTCCAGCGGTTTCTTGGGATGGCGTCTACGCCCTCGATGGGCTCCAAGCACACCGGGTTGGCGAAATACACCTCGTTGATCCAGAGTGCGCACACCACGTGGCTCCATACGCCATTATCCAACTGTTTGTAGGCTCCAGTCTTGCTGGGACAAAAAGCACAAGCTACGCTAGTTCCTTTGCTGACCATACACCTCCGGCAAAACCACTGGCCTTCTGGAATGAATGCTATGCCATAACATTCCTGATGCACGGCAATATTGCACCCATCACAGAATACTATGGCGTTGGAGTTATCACACTCCAGGTCATTGCACACGGCACATCGCTGCTCGGAAATAGACTCCACGCCTCCCGTTCCGTCGTCACTGCCGTACTTGTCGTAATTGTACTCGAGCGTCAAATCATGGTGTTCGGGTTCGGCCACTGTAGACATGAGCGACTCCAAGCGGTGCCATTCGTGTTCTAGCGTACTGATCAAGATTTCAAACACCTCTCGCGAAATTGATGCCAGGGGGTTTCTTTCATTGTACCACTTCAAGTATAACTCGTCCTGTTCATCCATATCATAGTTCACATAGCGGTCTGCCGTAGAGTGTGGGGTCCTGATGTAAGTTGGCGACACGCTGGCACTTTTCTGCTGCTGCCGGAAGCCGTACTTATGCAAGAGCTTGAACACTCGATTTTTCGGCGCCGTTTCCCGAGCTTCGAGCGCTTTTTGCCGTAGCACTGTGTTGTGGATATACCCTTTGGAGGATTGTTTCTGCACTAGCGGCGCCGCCTTGGACCGAGGAGCTGACTTGCTGCGGCTGATGAAAACCTCCAATCGGCACGAGTCATCGAGATCGGGGTAGAGCTCGGCCAAGTCCCGTTCCTCGCGGGGCCGTGTATCCATTGTAGCTATGTATGAGAGGTTCATCGCATTATGGTGCATGGAAAGTGATGGTCGTGCGCACAGTAAACTTGCGCGTATCTACGCGCCCCGCACCCTAGGTGTCCTCCGCATTGCCAGATCCACCGCTGAGTGCCCTGTAATCCAAGACTCCGTACTGAGACACTCCACATCCAAATCTCGCACTCTAGACGCTGCCAATTAGAACAGGAATATAATTAAGAGAGGGATCCCTACTCAATTACGACATTTGATCAATTAAACAATTCTGCCCAATCAAATCAGTGTATTCACCATTTCTCCAAAGAAAGTTTAAAAAAATATCGAGCGACATATTTTTGTCCTGCTGCTCTTGGTAACACTTTCTTAGTCTTTGCCTGGAGGGACTAATGAGCACTGCAGAACTTTTAACACTGATGGAACCCCCTGTGCCGGACTCTGTCCTGCGGCGCACTCTGGGGCGAGACACGTAGTCTGGGTCAGTCCACCGTTTTTCTTTCGTACAAACTTTTTTGACGGTATTAGTATATATCCTGATCCAGTATGGTCATCCTTTTGATTTCTAGAACCTTATCAGGACAAAGCCCATGGAATTAGGTGCCCTTGTAGTGCACACTTATCTCAGCGAGTGCCCCCTTAGGTGCAGTCCCTGAGAATGCATACCCCAATAGCAAAGATAATTTCAGCCCCACTACTCCATCCTCAAGCAGCACTCCAGATTTCTTCTTCCGCAATGGGCAACAACACTTCGTCCACAAGAAAGCTATCGGCCTCTCACAGGCATGCCGCGCCATTTCGCAAATCCCACCAATCCCAAAATAATTACCAGAACTTGGAGGAGGAGTTCAGTGATTTAATCTTACATGAGGTGAAACGCCAAAAGGAAAAGACTGGATGTTCTGGTCCCCATTACGACGTCTACACTACCGCAAACACCCTGTTGAACGAGCCGGAACCTTCTAGGAGCAACAAGTTCACGGACGACTTAATCGAGGATGAATACAACGAGCTAAATCAGGGAATCATGGACAGCGAGGAAGTCACTCGCAATATCTTACCCGATACCGGGTCCGACGAGGAGAATGCCATGCAAATCGATGAAGATACTGCTGCGGGCAGCAGCGTGTCGTCTCCGGGGGAAGATGACATTTCCAAGGTTGATTTCACTCAGATCCTGCAGTCAGCCCTGGACCGGAAGCCGCCTCTTTCGGCCCAGAACTCCAACTACAGTGGTAACACGGCCACCAATAATGCTGGGGGCCAATCGAAATCCAGCAATGAGTTGGTGTCGGTGAAGATTAAGTGGGTCAACTATTCACGTGAGGCCATCACCAAGGTGGCCATAATTGGGTCGTTTTCCAGTTGGCGAGATGTGATCAAGTTGAAGCCATCTCAGAGTAGCCAGAACGAGTACTCCACCACGGTGAAATTGCCGTTGGGCGTCCATAAGTTGCTCTATGTGGTGAACAACGAGTATAGAGTCTCGGAGCTGTTGCCAACCGCTACGGACCAAGAGGGTATCTTGTTCAACTGGTTTGAGGTTTTGGACCCCCACCATCTCTTCAACAAGTCCATGAGTCAGAACACTTTGTCCAACCAGGATGCTAATATCGTGCAAAGTGCAGGCGAGCACAATGCTACTCAAATCCAGCAAAAGTCCAACAGCTACTTGGCGAAAGAGTCACTTAGGGAAAAGGGCATGAAGCATGAGCATGTTGAGTACCTGGATTTGATGCCTCCACCTCCCATCATGTCTGGGCAAACTTCACATGACCACTCGTTTACCTCGCTAACAGAAGAAGATGAGTACAAGGAGCCCGCGTTGGAATACTCTTCTGAGATCCCAGAAATGCTTGTGGACTACAATTACTTCAAGCGCAACTCCTCAGACTACGAGCTCCCAGAACCTCCTCATCTTCCTGCACATTTGAACAATGTTTTGCTCAACAAAATGTCGGGACAGCAACAACAAAACCACTCTACGAATATCCCCCAGATTGGTGGCGACCCTGGCTTCATGAAACGGCCTGCTTTGCGTCGTGCTGATAGCTCTTACTATGCGTCTAATAAAGAGGCATACCACCGGTCGATCCCTAATCACGTGATCCTCAACCACTTGATGACCACCTCCATTCGCAATGATGTGCTTACAGTGGCGTGTATTACCAGGTACTCGGGTAAGTTCGTGACCCAGATTATGCATTCCCCTGCTGATGCTGTTCCAGACAAGGCCTAGAGTCACTCGCGTTTCATATTTGTTACAGGTGCTGCGGTTGTGCATACAACGCGCCTACCCACATCAGAGCTTTGAAACTCACCAGCCACAAAGGTATACTTGTAAAGATGGCGTGGGATAAACTAATACAGCTTTTGAATAAAGCGGGAGATCTGATGAAACCCCCCAAAGGCATTGAAGTGATCGACGATGACTTCGACCACGAGGAAAAGCGATACAGGGCCATGGAATCAGTGATCTTGAGGCTAGATAAGGAGATGAAGTATTACTTGGAGTCGCTCAAGCTTTTGGCTACCGTGCAAGAAAACATGTCGCTGATTCTCGCTGGTTTCCATGGGACCCAGAGAAATACCGTGGCTCGACTTTACCACACGGCCATGGAGGACTTGAGCAAGTTGACCATCGGCGACTTGGAGGACCCATACTTTCAAACAGTCTTGGGGCCTTTGGAGAAGTTCAACACTTATTGCATTCGATTGAATCAGGCCATCAAAAAAAGATACTGGAAGAAGGCGGATTTAGAGGCAATATTGCACAAACGCAATGAATTGGAGGAGTTTCCCAGTGACGACCCGTCGTACCAGCTTGATTTGGCAGATATCGAGGCGGAATTGGAAGAGCGCAGAAAGAGTTACGAGTATTTCAATGAGCGGCTAAAAACCGAGCTCCCCAAGTTGGTGGATATGCGTATTCCGTATTTGAACCCGCTGTTCGAGGCATTTGTCAAGGTCCAGCTCCGGTTTTTTAATGAGAACTTCCACAAGATAAGCGAAGTGCAGGCTCTTTTGGCCGAGGACTCGCGGCAATTGTTCATTGATGGAGCGTACGAAGAAAAGATGGACGCGATTCTCAGCCAAATCAACCAACTCACCATCACTCTTTAAATGGAAGCAGCAAAATAAGAAGAGAAGAAAACCATCTGCGTGTTGGGCGAAATGACCCTGGCTCTTTAATTTGGCATGCTCGTAGTGGCGTCTAACATTGTAGCTATATATATCGCTGGTTTAGCACTTGGCCTCTCCGTCTAGCTAAATGCGATAGGTACCACTTTTTTGGTCCTCGGTGCACTCCGCGCCCTCGCCCAAGAACTGACCCCAGGCAGCAAGATTTCCCATCCCACCATGCTCCGGAAGCGACTCTCTATGTGGACGTCCAAGAGCGACGAGGATCAGCCGTTGTGTGCATTCACGGAAAACTTCTGGGTATACTACATCGAGTGCCTCGACCAGCCCGTCCATGGAGAGTTCAGCGATATCCTACCTCCAAACACCAAGAAGTACACCGCCAGCTCGTCGGCAGTTGCCCAAGTGAAGGAGTTCTTTGGGTCCGAGTTGCCCATGCCGTCGAATTCCCAGATAATAGCGCTGCTTAAGTCGCCGTTCACTCACGGTGATATCATCAAGACGTTCCATTTGATTCGCTTCTTCCAGCTAAGTGAGTGTGGCTACTTCATCACCAACGATGGGTTTGAGCGGAGTGGCGCTCCTATCAATCTTCAGGCTGCCGAGAATTGGGAGCATGTGGTGTGTTATCTTGATGCACTTCTCTTTGCAATGTTCGCCAACTTGGAGAGTTTCGAGCCCATTCTTTTTGTCTCCAATCAGCATCCAAACCCGCTCATAACTCAGCTCCTGGGGTTGTTGCGCGTGCACGTGAATCTCTTGCGGCTGGGGAACCTTATCACCACAGATATCACCAGGAAGATTTGTGAATGTCTCAGCAAGCTTGGGTTTAAAGAGGCCTTGAGCCACAAGCAACAGGACTGTGCACCGCTCTTTGAGTTTTTGACCGAGACTCTATCGATGCCGTTGCTTACGTTTCGGGTCCAGATCCAGCATTCCGGTAAGCATGATGACGACGATATGAAGTACCTGAAAGAGAGAATTCTTTTTGTTTCGATTCCAGAAGATGATGGTGATCCCGAGGACGACACCATTCTTCTAGAAGAGTGCCTAGAGCACTATTTTAATAACTCCATCTCTGTGAAGCGTGAGCTTCAGAGAAGAGCCACTTTGGAGGACCTGTATGATGCCAATGAAGAACCTCTTCCAAGCGATTCAACCCCATCTAAACCAGAGTCTTCCTATGTTGTACGCTCCAACAGCTTCCTAGCAATGAGCAAGAATCCTGTCTCAAACAGCCCCGGAGCAGGAACATCTAATTACCCCGCTGGTCTACCACGGGCACGGACTCGTTCTTCAACATTATCCTTATGGTCCATTTCCAGCAAGGAGTCGAAACCGCGCGAGGTGATACTTCCCGCGTGGATGTTGTTGCGTCTCTTGCCCTTCTACACCGACGACAACGATACAACCAACTGTAATGAAAGTATCGCCAGAAATACCCATGAGTTCGCAAACCGCCGGCCGGTATTGCCCATATGCTTGAAGCGTTACTCGTTCTCTACGGGCAAAACCCACGGCGACCGGTCTCTGAAGAGAATCATCATTCCACCGGTGATTGATTTGCCTGCATTTGTTGCTGAATGTGGCCCTCCACAACTGGCACCGGCGCAGAACTTCAAGTTGATTCTCGAGAGCGCCATCTGCCACCGTGGAAAATCCCTTGAGTCCGGCCACTTTGTTTCTGTGGTTCGGAAAAATAACCACATCGAGAACGAAACTCTAGAAGAGTCGTTGGATGCCTGTTGGTACCTATACGACGATTTGAAGGCCACGAGGGTGGTGACTAAAAAGTTTAAGGATATCTTTGAGACAGAATGGCCATACATGTTATTCTACAGGCTAGTTGCCTTTGATGGCATGAGCCAAGGTAATAGTTCTCAGCTGTCTGTGGGCTCGATTAAAAATCTGGTAATGGCCCCAAAGGGATATAAGCCCAGTTATTGGGCCGAAGAACAGCTCTCACCGATCATTTCTTCAGCAGAAGACTTCGAGAAAGATTCTCCAAAAACACCTATTTCTCCACAATTGGCGCCTAGATTTGCCAGGGGGTCTATGGACGCGAGTGTGCCCATACCCCAGATTGCCCCCAACAGCTCAAACTTTGTCGATATACGAAAGCGGTACTTGTGGTATATCACCGACAAAGATAAGAACTACTATAAAGAGTCTGCATCAGTGTCTAAGAAAGGAAGCCGCAACATGAGTATCAGTTTCACTCCACAGTTCCGGCGAAACAGTCAATGGAGCGAATCGTCCAATATCAGTGCGCTAACGCTTGAAGGGGGCACCTCCATTGGTAGTAAGTACCGGCTCGATGCAGATGATCTCAAAGAGAGTTTAGAGAAGATGGCGATCAAGATACAGAGTGCTCTGGATAGTGAAAACCTGCGTGACAGCAAATTGACAAAGTCCCAAGAAAAGAAGAATGGTGACCATCATAAAGAAGACGAAGCAAAAGAGCGGCTGAAGCATCATATCCACCACATTTTCAGCCACGAGAAAGACCGTCCGCCCTCTTTGACTAAGAGTCATGTGAAGAAAAAGAGGGCCGACTATAGAAAAGACAAGTGTGTCATTGTATGAGCACGAAGATAGACTCCAGATGGACTTTATTCATAATATACGATTTCTCCGCTCTTGCCTGCAGCAGCAATGACGTTGGGCCAGAGCGGATGAGCAGCCAAGCATGAGATGATTTTGTTTTGTGCTTTTAGCTTTTTCAAAAGCCGAGTGGATTTCCATGACCATATGAAGACACTCCCTCCAACATCACCGCTTATGATGTACTGACCATCGCATGAAAAACATATATTGACACCATACCCAGTCACGTTATGACCCTCGAACGACTTTGTTTTGATGCTACGGAAGTTGCGGCTGTTCTGGATAATATGGATTTTGTTTTCCATCGACTGTAGAGCAATGAAGCTCTCTTTGGGATGTTTGCATGCACGTGGCATGGAATGCTGGGAAGGATCGGCAATGATCTTTGAAGGAATGTTCACGTGCCACTTCCAAAACCGGATGCTTCTATCATCAGACGTGGACATGAATACTTCGTCACTCACCACCGTGAGAGAATTAATAGCGCCCAAATGGTGATCATATACCTGTACCAAAGGATTGGGTTCGTCAAGAGAGTAATGCTCAATCTTATGATTGGCTAGCCCCACTAGAAATTCTTGGTTATTGTTGCTGTTGAATAAAAGGCAATTTGGGGTGGCCAGAAACTGAAAAGTTCGGAGAGTCTGCCCTGTTTCTGTATCCCAGAGAAGTACCTTTTTATCATACGAACAACTGAGAAACCTTTTTCCTGTAGAATCAAAAACAATCTCCTTCACTGCCTCGGTGTGTCCAAAGTACCCTCGAACCTGGGCTGACGAGTGTAGATCCCAGAGCAAGATTCTGCCATCGTTGCCGCAAGACAAGAGAAGGTGACCTGAATTGGGGAAGAAGCGGAGCTGCGTCACACCACCCACATGGCCCTTCAAAACTTTTTTAACCTCGGATGCAATCTGAGAGTCTCCAGCTTTTTTCAAGTACTCACTTCGTGGCTTCATGAAGTTTTCTTGTGTATAGAGCTCTGTGGTAGTGTGCACATTACTAAGAGAGTGTTCTGATTCTGAAAGTGAAGATTCTGGATCCTCGCAGTAGCTTTGTTCGGAACTGCTATCAGCCCAAGGCCCACTGAATTCGGTGCTTTCTGGATCGAATCTCGAAGCCTTTCTCCTTTTCCTTACCGCTTTCGGTGATGTCTGTCTGGTCCGCTTGGAGTCAGCCAGAGCAGAAGCTGAATGCAGGTCTGAAAGTGAATTCTTTACAGTCTCCTTACTGGGCCATCCTTCACCTTGACTTGTTTCATTTAGACTGGCACCATCATCACTCAGGACGGAGGCATCAGAATCGTAGCCCTGGAGGTTCATGCGATGTGACGTACCTAAGTGAGGTTCGCGATGCCATCGAAAATTGACCCTTCTCGACTGTAGCCACTACATCATACACCACAATGGGAAAAAGAAAAGTTGAAATCGACGACTCTGATATCGATCTTAGTTCTACGGATGAATCTGATGTTGAGACCAGCGGCCAGAACCAAGAAGCCGAGGAATTGGTGGATGTGGACTTTGACTACTTCGACCTTGATCCTGAAGTGGATTTCCATGCCACAAAGACTTTCCTCCGCCAGCTCTTTGGAGATGATGCCAATAAGTTCAACATCTCGGGCTTGGCAGACTTGGTATTGACGGAAAATTTGGTGGGCACTACAATAAAAACTGATGGCAAAGAGAGCGACCCTTTCGCTTTGCTTAGTGTCATCAATGCCACTGCCAATGCCGACAAGCCTGCAGTGAATGGACTCGTGGACTACATCCTCGAGAAGACAAAGCCAAATGCAGAGTTTAACATGATTTTGAAAAAACTCCTCAGGCCTGGAAAAAGCACCAAGGACCAGTCCAAGCAGTTCAAGGTGGGTTTGGTGATCAGTGAACGCATGATCAATATGCCTGTGGAGGTGGTTCCTCCCATGTACAAGATGTTGTTGGAGGAGATTGAGAAATCTGAGGATGCCCATGAAAAATATGAGTTCGACTACTTTTTGGTGGTGTCCAAGATCTTCAAGTTGGTGGATGCTACGATCAAAGATGACGAGGACGAGCAGAAGTCCAAGAAGAAAAAGGCAGACAAATTGCAGGTGGAGTTCGACTACTTCCACTACGAGGACATCATCCTCGAGGAGAATGCCAAATACCACGGTCGTTACGAGTATACCGACAAGCTCCAGGAGACAGATTCCAGAAGAGTGTTCACGGAGTACGGCATAGACCCCAGACTAAGTCTCTTGCTATTGGATAAGGCAGGCTTGCAGAAGTCGGTGCCGGAAATGGCGGAGAAGTTCCCTCCCTTCTAAGGATTGTAGATGCGAAGAGTTTGAAGCCTCGGACCAAAAGTACATACAGACCAAGTATACACACAAGATTTATAAAAAGAGTACTTTGTTGTTTCTAGCATGTATTATGAGTCCGGTGAAACTATCCTCTTAAATTGAATTTTATACGAGCCAATTCTGATTTTTGTAGCTCGAAACAGTATTCACTTTTATGTACTCGATGCTAATTCTCACTAGATTTCCGCATGTTGCAGCTGAAACTACAGAAAGAGTGTAAATGCAAGTAACACCTTCCACGAGCCAACAAAAAAAGCGACATTTTGAAAATCAAGATCATTAAAAAGCACTTACCTTAAAAATACCACTTTGCCCAAACTTTTGAAACATACTTTTTCATAAATTGAATCATAGCATGTTTTAAATGAATCTGCCCTTCGGTGCTCAGCAGAAAACCGGACTCACGCGACCACAGGGCGTGCATACAGCGCAGGAAAAATTTGTTCAAATACACCCTTCAGAAAATCCACCTCTGACAATCACGCCAAAATGCCCCCTCCTCATAAGAACCAGGCACTCCGCCCAGAAAACGTCTTGAAGCGTGCTGGCGATCTCATTGCAGTCGATGAGAAAGAAGCTGCTCTCGAGACCCTTTATGATTTGATCACATCCAAGAGAACCCGTCACTTGCCAGTGGAGGAGTTGGAGCCCATTGGATTGTTGCTCATTGAGTTGGCTGTTGACTTGAGAAAAGGAAAGTTGGCCAAGGATGCTTTGCACCAGTACAAGAAGAATGTGCAGTCGTCCGAGAACGGATTGGAGTCCGTGCAAGTCATTGTCCGCAAGTTCACTACATTGGCCGAGAAGAAGTTGAACGAGGCCCAAGCCAAGGCCGACATTCAAATCGACCAAAACGTCGAGGAGGACTTGGAGAACAACCAGACCCCAGAGACAATCTTGCTTTCCACCGTGTCCAACACTGACTCTGCTGACAGAACCGAGAGAGAGTTGGTTACCCCATGGCTCAGATTCTTGTGGGAGGCCTTGAGAGCTGTCTTAGATATCTTGAGAAACAACTCCAAGATGGAAGTCACTTACTCTGCCATTGTTAACCAAGCCTTCCAATTCTGCTTGAAGTTTAACAGAAAGGCTGAATTTAGAAGATTGTGTGAGCTTTTGAGAGTGCACATGCAATCCGTCACCACCCAGGTGCAAACCAAGACTCCTGTGTCCAACGCTAATGCTATCGACTTGTCTGATGCTGAGACTGTTCAGCGTTACTTGGAGCAGCGTTTCTCACAGTTGAACATCTCCGTTAAGTTGGAGTTGTGGCAGGAATCTTTCCGTTCGGTTGACGATGTTCATGCTTTGATCACGGCTTCCAAGAAAGCTCCTAAGCCTGTGATGATGGTCAACTACTACGAGAACTTGGCCAGAATCTTCGCTGTTTCCGAGAACAACCCATTGTACCACGCCGCAGCATGGAACAAATTCTTTAACTTGTTTTCGCAGTCGCCCAATGCTACCGATGAGCAATTGAAGCGTTACGCCTCGGTTCTCGTTTTGTCTACATTGGCCATTCCTACCAAGTCTTTGAACATCAACGAGACTATTGTCGATGACCAAAAGTCCAAGAACACCAAATTGAGCGCATTGTTGAATTTGAACCAAGTTCCAACCAGAGAGTCTTTGATTTCGTCCATCGTCAACAAGTCTATCTTGAGATTCGTTGACCCTGCCATCAAGGAATTGTTCGAGATCATGAGTGACACCGAGTTCCACCCATTGACCATCAAGGACAGAGTCGCTGTGGTTTTCAAGGCCATCCAAGATGACAGTGAGTACACGAAGTACATTCCCACTTTAACTGAGGTTGTCTTGATCAGATCTTTCCAACAAGTGTCTCAAATCTACGAGGCTGTCAAGTTTGACTTTTTGATTTCTTTGGGTCAAATCGATGGTACCGAGTACACCTTGTCCCCATTGGAGGTTGAGGACTTGATTGTCAACGCCATCAAGAAGGGACATTTGTCCATGACCATTGACCATGAGACTCAGGTTGTTACGTTTAAATCGAACCCATTCGAGGACTCTTTTACCGACTCTTTGTCTTCGAAGTTGCAAGCTTCCCCAGCTGAATTGGTTAGATCTCAGTTGTCCAAGTTGGCTTCCACTTTAGCAAGCACCTACAAGGTCACTGACCCACAAGCCAGCGCTCGCAGAAAGCACATTCGTGATAGTGCTTTCCAAAATGCTCTTTCTGACTTTAAGAGAGAGCAAGAAGAGCTTGTTGAGCGTGTCGCAGTGTTGAAGGAGCGTAAAAACATCGAGGAGCAACTCAAGCGTGAGCAGGAAGAACGTGCTGCCAAGGAAAGACAAGAAAAGTTGATTGCTGAGCAGAAGGCCGAAGCCGAGAGATTGGCTGCAGAGGAGGAGAGAAAAACTCAAGAGAGAATTGCCAGAGACAAAAAGGCAATTCTTGACAGTGACAAGAGAAGAATCGCTGAGGAGATTAATGCCAAGGGTATTATTGAGATTGACATGAGCAACTTAGATGAATTGGACACTGACAAGTTGCACAGCATGCAAATCGAACAGTTGAACAAGGACAGAAAGGCCTTGGACGAGAGAATGACTGTTGTTTTCAAGAACGCCGACCACCTTGAGAGAGCCAGAAGAAAGTACGAGTTGAAGCGTTTGGAGAAGGATGCCGAGGAGCAGAAGGACAGAGATGTTTCTGCTTTCGAGGAATTGAAGCTCGCCAAGATCCAAAAAGCAAAGAAGGATTTCGAGACAGCCATCGAAAACAAGAAGCGTTTAGCTCGTGTTCTCCCAGACTACGAATCGTTCAAGAAGGCCATCGACGAACAAAATGCATCTAAGATTGCCGAGATGAAAGCAAAAGCCAAGAAGGCCTTTGAAGAAGCCAAGGCAGCCCGTATCGAGCAAGTGAAGCAACAGCGGATCGAGGAGTTGAGAAACCAACGTGAGAAGGAACGGATTCTTGCCGAAGATGCTGCACGTAAGAAGTCTAGAGAAGATGAAATGCTCAGATTCAAGGAGGAGATGAGACTTCAAAAGGAGAAGGACGAGGAGTTGGCCAAGAGAAGAGCTCAAATGGAGGAGGAGCTTGCCAAGAGAAAGGCAGGACCTTCAGCAGGAGGTGCTTACAGACCACCAGTGAACAGAGCACCAATCAACTCTGCACCAGTCAACTCTGCCCCAGCTCCATCTACACCAGCACCATCTGCATCTAATGCGCCAAAGACTGAGATGACTTTCGCCGAGAAGATGAGATTGAAGAGATTAGGTAAACTTCCATGATTATAGGTATAAATCCATGCCCCCAGTACAGGAACGCAAGCGTAGCAGCGCATGGATGAGGTAGACAATGCATAATGCCCCACGAACCACCCCACGAACCACCCCACGCGAAAAATTCATCACCTCTTTTCCCCAGGTATTGCAAGCACAATGATCACAATCATCGGATCTTTGAACTACGATTTAGTCACTTTCACCCCAAAAGTCCCAGATGCAGGCGAGACTTTCCAAGCTACCTCCTTCGAGAATCACTTGGGCGGAAAAGGTTTAAACGAAGCACTTGCCTGCGCCAGGTTGTCTGAAAATGGCAGCACAAAAGTCAGAATGATTGGCAATATTGGCTCTGACTCATTCGGAAATGAATTGATGCAGGCCCTCATCGATGCCAAAGTTGATACTTCTCATGTCAAAACCATTGACAACCAGACCTCTGGGGTTGCTGTTATTCTAGTGGAGGAATCTGGCGAGAATCGAATTCTAATTACTGCCGGAGCAAATGGCGATTTGAAGCCCACAAGCGAAGACTTCGAAAGTTATTTCGCCAGCTCTGAAGCAGGGGATTTTGTGGTTTTGCAGAATGAGTTTCCTGCTGTTATTGATAGCATTGAGTGGATCAAGAGCAATAGAAAGGAAGTGAACATTGCTTACAACCCTTCGCCATTCAACGAAGAATATGTCACTCCATCAATTTTGAGTAAAATTGATTTTCTCATTGTTAACGAAGGAGAGGCATTGGATGTTGCCCAGAGCATTCTCTCAAAAGACAAGATCGAGGGCTTTAATCAATCCATTGAAGAAGATAAGGTCAAGGGATTCGGAGAGCTAGCCACGAAGCTTCAAGGCATGATTAACCAAGACAATGTCAGTACAATTGTTGTCACCATGGGCTCTTTGGGAAGTGTGTTTGCCAGTAAAGGAGAGCAGCCAGTTTTTGTCAAATCTCAAAAGGTGGAGAAGGTCATTGATACAACAGGTGCTGGTGATACCTTCTTTGGAGGCGTGATTCTGCAGCTCGCACAAGGTTTGTCTCTAAAACAAGCAGTGGAGTTTGCAACAGCTGCTAGTGGCTTGGCCATCCAGACTAAAGGTGCTGCTGAAGGTATACCTTTCTACGAAGACGTACCCAAAAAGGTAGATAATTAGGAATATACAGGTTTTATACTGAAACCATCTATTGTATTTATCTATCATAATGACTGATCACAATCTCTTGCGAAGGCCTTCCGCGTCAGGGGTAGAAGACTTGCCAGAGGCATGGACATATTCGTTGACTTGGGCAGCAACACCGCCGGAAACCGACAAAACTCTCTTGGACTTTCTAGTTGGCTTTCTTTTGTAGATCTCAATGTAGAAAGCAATAAACAAGACAAGGTAGGAGGACAAGATGCTGCAGCCAGAGTATGCGGCAAGCATGGTGCCCGCACAGTCCCCACAGAAAGGCAAAGTACCGATCAAAGAGGGGAAATGGGTGAAAAGAATCTTTTGGTAGGTGGCAAAGTAAACGAAGCCCAAGTCCAAAACAAACTGGATGATTTGGAACCGGGTAACCCACTCTTTCCACCAAACTCTAATACCTCTGGCAGCCAAAAAGTAGTACCAGTACATGACCACGTGCACGGTCAAGTTCAAGGAGATGGGAACCCAAGAAATAGGCGTCAATCCAATCAACTGCGTGTAACACAACAAAGCAGTAGCACCGTGGTGGTAGGTGTGGAGGAAAGTAAGCTTCTTTTGCTTCACCACCAAGAAAATGGTGTCCAAGAACTCCCAGAATTTCACCAAGTAGTTCAAGTAGTACAAGGTGACCAACTTCTGAGTCCATGCAGCCGGGTTACAGATGGCATAGAAGATTCCGTTCTTAGAAATGATAGGAATCAACTCCTCCAACATCAACACAAGCAAAGTGAGCGACACGGTGGTAAGAAGGAAGTTGTGCACCTGGAACAAGCCGTTCAAGACAAGCGGCTTGAGCTTGAACTTCTTGAAAATAAAGTTTCCACCGAAAACGAGCGTATAGTAGACAGCAATAGCACTGGCTATGACGGGGAAAGTGGAGAAGGCAGTTTCATGGGGAATGAACTTGAACTCCGAAGGGACAAAAGCGCCCGATGTAGCTTTAGAGACCAAAGAGTCAAAGAGAGGCCATAACTCCACCACAAACGGCGTTTCCACTGAGTACTTTGGAAGAAACAGCATCGGTGTCTTTCGTTAGCGAGTCAGAGGACAGAAAATTTCGAGGAGTAAGAAAACACATGAAGACGCGCGTGCATACAAGCATGCATTAGCTATGCTGAGGCATACGATCGCCTTAGCCGAGGTAATGCTGGTGGTGGCTTCAGGCAGGTCAAGAAAATATTTATTTTTTTTCCCAGAAAAAAAGCCCTTTCGAAGCGATTCTTCAAATACCCCAATATATGCAACCAGCCAATAGTGAAGCCTCGATATCTCTGTTTACATTGCGCGTCACGAATATTATCGCATCTCACGCGCACGACCAGCAGCGGAGTATGGAGAACCCGACAGTAGCCGAATGTCTCTTGTGCCACTCCCTCCAACACTCATTCCATTCTTGGAGCCATATTTGCCGGTCAAACGAGAAGGACGGCCTTTCGTCACACTAACATGGGCGCAGTCTCTCGACCTGCGTATAGCCAGCCGGCCAGGCGTGCAAACCAAGATCTCTCATGTGGAGACAAAGACCATGACCCACTATATCCGGGCCTATCATGATGCCATCCTCGTGGGTGTTGGAACGGTATTAGCGGATGACCCGAAGCTCAATTGCAGATACGGAAATTTCTCGAAAATCAGGCCCGTGGTCATAGACCCAAAAGGCAAATGGGCATACTCCACGTCTACGCTTTGTCGCATCCGCAGTGACCAACAGGGCCTAGCGCCTTTTATTGTGATTGGCTCCGAGATCGAGCCGACCAATGAAGAAATCAGTCTTTTGGCAGCACATGATGGGGCCTTTCTAAAAATGGACTTTGATGATGACCGAGTCTCGAATTGGCCTGCCATACTCGATCTTCTCGCCAAGTTCAACATATCATCAGTCATGGTGGAAGGAGGGTCGGTGGTCATCAATGACTTACTCCAGAGCTCGGTGGTGGATTCAGTGATTATAACCATAGGGCCAGTTTTCTTGGGCAAAGATGGAGCCCAGGTGAGTCCCAACTCGGAAACCAATCTAGCTGACGTCACGTGGTGGAAAGGTCAAACGGACACAGTCTTAGCCGGACGCTTGGGACAGGAGCAAGTAGAAAATGAATAAAGAGTCTCTACGATATGGCCCGAATCTTTTGTCTCTTATTATACATGTCGGTCTACAAGCAAATTCTGTAAGATGCATAACGACCGGAGGTCTCCGATCTTCTGATGATCTTCACCACATCACCTCTCTTCAAACCCAAGTAACGAGCAACAGGATCTTCTCTTTGTATTCTGGGCAACTGCGACTCCTTCAATCTGTATCTGTCCAACAATTCCTTCTTCTCGTCTCGCGATAACCGGATGTGCTTGGGCACCAACTCGTGGTGTGTGATATTGACAATCAAATCGCTCTCTTGGAAAACCTCAATTGTGGCAGGCGAAACTGTGGGGATCAACTTGTTGGCACTAGGTGTGATGGACGTTTGGTAGATGAAAATACCTGTGCTGAAGTTCTTTTCACTGATATGGATACAGAAGTTTCTCATGGTCTTGATACCAACGGAAGCCTCGTCACAGAACTCCACCCATAAAGAGCCCATTTCAGGGAACTTTTCGGCGGCCTCAGGGGTGGGTTGTGCTTGGAAACACATCAACTTCCTCTGTGCTTCTCCCATGGGGCAGATCTTGGCTCTGAACTCCTCCAACGACATGTTGATCTCCTCATCGGTGATGAAATAGCCCTTGTCTCTGACCATCTCCTTGACGGTCTTGAAGGTTCTCCATAAACGAGACGTGGCTCTTTCGGCGTCTTCCATCTTTTGTTCGTCACCTAAGGTCTAGTGAGATTTCCTTCTTTCGCATCTCAAATTTTTTTTGTGCTGGGCACACCCGCATGGTGTAGCCTACTCTGTTGAACATACGTCTATACCATCTATTTAGTTGCCCTCATCAAACTTGCGATGAAAACGGAGCTCAATATCTGAATTCGACTTCCAGATAGTGGTTTTGATTGTTTGTAGTGTCATGGACCCATCGAGCTGCTTGTCTTTGCAAGAGAGCACCAACCATTCGGATGGTGGTAGTTTTGCTTTCATTTCGCTGGTTCTCGATTCAAACTTCTCCGTCAAGTATTGCAAAATCTTGCTTACTCGTAACATGCTGTGCGAGGTAAGCTTGATCGAGCTTTCCAACATTGGCAATTTCTTGATTTTTCTCTGGGACTTATTGCCAATTTTTTTGTTTGGAGGTAGTTGTTCGTAATTCACTTCGAGTAGTTGGAAGGTTATTTTGGCCAGCTCCTTTATCGAAAATTTGTTGTAAAGGACCAAGGCTCCGATCCACTTGGGGAGAGTCAACCTCAACTGATCCACCAAGTAATTTTTACTCACACTTAAATCCTTGAGGCCAAAAATCTCTTCCAAATGAAAGCTAATCAAATCTCTATAATTCCCGAGATCTGGCGAACTTTCATAGATGATTATGAGAAGATCTTTGGGAAACATGCTCTCTGGAATAATTGGCCGGTATTCTGTATCATTTTCATCTCTGAAACAAACATAAGGCTTAAGAAGGGATTCCACATTCTTTTTGGGCCCCAAAATAGTATACTTCTCCTGATAAAATTTCTCGTTAAAATATAGCATTTTCGAGATTGAGTTTTCAGGAGCCGAGTTGGGCGACTCCACCGAAGTCTGAGAGTCGGATTCGACATCGTTCGCACTGCTTGAGTCAGGTGTACCTTTGGCTTGGGGTAAACTGATCCTCGATGACTTTCTTGAAAACAATCTTTTTCTTATATTTGTGTCCCCCTCTGTGTCATTGTTGGTTGGGGCAACTTTTGGTTTGGCTTTTGATGCCTTAATTTTCTCTCGGAGCTGTCCGTCGGCTCTCCATTCATAAAGACAATATTCCTGAAGTATAGAGTTCATGAATATTCTGGAAATCCAAAACCGATCGTCCATACCCACCTTAGTGTTTGTAGAACAGACCGATTGTAATTTGGGGTAATTTTTAGTAAGTTCGTCGTAATAGACTTCCACATTATTAAAAGTGGTCTCATTCAATGTCACAAATAACTTTCCTGACTTGATGTCAACATCACACCAGTTGCTTAAGATTTCCACTGTTTGATTGTTTTCAAAATAGCTGTCCATGTCTTCTGTGCGGCTTTTGATTTCACCATCAGGAAGTCGTGTCTGTTTATTTGATAGCAGAATCTCAATCTGTTTGCAAACGAAAACATCCCAAACTTTAATATCACCGTTTGAGTACAATGTTATAACTTGCCGCTTATTATTGAACATTCTTTTCGCAATGATGGACTTGGGATAGACTTGAAAGACTTGGAATGCGTCCCTGTTGAAAGGAATAGACACAATTTGACTTGATGGAATGGGATAAAGAAGAATTTCAATGGGTGTTTCATCGACAAGTGCATCGCTTTTAGAGTTGCTTGCCAACTCTGTAGCACAGTCTTTGTAAGCATTAACAAATTCAGATGAAGGCCCTCCATTGATACTGAGGAACATGGATGATTGTTGAATATCAGTATCCAACTCTTTATTGTGGTCAACTGGAACACTGGAATAGGTGGATTGTCGTTCCATGGCATGAGTGTCCATCGAGAGATGACTCACTATATCATAGAAGTCTGAGTTCAAGTCTGATTGATCTGCAAGTGTCCCATCAAGGGCATCGCTCATGCTCTCCTCGTTATGTCTCTCTATTGTCTCAGTGATGTCAACGCAATTGCGGAGATATTGGAATTCAGCCAAGTTTGACGTGTCCGGCACATGGAATCTTTTCAAAGAATCGTAAGTAGATGCAAAAATAGATGACTCATTTTCAACACAAAGAGAAATAATGGGAGATTCTGTTTTGGCAACCAAAGTACTAATTCCAATGCGCTCATCAACGAAAGCGGCATCTGAGCTAGAGAATGTGTGGCCACGATAGTGATCAAGTTGGTCCTCTTCAGAGAACGCAGATAGGTAGCTGAGATCGGTTTTCACAATGTTTCCTGCCTTGTCACCAGAGTAAAACTCCTTGAAATCAGGCATGCAGGTAGATTCAGCCTGGTGACCAGGATCCGAAGACGCCTTGGTACACAAGCTCCACACAGCATCATCATGAAACTCCAAGTTTTTATAGACGTTGAAGTTTCGCATATCCCAGAGCTTGATGGTGGTATCTGAAGAGCCACTTAAAATGCTGTTCGAGTTCATCAAAAGACATCTGACATTATCTTGGTGCCCGATGAGTTTCCGGATAAGATTTGAGTTCAGTTCCGGCAGAATTCTGCGGTCAAACAAGTTAATGGTATTATTTGGCCCGCCAGTGGATATTAAATTGCAATTGTCATTTGCAAGGGCATATATGGAGCCTGGAAGTGTAGATCTTGCAGGTTCATTCGAAAAGTGGGATACGGGCTTTAAGCACGTCAAGTCCCATACAACGACAGTACCATCAAGGCCACCACTGACTATGCAGTTTTCCCGGGGAATCGAAGATAGTTTCTTAATGTAATCGGTATGTAGGTTTTGGAACTTCTGCACATTGTCTTCGCTTCTTTCCAAGTCAATGATCTTCAAGGAGAGGTCTGCACTGGCAGAAACAAGGTTACGGTTGTTATTGACGAGTTTCAAATCATTGACCCAGTCAAAATGCACGTAGTAGTTCTTACTGGACAGCAATTTGTACCGGGACGAGGGAGTTGAATACTTGAGGGGTGAGGACGAGATACAGGTTTCCAATTTCAAGAGCTTTTCGTCTGTATCTGGGAGTTCCTCCAGGTCCAGGTCAATGGTAGTCCCAGGGTTAAGCGGCCCATTGCTAGAGACATTGAAGGTGGAGGCTGGCGGAGGTTGGTGGGAGTTCCATAGCTTAATCACCCCGTCTCTGCCCGCAGTATATAGCAGGCCCAGGGCCAGCGAGAACTGCATGGCATTGATGGGAAGAATGTGGTTTTCTCCCGGGCTGTTATCACCTAAAACATAAGAGAGCCCTTTTTTGACACGAGCCATTGGTGGATATATGGATACTTTGGGGCTCGAGCTTGATAAAGGAGCGCGAAGTGGGGCTTTCTCAGAATGATACCCAGAGTATTTGGTCGCACTGCTCCACATGCCGGAGCACGGTTAGATCGATGATGATAAAGGCTATTAGCAGTTACGACCCGATGAAAATGGAATTGAGATGAATGGTGTAATTATTAATGGTAGCTGTAAAAGATGATAGGTGGCGTGAAAGACAAATTGTGGCGTTAGACCTGATTTGGTATGACATGAGGCGTTTCATCAAGTGGTAAGAACGAGACTGGATTAATGAGTAAGACATCAACTCTTCAAGGTCTCTTCCACCTCCTTTAGGGCCTTGGTGAGAACCTCGTTTCGCCTTGTGACCATATACACATCTGATGGCAGTATGACGTTTCTCCCGGCGTGTGTAGCAAATAGCTCCAAGTCTTCTCCCGTGGAGATGATCTGGTTATAAACTAGCTCCACCAAGGACGCAGTAAACGAAGGGCTGGCCGACACTCCGATCTCCTGCGTGATCTCCTCCACCATCTTCGACACACTCAAATATACCGTGCTTTTGAGCTGTGCTGAGGTGTCTGACATGGTATCAATTGGTACTGGTGACTAGTATTAGGGTGGGCGTGATCTAAGTTTCCTTACCAATGGAGATGTGGCAGTGGAGTGCGAGCGACGCGAGCGACGCGAGTGAAGCGACAGTGATGCAAGCAATTGAGTGCTAATTTCATGCGCGAGTATGTAATGAGTATTGCATACATTGGAGCCAGAAGGTCTTAGAGGTTTACGGGTTTAGAGTATTGTTCAGGACATTTGGTTTAACTCATTAGGTCTTATCCTCAAGGCATGTTTAAGCATTTAGTATGTTGTAGTGGTTTGAAATGTATTCCAATTAATGATTTAAGAGCCAATTTAGGGCCAATTTAGGGCCAGTATTTAGGGCGATACAAAGGGCCATAGGGTCAGTATAAACGGTCATAATTTTAGGGTACGATGACTAGAAGGGTGCCTTGAGTGTAGAGTCTATAAGAGCAGATTTGAAGCAAGTGGGTGGTTGCAAAGACTGTTGGATTCAGATCATGGCACATGGTGGCTTTGCTCAAACACCGATCTACGCGTGACTATAGACTTGTTAACAATGTGATTTGCCGGTACCTTACACGCCTCCTTACATGTATCTCGCAACATCCGTCTACAGAAGATTGGCTGCGCGGGAATCAGGGCCAGCCACCCATTCGCGAGACGCGCTCAATTAACCTTCCTACTTGGGCCACGCGTATGCGATGCGAATTTTAGGCCGTTATATTCGATCCCATCTACCCACCTTTGATTTCTTTATCTTCAACATTCTTTTACTTTGCTCTTAGACGTGGCTCTTTAATTATCATTCTTTAATTTCTAGGAACCTGCCTCCTAATTACCTTCTTTACTTGCATTAAACAATCTTCATTCCAAGCCATGACCTTTGCTTCCAAGAGATCGCTCGAGACTGACCCGGTGGCTTCCAAGAGAAGAGCCCTTCAGCCCATCCAGAGCCAGTTGGGCTTGGCCACGCCGCCCACAACCCCAGAGAAACAGTCTGTCATAGATCATACAGTGAGAATCAAGGGCCACGGTAAAAAACTATGTCTATCACAGGATTCCATCTACACCAAGGCAAAGTCCCTCTTCCAAAGAGGAGCCGAGGTGACATGCCTGCGCAGCTTGGTGGGCCGTGAAGCAGAAGCAAACAAATTGAACTCTTTCATTGAAACCGCTATTCGTGACAGAGTCTGCAAGAGCATCTACATCTCGGGACCGCCCGGAACCGGCAAAACCGCTCAAACCAATTTGAGTCTTGACTACCTATCCCGGAGATCTGGAGATAGACAAATCCACAGCATATACGGGCAGAAGGTCCGCATTCTTCGTGTCAACTGCATGTCGGTGTCGAAGCCTGAAAATATTTTCCACGAAATCTTCTCTGCCTTGGCTGACCCCAACACCCTCCGCAAGAAAACATTTGATGACTTGTACAATCTTCTTTTGGCCGGCTCCAACGTTGATTCGCTTGTCGTGGTGCTTGATGAAATGGACGACTTAATCACTAGAGACCAGCAGGTGTTGTTCCAGCTTTTCCACTGCGCCTCTCTGTCGAAGAGCAATATCTTAAGCACTAAGTTAGTGGTGATTGGAATCTCCAATGCCCTCGACCTTACAGACAAATTCTTGCCCCGTCTCCGGAGCAATGGATTTAACCCTGACTCATTACAATTCTTACCCTACTCTGCAGACCAAATAAAGCAGGTGATTCTTCTGAAGTTGTCCACACTCCAAGAGTCTGACAAGGAAAACTCCAATTCTGCTCCAGCCGTTCCTCTCATGCATCCAGGAGCTGTACAGATGTGCAGCAAGAAATGTGCAGCAGTCACTGGAGACTTGAGGAAGGCCTTTGATATATGCTACAAGAGTATTGAATACGTGGAGCAACAGGCCAGCCAAAAAGAGGATTTTGGTAGCTTGACGCTTCAAGCAGCACCCAAGGTGTTAATTTCGCATGTGGCTAAGGTGTGCAGCTCGATCTTTGGAGAGTCATCTCAAGAGAAAATCACTAACTTGAACCTCCTTCAGAAGGCTCTATTGTGCTGCTTGTTCCACCTGGAGAAGAACTCCTCCATCACCGGTAAAACCGTCAACGAGTTCTACGAGTACTACTGCAAGCACACAATGCCCGTTGTGGAGAATTTGTTGGGGAGAATCAAAAAGGGGGAGTTCCTAGAGATCATCAGTGCCTTGGAATCGATGTCTGCAGTGACATTGTCTGATAGAAAGTCTGCATACACCGAAAGTGGGAATAAGATGATTCGCCCCAACGTACTGTACCAAGATGTGCTCAAGATCTGCGACGGGAACAGCATTTTGAGACGCATCCTCCTTGCATAAAAGCAAAATAATTATAGATAATTTAAAAGCAAATAGTATCACCATCATTAATCCAATAGCAGAATGGTCACTTGAAATTCAACAACAATTAGAATTCCTTGCTATCCACGATAGATTCGATACCAATGGCCACCATTAAACTCTAGAGGTGTCCAATTGCTGCGGGCAACCAAACAAAAGGACGCCACAAAGGGGACCAAGAGCGCAAAACATCTTGTCAGGTATATATTCAATATTCTTCGTCTAGGAAAATGTGGGAGTGCTGGTCGCATTCCTTGATAAGACACGTGATGTACCAGTAGTGAGCTCTCCTCGCGGTCCCAAAAGTCTCAAAATTTTTTAACGGTAAACACTATTAAGCCCTATCCAGTCTGTTGCATCTCCATAATAAACTCGCATCAACGACGGAGCCTGGCCAAAGTCTATGCTATATAGAAGGCCCTCTGAAACCCAAGCGTGCCTGTACTAAGGTCACCACGAATTCCTCACAGCTTATTTATAGACATTGGAGACTGCCCAGCCACTCTATCACCAGTTCTCTAGAACATGTCCTCTGGGTCTGGGTCCCGAAATCCCCCCTCCGCAAACCACCATGGTGGCGAGGATGATTTTCTGAAGAGACGAAAAAGCTTCTATCCGTCCTCTACTCGAAGAGACTTTTCGTCCAATTCTCTAAGTTCTTCCAACAGCCATGCTCCTGCGGCGGTTCCTGCACTGTCATACTCCAAGCCTTCTCTACGAACAGAAAAGTTGACCGGTGACTACGTCAGCCGAAGCCCGCGTTATAGAGACTCTTCTGCTGCCCCAAATCCCAATAGCCATGCCAACACCAAGCTAAATACCTTTAAAGAATCGCGATATCCTCCTTACGGCAAGCCATACTCTTACTCCCCCAGCTACAACCAGGAACGCCCCAGCGGGGCCTACGGCTCATTCAGCTCCGCTAAGAGAGCAGAGACCGACTCCTATAATAATTATAATCCTAGAGATCTCAGTTCCAGAGATGTGGTTAATGGCTCTTCCCAGCGAGATAGCCCCGCTTATCCCCGAAATTCCTGGCGTTCCGACAGGCCAAAGCTAAGTACATCGGCGCTGCCGGCCCCGAAAACTTTCTCGTCCTCCCGTTTTAATCCTAACAACATCCCTGTGACATCCCGTTCGGGCGGCCTGAACAGTCTACTGTCTTCTGTGCCGAATAACTCGAAAAGAGAACGCTACGAAAGCTACGATGACAAATCCTCTAATAGATGGAAGCCATATGGCACCAAAAAGTACGACCGTCCTGGAAACTCTGGGTCATTTAATCGAGTCAATAACAAAGAAAGGATACGAAGTTCGGGGCTAACAAATAGCGTGGGAAGTACGAAACGAAACGACTCCTACTTACCGGGTAAGACCCCTCAGCAAAGCCGATTCTCTGATCACTACTCGCGTGAGCTGAATGAAGACGACGAGTCTGAGCCATCACGAAAAGATGTTGATAGACCGAAGTCTTCCATGTATGATGAACTGTTCCTGAGTAATTTCGAGGAAAAGACAGGCATCTCTGAGACATCACAGCAAATGGATACTTCACAAGATATGAATGAAGGAGAAGACGAAGATGAAGACGAAGACGAAGAAAATGACGAAGACGAAGAAAATGACGAAGACGAAGCTGAAGAGGACGACGAGGACGATGAGGATGATGAAGATGATGAAGAAGAAAGAGAAGAATTCCAGGAAAGGCAAGATTCCGTCGAAAGAGCTGAGGAACAGGTCAGTGAGTCAGCTCCACAGATTCCAAAAAACACACTGTCTACAATAGTCAAGACAAATGACACAGACAGAGATACGTCAAGTGTTTCCTCTCTTCCTAATGAATCAAGCATGCAAGAAATGGGTGCAATCACTTATCCAGAAGGATGTATGTTTCCCCAAAGCGAGATTGATTCTAAGTTCGAACAGCTCAAGTCTGACTTGGCAAGCCATGGACCTCTCAAATACTCAGCCACCTCACCTTCTTCTGATCCTGAGGGATTTTTCTGTTTTCCTTCAACATCGTTGAACCTACTGAAGTTTAGGGCCAATTTCTCTGCTTACACGCTGCTTGTCAAGGCGAGAAATTTACATTTGAAGAAAAAGAAAATCGAGCTATGGAAAACATACGATTCTTACTTGAAAGAGAATCAGACCAGAGGTGCAAACATGAAAGAGCAGCTTGAATTTTTGCATAACGCAGATGAAGAAACAAGAAAGGAGTTGGACTCAATTGATATTAGAATGAAAGCCTCAGAGCTGGCTCCTGAAACCCCTGCCCTTGAAGCTCCTGCCCCACTGGGAAGACGCGGGCGCCGTCACGGAGATCTGGTGACTACAGAAGCTGAGTTCCAAGAGATCCTCAGAACTTTGAAAAACGAAGACAATGAGGATCCTTTGATCAAAGCGAAGCAGGTTTCTGCTGAAATTCCTGATCTCATCCTTGACCCATTGGAAAGAGAAGCATTCAAGTTCATGGACTCCAACAATTTGGTCCAAGACAAAGTCACCTGGGAGCTGCGCTTGAAGACTGACTTCGCTACAAACTTCACTGAAGTCGAGCATGAATTGTACTGCGAAGCATTTTGCCGTGCTCCAAAACGCTTTGGCGAAATCTCCAGGATTATGGGTGGGCTCCGCTCTTTACATGAATGTGTGCTTCATTATTACATCACCAAGAAGAATGTGAACTACAAATTCATGGTTTCCCAATACAAGAAGAAGGCTTCAAAAAAGAATGCTCGCCGGAAGAAGAAGGCTAAGGACTCTCAAGTTGATGAAACTCTGGAAATCACTGAAACTGCGTTGGAAAATGGTGATATAGATGCTGCAAAGTCGTTGGCTGAAGAGACTTCGGCCACCGATGTGAAAAGATCCTTGGTAAGTCACAGCGATGACTCAACCGTTGAGCCGGCACCAAAGAAGGGCCGCTTTGATGTACCTGATCATGTCAAATCTGCAGCAACTGAAGCTACTGTTGGCCAAAAACCAGACAGTGAGTCAAGCATCAATTCGCACACAGAAACTAACCGATCCCTTGTTGAGGGGCCCAGCTTGACAGGCAACGAATTGAGTGCTCCTAGTGAGAGAAAGCTTACGGAATTGCTTATCAAAGCGGAGGACCCCAAGGGCGAAGAAGCTGTCGAAGAAGGAAGGAAATCAAACGGTGCCGTATACAAAGCACCTATTGATTCCTCTGCCAAGCCAAACAAAGATGCTGCTCCTGAATCTACACTCATAAAGGAAGAACCAGCTCGGGCTGCTGAGCATGATACTGCACATCCAATCCCGGAGAACGCCGAGAGCGACCCCGGAGAGAAACGAAAGCAAATCTCCAGCTATTGGAGCATCACTGATGTCAACGCATTCCCTGAGTACCTCGCCCAATACGGCTCCAAGTGGACGTTGATCGCCGATAAATTGGCGACCAAGAGTGCTACGATGGTGCGCAACTACTACCAGAGAAATGCTGGTAAGTTTGCATGGGCTTCGGTTGTGGCCGAGGCAGACCGGAAGCTGGCTCCAGGTAGTTCTGCATACGGAACCCCATCAATGGTGGAGAGCACAATTGTGGTCAAGCCCCAAAAAATTGAGGACCAGCAGTCAGCATTGCCTAATATGGAAGCCTACAAACCAGAGACAGCGAGCGCTTCTACTCAACCTCAAACACCCAAAGAAAATCCTGCTACAGTCACACATTTACGGCCTCTTCAAATGGCCGAAGTGGGAATCCAGCCAAGGGAAGAATCACACAAACCTTCCATCTTGAGTCTTCTTAATGCCGAGCTGAACCCAGAGACTACCAAAAGTACCAGTGCGCCTCCCCCACGGAATAATGATCTCGCGGCATTGTTGAACGCATCGTCCTCACCGGTGGTGCCTCCCAAGGAAGAGACGTCTAAGCCACGCGCAAAGGCAAACAGCATCAGTTCCCTCCTTGGTTAATGTATTATATAGCTATTTAGCGAAAAAAAATCTGACAATAGTCAGATAGCGCCTGCACATTATACGCACCCGTACACCAGGAGTATTCTCACTCTGAAAAATCTGCGATCTTTCCTAATCACCAACCAACATGTCTGCGCCTTTGATGCCGGGGTCCAAGGCTCTTATGAGTTCCTTTTCGTCGCAAATGTTCAGAAGGTCGTTTTCCATACATGTGCCTAAGTTACAGACACCCCCCGAGTCTGGGCGCCCCTTGGTTCCTGCTGACGTGAGACAACAGGCGTACTTTGCAAGGCCCACATTACGAGAAGGTTTAAGAAACTATGAGCTTGAACGAGTTAGAGTGGTGCCTACGTTGAACACTTTCTACGGAGGTAACCCCATACACGATGACAAGATGAACCAGCTCAATGCATTGATAGAGAAATACCAAGACTTGCCTACAAGAACATTCGACGCCAAAGAGGTCAAGTCGTTCAAATTCGTCTCGTTTGAAGAGTACCAGAAAATCACACAGTCCGGCACCCGGCTCAAGGTGGGCCACCACAAAGCATTAATCGGTGCGTTGAACCGTTTGAAGAGTATAGAACCCGAGTTGATGCCTCGAGAAGTCACGGAGTCCTTGGATGCCTACTCTTCTTCTAGTGAAGTAAGAGGAAAAACGTCGGAGCAAAAGATCAAGGAGCTAGACGAGTTTGGCCGTGCCAACGCCGTGGGAAAGAGAAAGAGAAGTGTGGCTAATATATCCATGGTCAGAGGCTCGGGCGAGGTGCTTGTCAATGGAGAGCCCTTTGCTAAGTACTTTGCCAGAGACATTGACCGTGAGAAGATCTCGTACCCATTCAAGGTGGTCTGCCAGGAAGGTCAGTACAACATTTTCATTGAAGCAAAGAGCGGAGGTATCAGTGGCCAGGCCGAAGCCGCTATGTACGGTATTGCCAAGGCTTTGGTGATCTTCAATCCTTTGCTCAAGCCTCGGTTGAGACTTGCTGGTTTAATCACCAGAGACTCCAGAAAGGTTGAGAGAAAGAAGCCAGGTAAGGTCAAGGCTAGAAAGTCGCCTACCTGGGTCAAGCGTTAGACATGTATATATCACGAAGAAGTTATGGGTGCAAATTTGGCCGATTGTAGCTGATAAAGTAATTGATATTAGCCCATTAAAGAATCAACGATTCGAGGTAACGCAAGACCTGCTCCACCTCCCCCTTCTCATACTTGGTAATCTTGCCCTGGAAACTGGTGCCTTTGCCTCCACCCTTCATGTTCTTCACGAGCTCCTTCAACTTGTGCTGGATCTCTTCTGCTTTTGGCCCTTGGACCTTGACCATTCCTCCCTTTCCACTCTTGTAGTCTCCATTCAAAAGCGCAATGGTGTGAGAGTCCGTGAGATTGACCCCAGCATCCTTTTCGGCATTGATAAGAGTCATTAATTCCTTTTGGAACACCGTGATGTACTCGGGTGAATTGTCCTCTCTGTATATGGTTGCGAGATTCTGTTCTTTGTTTTTGAACAGGTGGAAGACTTCCTGAGCCCGGAGCGCAGCTAATTCCTTCACCAAGGCCGATTCTCTAGAAGTCAGGTTCTTGTAGTTCTGGTTGAGCTCAGATACCTTGGTGACCACCTCATCTATTTGGCAAGAAAGTTGAGATCCCAGAACATCCTTCAAGAGTTTGTGGTAGGTGGACAACTGTTGAGACACTCTGCTGCCACAGATAAAGTGCAACCTCGAGTTTCCACCACGTATGTTTGTTTGGTGTAAAAATGAAACTGCCTGGATTTGGCCTGTGGACTTCAAATGAGTGCCACAGCATGGGTTTGCATCGATGTCTCCGATCTTCACCACTCTAACCACACCTTTGGAGATATCGTAATCGTCCGGGATCTTGCTGGCATCTATTTCTTTACCAGAAGAGTCAGGAGTGGTGACTATGATGCTTTTGTTTTCCACAATGTAGGCGTTCACCTTTTCGGTCACATCCGCCAAGATCTCGTCCTCCACTTTGCGAGGTAATTCAATGTAGTTGATCATGTCCCCCATCGACCAACTCAAGGTCTCAAGACCATAAGAGTCAAAAATGGCCGAGATAAGGTGCTGGCCTGTATGCTGCTGCATGATGTCTAGACGTCTGTTCCAATCCACCACCACTTCCACTTCGGCACCATCCTCAACTGGCTCTTCCGTGACATGTACGGCGGTGAGTTTGTCTCTGACAATAAAATCCACCGGGATCTTGTGGGAGGATTTGGTAATGAGAAATCCTTTATCAGAGGGCTGCCCTCCGCCCTCAGGAAACAAAATGGTGTCTTGAAGGACCACAGCGTAGAGCTTCTTTGGAGCCTCTTGTTCGGGTGCTTTTTTGCCCTTGTTCTGCTTGTCTTTGGAGGTTAAGATGGGCACATAGTCCTTGCACGAAATGACATTGGTGATAAATGTCTTCAAAAAAGAGTCCTTTTGGCACGCCAAGGCGCCTACAATGGTGGAGGTGTACATGGCCATGAAAAGACTCTGACCAACTTTCGCATCTTCGTTATCGCTGCATCTGCAGATAGCGTCCGTCGAAGACATACGCACACTACAATTGATTTATACCGGATACAATAACATGACCAAATTCCGCTTGACCGAAGATTTGGTCCGTGTTATCAAGAAACACGAACTGGACATTACTAAACGAGAGGAATTATTAAACTGCGACTTCATAGACCACGAGCTGCTCATCCTGTTCTACCTGCGATGTAAACCCACGGCTTCATTGCTAGAACTTCTCCAGTTAACCCGGCTCATCATCCCCAAAGTCATAATAGTAGAGACTCCCAAAACCGCCGAGTTTGAAGAGTCGATGCGTGTCTTGAGGTTGCAGGAGAAAGAGGATCAGTACCAGAGACTCGTCAGCCAGAAACCGGCAATGAACTCTCTATATGAGCCCAAGTTCAACGAGGAAGAAGTTTCCGCTTCAAAAATGCACAAGGAAATTAAAAGCCATGTCACGACGATCTTCAACATCTTCATCAGTGTTGCAAGTGTGGTGTATGCTATCTGGTACTGGACCTCGTCCTCCTGGGGACTCCGGGACGGGTACCGTGTGCTCCTCTGTCTCTTTTTCGGCATTCTCATCCTTGTAGCCGAGGTGGTGGTATATATGGGATATCTCAAGAAGATTGAAGAAGCCAAGCAAAAGGAGAGACAGAAAAAGGAGGTCAAGAAAGTCATCAGGACCTACACCATGACGTGATTACCCACGCGAAGTGGGAGTTCCGTTGACGATAAACTCAGAGTGTTTTCACTAAACTCAGAGTTCAGTTTTTTTTCATTCAATTTCAAGACCTTTTTAGAGATTCCTGGGCTGGCTTCATATTTTTGCTGAGTTGGGGCAACTGATGCAAAAGATGGAGGTTTTGGGAGCGTTTGCAAGTCGATGTGCTTTACCTTAAACACGGCTTCCCTGGCGAGAGTCGGTTTTGGCAAAGTGTCATCTTTTTCAAAACTCCACTTGAGAATGGTTTTGAGGAGCTCGAGGGTTCCAAATTCAGGCCATAAAGTTGACAGAAAGTTGATAGTGCACTTTGCACTGCTCTCCCACAAAAGAAAATCGCTCAATCTAGTATGTCCACTAGTGCGGAGCAAGAGATCAAGCGGCTTTGTATGATCTCCAACATATAAGTTGGAGGTGATTGTATCCTCGGTGATATCTTGCTTTGAAATTTTGCCATCTTTGAAATTGTTGGCAATGCTTTTGATCGAATTGGCCATATCATCACGTGCGGTATATGGGAAGCACACGTTCAAACACCGCTTGTACTCTGCAACATTTGTCTCTTCTTCAATTTGGCATAGTTTCTGCAAGATGTCCTCCTTGATGAGTGACCTATTACCAACAACCCGAATGCGGACATGGTACTCGTTTTCCACCAGCTCTTGGGATAATTTTTCAAGCGAGTCCAGCAACAAATTCATAATGGCATCGACCTCCCCTTGAGGGCGGTTGAAATTCTCGATAGAGAATGCATAGACGGTGATTTCATCCACCCCCAAGTCATAACATGTGCGTAAGATCTAGATTGTTAGTAGAAGCTTGGGTATATAGATTGTTAATCACGTACGTTCACAAGAGTCTTTGCTCCACTTGTGTGGCCTTCCAAGGCGGGTAAGTTCTCCTTTTTTGCAAACGTGCGGTTGCCATCCATGATAAATCCCACATGGCTGGGGACTTGGCCTGTTTTCACAACACGAATAGCATTGCGTTTGGCGGAATCAACGAACTTCACAAGAAAGTACGAGAACACGATATTGGCTATGGATTTTGGTGAGTACATCAGGAATAAGGGGGTACAAGTTTGGTGGGTGCAAAATTTCGCCGCACAATGCGAAATGCGAGGCGGGCTAGCGTTGTCAAGTGACTTTTCCTGATAAGAAGATCATGTATACAAGAGTTTCAGATTACTACTGTGCAACAGCACTGATTTGCTTCTTTACATAATTTTTTTTTTTTGGATAGAATTGTCCAATCGCCATGCAGAGAAGTGAAATGGTGAGATCTAGAATTACGCGAGCACTTGCACAGATCTGGTTTCGGATTTGTTTTACCTGTATAATCAGCTGTGTTTCACCTGTGTAAACCTGTGTTACACCCGGGGCATGAATCAGTATTTAAACTCGACATTTTCTTCCCTTGCAGCAAGATCACTGAGGCGTCCTTCAACTTAACATTCAGTATTGCCCCCTTTTTAAAGGCAACATACCAAAGGCTATATACAGTTGTATTGTTTACAATGCCATCTCTAGTTAAGGATCACCCAAGTCCCGCGCTAAAACACAACGTGTATCACCTTCAAAACAAGAAAGCCACCCACAGTTTTCGGCACGTTTTCTCAAGAGCCATGTCTGTTATCCGAAAAAATGCCGAGCCCAATTCCAATGACTCTAGGAGTCGGCAGTCTAAAAAAGATGACGCCATCCGTAGAAAGATCGAGAATGAGCTCTCTAAGAAAAGAAGCTTGAGTTCGAGGGTGGCAAGAAAAGGAAAGGCCGTACCTGGCACAGTGTCGTACTTGAAG
The DNA here is from genome assembly GCA_002370245.1 of Metschnikowia sp. 04-226.1. Taxonomy (NCBI): domain Eukaryota; kingdom Fungi; phylum Ascomycota; class Pichiomycetes; order Serinales; family Metschnikowiaceae; genus Metschnikowia; species Metschnikowia sp. 04-226.1. The sequence goes on from NLAD01000707.1 coordinate 355,446, forward strand.
CCCTCCGAGCCAATTATTTGCAAGCCCTCAGCCACGGTGTATCAAGCAGCCCAATTGATGTCTGCTAAGAGAGAGAATTGCATTTTGGTTGTTAATGATAAGAGTGAATTGATTGGCATTTTTACTGCCAAGGATGTGGCCTTTCGAATTGTCGGATCGGGATTGAACCCAAATTCTGTCACCATTGACCAAATCATGACCCATTCGCCTCTTTGCGCAAATATCAACAGCCCCGCATCTGAAGCCTTGACTATGATGGTGGAAAAGAGCTTCAGACACTTACCTGTTTTGAACGATAAAGGCAAAATCGTAGGTGTCTTGGATATAACCAAGTCCTATGCCCAGCAGATGGAGAAGTTGGAAAGGGTTAATAACTCTTCAAAGAAGCTCTACGAGGCTCTTGATTCGATGAATTCAGAGATTGGATTATCTCAGCAGCCTCGCCACGTCATTGAGTACTTTGCGGAGTTGAAGTCTAAGATGAACGGCCCAACGTTGGAAAGTGTGTTGGATAGTACCACAAGCCCCATTTACGCTGATATCAAGACAACGGTGTATGAAGCCACTTTGTTGATGAAGGAGAACAAAACCACCGCCGTCCTCGTCAAGGACCCGAACGACGAGGTGACTGGAATATTCACTTCTAAAGATACCGTACTCAGAGTTATTGCCGCAGGCTTGGACCCGAAGAAATGCTCGCTAGTGAGAGTAATGACTCCACAACCTGATGTTTCTTCTACGTCTACATCCATCCAATCGGCATTGAGACAAATGTTTGATGGACATTTTTTGAACTTGCCGGTGGTTGATGACGACAATGATATTGTTGGCATGGTGGATGTGCTTAAGCTCACTTATGCAACGCTTCATCAAATTAAGAGGATTGAGCTGAGCTCAGCAGAGAATAAGGATTCTGACGAGGGCCCGGCCTGGAACAAGTTTTGGACTTCGCTTGATAGCGAGGATGCGGTGTCTCTTCACTCCGATTCTCTACATTCAGACTCGAGCAGGGCTCCAGATGCCACTCCAGCAATTCTCAATCTGTTCAGTCGCGAGCTAGACCCATCTGACTCCATATCTGCGGTTGAAGAGGAAAGTATCATTTCCAAGCAACCCGCCATGTCCAACTACTCCGGTGCTACAGATGGGGGGTTTGTTTTCAAATTCAAATCTCCTGCAATGGAAGGCAGAGTGCACAGAGTGTCTTTGAATGAAGGAGAGAACTTGGATGACTTGCGGTCGCTCATCGACCAGAAGCTTCATCGAAAGGATGTGGAGACATTGCGGGCCATGGGAAACGAGTCGGAGAATTATGTGCTAAGCTACATTGATGACGAAGGGGATGTGGTGTCAATCACCACCGATAGTGATCTTCGAGATTGTATCAAGGTGAACCAAGACTTGGGCAACAAGAAGGCCGATATTTATATCCATGGCTCGCATGAGGCAGCATCTTTTGATCGCGAATCTATTTCCAGCCGACGCAGCACCAAAACCCAAGGCTCAGAGTTGGTGGCTGGCGTGCCCAACAGCGTCCTAATCTCAGGCGCACTCGGCGTGGCTTCTTTGATTGCAGCCGTCTTCGTAGTTACCAGAAAGCATTAATCGCCTCTACAAAGTTCATTTCGTCAATCCGGTTATCAGCTATATACATAGGATTCTTCTAATGGTTTCATGAAGCTGCACTCGACACTTTCTCTCTTAGTTCTTCAAAGAACTGCTTCTGCTGTTCCTCGTTCCGCTCCTCGTTCAAGTAAACATTTCCTTGGCCACTGAAGTCCTCCGGTCTCAAAACAATGGCGTTGGGGTTTCTCTCACTGGACCATCTGTGGGCAACCTGCTTTCTCAAGGCATCATGCAAATGGGCAAGCGTGTGACTCCTACTTATGGTGTGGTCCTTTATGTCGAAGCCCAATTTCTGCTGGACTTTCTTGGTTAACTGGAACCGCTTTTCCAAGTCATCTAAGCTTGTGCTTGCGTATTCCTCCACCGTCACTGGTTTCTGAAACACCCCAGTGTATGCTTCGAGTATAGCGTTGGAAATCATCTCATTGCTCACCGAGTTCTCGATGTCTTTGGCCTTCACCACTTTGTCCTTCCATTGCACGATTTTAAATTCGGGAATGTCTCTGGCAGCATCGAAGGGTTTGTTTGAAGGGGAGTTCTCCTCGTTTAAGATGACGATCTTGGAGTTTGGATCCACCTCGTATTCATTCTGTTTCTCGATGATCTCCTTGTTTTTCGCCTCCCTGGAGCCGAAGACGTTTTCAAAAAACTGGGCACGAGGCGCCGTGGAGAATGGTCTCACGGTTCTTGTCAACACTAGACGCACCTGGTTCATTGAATTCCTGACTGTTGAAGACGGTGCAGCTCTAGTGTAATTTTTCGCACCACGATGAAGACCGCGCGTGCAGGAAAGTAGTAAGTTACTTCACAAGGTGGACATGGTATGCAATGTGAAAAGGGTTCAGTATTTATTTAGCCTGATTGCGGCGGCCAAAGTAATATCTAGTGTACATACCAAATCCTATCAAGGTGATGAGAAAGAGGAGAGAGGTACTTCCCTGTCCCACTGTTCCCGCAGGAGCAAGGCCTCGTTCCACCAACGCTTCGGAGTCTGGAGGGAGACTCCGAGGAGTGAACAATGGCGTTCTTCCTGTCGTTGTTGGTGTGTTGTATACAGCGCTTTCCACCGCAGATGTAGGTTCGGAATTGGTAGTGCTGATGGAAACATCACCAATTTCACACCAGCCATGCACCGGAATGCAGTTTATATATTTGCACCACGAGCAAGAGCTGCTTGTTTGTTGATCTGCGGAATATAAATTTTTGGTCAAAAGCACAAAGTACAATGTCGAGAGTACTAGGCACACGACGCGAAACCCTCCCCATACGGCAGCTTTCCACAATACCTTATCTTCGTTTCGGTCAAACGGATTCCAGTTGTCAAAGAACAACTGCCACGTAGATGCTTCGCTCTTGAAGGTGTAAATTCCATCTTTGAAAATAAAGGATGGATCTTTAAGAAATACAACTGATAGAAGGGCTCCCATACAGAAACCGCCTATATGCGAGAAGTTGTCCAAGCCCGGAAGCAACCCTAAAACGAAAGACACCAATATTTCTGCCACCATGATGAGTATGAAAGTTTTGTAATGTGTTGTTGCATAAATGTTGGTGTTTTTCTTGCCGCAATAGATGAATAGTAGCAAGTTCGTGGCCATAATGCCAAACAAAGAGCCTGAAGCACCTGTAGATGCGATACCATTGGGTGAAAAATTGGCCCCGAGCAAGAAACCAGAAATACCACTAGCCATGTATATGATCCCGTACTTGATCCAGCCGATCCAACGCTCAACGTGTGCTCCCATGGTCAACTGCAACATGAGATTGAAGAAAATGTGTAAGAATCCAGCGTGCAAAAAGATAGGTATGATGACTCGGTAGTATTGGTCGGGAATGTACTTGCTGCCATCGATCGGAATTCCATTAATGCCACAGAGTTCGCTCAAATTGCACACATTTGTGTCGACAGATGTCGAATTTGGGCACGGGTATAGAATGGAAGTGTCCAGAGTGAGTCCCATGACTTCATGCATGCACGGCACGTATCTGGCACCCATGTTGATCAAGACATAAGTAGAGGGCCCCAACATGGGGTTGAAATAAGGCTTCGTCTGGAAGGGCGAACCGGTCATAATACCCATTCGGGCTAGTTCCACAATAAAGACAATCAACTGTGCAGTGGTAGCTATGATGGTAAACCATGGTAATTTCGTAACGTGGTATTTTGGGAGGCTATTCTCAAGTTGACGCCTGTTGCGTTCGTTGCGATAGAAGCGTTTCATGCTATCGTCTGTATGGGGATATTGGGATTTCAGTCTAGAGTTATGGCCCTCTGATGTGAGCTCCTCTTGATCTGCGAAAGGATCTTCGGGGATGGCTATTGGTTGGTGATCGGTCGATTGCAGTAAAATCGGATTCCTGGGGTAATCAGAGAGCTCATAATGCTCTGCAGTGTTGGGAGGGTATTTTACGTCTCTGGGTGAGACAAAGGGATCACTCGCGTAAGATGAGTTGCTATAGTTGATGATGGGGGAATAAGGGCGGTTTCCCAAACCCCCTTGGGTACTGCCCCAGAATCGCTGCTGGGGACCGTCGTCAATGTATTGCCTGCTCTCATGAGAGGCAGCATTCCGCACAAACTCATCCCTGGCGCCAGGCATGTTATATAAATAAAACCAAAATGATAGACGAGGGAAAAAGAGAGGAAAAGAGCTGGTGTGGTGGTGTTGGCGGAAACCTAGATGTGTACAGGAGAATGTATGAGGAGTACTAAAAATACGTTTCCTCAAAGAGAGCGCAGCGAGCATCAGAGCTCCAAATCAGCGGATTGTCACGCCGACAAAAAGTAATTTTTTGTTCATGGCTATGAATATGTTCCTTTGCCGCTTCATCTTTTTTCCATATAAATTTGGCTTCAAATTTGCATGGTTTAGTATTTTTTGAAGCCCTTTTCAATTTCGCCAGTTTTACAACAATCCAAACAAAAATTGTAAACAAAGATACCCATTGTCTAAACACATAAAAATAGCACAGGCTCTGTCTAAGGACCCTTGGTATTCAAACAAAAATTGTGGAGACTATTCCGAAGCAAAGATTCTTAATGGTATCAGGAATTTCGTAGTTTCATCATGTAAAAGCCATTTCATGTGATATGCGAGAGGTGTTTCTGGTGGGTATGCTCGAAGAACACATGTTATAGAGCTTTCCCCCAATCTTTTTTACGCTATAATAAAAGAGCAGGAATATCACCTTTTATGAAGGCCTCCTATATTTACGTATATAAACCATTCACTCCTGGCTACTGAAATGAGTTGCGTGATTTGGGCAATTACAGGTTACAGGAGGTGGTGTGGTGTATCTAGACAAGTCGATCATTCGCACCTTTAGAATCGTGCAGCCAAGGAACCCCTGGGAGGAAATCCCCCTTACGCACCACTACGCATCATTACGCAAAACTTCGCAAAAACCACTGTATTTCCTTACTATCTATGTAAATAAACTGTCGTTGGACAATGGATCGGCCTTCAAGACCTGATCTCTGGTACGCACCTTTCTGTCCAAAGCGGCGTGGGCACGTGAGCGAGCTTGTTCTGCAGCCTGTTGTTTTGCCTGGGCTCTGACAGCGTTTGGCGACACGTACTGTTTGTTCTCGTAGATCTTTGGGCCTCCAAAAGAACCTTCCAAGATTGTGATTAGCGTCATGACAAAACGGGGTCCGATTTCCACCAACGACAATGCGCTCTCGTCGAACTTGTCCATTTCCGACTCCTTAAGGTGCTCTGTCTCGGAGATTTGGTAGTTTCTCACCCAAATTTTTCCATCGACAATAGAGAAGGTCATGACATGGTCCACGAAAGGCTTGGACTTACGAGCGTTGGGAGGCACGCCGAAGGTGTGGAGAAACATCTCCTTCATGAGCTCGTGATGAGGCGAGTCAGTGAAGCTTCTGTCGAAACTGAGAATGGGTCTGGAACCTTTCAAACAGTTCCCTGTGAAGTTCAATTCGTTGAGCGTGTGCATGTTCTGAACCAAGAACTTCAAGGTGGGCCCATTGGGTGGCTTGGAGAGCCAAAGATAGAGATCCTGGTGCTTTCTTGCTTCGAAGAAAAATATATTATTGCAGTTGTATAACTCGGCGACTTCGTTAAGCTGCCATAAGTTCTTCTTGGAGTCGAACTTGGGTTCCTTTCTGGCGTGGGGCATCAACTGCAACAAGTCCGAAATCAAGTGACGGTGTCTGAAGGTGACACCACGCGACGAGATCACCAAGACTCTCTGACGGTTTATGTGCTTGGTTTTTTCCGATGTGTCTTTGGACGACTTGGACTGCAAAGCCTTGTAGATTGCCGACATTGTGTGTAGATGATCTTCTAGTAGCGAGATGTCTTTTTTTCTGTGCTGGGATGAGGTGTATATACAGAGCCGAAGAGGTGCGAAGTGACTGGCGAGACAGACTGGAATACCTCTCCAGATATATAGAATGAAATGGGGAAGTATTGCATGAAATTAAATTTACTGATTCCATTACTAGAAGCAGAGCTTTTTTTATAATAGGCTTATTTCGTAAATATGGTACTGCAAATAAACTGCTGCAATAAGACCAACTGGACAGAGACTTATAAGTCATATCAGGCTGCTTATTCAGCCAAACAATTAAGGCAACTATTAGAAAAATACTTAGAAAACCAATTAAGTCACTAATTAGACCAAAAGTTCATCAATTTTTCGATCTGCACTTGCCAGCTGCTTCTGCAGCTTGAGTGTCAGCATCAATAACTGGTTTCCGACGTAATCCCTACATTCTGCAATACATTCAAGTATCAATAAGCTATATTATTTATGTACACCAGATCAGTGCTTCTCAGCATGCTTGGCCAAGTAGTTCTTGACAAAGGTCTCTTCTTCCTTGGAAGCAGCGTTGATGGCAGGGTGCGTTGGAGCAGCAGGGCCCCAAGGCTTTGGCAATGTGATGAAAACAACTGCTCCCAAAGTGGCCATGGCCAATACGTGTGGCTGGACGGATCTACCCAAGACGTTGTAAGCGGCACCCATGATATAAATGAAGTAGTTTAGTTGTTGAGGTGATTTTTTCATGGAGACCGCGGATTCTATTGGATGCTCACTGTGCAGGCGGTCGGTGTTTTCGGGAGCATGTGTGGGGTGCCGATTCAAATGGATATTTTTGGAGCCAAAAATACGGAATATAAGAAGGAGCAAGTTCCACAGCCAACTCGAAAAACAAGCCTAATTTCGGTTTCTTTTCCGTCGTATGGCCCGTTGAACGTGCTCCGGTGCGCACCAGATCACGGCTCCCAGGTGCATAATCAGAGCTTCTGAAGCGAGCAAGCTGAGCACCGAAACTACTGCACTTTCTGCCGAAGTCGCAGTTCCCAAACTCTCTTTTTTTTTTCAACTACAAGGCTCATGGGCTTTTTTTGTAGGTACATGAAGTTGGGCTTGTTATATAAGCACAAAACTTTGGGTTTGTGTCACAATCATTCCCCCTTTTGTGTTGCAATGATCGGAGTCTCCACACCCCTCCCCTTTCCGTATATTCTCCGTTCACTCCCTATGCCGCGCCTGCCTTGCGATTAAAGCCTCTCACTTGACTTCACGCTTCTGACTTCGCACTCACCCGTCACACTGATGTGCATACACACTCTCATTTTCAAAACGCCATACGCAAACCTCCCCTAAGCTAACTTCTCCACTCGGCTTCCCTGCACATTACGACGCTTTAAGAACTCCGCTTTCTTCTGACCAGTGCCGCAAGCAGCTTAGCTCAAATACTTCGTGGTTTCAACCCTTGGCTGCCACTGAATTTACCACTTAAAGACCTGCCCCGCCGTAGACCATGACCACGGCGGCGCTCAAGTCCAGCTACATCCACACCCTAGCTGCTCGCTTGGAGCTGCTACTTCCAAATAGAACAGGTTATCATTTGACCGAGGTGGAGCTCAATGCTCACTTCGTAATCACGGCCAACCTCCTACTCCTGAATTGCAAACGCCTGGACGACCAGGATGAATACTTTAGCGAGATCATTAACTCTCTCATAGCAATTCTCAAGAAAATCAACTTTGACCTGTCGAATAAGCTCATTGAGCGTGACAAAAATGCCTTGTCGTCTACTTTAATTGTGTCGAAGCTTCTCATGACCATTGTGTCTAACAATTTGACGGCCCCTGCGGAGGAAACGTTGCTGGAGAATTTTCCTGATATTTATATCAACTTAGATGTGTTGCATTCAAAAGAGTCGTTTGAATTCCACAAACACTTGCAACCTCCTCCGCTAGACTTGGATGTACATTTGATCCTAGAGACTTTGTTTTCGATTCTTTCGCCTCGTGTCAATCGCTCGGCTTATTCTCGTCTAAGGCGGAAACCCGAAACTTTCACCGACTGTGATTTCAGCGTATCTCCGCACATGTCCTTATCTTATAATGAACTTCTATCATATATGGCAGAGATTGATTTTAATTTGATAATGATGATTCACTTTGTGGCCGCAGCCAACCCTGATGAATACTTTTCCTTCGTCAAGGAGAATCTTCTTTCTTGGCCTAACCATGGCGACATGATTCCGTCCAAATCTCTACTGAAATACTCCTGTCTGTTGATGTTTGCATGCACGAATCTGCAAAATACAGACAATTTCTTGAAGCTAATCTACAAGTCGATACCCTATATCAGCTCAAATGCCTGGATGCAAATTTTTCTCTATTATGCATGTCTCAACTTAGAATACCAAAGCATATACAGAGCAGGATTCTACACCAGCATATTTTATCCAGGCAGTCCAGCAGAGGCTCAATGCAAGCTTCTCTTTGACTTTGTCTCAACTGCTTACGAGAATAGTACTACGGATATACTATCTCTTTTCTCCTGGTTTGCTCTCACTTGTCCTTCAGATTTCGATGAGATCAACCTGTCGTCAAACAAATTCAAGCTTGGATTTAACAAGAGGACAAAATTCTTGACTCAGTTACTTAGAAACTCCCAAACGTCTCTCGATTCTAGCTCCTTTGAGTCCCTAAATAGAATTTTTTTGTTGAGTGTTCATGTGGATACGTCACTGGGGGGAGTTAGAGAATTCAGCATCAGGCATGTCGAGGAGACTTATCAGAACTTGCTAAAGTTTCGCCCCAATGACTCTGATGCTTCGTCTGCTCTGCTATACAGGAAGTTATTTGTGGATACCTCGACAGCAGCTCTTATGCTCCACCCACGGCTCCATATTGAGATTTTCTTCAATTTTTTCCAACAGATAACAAGCGATTTGTGTGAGGTATTTCAGAATGATAACAAGTCTCACGACTTAAACAATTTTCTCAAGATCATCAAGGAGATTCTTAAACATCAAGACAATACCGATTTGTCCTCACTTTTAATGGGGAAAATCAATCAGACGCTTCAGGAAATCATAAAAAAGACCACTGAACTTTTAAGCGCTGATAAGTCTTTGCGGTACGACTCAGCAGAAGCTTTGGATGACAATTCATTGATTGATGAAACTTCGGAAAGCATTATGGCGAATCGCTCTGAAAACTTGATTCTTATAGAAGAAATCCACAATTCCATTCTCGAACTATATATCGAGCATCCTTCATATTACTTGGAGGGCGTATCGATCCCTATTGAAGAAGAAATGGATAGCACTGTTCGTGGAATTGTGAAGATCGTCGAGGTGGTGTTCCTGCCTCTAGAAACCGCCATAAGATTCAAAAGCTCAATGGGCTCGCAGCTATTCAAGACGGCATGCTTACTCACACTGAAACTTTTGAGTTTCTGCGATGGTGACTCGATATCCAAGATGATGCAATGTGTACACATCTTGATCTCGCACGAATTTCTTTACCTGACATGCGAGGTTTTGATTTGCCTTAGTGATAAACTATTCAAGCAATACTTCATCGCCGTCAATAATTTTGCGCATTACAGACATGAAAGAATCCTGCGGATGGATGTAAACGAATACTTGATGAACGAGGAATCTCACTACGCATGTGCACGAATCTGCGGCTCCGTGGACAAGCTCCTAGTGTTGTCCCTTTGCACTCACAAAGTTCAATTCTTGAGTTTGGCTAAGTCCTTCATGAAGTTGTATCTCAGGGAATCCGGCATCTTCTACCATAAGCCTTTATGTTTCAAGCAGACACTATTAGAGTCGTTCCAAACTATCCTTGATGATGATTCTGTGTTCTCCGGCTTCGTTTCACTCAACAAACAGTTCAAGTCTCTTTTGATCAATTCCGAGCCAACTCAAGGCCTTTGTGAAGCATGGTTATTGATTTATCGCAGATGGCTAGTCATGATTGAAGACGAGCGCAAATTAAGCGAGGAAAGCTTTTCATTCAAGAAATTCACTGAATTTCTAGTTTGTACTTCCGGCATAATTTTGTCACCTCAAGCCGCAAACACATGCTTTGGAAAGGATACAGTTGAAACTATCATCTCCGCATTTTTTGAGAAAGCAATCGATTTGTTGCATTCCAAGGAATTGTACATTCGGGTGGTTGTACGCGATGCTTTGTCTGCCGAATCGACCTCTGAAGTTTACATGATGACGGTCAAAAAACTCATGAATGTCGTATACACTTACAAGCAGCAAGAAAAAGTTGAGCAAGAATCTGTTCTATTTGTTGAAGAAGCTATCCTGGTATTTGCAAGTATGATATCACTTGAAAACGATTTCTCATTTGTTCTTACCTCCCTATACCCTGGTGCGAGTCAGACGTTATTCGACATTGTGCAATTTGTCCCAGCAATAACTGACCAGATCAAGCTTAAGCTACGGTTGTGCAAAATGATGTCTGCCGTTTCCCTGGATCGTATCAAACTTGGTCTCCGTGGTGCTCACCAGTTAAGAAACATATATGCTAAGACTGCAGCCGGCTGGTTGAGCTCTGCAGTCTCGCTTGGTGACAATGCTACGACGTTAGCCAGCAGTGGTAAGACATCCGACATTGAGTATTTGCAGATCGAGTTGGCGACAGAATGTTCCAAATCCCTCGAGTTGCAACTTCAATCCTTAATTCTTGTTGTACCAGACGAGACAAAAGAGTCGAATTATCTACAGGCCAAAGAGCGGGTGTTTTCAGAATACTTTACCCTCTTTTATCAAATCCTTGAGAATTTTAACTCGGAGAATCCGTCTCCCTTGATGAAGAGATCAAAATTCAAAACCCAAGCTATCGTTGACAATATCTTGAAGGCCATCTCCAATATTCTCAAAGCGAATAGTGAAGTTGGAATGCAATTTGCTTTGCCTCTTGGGTACCACGGAAATACCAAAATGAGAGCAATCTTTTTGGAGATATTCGCTGCTACCTTAGCAATTGGCGAAAACAATCTAACCAAAGAAGAGTTCCCGGATGACATTGTACAGCAGCTATCTGATGCCTATCCAATGTATGGAGCTGCTGCAGAGGCTGCATCTCCCGCAGAACACAATTTGTTAGCTACTTCCCTACATGGATTATTCGGCTATACCATGGCTTTAGACAAATTGTTCATCACTTTATTGAAGGCTGAAATAGATGATGTCACCCGACCATCGGATATCTTCCGCAGCAACTCTACATTAACGAGATTGATGTCAATTTTCGCCAAAGAATACGGATTACCTTATCTTACGGTGATTGTGAAACCCTTTATCGAAGATATTATCGATGATAGCGTGACATTTGAAGTTGAACGATCTGATAATGAGAAAGATGGTGAGGTCTTCATTGAATGTTTGCAAAGGTTGGTTGAGTCCATCGTTTCCTCTATGTCCTGGGTCCCTGACACTTTCAAGTTCATCTGCTCCGAAATTTACAAATGCATCTCTGAAAAATTTGATCTGGCGTCGCTCATTGGAGTCGGCTCATTCTTGTTTCTCAGATTCTTCTGCCCAGCCATTGTTAGTCCGGAATCGTTTTTCGACTTGACCCTGATTGACCTAAAGGTGAAACGCTCTCTAATTCAACTTGTGAAGGTCATTCAGTACATGGCAAACGGATCGATCTCAAACTTGAAATGGGCATCGTTGGCCAAGTATTCAAAGGAGATGGAAGAGATGAACTCCAAGGTTTTCAAGTTCATGGAGGATATTGCTGTAGGTGAAGAAATCACGGGCTACCAGTTTCACAGGTTAACCGTTAAACCACTCACCAGCTTGAGGTACATCCACAAGTTCCTCCACATTTACTTCATTGTGATCAGACACAATTATGTGGTGGAAAATGCCTTCTGCACTCGGTCAAGCCTTAAAGAGAGAATTGCAGTATGGCGAAAACTCGATAGAGTGTTATGTGAATTGGGACATCCGAAGCTCTACATCTCGCTTCAAGGAACGAAATCAGTTGAACCACAGCTCAATATCGGAAACTCGCAATTTGCCGAGTTCATGGCTAAGATGTCAGCTAAGAATATCGAACTTTCGGTTGACACTCCGGCAGTCCATACCAGTGCGTTCCACGACGGTACCCCTACTATCGTCGTTAACTTCAGATACTTGAGAGATGTGGGATATGATATGAACACTTTCGTCTACCTCCTCTTTGAGTGTGTCAGTCAGGTGTGGGATAAGAAGTACTACTGCGTTTACGACTTTTCTGAATTTTTTTACATGGGAATTATTGGGAACAATTATGTCAATCTCATCAAGAGTAATGCTCCTCTGAGCTATTATCAAAATTTTAGCAGGGCTTACTACTACAATTTACCTCGCGAGGAAAATGTTTCTCAGATCAGAGCTTTGGACATGTTTGAAAACACCTCTCGGAAAACCTACTTCTATTCGGAGCAAGATAGCCCGGAAATCGCCAACTCTTTATGCCTTGAAGATGCATCCTCAATGCGGCAAGATGTGAGGTTGGTTTGCGAGTCTTGCAGATTGTATGATGATGTTACAGAAGAGTTCAAGGAGGTGACGATCAAACTCGGACGGCAATGGCTTCAAATTTGGTTCAAAAGATTTGAATACAAGTCTGACTCCACGGTGACAGATACTATTGCCCCTGTGGAAACCCATCTCTTGGCTGACGTGATCCGGTGTGAAGTGTCCTCCAAGAGTGGAGAACCAAATGAATTCACCTTGTTCCTGAACAGGTTCAACTATCAAGTGACTCTTGTGACTCCTAGAAGACAAGAAATCCTTCGTTTCCTTTACTTCTCCAAGCTCAAAGCCACGAAACAAACCAAGGGCTTGAAGTCACTGGCAGATGGCATTGGGCTTGAGAATCTGAAGAGATTCAGCTTGTTGTCTAATTTAATGTTCCACGGTCTACTCAACAAGAACGAGGAGTTGAGACTAGCGTCTTCGAAGCTCATCGCCTCTTTCCTTTCTTATTTCGGCGTTATCAAGGACTTTCCATCGTCATCTGTGATAAGTGTGGCCTTTCCTGATGATACCACGGAATACGTTGTACAGTACTCTACCAAATTGGCAGAGAACTTCCCCAGCTATACATATATGTTTGTGAGGGCGTTCTTCGATGGATTCGAAAAGTTGCCCTTGGACTTGAGAATCGCCGGTATTCTGTACCTCTCGCCATGGATTGACAATTTGAGCAGGAATTTGTACCAAGAGAAAGATGGGGCTTCTAAATTAGCATACACGATCCGGCACCTTGCCAAGATCACCACGGCCAATAAGAAGCTCGTGCCGTTTTTTGCAACTTACATTTGGAAGAAGTTGTTCGAGGACCGCAGAATCACCTCGGTGCTTGTTGACGAGTTGGTGTCTTTAGCAATGGAGAATGTATCTGATCCTGATGCATGGTCAGCTATCACATCGTTATTTTATCCTGGCGTCGAACTATGTGGGGAACTCATTTTCAGGCTTAATGACTGTATTCTGAAGACAAAAATGGACGACCCCGAAATCGCCATCCAGAGCAAGCAATTGGAAGTCAAGGTTTTGGTGAAGATCTGTGCTTCGCTTTTCTTCAATTCCTACATTTACGCATCCTTGTATTTGCTGGAGGTGTTTCTATTCTGCACTCTCTTCATTGCAGGTCCAAGTCTCGACATTGGGCTTGAGTTGCAGAGACTTGTGCTCAACACAATCCAGTCTTTCTCAATGAAGCCTCTGCTCAACCACGACCAGAGAGAGTTGATAAATAACACACTCAACTACTTTAGCGGCCAAAGAGCCAAGATGTTGTTTGGATTGACTGCAAAAGAGAAGGTAATCCTGAAGGAGAGGAGTCAAAGCTTTGATAAGGCCCAATCCTTCGAGCTCCTTTTCGAGCACTTGGAAGAGTTCATCGAGAAAATCGGTTCGGCTGACGACAAGCGGCGCTGGATGTCACGGTGGTCGTCCATATCCAAAGACTTGGCATTTGGAGACTCTTACTACTGCGACCGAGCTCTTTCGGTGGTGTGTACTTTGGCAAGGTCGGGAATTAGTGATTCTTCAGGTGGAGAGATTCTTGCGTTGATGGCCAAACGGATTTCAGACGAAGAGATCTTCATGTTGGAGAACCCTGTTAGTTTCTACAGACTAGAGAGGGGATTTGCAGAAGACTCAGTGTACCTGACTTCACTTGTGTGGATTATCTTGAGTGGAGTGTTGTTGGATTTGCCCTTCAACTACCAGGCCATGTCGACATACTTGGGGAGAGCTCTCAAACGCCTCATACTCGACCAGCCTTTTCTTCACAAGGTCTTTGATAAGAAGGAGGTTTTAAATGGGCTCATTATGACAATCGAAGAGAAAATGGGCGTCAGAACCACCAAAAAAAATTTTGAATTGACGTTCTTGATTCTAATGTCCAAGGGTTTGGCCTTGCATCGTCAAAGACACTGCTCCATCAGCAACTATGAATTGGCCCTAGGCTTTAAAACAGCCGACACCATTCAGGATGATGACGACTTCACCTGCTCATACCTTTTGATGTACTACCTTTCCGTGACCAACTCCACGTTTCTTTACTTCATTGAGCAGTCCAGCTTCAAGGACATTGAGTTCTTGCAAATTGGAAAAGACAGCATTCCGCAAATGGTCATCGACCAGATGTGCAGCGGAACCCCCAAGATGCGGGTCACTTTCTTGATGGCAGCCTACATTTTTGCTCGGGATTGTGACCAGGTTTTCCGGTGGAAGTTCATTGCTCTCTATACTTATATAAGTAAGGAGCTGAGGGACATGTCGTTGACGGTGTTCCACATCATCCAGGACTCGTTACAGAAATCGTTCAACGATCATATCTCCATCACATCCATGAACGAATTATCCAAGATCATAGTTGATGTCATCCAGGACAAGGATTACGACATCAAGAAAAACCAGACTAAAGTGGCTGATATTTTGCAAGAGTTTTCGTTGCAAGGATTTGAAGAACTGGAATTTTTCAAATCTGATGTTAATCCGAGCCCTGGCGACGCTGATGGCAGGGTCGGAAAAATTTTGGACATAGTCCAGATGGCCTTGGCCAACAGCAAAGCAGGCGGCAAACTCGATAAGTACTAATACAAAGTTTCACTCCATGAAAAAACTTGAATACTTAATATATCGATATGACACGAACCACACCTGTAATCCACTAGTCCATTGAATTATATCCACAAGTCAGCTGAATTTTATCCGTATGATCACCCAAAAATGTGGACTTTTCAAGGAGTTTTTGATCATGCGGCGTTGGAGAGTTTGTATACTTGCAAGGCCCAATTGATCTTCTCAATGATCTCTTCACACTGAGGTGCAGTTTCTGCCTCAAGATCGTACTTCTTCTTGATCACAGTTTCCTTTCCTCCCTGCTCACTGTCCTTTTCAATGACAATCTTGAAGTGGGTCGGACTCTTGCTGTCCTTGTATTGCTTGAGTTTGATGATGCGAGAAATGTGGAAGGAGCTTGTCTTCAACATCGTGTCATTGTAGTACTTGGAGTAGTTGTAATGGTGCAAGTAATGATGGTGGTGGTGGCTGGTGTCCTGCGTGGAGCTGGAGAACGGGTTATCATTGGGATGCTTTTTCCAATTGGCATCATCCGTGGGTGCCAAGTGTATGTAGTCACCATCCAATATGAGAGACTTTTCAATTCGGTTGAGCAACGGGGACTTTTTCCTGTACACTTTCCATTTGAAGTAGATGGTGTTCAAGTTCATTGGGAGCAATTGATTAGAGCCAGTCATGAAGTCTTCAATCGACGTCTTGACTTTCAGGTTTGTCGGAGGCATGGTCTCTTTTGGTTCCGGTTGAATTTTAGCAGTCAACTGAGTGCCACTTTCATTAACCTTGAAGCCTGTTTCAATCTCCGCAACTTTCGGTGTGATTCCGCTTTGCAAGAATGTAGCGGAACTGGGTGTGATGTATTCCTCCAAGGATTCTTTCTTGGGTTTGGGGTTCAACATCGACCGCGTTACGTTTTTCGTATCCACAACCATGATGAACTCCGTGCTATCAATGTTGGAGAGAAGCTCGGAGTTATCCAATGGTGCCCTTCGTTTGTTAAAGTCACTTTCCATGTTCCATGCATGTGAAGGTCCAGCATGAGGCTCTTCGACAATCAGCACCAACTTGTACTTTGACATGTCTACTTGATATTGCCTGCAAATCAAGTCCAATAATCCTCCCACTTGCATGGAAGATGCAACGAAAAAGCTTATGGGCTTGGTGGAGGATGAGTTTGGGATATTGCTCACTTTGACCTCAATGCTATTACCAACTGAATCCCATAGATTTGTTGGATTCAAGTTCTCTGGGTGCTCTTCACCAGCTTTCAGTCGTTCTTCACTGCGCTTCTCAAATATCTCGAGGTTTTGCTTAAGCTCAAGAGGTAGTGGAGATTGCTTCTCATGACCAGTGACCTCTTTGCTGCTTTTGGCTCTGCAAAGCGCTAGATACCTTGGGGAGTTATAAGAGGAGAGTAGTCTGGAACGATCCAAAGTTCCAAAGTTGGAGTCGTATAGATCACCGTCCTCATCAATCAACTCCATTCGCCAATTGTTGGGATTCATAAGAGTAGCTTTATCAGGTTCTTCGGAGAATTCGTTTGCTTCGAAAAGACGCAAGAGACAAAAACCAATGAGATCAAATACTGACACATTGTTTCCCACCTGCAAGTCTGTCAAAACAGGCTTCGATTTTGGAGGAACAAAGAGATCGATCTTGGCCTGCTTGACGTCTTCGGTATTTGCAGTGACAAAAGTAAAATAGCTCAACGGGTTCATGTTCGACGACTTGTATCTCATTTGAATCATGTCACTGAGATTGGATTTGACATTTTGGGGCAGAGAAAGCGCATTGTAACTCTTCTGGAACACGAAGGACTCCCTTCTTTTAAGAACTGGGGTGAGCTTGGAAAACGCCGATTTGCTTGCGATATCCGTTGGCGTAACTGCGCTGGTCCCTTTGGTTTGACTAGCGCCCCCCTTACCTGTAGGTGGTTTAATGGGCCCTTTGATACCAGGGTCTCTATCGAGCACATACGTGTCGGGGACCGTGTAGTCATACATGATATTAACACTGGAATCCGCCAAGGAATCGGCCTCGATATCAGTGAATGCAGAGTCAACGGAATCGTCATAATTCAGCTCTTCTTCGCTCTCACCGTCCATTTCCAAAGTCAGCGCTCCACTGTTAGAAGCATCACTTTCTTCAATTGAAGACGCGTCGTCCGCGTTGTACGACTCATATTCAGCGTCAGTATTCTCGGGATATGTCAGGCTAGAGGTATTGAGCATGGAATATACCGAAGAGCCGCTCTCTGAATCGGTCTGGTGGTGCAGAAGTCGTTCACTCCTGTTGAAAAGCTTCGAGATCGGGTTCTTGTGTTCCTTTTGTTTCTTGATATCGGTATCACTGACCGCAATGGGCTCAAAAGGTGGTATGGAGATCATCGGCGGCGATATCAGATCATATTGTGAATGGAAGCTTCCACCTTGGCTTTTCTTCTTGGAGCCCGGGAGCTTGGACTTTCGTCGGGCATGGTACCCTTTGTTGGTGATGCGAGAAGAATTGCGCTTGTGAGTGTTGTTTGGAAGTTGCAGAACGCCTGAGACGCCGGGGTCGGGAAGCTCAAACGGAATAGGCGGCGACTTGGGCCTGAATTCTGGGAACTTGGAGTAGTCACTGACAAAAGAGCCCAAGTCAAGGGGTTTGACTATACGTAGGATGGAGCTGAGGCCTTTATCGGAGGAAGCCAAGGCATAGGATCTTTGCTGGGCTCGTAGCTGGGCAGATTCGAGCGGAAATGCCATACTGACACGCGTGGGGAATGCACAAGGAGGCGGTGTGGTTTAAGTTCCGGTGGTGATAGTCTATTATTACGTATACTGAGTGCGTACGTGCAACGATAGTCTATGCGCGCGAGTAGCTGCAAAACATACTATGCTCTAGAGTTTAGGCAATGCAACAGAAAGAGCTAGCCATAAGTCTCAGACCAGCTAAGTACTTGGAAATCAAATTGGTCAATTTATAGGGTCCTACAGCCTATAATATCTCTACATTATGCAGCCCACGCCGTACACTCGACCGTCCACTTTATTGTCTACTGTATACTCTATTGTATACTGTATGCTCTATTGTCTGGTGTACTGCTACAGTCTACGCACTGCCTATTGTCTTTTGCCTACTGTCTCCGCACTATCTACCAATTACAATCTGTAGTACAAATCCGTCTTTATCAAGTCAATAAGGTTCGGATAAAGTGCCTTCTACTTATTAATTCTTACCCTGAAACTTGTGTTTCTTTGCAGGTTCTATGGAATTGTCGGATCATGTCCCAGTGCAGCAAGCTTGCTTATCCGGTATAGTGGAACGATCGATATGCTAGTTTGAGCCAACAAAAAGCATAAATATTAAAATGGACGAACCTCGTAATTTTCTAATAGTATGTAAAGAAAGACCAACTCCGTTTTCTTCTTTCATGGGTGTTTTCGGTAATGTGACTTGACTCTTGCTCAGGGTCTCTGGTACTTTATATAGCGAGACACCGGCCTGGACACAACCCATGGACATTTCGTGTACACTCCAACATCTTCAGCACTGTCCACCCACACCCTCCACAAGTGCTTGTATAACTCCAAGCCATCCCCTTTGGTGTTTCCTTACGAAGTCATCTCCTTTCATGAAGATTGGCTCCTGATCATTGTTTTTCGTCCCGTTCCACTTCATTGCTACTCACCTCTCTCCACTGCGAAGTGAACACCCAGCTTATCTTCATCACTCCAATTCATGGCCTACAAGCTTTGTTATTATGTCCCATAGAAATGCCTCCCGAGACTCCGATTTGGGCAGCTTGAGCGATGAAATCTCCAACATCTATCGCACATACCAAAACAGAACCCACGACTCCAGTCCCCAACAACCAACCTCCATTGCCTTGGGCGATCTGGCTTCCGAAGGCCACCATATTTTGCAGGCTGCTTTCGATGGAGATAGTTCTCATGGCGGAACCCCTATTTCCAGCTCCTCCTTTGATTTCACCGACAACTATGGTGTGACCAACTCCTCATTGAATGTGCTCCTCGACACCCCATCTGGAACTCATAACCTATCCACGGCCAAGCTTCCTGAATCGCTGACCAATGATCATCCGAAAAAGTTCTCTGTTCAAAATGAACTGCATCTCACTACTGGTGAAAGCATTGATGGCTACTCCAAATACGATAGCACCGATTCTTCCAAACACTACAACGAATGGGTTGAGAAAGGCGCTGCAGAGGTTCGCCGGAATGGGCCCAACGGAGAGACGGTCGTACGTCGAACCGTCGATGATTTCGAGTTTGGCAAAGACTTGGGCGAGGGTTCTTATTCCACGGTGGTTTTGGCCACTGATAAGATCACGTCTCGCAAGTATGCAGTCAAAATCTTGGATAAACGTCACATTATCAAGGAGAAGAAGGTTAAGTACGTGAACATCGAGAAGCATGCTCTAAATCGGTTGAGCCGCCAAAATGGAATTATTTCACTTTTCTACACATTCCAAGACAAAAACTCGCTTTATTTTGTCCTTGATTACGCCGCCAATGGTGAGCTTTTGGGGCTCGTGAAGCAGTACGGCACGCTTAACGAAGACTGTACCAAGTATTTGGGTGCCCAGATCCTCGATGCCATTCACAACATGCATTCCAATGGTATCATCCACAGAGATATCAAGCCAGAGAATATCCTTCTCGACGACAAGTACAGGATCCGTATCACGGACTTTGGAACTGCCAAAATGCTCGAGAAGAAGGTCAATGATACCACTGGAGAAGAGGAAAACTACCCTCTCGATGTGCGGGCAAAGTCCTTTGTTGGAACGGCTGAGTACGTTTCCCCAGAGCTCTTGGAAAACAAGTACTGTGGTAAGCCGGGCGATATTTGGGCTTTTGGTTGCATCTTGTACCAAATGATAGCGGGAAAACCGCCTTTCAAAGCTGCAAACGAGTACCTTACATTTCAGAAGATCACCAAGCTTCAGTACGCCTTCAGCGCAGGTTTTCCTTCTGTTTTGAGAGATCTACTAAAGCAGATTCTTGTTTTGCAACCTTCAAGAAGAGCAACTATCAAGCAAATCAAAGCGCATTACTTTTTCGAGGACTTCGACTTTAATGATTCAAACGAAATCTGGAACTCGGAGATTCCAGAAATCAGCCCCTACAAGATGAATGCCAAGTCCATGATGAAGGTTCCTACGAAGCCCCAACAAGCAAAGCCTGCCAAGAAAGTCAATAAGAGTCCAGGCCTTAGAAAAGCTAGCGCAGAATCCCTGCAAACACCCAAAAACTTTAGTGCTGCTAGTGTTGCAGCGTATGTCTTGGCTAAGGATGACGAAGTCACTGAGACCAGCCCTGTGCACAAGCCTGCGTCTACACCAACTCAACGAAAACAGGTATCAAGTCGGCCAGCCCCAGAGTACATCCCAGGCACCAAGATTTTGCGGCCTCAAATTAACACCATGTCCAGCTACACCAAATCATCCATTAGCAGCTCCAGCTCTGGTGACAAAGAGGCATCCAGGCGCAAGTCGTCCAAAGTCATGGACGTTTCTCCACCAACGGCCGTGGAAGCAGCATGGCAACAGTATTTGGGACCGTTGGAAAGAGTCATCAATGTGGGACTGGCAATTGTTAGGAAGCAGCCCACTTCAGTTTTTGAGAAGAAAAATAAGGGACTCATTCATGATGCTCCTCTCGGATTTGCTAACAGAACAGCCAGTCAACGCAGAGGGTCTCGGTCGTTGATGTCACAAGTCGTGCAGGGCAACAAAGTGAAAGATTGGCAAGATTCCGGTCTGAGAAGCAATCTGTTTACTGACGACGATGCCATCAAGATCTATCCAGATGATGCCGTTGAGGAGACTGAGGCCAACGAACTTGACGACAATCATGCGACGGTGGCATCCAGCTCGGCCAAAATTGGAAAGTCTATCTTTAAGAAGCTTCTACCCAATTCGGAAAAGAAGCAAGAGACTTCTGCGTTGCTGAACAACAATGCAGTCATCTCTGAAGACAAGAACTCTTTGATGCTTGAGAAAGCACGTACTTATACAGTGCTAGTGACAACGCACGGAAGAGTCTTGCTTTTTTTAAGAGATGACCAAAAGACTGACTACAAGATCATATGTGAGATTCACCTTCAATATCCTTTCATACGATTTAAGGAAGTGGTGACCAATACTTCAAGCAAGTTTGGTAAGATGATCCCAGTGACCGGCATGTTTGCCATAGTTGCCTCGCAAAGTACTTTCGTGTTCGAAACAGAGAAGTACGAGGTGAACCAATGGACGGAGGCGTTGGCCAAAGCGCAGCTCAACCAGGTGGAGAGAGAAAGAGAAGCCGAGAGCATCGCTCAAGCCCACACCACACCAAAACAGTCGCCCAAACCGCTAGCCATGCCAGCTTTCAATTCAAGTCCTCATAACGGCCGGACGACGCCCAAGGAAAGCCGCTTCAGAATTAGTTCGCCGAAAATGAGAGATGCTGATCCAAGGGATTCTACAGTGAGAGCAGACCCAATTCACTTGGAAAAAGAGGGGCACCGCAGGAGACCACCTCCATCGCTAGGCAGCCCCAAGATGATCCATGCGGACCACCGCCGGAATATCGGCCAGGACGAAACTGTGTATGCAGCTCAGCTAGCTGTTTCCAACAATGCTGCAGTGCAAATGCCAGAGTACCGGCGCTCAAGCTTCACGAAGGATAGTGGCACACACGGCACACACGGCACACACGGTACACCTAAGCCAGCGCTGTCTACTAACGGTGGCGGGAGAATCACGCAAATGAACTCGAAGTTTCTAGCCCGAAGCAGAAATCGCTAGGCACTTTAGATACATAAGAGATTTGAAAACAAATACAAGACGAATCAGTGGAGGCATGGAAAGCAAATCGAACTGAGTCAACTAAATTAAACAAGATCCGATTATCAGCAGCTAATCAAAAGCTACATAAAAGCATTCAAAATGAAATCTAAAGTAGGCAAAAGGCACGATCCATGGATTAGAGCAAAGCATTCATAACCAGTAATAATAGGGGAGAGTAGGTGGAGTCTGCAGGAACGACTTGCAACCTCGAGGAGGGAAAACGCAGTCCCGCGGGTCACGTGGCGCACTCTGTGCACACGCCGCAGAGCCTACTATGGCGGCACCCATCGCTATTCGTTCGACACACAACCCGACTGCACACAACGAGGGGGAATTTTCGTTTCCTCAAAATTTTTCTGACACTCGTAATTTCAGATACTCGTTTATTACACACAAGGATAAAATGGCTAAATTCATCAAGTCCGGTAAAGTTGGTATGTACATCCATTTGATTCCCCTGCTATGATGAACTACACGTTAACAAATTGGAGGTGCCCAATTCTTTCCCTTCCAGCTCTATTCATATTTTTCCGACATCGAAAGATCCCTATATAGAAGATGAGAGAACCCAGAAAACATTGCCCAAAGAAAAATGAAATCAGACTCATAAAAGAAGATAATACAACCCAAAGGAGGATAAACGATGGGTTTATTCCTAAGATAGTCGTCGTTTCTGTTCATAAGCATGCTAACCAGTTGAAAGTAGTTCATCTCAATCAACCATATACTAACCATTAGCTATTATTACCCGTGGTCGTTTCGCTGGTAAGAAGGTTGTTGTCGTCAAGCCAGTCGACGAGGGCTCCAAGAGCCATGCTTTCTCCCACGCCATTGTTGTTGGTATCGAGAAAGGCCCAACCAGAGCCCGCAAGGACGATGACGCCAAGGCTATCGCATCCAGAAACAAGGTCAAGCCATTTGTCAAGTTGGTCAACTACAACCACTTGATGCCAACAAGATACTCCTTGGACGTTGAGTCCTTCAAGGGCGCTATCTCCGCCGACACTTTGAAAGAGCCATCCCAGAAAGAAGAAGCCAAGAAGGTTGTCAAGCAGGCTTTGGAAGAGAAGAACCAAGCCGGTAAGAACAAGTGGTTCTTCACCAAACTCCACTTCTAATGTCACTATATAGCACGCACGTGAAATAAAGCTTCTGCAACGGATTGCCGGTTACACCCTTCTGTAGACCCCCCTTCTGTAGACCCAAAGAAGATCGCACATGATTTTTAAGTGAGACGTAGAGTCACGATTTGGTGTGTTCTCACTTCAAGAGTGTTCTCAATTTTATGTACTGGTCAATACAGGGTTACACCACCAACCTTCTATATTTCTGTAGTAAAAACTCCATACCTTGCAAAATCCAATACTGCAGTAAAAATCCAGTATTATCCAAAAATACAAATTAAACTAAAAATACAAATAGTCTTCTAATTAAAACTGTCCCGAAATTAAACTCTTCAAAAGACAAGTATATTTACCTTCTTTTTGGTCCAAATTGTGTGGTGTTTCAGGTTGTCAGATGTGTATAGTTAGATGCTCACGTGCGCAGGAAAAATACCCTCATTTGTAGGCACCGCTTCCAATCCTTCCACCACACCACACAATGTCCGAAGCCTCCGACATCTCGAAGCTCAAACTCGAAGACAATGCCACCCAGGAACAAGTCATCACGCCCTGGGAAGTCGATGCAGGCGTGGACGAAAATGGTGATTCCAAGGCCATCGACTACAATAAGCTCATAGAGTCCTTTGGCACCAAGAAAATCACTCCCGAGATCTTGCAGAGATTCACGGAGGTCACGGGCGAAGAGCCTCACCCTTTTCTTAAGAGAGGAGTTTTCTTTTCCGAGAGAGATTTGACCAGAATTTTGGACTTGTATGAGCATGGAGAGCCTTTCTTCTTGTATACTGGCAGAGGGCCTTCTTCAGACTCGTTGCACTTGGGACACATGGTGCCGTTCGTGTTCACCAAGTGGTTGCAGGATGTTTTCGATGTGCCTTTGGTCATTGAGTTGACAGATGACGAGAAGTTCTTGTTCAAGCAGAAATTGACTATCGAAGATGTCAAGAGGTTCGCTATAGTCAACTGCAAGGATATCATCGCCGTGGGGTTCAAGCCTGAAAACACATTCATTTTCTCTGACTTGGCTTACATGAACCCTGCATTCTATGAAAACGTGGTCCGTGTTTCCAGACAGATCACCACCACCACAGCCAAGGCCGTCTTCGGCTTCACCGACACAGACTGCATTGGCAAAATCCACTTCGCTAGTGTGCAAATTGCCACAGCGTTCCCCTCGTCCTTCCCTGATGTCTTGGGCTTGCCTCCCAAGACTCCATGTTTGATTCCCTGTGCCATTGACCAGGACCCATACTTCAGAGTGTGCAGAGATGTGGCAGACAAGTTGAAGTTTTCCAAGCCTTCATTGATTCACGCCAAATTCTTCCCAGCATTGCAAGGAGCATCCACCAAGATGTCTGCTTCCGACACCACCACGTCGATCTTCATGGACGATACACCCAAGCAGATCCAGAAGAAGATCAACAAGCATGCCTTTTCGGGAGGCAGAGCCACATTGGAGGAGCACAGAGAGTTGGGAGGAGACATTGAGAAGGACATTGCCTACCAGTACCTTTCTTTCTTCAGTGAAGACGACGAGAAGTTGGACCAGTTGGCCAAGGCCTACGCTAAGGGAGAACTTTTGTCTTCTGAGATGAAGAAGGAGTGTATTTCTGTGTTACAGGAATTTGTTGGTGCATACCAAGAGCGGAGAGCCAAGGTGGACCAAGATGTCATTGATTCTTTCATGAAGCCACACAAGTTGGCCTCTGGTTTGAAGGAGAGAAAGGTGCCAGCCAAGGAGAGGCCTCAGAAGGCCAAGAAGTAGTGGACGATAATAGTAAAAGTAATAGACGATGATAATATTGCAGTGTAAACGTTAAAGCTCAGTTTTCCAAGAGAGCCTTGACGTTTTCTAGAATGAACATGAGCTTCTCGAAGTCATCTGGGCTGGTCTGGTCTCCTCGGCCAAACCACTTGGAGCCTATACTCAAGATGGTATTCTTGGGGTCCTTCAGCAGAAGCACCACCTTGCTGATCTGGCCGACTATAACCTGAAGCTTCAAGTTGGACGAGTCGCCCACCAACACAACGGGCTCAATACCCAAGCTGTCCTCGTCCTTCAACGTCTGGTTGATACTGGACTGTGTAGACAACGGAAGGTCGAAGGTGGTGTCGACGATTCCATTTGTGAGGATGTTCAAGATGAGCTTATCCTGGAAAGATATACTCTGGAACGTAAAGTGGTCATTCTTGAAGGTGCTGGTCAATTCATGCGTAGAGCCGTGGTTCCTCCCAGACATGGTAGTGGATGCGGTCAGTGCGTCAAGTGCATAAATCAGCGAATATGTCAGCCGGCCCCAGTCTCACTCGGTTCACCCAAACGACTGGCCCTATTTGGGCCTCTCATGTTCAAATTTACTATGATAATTACTAGAAATGGCCGTTTTCAGTATTTTTTCAAGTAATAACCTACACTGATCTTCTCCGATTATTTGGGTGATTACTGTCCAAATCCAAATCACTCGGACATCCTCTTGGTCAGCTCAGCTGGTAGCTTAGTCACATCATTACTAAAAAGTCGCATGCTGACGTGAGCTTTTCTCGGCACCTATGCATATATCTAGCGAGTGAGTCCTCTCTATCTTCGCACTCTCCATTACAATAGACACTACAAGTTACATAGCAAATGGCGAAATTCTGTGACATCCCCACAGCTATTGAAGCATACAAAAATGGCGAATTCCTCGTGGTCATGGACGATGAGTCTCGTGAAAATGAGGGAGATTTGATCATTGCTGCAGAGAAGGTCACTCAGGAGAAGATGGCTTTCCTTGTCAGACACTCGTCGGGATACGTTTGCTGTCCGCTCTCCACCAAGAGGGCCGACGAACTCGATTTGCAGCCCATGTTGAAGGATAGGTTCGACAGACACGGTACTGCTTATACTGTCACCTGTGACTATGCTCATGGCACCACCACAGGTATTTCTGCCCACGATAGATCGTTGACTGCAAGACTGTTGGCCAGTGCCACTTCTAAGCCTGACGACTTTATAAGGCCGGGTCACATTCTCCCATTGAGGGCAGTCCCGGGACTCCTTAAAAATAGAAGAGGCCATACTGAGGCCAGTGTGCAGTTGTGTGAGTTGGCTGGCTTGCAGCCCGCAGCCACTATCTGTGAGCTTGTCAAAGACGAAGACGGCTCGATGATGAGGTTGGATGACTGTGCCGCTTTTGCAGAAAAGTTTGGCATCAAACTTATCACCATTGAACAAATTGTCCTGTACATATCTTAAACATACTCATTAATATATACGCATCCATGACTTAGCTTCACAGCATTCTAGTGCATGGCTATGGAACTGATATTTAGACAAGCACCAATTGGGCCTTTCTCTTGCCACTGACCTCGTCCTTCACCGAAGTCACATTAACCTGCACCTTATCGAAAACACCAACCACTCTATCTTTGCCGTGGTTGTCTTTGAACTTCAACTCGTATCTGTCCTCGTCATACTCTGAAGTGCTGGCGTCTCCCATGTCCTCAATTTTGATCAATCCTTCAACACCAAACTTGGGAACGAGCACGATGATACCATTGTTGAAACATTTGATCACGAATCCCTCCTGCGTGCTTTCGTTGCTTCTCATCACTTGTCCCACGTAGTACTCTATACTGGCTCTTCCGGCGAACTGCGCATTCCTGTGGCGTCTGTTGATATTCTTCGTGATAAGCTCCATCTTGGTCTTGTCTCTGTGGCTCAAGTCTAGAGTCTCGTAGCCAATGGCTCCGGCAAGCTGCCTGTGGGCCACCACATCACAGTATCTTCTGATGGGGGATGTGAAATGCGTGTATATGTCGACGGCCAAACCATAATGCCTGAATTCTGGGTATCCATAAGATCCCGATGGGAAGTATTCTGCTGCCATCATACACCTGGTGGACATGATACGAATGAGCGTATTGAAGTAAGGGTCCTTTTCGTCCACGCACCGATCAAGAGAGTCAGCAAGAGCTCTTGATGATTCGAGAGAGATGGTCATGCCTGGCTTTCTAACCCTCAAAATTTCGTTCAATGCCTCGAAATTGGTTGATGGGGGTGCTGCGTGTCTTCTCAACATGGCTGTTTGTGGGAATGCATCGTAGATCTTTCTTGCCACGGAGATGTTGGCCATCAACATGAACTCTTCAACCAACGAGTTCGTTTCCAAACTCTTCTTTATCTCCACCTGGCCGGGGTCGGCGGTTTCGCTGTCCATGTGAACCTTGACCTCAGGCGAAGACAAATTCAAGGCACCTGCATCCAGTCTCTTTTGCTTCAAGCACTTGGAAAGCTTTAAAAGGATTCTAATAGATTGAGTCAATTCGTCATTTTGCGAGGGATCATCAATCTTCATCTGCGCCTCCTCATACGAAAAGGCCTCTCTGGACTTGATGATGGACTTCATGAATTTGACGTCAATGATATTGGCATTCTCATCCACCTCCCAGATGACGGAGAAGGCAAATCTGTCGACATATGGCTTAAGAGAACACAAGTTGGTACCCAATAGCATTGGCAACATATCAATTCTCTTGTCCACCAAGTAGACGGATGTTCCTCTCGATGCACCCTCGTGGTCTAGAGCAGTGTTTGGCTTCACAAAGTGAGTCACGTCGGCAATATGGACACCCACTTCATAGTTTCCATTTGGTAATTGTTTAGCGTGCAAGGCATCATCGATATCTTGAGCCCCGATTGGATCAATGGAACACACCAATTTGTCACGCAAATCCACTCTCTTCTTTAACTGTTCATCACCATTATTCAAATCTTCGGGCACCACCCAGTTGTCTCCTTCCTTAGGCAAGCACTCTAGAACTGCCTTTGAGAAGGGTCTGTACTCGACATCATGTTCTAGAAGCAAAGCTTCTCTCTCAGCCTCTGCTCCTTCAATCGGTCCGAGACTACGAACGAAATGGCCTTGAGGATGTTTTGAATTTGATGGCCAAGAGTCAACAGTAACCACGATCCGCTGGCCAAGAAGCTCTTTTCCTCTTCTTGTTTTGATGCGTATCTTAGGAAGGGCTTTGTCCATCAAAATGACGAAACAAGTTTTAGATGCATTTCCGGCATCTTCCTCAACGGAAACAGAAGATGGGGCAATTTGACCCACGTAATATCTCCAGGATCTTCTTGCAATTCCCACCACTCTAGCAGTTGGCTGTAAACGCTTCTCTTCGGAGGAAGAAACGGCCTTCATGGCCTCCAGCGCCAACACACGACGCTCTTTGTCGGAAATGATATTCTCTTGGAAGTCTTCATCAGCGTTATCATTACCCCCAATTGCAGTCTCCTCCACAATGGTGGAAGAGGGTTCTCTCCATTTATTTCTTGGTAGCAACTCAACAATGACGGAGTCACCGTTGAAGCCACGGTTCAAGTTCTTTGTACCAATTATAAGCAATGGCTTTTTGAACGCAGCAGAGTTGATTGAACCTTCCAATATGTTGTAGGAAGATACACTCAAAACACCCTGATACAATGTACCATTCTTGATACCAGCCAAGGTTCTGGAAGTGGAGTAGTACTCGGGGAAAGAAATCTCTGAAGCGTTCTTGTCGAAGCTTTCGTTTTCAGTAGGAATCATATCCCGCAATTGCTCTCCATTGCTTAAACTTGAGATATATTCTATAAGAGACCTTGCATCGACGCCCTCTTTCTTGGCCTTTTCTCTGTTGTCCTTATCATTGCAAACGAAAATGATATCCAATTTCTTGGCTGACTTTTGGAGATGATCTTTGTACCAAGAGGCACATTTACGGATGGCCCGGTCATTTCTGTCGTTGATGGTCTCGTTCTTTTCTCGCTGGATGTACGTCTCCTCATGGAATTCATTGTGGAACACTACAAACCTTTTGTCTGCAGCTTTAACAAGAGCACGTGTTCTTTGGTAGATTGGAAACGATCTGTTCTTAACTTCGTCAAGCACCACTTGTGGAATGATAACGTCGTAAAAGCAATCTGCATGCTCCAAAAAATCGATTGCTTGCAATATGATGTTTGTGTCAAGAATCAAGTAATGAGGAGCTCCCGATTTTGTTTTGGATGGCGAGTCCAGCAACGTGAATTCGGGAAGATTGCCATCAGCATCTGGCTTAACAATATTGATGCACGTGTTGCAGAACTGAGAGTAACACGGGATATCGGTACGGAGGTAATGCTCACGTACGATCTTGGTGCAAGCCCCGTTTCTGGATCTCACAAAAACCTTCTGTGTCGCCGTAAGGCCTGACGAAAGCCTTTTCCTCTGAATCATTGGTGGGCGGTAGTTAGAGTGAGAAAATACCTACACATGGAGTTTCTCATCGACCCCATCGCACCCGTACACCACACAATGAAGCAGTCAAGAGGGTGGATTCATTAAAGGAAGGAATATCTGTTCGATAATTTTTTACATAGTGATGAAGGTGCGTTTAAATATCGTGTACATTAATAAATAGATAACAAGGCATGCTTTTGGCAAAAAAAATTTTATACACGGTTGTAAACCTCCGCAGGTGCTTCCACTCCCGATACCGTAACCTCTTGTGGCTGTAGTTCAATAGGTTTTTGGTTTTGGTTTGTCTTGACACTGGACTCGGTACTAGACATTGGACCAGGCTGGTTGGCGAGACCCCCCTCCTTGTGATGGTCAATAAACTCCTCATCAAACTGTTCCGGGTGTTTGATCCTGTAGTGTTTCACTGCGGATGGGAACAAGTCCATGGACCACATGACAAGGAGAAATCCGTACCAGAAGGAAATGAGCCATTCAAACAGCGCAGACAAGGATTTTTTACCGGACTTCATGAAATATCCGAAACAGATGGCGAAAGCCACAGCGGCAAGAAGCCAGAAAAGCTTAACAAAGAAAGATACCATGTAAAGGTTTTGCCACCTGCCGGTTCCGAATACAACTCTCTCATGGTTTGGATTTAGTCTCTGAGGGAAGTTTCCGAAAATAAATGAATTGAGGAAGTTGAAGAAACATGCCCAAAAGACAAAAAAGATGAACACAGCCACCATGGTCAAGTGCACGGTGTGGTAAGTTGTAGTTTTGAAGATAGACACAAAAAGGATGCCTAGTTGGCCAATTACAGCAGTGACAATACTAATAATGGCGAATATAGGCTGTTTGGCGGAAACATAAGGCTGAAGTTTGTGCTTCTTTCTCAAGATGAACTCCATCAAGAGCGTACCCACGAAGAATATGAGCTGGAAACCCGTACAGGAGATAAAAAGCGGGTTCAAATTTGTGGCTCCCACATCACTGATATAGACGGGATTCTGCAGCTCTCCATTCATAAAGGCGTAAATTGGATGACCTTGCAAAGACCATGCGGAAAGAAGAGCAATGAGCATCCCCCACCATACCACGAGGGCGACTAGCGGTATGAGGTAGTAGTGGAGCTTCTTAAACCTAAATTTAGTTGCAGCCATGCTGAATCTATAAACAGTCAAATTTCGCTCAAAAAGACGGTGGATCTGGGATTTGCTTCTTATATGTCCGTTGGAATGTATAGGTGCGAAAGTGAGCTACGTCACACAGCAACGATTATCCTCGCCTATGCTGCAGAAATGCATAGAACTCTGAGACTGCGGCTGCTTGAGACAATTGTCTACCAAAGAGATCA
Source organism: Metschnikowia sp. 04-226.1 (assembly GCA_002370245.1). NCBI lineage: Eukaryota > Fungi > Ascomycota > Pichiomycetes > Serinales > Metschnikowiaceae > Metschnikowia > Metschnikowia sp. 04-226.1. The sequence continues at coordinate 386,008 of NLAD01000707.1, forward strand.
CAAGGTACAATACATAAAACCACGTTTGATTATTGATTTCTTCTTTAGTTTTAGTGGCTGTGCTGAAAATTAACTTTGAAGCCAAATTTGGGTTTTGAATTCCGTTGGTCTTGCTTGCTGTATCCGGAGATGACGACTCTTCTCGCTCGGTGCTACATCTGAAATTCGGGGAAATCGTCGGCGTCCGAAAAATCCAAATCATGGAGTGAGGCTGAGCAATAGGTGGTATGTTAGTGCACTTAAGCTGCGCTCGAGCTTCACGACTTTAACTTTCAATTGTTGACCTGTATTTAAGTCAGGTTAATCCTCTTTGTTCTCCGCTTTTCTTGGTGTTCTACTGAGACGTCGCAACCATTGGAAAAAATTAAAAACTTCGGTCGATTGTTCTAGAGGAAAAAATATTCTAGACGAGGTAGAAATTCGAAGATGCTATTTAAAGAAGCACCACTGAGAAGTTTCGCGTCATCGTGGCCAATGCCATTTCTCGGCTTAGCGCAAGCCTTAGGTCATACGATTCTATCGAACGGCCCACTCGGCATTTGTCATCGGCATTTGTCATCGGCATTTGCTTCAACGCGGCTTGTGGTCTCGTGCGGAAACCAGCCGACGTGCGTCTCGTCCGAGCCTAGACATTACCCCTGTTTCACATGAAAAGGGCTGCCAAATATGTTCAAGTTCGAGATTGACAATTACTTGAATCCTTACATATGGCCGAATCAGGTAGATCGTGCCCCTAAACCCTTGCGCCGCTTCTTGGGGGCCATGAACCGAAAGGACGTGCCGGATTACTTACTTTGGCTCGATACTCTTGTAGCCACCTTCTGTGGAATAGCCATCATTGAAGGGGTGTTCAAGAGTCACACTGTGTTCACCGACCACAATGCTCCGTTGATCATTGCTTCTTACGGTGCTTCTGCCATTCTATGCTTCAATGTCTCGGCCTCTCCTCTTGCACAGCCCCGGAACCTTTTGATGGGCCAATTTGTGTCGTCCCTCATTGGCGTGTGTGTCCAGAAATTGTTTCTGCTTTCAGCGCTGGCGAGAGATCATTACTGGGCTGGCGGGGCCTTGAGTGTGGCACTACTGTCCGTGGCCATGACCATCCTCAACTGTGTACATCCTCCAGGTGGAGCCTCCGCGCTTCTTCCTTCCGTGGACGAGGGCATAAGGCGAATGAGCTGGTGGTATATCCCGGTGCAGCTTGTTTCATCGTTGCTTATGTTGGCTGTTGCCTGTATATTTGGTGGGTTGTTCCGGGGATACCCTACATACTGGTGGACATCGAAAGATGTCGGCCGTCCTCCTTCTGCGCAGCCTATTCCAGCTGAGGCAAACTCCGCTAGCGGACTGCCTCTTTGGGAACACAACTTCCAATTCAACGGCGAGCCTGGAAAAATAGTGATTACCGAGGAAGGTGTCCAGTTGCCTGCGAACTTTGTTTTGCGTGACTTAGAGGAGGCATATCTTGAAGACTTTCAAAAACGTTTGAGGGAATAGATACCGACTGATAGCTTGTGTCTAATAGCGTATAGAATTATCTATACAGAAGCTGCTCAAAGGGCCGAAATCGTGGTAGATTCGGCAACGAATTTACACTTTCGAGATTTTCATCTCAAAAATAGTTCTTACTTTGCAAAATGCTTGAATAAAAGGGGAAAATACGAAGAAATTCCTGGATATGAGTTCTTTGTGCAATTAGTTTACTGGTCAAAATAAAAAAAGTTTCTTTCTGTTAGAACTTAAGCAGGATTGGGACTGTATAAAACAAAAGTTATATTAATTCGTATATTGTAATACTGTAATACACCTTAGAGGGATCCCTAGGGGATTCATCCAATCAGGCGAACCTGCTCGTTCTTATATACTTTGTTACTGTTTCGGGTAACCCATATATTATTCCCGAAACGGTCGGGCTTCGGAATGTGAAACCTTATAATACCGTAAGGTACAGTCTCACATTGCCCTGAGGATTCCGAGTTCGGAATCCTCTCCGGCGCGTGCATGTTACATGCTCAGCGCCTCGTTAGGATCCCTTGACACTAGATACTCGATTCTAGCGCTCATAGAATAATTCCTAACACTTTCAGCTTCGTTCCTCATGGCCCAATGGTCAAGGCGTCTGGCTACGAAAGTAACCACTTCTGTTGGAACCAGAAGATTCCAGGTTCGACTCCTGGTGGGGAAGCTAATTTTTTTGCTGATTTTTCCTTCACTTATTAAGAATAACTAAAAGAAATTATTCATAGGCGTTCAGAAGCCCGATTTAGTGGTTTCTGCAGTATTTTGATATGTGAGTGCCCTTACCGGCTTTTTGTTCTTTAGTGCGTTTCAGTGGGTTCATATATTAACACTGCTCTACATAATTGTCTCATGGCGATAAGTCTAAATGACCTCCTCCAAAAATTTACCAACCAATGAGTAGGCGTATTTCTCCTCAAACTTGCCGTCCACAGCGGTCTGGGCGCCAGCTGAGGTCAAATAGTCAAGACTCTCCACATAGAACAAGCCGTCGTGGATTCCACCGTCTTCGACATGCACCTCCATCTTTCCGGTGCCTTTCTTAGTGACCAAATCAATGAACTTCTCGATACCGTACCGGAGTTTCTCTCTCTCTCCGTAGACAAAGAGCAACCTTCCTGTACCATTGATGGCACTGACATTGGCCCATTGAGTAGCGTAATCGTCGTCAGTGAAGTGAACAAATGGATTAACATCTTTTCTGTCGAGTCCTTCGATGTACCAGTCACCCATCTTTCCGTCAATGGCACCCAAGTCACCAGTCGTGTCGACCCCGGGAAGAGGGGTGGCCTGAGTGTATGGCTCGAGCCAAGGCGAGATGTATACCATGTTCTCAGGCTGAGGCAAAGGAGAGAAGTCCCATTCAAACTCAGTAAACTTGGAGAATTGCTCGCGTGCTTCGTCGGGGTAAGCAAGGAACCGAGCCATGGCAGAGGCTAAGTTGGTACCACACGAGTCTCCCACCAAAATAATGTTGTCATATCCCTCATTGACCAACGCACGATAAGCCGTCATGGCCTCGTGGATCTGAGTAGGGTACTTCTTGTAATGGCACGTCAAGGAGTAGTCGAGAATAGCCACAGATAACTTGCTTCTCTTGGGCTCTGGAACCGCATAGTAGAGGGCCATGATACCCACAAATTGGGCTGCAAAGACATTGATAGCATATCCGCCTCCGTGAAGAAACAATACCACGCTCTTCTTGCCACCATCTTCATTCTTCGAACGGTGCACCCAGTAGGTGCGGTCGGCGACCTTCTCCCCATAAGCATTGAGGCCAACGGCCAATGGAGAGCTCTTGTATTTGGCAAACAAAGTGGTGACAGGAGCATACAAAACATGAGCCACGTCGTCCCGAGTGAAGTTATTGGCCAAGTGGCTCTCCACGGACAAATGGACATTCTTGTATAGCGAGTTGCGGAACTCTTTATTGGTGTTTTGATACACCGTGCCCACCGTGTAGTATTTAATGATGGCAGAGATGATTGCCGCAGGAGCGGTGAGCAATCTCGCCAAAAACCTTAAGGAAATCATGATTCCGCTGGAGGTAAGGATTGAATATGTGGGTCGACGGAAAAAGATGTAGTTCGGCCGAGAATGTTGCTGAGGCCCCGCGCAGTTCAGGCGAGATGCATTAAAAGAGCTACTCACCTGACAATGCACGGGGATCATCGTATTCCAACAATGCTGTACAGCTCACTATTAAATCTATAATCGTTATAATCTAAAGCCACTCGAGCTCTGTGTCGTGGCAGCCTTCTTGATGTTACCCAGGGCATCGCGGAGCTGACCCTTCTTATCAATCACTGTCAAGTTCTTGGCCTTGCCCAAGGTATCCACCACGTCACTGACCTTCTGTCTCTTTTTGTCACCTCCGGACTTTTCATTCTCCTTCTCTCTCTGTTCTTTGATGTCTCTGAGCTCGTTGAAGTGCTTCGACTTAGCTCTCTTCTTAGACCGGTGCAACCTCTGCTTGTCGTCTCGGCTCAATTCGTCCTTGGAGTATGACAATCCTGACTTCAACTGCACTTCTGATAATCCCTTGGCTCCATCCGCCTTAGGCTTGTCGTCTCCGATTCTGTATATTTCCTGAGGAGCCAACTTGGAGTCATCAGACACATGCAATGGTTGAGCGTCCTCCATGGAGATGGAGGCTGGCGCATCGGACACCTTCACTTCGATGCTCTTGTACTCGCTCGGCTTGGGGATGTAATGTGCCAGACATAAAGAGTCGAGTGTATAGTTGAGTTTGGTGAAGAGATCCGAGATCAAGTTGTGTGCAGTCTCCACCTCTTCACTGACTTTATCATCAGGATCCACACCATGGTACTCGTCCTCGTACAATTCCGCCAAGGACTTGGTGCTTTTCTCTTCTGAAACTTCTGTCTTTTGCTTGCGGACAAATTTGCCCACATCTGTGATGAGTCTCTTAGGCAAATCGTCGAACTCGTCGTTTTTGATTCTTCTGCGAATAAGATCCTCGATGGTCTCCGTGACCTCATCAGTAATGACGGGCACGGGTTTGGAAGTACGGTCGAACTCGAGGTTGGGCGTAACGTCGTCGGTCAAAAGCGAGTCCGTAGGTCTGTCTTTGGACTGGACTTCACCTTTCATGGTCCACTTCTTCTCTGCAATGAGCTCGGCCTCGAGACCGGCGATCTCGGCCTGTATCTTTTGCTGCTGTTTTTCAAAAGTAGACAATTCTTCGTTGGGCTTCGTTTCTTCGTTATCCTCATCATCGAAAAGATCTCGCATGGCCCCATCCACGGCATGTTCGTACTCGTTCTCGTCCAAGTCGGACCCTGGTTCATTGTCAGCTATAGCAGTCTGTTTTGGAGCAATCTTTTGTTGACCTGGCTTGTCGAAGAACTCGTCGTAGTACTCCATTTCCTCGTGCTCTTCATCATCGTCGTTGTCACTCAAGTCTGCATAGAGATCCACCTCTTCTTCATCTTCGCTTGGCTCATCTTCAAGGGCCAAGATTTGTTTGTTAAATTGGTCGATATCGAAGAACTCATCGTTGAGTCCGAAAGCGTCTTTGGTTGGGGCACTTTCATCATCGGATGGCACTTTGGTCTCCTCAGACTCGGCGTCCAGAACACCCTCCTCCAAGTCATCTTCTTCCTCATCATCTTCCAATTCAACACCATCTTCATTTTCATCGTCATCTTCTTCCTCTTCATCTCCATTTTCTTCTTCACTGCTTGGTTCGCCCTGGGCCAGAAGATACTCCTCCTCATTGGAGGCTTCGTCATCAGACTGGCTCAAGGCCTCTTCGCTGACCCCATAAATTTCTTTCAACTTAGGAAGCTTTTCAAAGTGAAACGCCTCGCCAACGCCCTGGAGGATCATCTGCGCCTGGCCAAAGACTTGTGTGGAGTCTAAGCCATCGGTGTACACCTCCTCGAGAACAGAGTGATCTTTGGCGATGGGGTCCAAAAGACTCTTTGTAATGGTGTTCAATTTTTCAGCAAAGTCATCTGTTTGCGATAGCTTGAATACCGACCCGGGTGCCTCAAGCAAATTCAGTAGCAAATCCATGGGCTTGTAGTGATACTTTGTCAAGCGTGAGAAGTTGTGAGAAAAAAGCTAGGATGAGCATCGAGGGTAGTGCACGCGAGCCTGAGACATGCTCACTATCAGTACCTCCACTCATTAGTACAAGTACACCAGACTAGCACAGCTACTACACCAGAATAGTACAACTGCTGATAGTACAACATCCGGTACAATATACAGACTCGAGAGAATTAGGACGAATCACTAGTTTGGATCAACATCAACCCTCACTGCATCAGAAAGCTATACCTACATGAGGCTTCTACCGGGCATTGGGCCGCATTGGGCTAAACTACCATCCAGAATCCCTACACACTTCCAAGCATGCCGTTTCAAGTCAGGAACGTCGTCTCGAAGATGGGTTGCCCGACAAACCGACGACTATCATTCCAAAAAAGCCAAGCTGCAGGGGTACCGGTCGCGAGCTGCATACAAGCTTCTCGAGTTGGATCTAAAGTTTAAACTCATTGGACGTAACACCAAGAATATTGTTGATTTGGGTTTTGCTCCCGGAGCATGGACTCAAGTGGTGCTTTCCAAATTGGCTGCTGTTGGCGTCAAATCGCATAAAGTGGTGGGTGTAGATCTTCTAAATTGCTCACCTCCAGAGGGCTCTCATTTCATCCAGGGAGACATCTTCTCCAAGGCCACCCACCACGAAATCCAGGCTCTTTTTGATAACAGCCCCGTGGACTTGGTCATGAGCGATATGATGGCCAATACTAGTGGCATCAAGGATAATGACCACTATGCCAGCATGGACTTGTGCGATGGGGTGATGATCTTGGCCTGTGACTTTCTCAAGAAGAACGGCAGTTTGGTGATGAAGTTTTACACGGGCAAAGAGGATGCCAGAATGCAGGAGAGGCTTTCCAAAGTATTCCACAAAGTGTTTCGTTTTAAGCCGGAAGCCTGTAGGGCTGAGCTGCGAGAGATGTACTTTGTGGCCTTGAACAAGAAGCAGGACAAGGTCGACCTAAGTGAGATATTCACCGAGTCCTGACCATTTTGTCTAATACTGGTGATTGATCCATCCTATTTGGAACTATTGTCACAACACTAACAAGCTAAAGAAGAATACAGCTACAGTGTGGATTAGAGTCAGTGAACACAGTTGCTGATGTAATCACGATTCGAACTCATTCACTATATAGAAACACTTGTAAATATCCAAACCAATAGGATTTATACTATTACATAACAATAAAGACTACAATAAGACATTGTATCAATATACAAAATTGCATCATGTTGAAGAAGAGAAACCACTAACCTGAGATGTACTGCATGTTCATTTGCTTTTTAAGTATGGGCAGATGAAATGGCTATTGTTATAGTGAACAGGCTGGATGAGAAAGCCGCCTAAGTGTCATCTTACTAAAAAAAAAAAGGCCAAAGGAAAGGATATAAGAGGCCCCGAGGTCGATCTTATAAGAGATTATCGAGACAGCTCAGTTAGGACAGAAGATGGGAAATCCTATATTTAATACAGACAAGAATTTTCTAGTATGGTTCAGATGCAAACAAGAATAAGTAACCGAGACGACACTTGAAGTTCCACACTTATTAGAGTTCTTGGAGACCAATGACTTAACCGGACCAGCTCTTGCGAAAGTGTATGGTAACGCGCAACACTGGGCTCATGCATTTTCGCGCAGTTGCACCCAATCCATCTACTCATCAATTTACCATTCATTACTATACTACTACTACATATTCCCCACAACATTACAATGTCGCCATCTAAAATATATAATCAACACCCGCTCCTTGCGAATCCCTTAAAGTGGCTACGAGGCGTCAAAAAAAGACACGACCCTCACCTCTACCTCGACACCTACTACGACCCAAAGACCATCAGCACCAATCCGTTTCTCAACTCCTTGGCGTCTACTCGCCAGGATATCTCCAAGCCCCGCTTTCCAACGGGAAATATGATCCAAATGGTTGTAAAAACCTCGCAAAATGGCCCCAATGAAGAGTATTCTATCCAGCCTGTTCTACACAAGCCTGAAAGTGGTCATAACCCTGCAAGCTATGTTATAAACAATAAGAGCTATATCAGCTTTGCCATGAAAAAACGGTTTTTGCCCATTCCGCTGAATATCCGCCATAGAAGCCTGAACATCATGCGCCACATCTCCATCTCAAAGACATTTGATGAGGATGTGGAACTTCTCCTTCGAAGCTCTTTCATTGAGTTATTGACACAATATAAGCCAAAACCAATAAGTGACGGAAACGGAATACTTTTAAAACCAGGCTTGACTCCGAAAATTGAGTGGGATCATCGTACTCCAGTGGTCTACACGGATTTAGTGGAGAGTGACACTTTTCTAGACTACACGCAGGACAATGAATTGTGTTCTGTGATCATTAAACTAATTGGGTATCTAACCTAAAAATACATGAAGAAGGAAAAAAACATGGACATGGCGAACGCACTCCAGCTTTGTTCAATTCCAATAATACCCCCGGACTTTTTGGAAGCAGAGGAGGAAGTGTTCATGGTCACACTCGATAAGGTCTTGACCGCCTCCTCGCTAGAGATCCACCCGTTGACAGATGTTGCATCCAAAGAGGATGAGATTTGCATATTGTCCAGCATGAAGACGGTGATGGTGCCGTCAGTGCCAAACACAACTCCACCCTTCATGGTGGAAGAAGTGTCTCTATCAAAGTATGCGTTGGCCTGCATACCGTTGTTGATGTCGCTGGTGCCCTGGTAGTCGTGGACTGTGGAGTAAAGATGGGTTGTTTCAGTGGAGTTCATGACCTCAAAGATATCAAGCTCACCACATCCAGAGTTCCAACACGAGCACGAAGCTGACGATGAGTACTGCGATGTTCTGGGGATCTTGGCGTTCAAAAACCAGATGGCAGGCATATCGTAGTAGGCCGAAGACTCAACGGTGGCCTCTGGCATCTTGAACTCGAACAAGAACATCTTGGTGGTTCCGGAGAATCCGTGGAATGCTGGGATTCCATCTCTGTACACACCACACGATCCACTGGAGCTGGAGTCTGGGCAGCTGACATTAGAGAAAATGGCGTACTCCTGGTTGGAGTTGACCAAGTTGTCGGCCTCCAAAATAGTGGACTTTTCAGCAGAAGCAGTACCATTGGCACCGGCATAGGTCAAGGCTTTGCCCAAGCATGGCGAGTCATCACCAGCATTGGTCAAAAAGGTTACGTTTTGGGCCGTTTGGTCTTCGGCGTTATAGTAAGACACCCGCTCCCAGGTGCCACTGGACAGATCGTCTGCATAATATGCACCAAACAGCTCCAAGGTCAATGGCCCACGAAGGTGAACCGACACTTCCTCATTCAAAGGCGCATTTGTTCCTTCAAAAACGGTGAAATTGTCCTCTAGTTCACAGGAGCACTTCTTGGAGTCGATGTTCAGGAACGATTTGACGTCATAGTAGTATCCGGTGAAGCCGAAATTTTCAAATGCAATTGAGTCTGCACTGGAAGCTCTCTTTTCAAGACCAAGCGCTAGAATTGGCGCAAGAAATGTTGGCAAAAGGGCGAAGCTCTTCATTGTTAAAAAAAGTCAGTATATGGAGAAAAAAGGGAAGGAAGGAGTGAGGCGGAGGGTGGCTATAGATATACTTGTTGACACATGCATGTGGAATTCTGGGTGCAGGCTCCGGGCTATGCTCCAAGGCACGCTCTACAGCAAACACCGAACAACGTGCAGGCAGACAGGAGGAGAAAGGGATAGGGCGTTCACTGTATGCAAAGTCCTTGTTAGCTGTGTAATGGCCGTGCTTCAGTGGCACCTTTGCTTGGTTTGAGTCACGCCATGTCATGCCAGCAGAGAGTCTCGCCTAGGGCCAGGGTTCGCAAGTGTTTGTCTGCGGAAGAAAACCAGCCATTGTGGCCTGCACACATACCCACGTCTCACGCGCGTCGATGTCAGTATAGTGTCACTTTGAATCGTGCCAAGACATAACAATGCCAGATCCGATTGACATATCTGCAATGAAGAAAGTTGAGATGTGGATATTATGGTGGTTGAGGGAAAATGAATAAACCTGCATAAAAGAGTGTGACGAAAAGATGGGTATGAAAAAAGGTTGGCTTTTCATAATCCTGCCAGGGGATAATTGCACGATCTGCTTCTTGTACAGATTTGAGATCTATTTATAAAGCTCAATTTTTCGCGTGCCAGGCCACCAGATATGGTGCTCACAATGTGTGCTAAAAATGGGAAAGTGTGCTCGGGGAGGACTGCGTATAACGTGAACATATTAAAGTCTGACGAAGCAAGGTTTCTTTTCAGATCGGACTTTTTGATCTCCGTGACTCATCGAATTATAGCATACCCAAATTGGAGACTGTACAGTACTCGAATTCCATATAGAGTCTTCTCCCAATAACTACACGAAGTCATTGCTGCCTGAGGCCGGAAAATGTTCAAAAATTTCAGTAAGTGATTTGAATACATTAGAAAAATAACCATCAACAGCCCTACCCTTTAGTTCTTCCGGAAAGGAGTGTGTATATCCAGATCAATGTCCAGTATTGGGTAGGAAGGTGGGCTTGTATGCCGGAGGCAGCATCTGAGAATTTGCGGCTTTTCTCAGCGGTGCCCACATGAAATCTACACTTTGGCACAACAGCAGATTTCTCCCCTTCTCCGTTTTTCAAACAAGGTGCCCTTTTATATATACCCTAGCATCGGACTGTATACGCCGTGTGGCCCTCTGACTCCCTTCTTTAAAGGCCCCTTGGTTGTTCTTTCTTCCCATAAGCAAGCTATAACACACACTGATCAGCGCTAACAAGCTCTGAACCGTGCCTTACTTGCTTCAAATCAATGCCTAGTGGCTCCAAACTCAAGACGCCATCTGAATACCTCAAATCTCCCATCCCCCCTCCTCCTCCCTCCTTGACTGGTGCTGGTGCTGCCGATATAGCCGCTAACTATTCCCGGGCAACTGCTCTCGCCGCTACATCACATGTTCTGTCGTGTTCACTTCCGAAATCCAATGAAAATGCTTCGCTCTTGAAGCCCCACTCGGGAATCGACATAGTGGCCTTGATCTTCATCCTCCTCACCGTTCCTCAGGGCGTCAGCTGTTTTCTTTTGACTGCATACATCTTGCTGAATTCTTTCAAAAATCTTGCGGGCAAATTGATAGCAAAATGCTTTATTCGCTTTGACAGCGGGCTGCAGTACACCTTGGAAACATCCTCACAGTCTCGTTACTACCGCTCCGAGCTCATTGGTGAATTTTTGCAATTGTTCTCCATCAACTCGTTCATCTTGTTGGTTTGCCATTATACAATGCCTCATTCTTGGTTCCAGTACCTTATAATGTTGGCCAAATCCATCATAGCAAGCCGCATGATTGGGAGCTACTCTCTGGGCTCTAATACTTATGTTTCCGTGGTTTCCAGCAGCTCCGCCAATCCGGGCGTCATGATCACCACCACTACGATGTGCAACGGTGACAATACACAGCGAAGTCAAAGCAACGAATTTTTTGCCCGGAGTTTCTTCAAGTTTCTACAGGGAACCTTCTTCGTTCTTGCCACTAAATACGTCATTAAAACATGGCTCTCCAATCTCAGTGTTGAAGCCGTATCCGATGATCTTGTGCTTTTCTACCATAACTTTGTTCTTTTTCAGGAAAGCCCCAAGTTCACTACGGTGGAGTTTGTCAGACAAGCCATAGCCAAGTCTCCGGTTTCTTTGAAATATTTCACGTCGAAGCAGAATGACTCATTATATGGCTTCGGAAACTCAAGGGTTTTGGAGAAATCCATCATTCATTTTGCTTTGAATCATCTACACATAGGGCGAAAAACCCTAGGGACAGTCTGTTTCGTCGTCAAAGAACTCATTACTGTCATCAATTATGCCTACTTGGTACTCTGCATCCATGTCATAAGCTTGACAATATCCCCATTACTAAAAAAGTTCTTCATTTTAAGAACTTATTCCAATACCTTAGACCATTTATCGTCGTTAACCCCTGATATCCCTTTTGGTGGCTTCAAGAGAAACGGAAAGTTGCTACCTCTTCCCAGAGAAACTTCTACAGAATCTCCCGTGGTGTTGAATGTTGAGTCTATATCTACTCAGCCTCCTGTTGTATCTCCCGGAAAGATACCAGAAATTCAGATTGACTCTTCAGTTGCAAGTGCAAAGCTAAAACTCGACTCAAGTGAATCTGTCATGTCTGTTTCGGCCGAGAACTTTAAGGTTTTCTGCATGTCATCCTCTGCAAGCCTACAAACTTGGTCGGGTTTTAAGCCAATCCTGAAAACAACAGTTGACCGAAAGAGTGCTAACACTACTATCACGCCCTCCACCACAATCATGGATAAATTCTACACCATGTCGATACAACCTTTATGGTCATGGATTGCTGCTATAAAGATCATCTTCGATCGGCCTTCATTGTTTTCGAAGCCAAGTACCGAGGTTGATCTTCTCTTGTGTCAAATATCTCCAGACCTGAAGATGAAAACGGCACTTTCGCACGTGAGCGATCATTCCGTCATTTTGGAAGACCTTGACCAATCGCTTACCAAAATTGGAGCGGAAAACATATCAGTGAAGGTCAATGATGTTGAGTGGCCATATCACGACTTCATATCATCCACTGGAAACGAAGGCAACGGCCATCTTCGCATATATGCGTTATCGCCTCTGATGCAATTCTCTATTGATATCTTCAAAAACGGTGCTCTAGTGAGCAATCACCTCGTGATAACACGAGGAGCGAAACCAGAGAACTTGAACACGTCCGCCGATAAGGCAATAGGCACACTTCAATCCAGCTTGCTACATGCAATCCATTCGTTGTCACATCTCAAAGCTGACTACAAGAAGCAGAAGAAGGACGATAACAAACGGGTTGCCGAATTAAGGAGAAAAATCGACGCTGCGAAATCAAAAATTGGAAAGCTTGGCAACAAAGAGACTAGCGAGGTGAGAGTAAGTGGAAAGCTCAAGGGCTTGCAGAACTCAGCACACCAACTAGAATCTGAGATTAGAGATATCGAGGATCTGATTCACGAACATGAGAGATCAGAGTCCAAGTTCGATGCTGAGTACGTCGAAGAGGAAAAGCATCTCGAGGATCAAATCAAAGCGACGGAATCTTCAATCAAAGAAAGCGAAACGGAAGTTATCCGGTTGAGGGCCGAATTGAAGAGCCTAGGAAACGAAAAGCGTTTTACAGAGATGAAGCTTAAAAAGGCTTCTGCCAACCTCGAAGCAAAGAAGGAAGAAGTGATCCAAGTAAAGAACGAAGTAAAGGCCTTGAAAAAGGCCTTGTTGTTCGGTCTCCAGAAGAGACAAGCGAGGGTCTATGACCGGTTTGAGGTCATCATCCCCCAAATTGTCGAAGCTACCGACCAGCTCTCCGAAGAGATCAAAAGATATCTTGGTGGGGACTCGGGGAATCAGTCATTCTAAGCATATCAAGGGATAGTATATAGTTTATGAACAAACGTTCGGTACAGGCCAAAGCAGAGATAAAAGCATCAGTGGATTCATTTTAAAAGCACCAGTATGGGACTACTACAAAAGGAACTTGTCTAGTTTTATTAAGATTTTCTACTATGTACAGGTTATTCGCTGAGAGGATCCCCAACCTCATGGAACCCTTTCTGGAAGTATAGCAAGCCTCCCGAAGGAGCAGTATATTCAGGACTAGGCTGTATGATTTCATCAACCTTGACTACCCAGATTTCATGGTCCTCCACCGGGAAGACATTGCTCTTATGGCATATAAATACAACCTCCAGGTCCTTTAAAACGGGTATGGCGACCCCCGCACGTGACTGATGCATGAAGTAGCTATCATCCAAGCCCAGAAAAGGAGTCGTCATCTCATGGTAAGGATCGTCCTCGCCAACGGAGTCAAAATGTGAATTGTCTCGTTTGATGCCCCCAGCAAACTTCCGTCCCAAGTACACGGCCCTCTTGGTAGGAGGCATCACGTGGATGGCCAAAGCACCATCGTTTTGGTGTAGCGCAGCCGACGTATAGCTGGGTAGATGTAAATTGAACATGAGCATGGGGTTGGGATATGCAGATAATGACGATACGGACGAGAGCGTCATACCATGGAGAGAGGGTTTTGCTGGGTTGGTGCCGGAGGTAAGAATCATGGCTTGAGAGCTGACCCGAGCCATGGCGCTTTTAAAAAGCGTGCATGCATTGGAATTCATGCTTCGTATAGACGGCCTCATGGTCAAGTGTGGTTATGGTTATGGTCACTGAGCGTCACTAGGCGAGTAGACACTATGAATGCGAGTAGTCACTTGATGCGAGTAGTCCTGATGCGAAAGTAGATAACCTGTGCGCCGCATACCCAAGACAATACAAGCCAAATCCACACATCTCCACACATATTTGACTGGTCTATTTTTGTGATCTTTATAAATCATGCATATAATTTTGAAACGTGAATCTATGTATTATTTCAAATCCCTTATTTTTTTCAAATGTATGTTGTTCTATTTTTATCTATTCCTTAAGAATGGATTAATCTATATTGTCTATTGTTCGGATCTCGAGGCTCACTGCGAAATAACAAGCACTAGTGAGCCAGTATGTTATATAGAGCCATAGATGTAGATAAGAAACTCGTTCCACTTTTAAATTATAATTTGAGTTAAGTTAAAATTTCAACTGCCTGCTTGATTACATATCTACACATTAATTTTTTAATAGGCCTGGTCGTTAAGTCAATAATCCAGTGGACTGGATTCCCCATTATTATGGTCGCTTGCTTAGTCAAAGGCGCGGTGTTCATGCAGTTTGTTTGTATTTCATTCTCACCTAGACTGATCCACATCCCACTGGACCACCACCATGACCGACGCTCGCTATGGCGCCTTGTTCGATGCCTACGTGGAGCGACATTCCAACCCGCTTGGGAAGTTGTCCTTGAACGTGGCTGCGTCCAATGGCCAGCTGAAACCGAAACCTACCTCCGAGGGAGATGTGATAGCCAAGGCCAAAGCCATCCTCGATACCTTGGACTCCTGTGGCGCTGAAAAGCCCGTTATATCCAGTGCTTTCAAGTGCTTGTACTTGGATAGCAGTGGCCTCAATCCCACGCTTGCATTGTTCAAGAAACACCAGCTATATGTGATTTCCTTGAACTCAAAGAGGCTTCCACACAATGCCCTCCAGGAGCTCTCCACCATGTACCACGTGCTTACAGCCTCCCGGAAATATGGCGATGTTTCCTATGATGTGCTTTTAAAGGGCTTCTGCCCTGGCGAGACAAGTTTTCCACCGGCGTTGCTAATATCCTTCAACTTCTTCGTCATACAAGCCATTTTGCACTTGACTTCCGTGAAGTTAACATCCATGCTACGCCAAGACCCTAAGTTTAACATCTCCATATTCAAAGACATAGCCCAGTGTTTTCTCTCGAATTCTAATTTGATGTTGGCTATCACTCCACTTGAGCATGCGCTACGTTCGAAATACTACTTAAATGCAATCAAGATGATCTCTGGGTTCCTCAAAATTGCTGAGATCTTACAGAAAAAACTCCAGAGCGAATCTTTGGATTTACATATATTGGCTTTGGCCTTAAAATTATCCCAGTTCCGCTCTTCTTGTGGTGAGAAAGTCGACGTGGACCTTTCCATTTACAAACATTCCTCTTTGCATCCTTTCGTCCAGGACTTTTGCAACGAAACAAACATGACTTTTCTGGACACATTGCCGAACGCTAGCATTTCGCCTAGATCACCTGTGACGCAAGATACAATCCCTCATGCTATGGAAACCCCCAATGTTGTGATTCCTTTACAGACAGATATAAAGGACATTCCGCAGTTATTCCTGTCACTTGCTTATGTATCTATACAATCGTCATGTGCTAATCTAATGGGTGCTCTAAACTCATTAGCACTTAAAGATGCAGATGAACTTTCCGATTTTGCTGAACGAACAATTTCGTTTTTAAAACTGACCATCAATACCAGGATAGATGCAGATGAAGCGACAACCACGATCATTCCAAAATTAACGCCAAAGTTGAGAGATTCCTCAAATGTTATACAATTGCGGCAACTTGCACGGCTTTGTTTTCAGTTCGGCAAGACGTTTTCTCTGACAACATCTTTTGCCCAAACCAGCGTTCTTGATTTGATATGCTGCTCGCTCATCTCCGATTCAAGTACTGTCCGCCGGTTGAAAACTCGGATTGAATATTGCTTGGCTCGGATGATAGATCTGCAACGCTACGACATAGCGCATAACGTTATCCAGCAATACTTAGAGAGTTTCAAGATTGAATCTGCGGATGATGCTCCTTTGGATTTATTGGCCAGCTTGATTACTAGCTACCCATCTCTGACTGTAACAGTTTTCAGTGCTAATCTGAAAATTTCTTTGGCTGTTCAACATCTGATACTCGAGAAGTGCTGTGCTCAAGGGGAATCGCCAAATTTCAATAGCACAACTTTGCAAAGCATTTTTTCTCAAAGACATGGCTTGTTTCTGTTGTCTCTAATTCAAAAGTTTGCTGATAAATGTTCTGCTTTCATCGATCTCGAAAGTCTACCTGCCATGAGTTCAAAGGAAGATTATTTGTTTACTTGCAGTATTCTCTTATCGGGCTTAGATTCGGGTTTATATCCTTATGAAGTCTTGGGGACGGTAGACTCTCATCTAGTGGCTTGGTTCGAAGAAATTACTGAATCACTTACCGAAATCCATGTGTCGTTGATTTGCGGCATTCTAGAGAAGCTTCAACTAATGGGAATGTACAGTTTGGCAATCAAAAACGCTAAAAAGTTGCTATCACTCGGCCAGATTGACAACCTTTTTTTGTACAATACAGTTTTGCTTCTCGCTCATTGTCACATGGAAATGGGCTCTTATGAACACTTGCCTAAGCTTATTGCTGAATCTGGAGATGCTTTGAAGAAATCCCACTCTCATGATCAGGCAAATGTGAACTACAACGATGTTCTCAGCTGGAAATTACTCCAGCTCAAGTACTTTATTGGAGTGGGCGACCGTGCCAAATATAGTGTCAAAATAGAGGAGATCAAAAAGATACTCTCGTCCCGACCTGAGTATAATTTCAACGGGGAAGGCCACTCAGATTTACTTTCGAGACTCAAAAGCTTATACATCATTTCTGAATTTCTGAAATTGGTATGTGAAGCAAGTGTTATTTCCGGGAATCATCTTAATTCGCTCAAACATTCCAAGTTTGCAATCAAGCTCTTGTTATCCATCGACAGAAAGATCAATTCTCTCGCCGATTATGCGGCTTTAAAAAAGAAAGTTGACAGGCTTCTATTATCAACATACCAGTGCTCTTACAAATCAGCCAGATATCTAGGTTTGCTGAAAGAAGCTTTGTTTTACCTAGAAGAAATAAAGCGGCAATCCTCCAAGCTTTCATATTCCGGATCCAAGCAGTTCTGGAGCTTCTTTCTCGCTATGAATTACGAATATGCGAATAAAAACCAGAAGGCTGTGGAAGAATACGAAAAAGGGTCTCAATCACTTTGGAACACGCCAGTTTTATGCGCCATGCAACTCATCTCATCTATTATACTAGAAAGAGAATTGTTGAGCGAAACCGAATTAAAAACCAAGCTTGAGAATTTACTCCAGCATTTGCGTGACTTTGAAAGCTGGCAGGGAACCCACAGATTGGTGTTTTCCATGACAAGCTTGGTCGATTCCTGTGCGGATCTCGAGTACTTCATTTCTGTACAATTAAAAGGCAATTCCATGATGCACGCATTGCCAAAGAGCAATAGTCAATTGCTCATGCTTCTTAATGCCCTCATAGTGACTCGCTCTGAGCTATCAAACATGGCGTTGCCAGAGTCTAAAAAGTTGCCCTTGATGGTGCCACCTTCCAATCCAGCGGTGGGTATAACGAGTGAACAGTTCCAAATGAGTGCAAAGTTGATTGAGTGCAAAGAGATATTGATGAAATTACTAGAAGGAAACTACCTTTCATTCTTGGACATTGCCCAGATCCACGATGTTCAGCACTTGCTCAATCGGTGTGTGTTCCTACTATCATCATTTGCTATCCTTAAAAAGAACGGGGCAGAAGACTTGCTACAGACGTTGTTTTTCTTGAAGGATACAGCTAACCATCTCCCTTTCCATAACCAGGAGCAGATGCTTGAAGCCTTTGATGGGTTTATTCCAGAAACTGAATTTGATAGAAAACACACACCGTTTCATGACTTGAAGAGAACATTATTTGCTGATTTAAAGACTTATATCCCAAGTGACTGGGTCATTGTGACCTTGGATGTATGTCAAATCAGTGGCAACTTGTTGATATCCAGGTCAGATTCCCAAACAGAGTATCCAATGGTGGTGCAAATCCCCTTCAATCGAAAAGGAACAGAAATTTCTTTCAAGAGCATCAGCGAAGAGGTCAAAAACATTGTTTCAGAAAGCAACAAGTCAACGAAGTCTGGTGTGACGTCACTGGTCAAGACTAAAGAAGACCGGAAGTCTTGGTGGAAGGCACGGTTTGAGTTGGATATGCGTCTTGAGAAGTGTTTGAATATACTCGATCATGACGTGATTGGCGGGTTCATGGGCATTTTTGGATCCTTTAACCAAAACGATTCTTCTTTTAAACATTTCAAAACGAGACTAGGCGAAATCACCAGTTTCTTATCGCCCGACTTTGAGCTAGGCGACCATATGATTCAGCTTTTCTTCAACTTGTCTCCATTCAAGAACGGAGTTTTCGACGCAAGTCTTTTGGATGATCTTCTCAACTACGTCGGGGAAAGTTTCAGCCATGCCGGACTCAAGAAAAGCATCTTTGCCAAACATCTACCTACCATGCGCAACAGAATGATACAGCTCTACGAAGAGTCCCAGCCTAAGTCTGAGCAAGGCCACCTCATCTTGATTCCCAGTTCCCGGTGCAGTCCTATTCCATGGGAGTCTATGAGTGTGCTTAAAGGACGGTCTGTGTCACGCATGCCCAGTGCCAGTGCGCTAATCCAGGCTTTGAAGTCCCATAAAGATACTATGGCGGTCCACAAGCACCAGCAAGAAAATGTGTTTTATGTGGTGAATCCAGGCAAAGATCTCATCAGGACCCAAGGCCGTTTCGAGCCATTGCTATCTAAACTCCCTGGTGGTTTTGGGATAATCGGAGAAGAACCCTCCGAGGAGTTTATCTTAGACAATGTCTTCAGGAATGACCTCTTCATCTACATGGGCCATGGTGGAGGTGAGCAGTACATCCGGGCGTCGTCTCTCATGAAAGCCCGATTTCAAGAAAAGCGCAAGTCCCTACCAGTTGCATTATTGATGGGGTGCTCTTCATCTGCATACCAAGACAACGGAAGGCTCCAGGAATCGAGCAACATTTTCAACTGGCTTGTCTGTGGATCACCAGCAGTGGTTACAAATCTCTGGGATGTGACGGACAAGGACATTGATACTTTCAGTCTTAATTTATTCAAAAAGTGGGGCTTGTCTCAGGTTTCAGCTACAAAACCTGTGGATTTGGGTCATGCAATGGCTGCTAGCCGAGACTCGTGTACTTTGAAGTACTTGAATGGTGCAGCCCCAATTTTGCATGGTCTACCTTTACATATCCGGCGATCAGCACAAGGTACCGATTAGTTTGGTTATATTAATACACGATAAGGTTTAGGTTTCAAAAACAGTAGTTCACAGCTCTGAGGTATGAGGATCATGATTGGTGGCCACCTGCGACGCCTCTCCAGCATTGGTTGCTGCACCCTCTACATCTGAGGGTCCTGAGCTCATGTTGCCGGGACGGTCATTCTGGCTATCGAAGTTGGCAGACTGAGTCGTGTTGGTAGATGTGGAAGAGTTGCTTGGAACACACCAGTTCTTGTGGCTGTGCCATGCACGCATCTGACACTCTCTGGAGCAGTATTTGGTTCTCTTGCACCTCTTGCACTTACTAAACTCACGGGGAAATTTCTCCCACCGTCCACACTCTAGGTTCCCACACTGCCTCACACCACCCTTAAAATCGTTCCTGCGACAAGAATTCCGCATGATGACCCCTGACCAGTAAGACATGTCTGTTCCAGCAAGGAAGGTGAACTTTTCAATCATGGGGAAAAGATTGACTTTCTTATATTCCTTTAGAGCTTCGTCAAAGTCGTCGTCTGCACGTGGGTCATCATTGTCGATATCGAAGTTCTGATAGGTGTCGTAATTCCACACTTTTGACAAGTAAGCTTTCTCTTCTAGTCTCTTTTCTATGATGGTATTGCGCAACTTTTTGCATTCGGCCTGGATGAAAGCGTTCACCTGCTCATTGATTCGGTACAACTCTAGATCCCGGTCCAACTCACATGTTCTCGTTTTGGCCTGCCGGATGAGATCACTTAGGTGGTATAAATAAGAAGATCTTCTTGGGTTCATTGAATCGTCCTCGAAAGTCGGCAGATACTCATCTGCTTCTTCGTCATCTTTGTTTCTGTCGTCACTATCATTTTCAAATTCATCCAAATCGTCATCGAAATCATCTGCTCGCGAACTCTTCTTGAGTTCACTGCTCTTTTCGCAAAGCTCCAACTCGTCTGCGGCCAAGTCGAAGTTATCATGCCGTATGCCTAGTTCACTTAATTGAGGAGAATTGGCTGACGAGGCATGAAAACCCTCGATAAAGTCGGTGGCTTCGACATCGTCTTGGACAGACGGTATGAAGCGTGAGGACAAGTTGCCCAGCTTCTTCTCTTTCAGCGCTAGCGTGTCGCTTGGGTTCATCGAGAGCTGGTGTCTGACTTTGGCCCGGAGTTGCTTCCTGTAGGCTAGACGCATCTCTCTGTCCCTCATGCTCATATCGATCACAAGATGGGTGTTTTGCAAAACATCCTTCAAGTAGGGGTATTTGGAAATGTAGGCTAGTAGTTGTAGACACCACACTACATCATCATCACGAGGGATAATGAGCCCCGTGTTGGTGAAGTTTCTGGGCGTAATCTTTGAGTGGATGGCGTCAAAAGAGCTTGCTGACGCTTCGTCAAATAAGTATAAGTTGTTGAGAAACTGTAGGTTGTTGTCCATATCGTATTCGGAGTCACTCTGGCCATGATTGTAGATGACCTCATTCTTCTTCTCGTCCCTCAACTTCCTAATAATGGTCACTATAAGAAGCCTCCGACGTATCTCATCCGAGATACTGCTAGCTGGGATCCGGTTAGAATCAAGCGTGTAAGATGTAACGTCGCCACGCACTAGATTGAGAAGCTGATCCAAAGTCAAGTTCTGAAGATCCTCGCACAAAAGATTGTCTATGTCATGAGAGAGGTAAAACAAGTTGCATGCCTCTTGACTGCTCCCTAATTCCGTGCTGCGGACGTCATTAGGGCCCAAGTAATCGAGAGGCTGCATCATTGCATCATCTTGGAATTGTGGGGTATTCTGATTGGTACCCGGAGTAGTATTCGAGACCACGGGATCTGAAAACTCTCCGGCTTGCGAAGCTTGTTGATTGCCAGCAGAAAATCCGATGTTCATGAACGTATCCCCCAGGTCGTCATCAATATTGTCGAGATCATTGGGTGGTTGCACCATTTGCTCATCGTCTTGCACCTGTAATGCATGAGCCTCCGTAGGAGTATCCTGCCTTGCAAGCGGTTGACCCCCAAATGGATTCTCTTGCGCCTGTTGTCGCAGTTGACGCATCTGCTGAGTAAACTGGTGCTGCAGAGCCAAGTTTGAATACATTTGGGAGCCGCCCACAGAACAAGACACACTTCTGCAAAAAGAGTTTGTCTCATGGAGGCTCATGTAGTTGTCCAAAACAGTAGCGATGACAGGAAGCATACCAGCCCTCACAACCTTTTGTCGTATCTTCTCAGTACCTCTTGTGCTGATAAGAACCAAGCACTGGAAAGCAAGAGTCCACTTCCAAGCCGTCAAAAGTTTCTTCTCATTGTTGAAAATGCTGTTTGTTGAGCTGAAATTCGGGTTGTGGCACTCGAGAAGAATTTCCACCAACCGCTCTATACCTCCGTCGTTGGAGAGTGTCTCCCGGACCTTGGCACTGGACGAAACAAGGTATGTCAAGTGGTTGAGGGAGTTTACAAGGGGCTTATCTGACGTCACATCGAGCGCTCTCCGGTCGTAAAGACTCGTGGTGATGGTGACAGCAGCTCTATTGTTGGATATAGACCTGTAATTAGAGTCTCTCATTACTTGTATGTAGGGCTCCGACGGTTAAGGATCTGTAGCAAGTGGCAAGTGGTGTTTATGAACTCATCAAGTAGTTGTGGAATAGGCGAAAAAAGGAATGGTCGAATATGTAGCTTGTGTGTGTAGTAAATGGGATGAGATGTTAATGATAATGATTAGTGATGGCAAAATCGAGGGCGAAATGGGCGCGAGTGGATTTTGAAAAAATCCGTGTTCTCACTGGATCGACCAGACCCTGAATTTAAGAGCCGAAATCCTACTACACATGTCTTTTTTTTTTCTTACTCATTCCAGTACAAGTTTACACGACGAAAAAATCTCTATATCTCTCACCCCGGAATTCGATCTATTTATTGATATGTGGCCTTCTATCCCCTTATGTCACGTGCGCGCGCCACTTTCTTTGCAGGATGTGCCAAGACTATTCCTCATTAGGAAGCCTCTAGAAGTCGCCGTTAGCCGGAGTGGCGGGATTGCGAAAATTAAGCTTCTTTCTTACGTCATCACGTTGGCCATGTTTTGAAATTTTGTTTTGGGGCGGGATGTATGAGTTTTCCTGTACACAAGCGACCCTGATAAGATAACATTGCTTTTCGCAACTTTCATTTTCCCCAATGAACAGTGTACCTTTGAAGTCGATCGACCTGATCGATCTTGGAGAGTTGTTTGAATCTTCTCAGAAGATCATTAATCTGATTCCACAATGGCTGAACGGAGGTGTTTATGACTATAAGGTCCCTCAGTCCTCTGAGAAGATCAATGTGAAGATTCACAGCAAGAACCATTTAAACAACGATTACTGGGTATCAAGAACAAACCACTTCACGGAATTTTCCAAGCAGGAGAAGGAAAAGCTTTGGAGCCAGCTCCTCCACTATGTGGTGGGTTCCCTCCTGTCTCTTGATGACTCCCACACTGCACTCGAGAAGGACTATATCCACGAGCTAGACAGATACAACCTCCACCCATATGAAACCTCTTACCAGGCTCCTCAAGGATACCTGAGCATCACGTATTTGGCCGAGTTGTATTACCTGCTCCAGTTTCCCTTGAACCCAAGACGGTTCTGCAACTTGGTGCACGTAATCAAGAACGATGCCGATAATGAGGCATACGTGATCAGCCTTGCAGTTGACCCATCACTAATTCCTGGTCAATCAAAGCAACCCAAAGT
This sequence comes from Metschnikowia sp. 04-226.1, assembly GCA_002370245.1. Lineage (NCBI taxonomy): Eukaryota > Fungi > Ascomycota > Pichiomycetes > Serinales > Metschnikowiaceae > Metschnikowia > Metschnikowia sp. 04-226.1. Next base: position 408,933 of record NLAD01000707.1, read on the forward strand.
TGTTGATGCTCAATATTCTTCGATCGAACGCGTTCGCTTTGATGGCTCCGATCTTGAATGGATCATGACCACATGCTCTGATGCTAAAGGTTCGGTGCCCCATTGGGTAGCACGCTCATCGATGAATGGGGTGGTTGCCAAGGATGTGCCATCTTTCTTAAAGTGGGTTCATTCCAAAGAAGGTTAGGATATTTAGTTAAAGTCATTGAATATTGCTTTTTGAGTGCAGTTGAATCATGTTTTACCTTCACTCAATCCTCCAAGCCAGATTCTTACGTCCTCGCCAAGACTATCAAGGAAGCCCAAATTTGCTGCCCCATATAAGCTGTCGGCCACTTTGATGAGGTAGTTCTCCTCGCGTTCCGACGCAACGCGCGCTTTGGCCTTAGAATTGCTGTCTTTGATTATGATGATGATCCTGTTCTCATGTCTAATGAGATAAAACATCCAGTCGCCTGATTTTCGGCTGGAGAACTTATGTAAGCTCTCAGTAGCCACACTTGTTGCTGCAAATACCCTGCCTCTGGACTTGCATACAAAATGCGCTATCAAGCGGTCGTGTAGATGGAAGATAATCTTGTAAAGTGACCTCTTGTTGCTGGGAACCGACTCATGTGGTCTGAGAAAGGTTGGGAGGGCAGGGAGCGAAGATCGGTAGCTCTTGGTTTCGGAATCGTAAACAATGTAGAAGAAGCCACTTTCCACTTCCTCGTGCAAGGTTCCAGCACTGGAATCTCTTACCTGGATACCAATCGAGTCTTTGAGAGAGCCAATGCTGTTACCCATCAGCATATGCAGGGTTCTTGTGAAGTCCATGACACCGTCTAGCAAATCGTTTTGGAGATCTGTGTAGAACTCCCTTCTTTCGAGCTGCTCCATGCCGGACTCAAAGGCTAGAATAGTCAAGGTCTCGTCCTCCAAGAAAACCACAAGCAGCATCTCCACGGTCTCAATCTTTTCGTCAGGGGAGTTGAGGCGCATTTGAATGAGGAATCTCGTGATTTCGTCTCCCGTCAATCCAACCAAAAACTTACCTTTTGGAGAGTCTGGCTCCAGGCACAGATCCTCGACATTAGGCTCACTTGGGGCAGGTTCAGTCCATGTATGGAACCAGCTTGGAGCGGTAGTGATTTGCTCGGAAACGGCCAGCCCAAGATATTTGAACCCATTGATGGTCCCGTTTATCGGCAGCACTATTAATTTGTTGGTGATGGTGGCCGGATGTAAGGCATCCATTGTGGATGCGTAAGAAGACATCGATACATCGGGGAGTTCGTCGTCTTCCAAATCTAGCCCAGCTTCTGCGGCACTTGATTCATCTTTCTCTTCCTGCCACTTTCTCGTCAATGTCTCATAGATTCTTTCGATTTTTGGGCTTATATTATTGGACTCGAGACACCCATTTGCATCCAAGCACTCAAAAATATTGTAGGTGTGGAGCATCTGCAAACGGGCTTCTTTTTCATTCAACAACGGTTGGCAGTGTGTATAAATAATGCCTCTTTTCTTAGGCGTGTCTTTGCTGACATTGGCAACAAGGATAGCACTGGGAGACACATCTCCACTGAATACAGTATCGTCCAACTTGGACTTTTGTGCTTCAGGAACCTTAATTGAAGACTCTTTGTAGCTGTTTTCCGGGAGAAAGCGGAAAAACCCAAGGTTATTTGTTCTGTTGGGCCAGCATAAGTTGGCAGGACCAAACTGAGGCTCTGAACCGCTGTTATAGTAATTCATAAAGCTTCCCCAGTGTTCCTTGAGCATCAGCTTGAAGGGAGAATCACCATGCATGTTTCGGAGTTTCTCAAACGACAGATGAAGCAATAGAAACGTGGAGTGCCATTCCTGGACCATGATCTCCAATTGCTGCCCGTAGACGTCTTTGCTGGCATCCAGACAACTTTTTCCAGACACAGACATTGATAAAAAGTAGTCTTTTTCGATTTCCACGCATAAAATCACCCCGTCACTGACGTGGATTGATACAGTTTTCGTGGAGTGACCGAACTCCGAGGCCAAACTGCCGGAGCCTCGAATAAGGCCAATTGTGTTGAGTTTCTCCTCAAGTTCAGTATTGCTATCGCTTTCAAAACCATCGCTGAGGCTACATTCCCCATTCTGGTCTGTTTTTTTCTTGACGAAAAAGAGGATCTGCTTGGAGAGTGCCTGTAGACTCTCGTCATTCTGTGGGGCCCACAGCGGATTGTAGAGAGTGACGTAGCTGATGTGAGGCCGGGAGGATTTTTCACTGGTGGGATCGGAAATAGCAGCAAACCCCAAGTTGGCTCCACCAAAACGGCGTATGAAGTCCGATAAGTAGTTGCTCATGGAGAAGAGGGCCTGGTCACTGTGGAGCCCGTCTCAGTGCGGTGCATGCAATGTACATGTGACGATCCAGGCACTGAGATAAGACTACATTAGGAAACCGTATCTGATACCTTTATAAGGTATTCTTTAAAAAAAAAGAGAGACTGCTATCTTCTATCAGGATATTATATATGTGTATTTAGTAACTCTATGTAGACTAGACTATAGACTAGACTATAGACTAGACTACGTACTGCAGACTTTACTGACTACTCACTACTCATTACTGACTACTCACTACTCACTCCTCTATACACCAGATTATCGAAGTTATCATATGATCAATAATAAATTCAAGGAATTTCTAGAATTCGTATATCCATTACATCCATACACACCCTATATTCTTACCTGTAGTCTTGGGAAGTGTGTGTTGTGGTACTCTGGTTTACTTCTGTGGTATACTGTAATGTAGATTATGATTGTGAATGAATATGTATGTCTAGATATGTCTATGACCTGCAATGATGTCTAGAGGTCCCACAAGTCGTGCCAGCCGATGTTCTTTCTGACGGCGTTGGAGAATCCCTCGTGATGCTTGACCCAGATTCTTGTGGCCTCTCTGTTTAGCAGGGCTGGGGCCGGTTCGATCTTGTTGGTGATACCGTCGTATTGGTTCTTGAAGAAATCAACGGATGAAACAAGACGGTTCTTTTTCTGCTTCGAGTCGTCCTCCTTGTCCACCTCAGCCACTCGCTTCTTGGCTACCATTGTGCCGACAATCTCGTCGAGGCCCATCTGGATGAGAGGGAAAAGCCACTGCCGCTTGTGGTTGACCACCTTGCGCTTTTGCTCTGCCTTTTCTCGTCCAATGAACATGGTGATTCCTTCCCAATCTGGGCCAAATACCAAATACGACTCGCCGGTCTCAAGGTCTCTTTGGGTCTCCAACTTGATGTCAAACTTGCGCACGAGCAGGGTCAAGGCCTCAATCTGTTTGACTTCATGCGGCTTCAACGCTGTCTTCATCTGTGAAGAGCCAACTTCAGGCGAGAGCATTTTGTCGAGGAACGGAATGAACTGACACGCAAGGAACTCGCTATTGGATGTAGGACCACAATACGATACTCGGGACTCTATGGGGATCAGATCGGCGATTTTCTTCATGACCGCTTTGTTTTGCTTTGCCTGCTCAAAGGTGCTGAAATCTAGATCCCTTGCATTGGGTATGAGACTGTCAAGGTTTCTGAATTTCAGCGAGTTGATGTCGCTGAACAAAGACCAAAACTTCAACGTCGCTAGCGTGGGGTAGAAGCTGGAATCGCCTTTGGACGCTAGCGAGTCGTAGTAGAATAACCAGTCGCTCATTTCGGCTGGCCTCACCACCGAGTCGTCTTGCACGTGCACCACATCAAGATACTTGTTGAAACATCCTCTAACAACTTTATCAAGCGAGCCTGAGGCAGCAGACTTGCCATCTCCCGTGGAAACCACGTCCAACAATTCATTGAAGTTCTCCTCTTTGGAAAGGCGCTGGTCTCTGCGGAAAATGAGGTTGACCAAGGAGAACCACGTCATCAGCGCATCTTTATTAGCGAAGGTTCCATTTTTATCTTCTTCCAGGAAGAAATGCAAGTCTGAGTCGAGTTTTCGACACGAAAACTGGAGATAGTTGATGCATGCCCGGATATCACCGTCGCAGATCTCAAAGACCTCTGCGATCTTTGTTCTTTCAAGGCCCAAGTTTTCCATCTCACTGATTTTCGATAGAAGCTCCTTGACTGAAGCCTGTGCAGATACATTGATCTTTTTATCCTCACCAGCAGAGGAAGGTTTCCGAAAAGGCACAATCTCACACATTGGGCGAAGCTTTTCCATGGGATTGATACCTCCATGCCGGGAACCCAGGGGGTAGATGTCATTGGCAATACAAATGATTGGTCTGTTGAGCACAAACCGCTTGCCTTTTCCAGACTTCTTTTTCTTTGGGTCGTCGAGTGCTTTGGAGGACTGTTGGTCCTGCAGGATGATATCAGAGATGACTTTGACGATATCACCAGCATTGATGGCCGAGTCAATTTCATCAATCACCAAGCACGTTGGCTTGCCCTTGGCCGAAATGGTGTTCACGGTAAGGGCATTTTTGATCTTCAACTTCAACGCAGACGTAGCATTAGCAAAGCGACTGGCACCTTGAGACTTTTCAACTCCCGACATAACGTCCATACTATTGGCAGCATTCAACTCGTCGATGTGATAACCCATTTGTTTGGCGAGAAGATGGGCAATGGCCGTCTTGCCGATTCCGGGAGGACCATGGACCAAGAGCACTTTCTTAAAGGGTCTGCCCAAATGGTCGACGAAAGAATCTTTCATGATTTCCCGCCCAAACACCACGGCATCCCATTTTTTGAGCCAATGCATGACCATCCGGTATTGCGACTCATTGCCGGAGTGACACACCTGGAAGTACGTCTTTGGTCGATACTTGTCTGCCCACATGAGCGAGCACTCAGAGTTCTTCTTGTGTTTCAGAGACTCCAGTTTCAGGGAGTCGTGTTTCAGATTCTCCTTACTTTTTTCCACTATTTTCAGGCTCTTACGGAGCTGTTGCCGCTGCTCCACGCGTTCATATAGCTTGTCCATGTTCATGATTCCCTCCTCATCGTCAAAAGTGTACAGGATCTTTTGCCTCTGGCGGGGCCTAAGCGTGATAGTCGAGCCGTCCAAAAGTCTCGCCTCTTTTGTGCCTCTTTTCGTATGCGTTCCTTCTTGGGTGGACTCTGTGTCTTTGCTGGTGTCTTTGGAGTGTGATGCAGTAAGTAGATCGTTAGGCTCCACGGAATTAAATAATATGGACTGGGAAAAATCCAAGCCTGCAGAAGATTCCAATTGCTGGCCCGTACTCTCGGGGGCTGCAAAAAGTAACGACTCACTGAAGTCAACGTTGGTCATCAAGGTGTAGTTAGTGCTTCAGATCATGATACGCGTAAGGTGCGAAATACGCGGCTGGGTAGACAGGCTGCGCAGAGACTGGGGCAGAAAGAAGAAGAAGAGTTGGTTTCATAAAAATAGAAATTTGTGGTAATTCATATTTTCATTAGATGGTGCTGTAATTAATATAATGGCTTTTTTTCGAGAAAATTTCTAGTGTTTCTGATTTTTAACGTGTGTTTTACTGTGTATTTAAAGCCTGAGGCTTAAAGAGTGAGACGCTAGATTTACACTTTTTCTCAGTTTTCTCACTCTAGAAACTAAATACTCTTGACATCTATTTAACCTTGAATACAGGTTTCTTCGCATAAGACAATGTGAAACACTGTTACATGTTTCACGATTGTTTCAAATATTTGTTTGAAACCAAATTTATTTCTTTTATTGTTTCATGTTTCATCACAGTATTCCACCGTACCTCAGTAACACAATACAATAGTAGACTACAGCAGTACGGCACACTATTACACTGCCACACGACCACACTACTACAGTTATCAGTAATAGACTGATATACTGTACACTACAGAGCTACCTGACTCCATAGTGATCTTCACGACAATGTAGGTTTCTGGTGATTAGAATCGGGGTGATTCGTCAATCTATAATGAGAGTAACAAACTTGCAATTATTGGGTGAAAGCACGTGGGGCCTCGCCCTCGGGTCCAATGTACTCGGGGTCTCTCCATGGACCGTAATCGTTCAAGTACAACTGCTGCTCCGTGACATCCGACTCACCTCCAAACTTGGTGGGCAAGTTTTCGGGTGGGATCTGCTTGAGCAACTCCTTCTTGTAGGAAGATCCCAAGATGTGGATCTTGGACACCGTGACAGGGTCCAAGAAAGGCTTGAACAACTTGAACGCAGTGGAGAAGCCAAATGGCGCATTGATACAGTAGAACTTGCCCATTCTCTCCGGGTAGTAATCCTGACCAATCTTGGAAGCCTCCTTGACGTAGCCAACCACCTGGTACGCAGCAGAAATTGAAATACCCTTCAAGTCCATGATGGTGCAAGAGGTTTCAACCAAATGTTCCTGCTTTCTCGAGCAAGCAGGCAATCTATTCTGAGTGAACAGCTCGTACTCCCACACCAAGTTCTTCAACATTCTGTCCTGGGTGGTGATCTTCAACATGTCAGGCAAGTACACCTTACCCAACTCCTCAAAGTAGCAGGGACGGCCGTCCTTGTCAGTCTTGTGGTAGTACTGTGGGTACATCTTGGCCACAAGAGGCTTTTCAGTGTACTGAAAGTCGGTCAAAATGGTATTTGTGCCGAACTTCTCTCTCCAGGTCTCACAGTCCACGAACATGGTCTTGGCCTTCTCTAAAACAAACTTCCGAGCCCTTAAAAAACGGAGCAACGACGCATCGTCTAGGCGCTTCTCATATCCTAGTTTCACCAACGCCTCTCTTAAGTCCGCCAAGGTTTGCTTTTGCTCCTCCGTCAAGTTGGAAGTGTAGCCAGTTTGCGAGCTGGGGGCGGAGATTTGCGGGTATGATGCAAGGATTTCCTGTTCAGTAGCCATGGTATTTGAGGTGGGGGGCGTGGTTCAAGCTGGTGTTTTTCCTCTGACGTGTATAAAAGAAAACGTGTCCTGGCTTATCTTGCGAGTTGGCATTTTTTCTTTGTTTTGTTGAGACTACTTTTGCTGCGACCTGTGTAATAACCTCCCTGCCGAGTGCCTCTCCTGGAACAGGGGAACGGACGAAATGGACTGGTGATGGAACATTTGGGGATGATGGATTGGTAGTGTTTAATAGGGTTCATGAACCGGTCCTAAATATCATGTCATAGCTTGACTTTATGTTTGGTATTGCTTTGATTCAGTGGCTCGTGTAATGGTCCGTCTACTGCGCATAATAGGCATAGGTAAGGCTATACAGGTCTTCAGTATGGTAATTAGGTCTGACATACTAGTCTATAATACATATAAACAATTTAGATCTGATATCTTGGAATCATGACTAGCACGTATAAATAGTGCTAGAATCAACTAATATATCGGTCCAGCGAAAAAATCGGCCAGCGGATTAAGCAGTCATCTTCCTGCGACATTCATCTCTATCAATGATGATGCACGCAGGTTTTAGCACTGCAAATGCAACGTCTGCTCTATAAAACATCATCACTCCCGCTTGAGCCACCGCTTGAACGGGTTCTTGGAACCACCACGGGCCCCTAGTAGTGACGCGGAACTGAAACTCTCCGCCAAACTCGACTCGTATTCTGACGGAAATCTTAGCTTCAACGCCGAAAGTGCATTATCCACCAACCGCCGCTGTCCGGGGAGCGTGGCATCCACAAAATTCAGATCCACGAAAACGACTGCAGATTTGTCCAAGTCCAAGTTGGCCCTCTCCACCACATTGTATACGAACGCTTGCCAGAGCTTGTCGTCATGCTGAAGGTCGCCGCACTGCTCGGCTCGCTGTAGCCGAGACGCCAACTCGTTGATCTTCTTTAGAATCGTAGCACTCTGCTTCTGTAGGTCTTTGATGGTGATGTTGGAGGTGATGAACGAGAAAATCTCCTCATTGCTTCGGCAGAGAGACTTGATGAATCCTTCTGTTTCATTATCGCCCACCAAGTCCAAGAACTCCGACTTTTCAAACTCTAACGACCCAATCTGGTAAACATTCCGCTCATCATTCAACCGGATTCCCTCTGCACTGTCGCGGCTCTGATCTCGTCCGTAGTACACCTCTTTCGTTGGACTCTGGGCTCGCACTCCTTTACCCACTGATACCGTCAGACTGACCGTTGTGCTCATACTATTGTGTGAGCTTGAGGAACCAAAGTTGAACTGTTTGGATTGATAGCTCCCATTGGCTTGCAAAAGATGTATGAATTCCGTAAGACGCAAGTACTTGTCGATCAAGTATGGAGTCGTGGGCAACTCACTGGATGCCAGGCTTCCGCTCAAACCCAAGTCAAATCTCTTCATCTCATGACTCAAGTCGAGCACTTTCTCGTTGAAATCGTTTTTCCGCCCGGTCACTTTGTCGAAATAGTCGTAGACTTCGGACTCGTGCCTTTGCAAGAAATCATTCATTCTCACCAAATGTGGCTCCTTATGAGGACTGAACTCCTGTCTGTTGGCAAGATTCAAGAGAACCTTTGCAAGGATAGTCAAGGTCCTTTGAGCATCTCCTTTTTGATGATCCTTGGTCAAGTAAAAAAGCTTTGGGTTCAAAATGGCGGGGCAGAAAAAACGCAAGAATATAAAAGCACTCAAGCAGTTCAACGATGTGGCCTTGTCGTCGGGGTCGCACGCTAAATCCACCTTGGTCCGGAAATTTTTCAACTGGTTCTTGATTTGTTGCGGCAAGTCATTGGACGTAGTGTAGATACGATTCCACAAATCCTCACAATACGTGCTCAAGTTTTCGAAATTCTCGTCGACGATGTTCTTGACTCGTTCATCTAACTCGTCCTTGTCTTCGCTGCTGTCATCATCGCTGTTGTAATCGCTATCGCTCTCGTCGTCGCTTTCAACCGAAGTCTTCTTTTTTCTCTTGGCAGATTCCTGAGCTCTCACATATCTGGGATCAATTTCACAATTTTTCTCCTCACGAGAAACTTTTTCAAAAAAGTTACCAAAAACCTTTTCGAGGTATTCCTGGCCGATTCTGAAGATGTACTTTTCCAAAGACTTGGTGAAGATGGAAGAGCCTCTGAACAAGGTGTTAAACACGTTGTTACTTTGAGCGGAATTTGTAGTTTTGCTGAGGTAGTTCTTCCTGGTAATATTGTCGACTGTAATAAGCTCCACTTCGATCAAGGCTTTAAACCATTGCTCTTCAACGCCTATACTTTGGAAGATATCTAGCAAGATGAAACTGACGTTTTCAAATTCTGTTGTGCCCACAGTGCAGTTGCAAAATTCAATGAGTTGCTTCATTGGACAATTCAACAACATATTTTCGAGCGTCCGGAATTCCATTGGGGGAGGAATAAAGTACTCCTTCAAGTCCACAGTGACCAAAAGCTTTCCAACTGGAAGATTGCCAGCATCGTAGATTGAAAGCCGCACGATATTATTGCCAGCAGGCGCTGCTGGGGCGCCCAGAGCCGAAATCCCATTTGGTGAGGTCAGACCAGCAACATCGATGGAGTCCCCAGCACTGTTTTCAACCATCATTGTTGACATGGTTTGGAGCTTTTGCGTTAGGATATCCGGAGTCACATATACTGTACCGATGACACGATCAGTTAAGGAATACCCCTTGTCCGAAGCGCACTTCTTGATGACAATACGGACCATTTGTGTCAGGATGGGAAGGTCGGTAGAAAACTCCTCCTTCCAGAATGGATTAGTTGTGTGGCCGACTGCAGATGTCTTGGCCCATGGAAAGCCCCATATAAGGACTTCGGCGTAGATCTTGCCCAGATTTTTGTCAGAGGTTGAGACATTATCGAAGTTGGCCTCTATGATATCTAGAGAGACCCTTTTCGACACCCGAAGATGGTCTCGAGAAAAGTTGGCGAGCTCTGGAGTTTGCTCGCTCTGTTCTGGAGGAACCATTGACTTCACGGATTTCGACGCAAGCGCATGCACTGATTCAAGAGCAGTATCCAGCTCCAAAGTGCCCTCTAAATTGACCACACGGGTCATGGTAGGGTTGTTGAAGGTGGAATTCTCATTATACATGCCAATATACTCGCGTTTAGCAAAGTAGTTCAAACCAACAAACCAGTCCTCCAAGTCAATGTGCAAAGGAAATTCAATCAAGATCCGCAGGTTGTTCGCAATGAGCCTACCATCCTTCTCTAACAAACTCAGCAAAGCTAGTGACTCCAAGGTCAAGTTGGATGTGGGCCGAATCGTATTATTGAGGCGCAACTCTCTAAGGTGGCCAATGAAGATGGTGTTCGGGGAGTTGCAGATGGAATGGTGCATTTCCCTGATCTCTGAGCTCAAGACCTTCCTCACATTTATGGAGTAGAGCAAGGTGCCATCAAGCTCGGTAATGAAGTTGAGCATACCATTAGACTTCAAGACACCCATGGTGTAGAACCAGCCCTCCGGCACATTGCCCTCGAGAGCAGCAGTAGAGCTACTATTATTACCACCATCGAGCTCGTCAATGTAAATGGGAGCACGGGGACCATCCACCAAGTTCACATTCTTTGCTTTTGCCGGAATGGGCCCATATATCTTGAAACGGCACACAAGCAACTCGTGAGAGTCGGACGACAGCGTTGAAATGGCTCTATTCTCTGCAAACCACTTCTTGGCAAGCCCCAGAGGTTTCATGTTCTGCCATGCCAACAACGACAGGAGAATGTAGCCAAACTGGGAGCGGGACATGGTGCGTAAGTATAATCTATCATTGTTGAACGACCGGATGAATATGTAGGGGTACTCCTCGGAAGCAAAAGTAGCTTCAGACTCATTCTTATTCTTGCCAAAGCGTTTCTTGGGTACAGACCCCTGCGCCTGTGTGGAGGTGAAGATCTGTACTTGGCACGATTGGATCTCAGTTATTAGGAGCAACTCGTCTCCGTCGTAGTCCCGGGATCGGATGGAGCCGTGCTCGGTAAACGTGATGCTTAGTTGCTGGGACCAAGACACAGAGTCTCGGGACACCAACACGTCGTTGCTCCTGAAAATGGCCTTGTCTCTTAGTAGAGCCTTGTGGAAAGGGGAGGCGTGGGGCATTGTAGCGAGTAAAAGTAGAGGAGGAAAAGGTGAAACGAGCGGTGGTCAGCGAGTCGAGAAGAAAAGGGGACGAGGATAAGCGACGCCTGGTGCTAATACTATGAGGCTGTGCTAGGGAAACCTTTAGTAGTAGAACTTTTTCACTTTATAGGTGATCCGTGGGAAAAACGTGTAGTCGAAGCTGGAGCGTAGGTGGTAAGGTTTCAAGTAACGTTGGAGTGTAGGGTGACGGTGAAACACATTTGACGCCTGCAGGCATGCATATCCTGCGCGTGGCGAGGCTGACGTGAGCGGCAGAACAAGCGCCAAAAGACGGGAGACAATGGTTGCTATAGAACCACAGCGGCATGGGGGCCTACCTGCAGGACCAATCTTCGTAAAGATAATATATACATCACGAAAATCGTATTTGGCGGGCTTTACCACAACCTTATGTGTGACCTTTCTGACACGTGAGCCCTGGGAATGCTCAACCGTCATGGGCTATGCGGTATGTGCAACCCGGCATAAAAGCGTGCTTCCATATGCAGGTACCCATGAAGGCGCTGATGGCCTATCGTTAGCCGATACCTGAATAAATTACCGGAGCTTAGACAAGTTGACGCGCGGACCTGCACACTGCGCCTCGCCAAGTATAGATGTGCAGGAGTTTTCACCAGACATTTTTTAAGGATAATTTTGGGGGACACCAGAGCCGGGTGCACGGGTGTAAAGACCATAACAGTTCAAAAGTATAGTTAGATCAAAGCGAAGACAGTTTGAAGGTGTACGGGTTCCCAGCAGAACAATGGGCACCAAAGTCATTGATAAACTGGAAAAAAACATTGATTAATACCAAAACATTGAATATTCAAGATACACATAAATGGGAATTAAGGCATTTGTACTGCATTAATACAGATAGTCAGGCATAGACACAGAAAATTAAAGAGGCATACAAGAGGCATCAAAGGGTTTATATAAAAGCATTGTATAGACACAAAAACATCAATCACATTTATATGTCATACCCTTATTAGGGTTAAATGAAGGTGTGACGCTTAATAGGATGGAGTGAGGGAGATGAGGAGTGAGTATGGAGTAGCTCACGGCACTCAACAGTGCAAGAGAGAAAAGGTGCGCGCGATGAATTTTATTCTTCAACAAACACGTACTAAGACACCCGATGACATCGGAATACCATGTGTCGCCCGAAATGAACGAATCTTTGCATGCAGGCGGCCCCTCTGAAACCGCCGGTGTCGAAGAAGTTCATCTGATCCACGCCCACTCCCAGGAATGTACCTACTGTGGCTTGGACTCTGCAGCCTCCGTGGTCAAGTGTGAAATCTGTGACAAGTGGTTCTGCAATGGCAAAGGACAGCTCACGGGCTCGCATATCGTCACACACTTAGTTCTCTCCAAGCACAATTGCGTGTCACTTAGTGAATCGTCTCCCTTGGGTGCAGAGACCTTGGAGTGCTACAACTGTGGCAACAAGAATGTGTTTGTCTTGGGGTTTGTGGCGGCCAAACAAGACCTGGTGGTGGTGATTTTGTGTCGCCTGCCCTGTGCTCTTCAAAGGGATATCAACTGGGATATCAATGAGTGGCAGCCATTGTTGGAGAACCGCTCTCTATTGCCATGGGTGGCTCCATTTCCGCCTCTAGATCAGATGGCACAGGTACTCCCCATTTCCGATACCCAGGCCCGAATGCTTGAGGCCAAGTGGCGTACCAACCAGAACGCCTCTCTTTCCGATTTGAACGGCTCCACTGAGCCTGAATTGAAGCTTCTTCCGGTACCTTTGCGCTTCAATGACGGTGTTACTTACCACAACTCGTGGGTGCCCTTGATAGAGGCCGAGGCTGAGTGTGACAAGGCTTTGAAGGATGCCCAGGCCTTGGAACATGTTACTTTACACTGGGGCGAGGCCTCCAACGGTGATTACTTGGCGAATTTCATCCTCTCCAGCTACGAAAATACAAACCTTATGGTGGCCATTGGCGATACCATCAAGATCCACTACCGGTCTGCGGGAAACACCATGGTCAAGGAGACCTGGGAAGGTGAGGGCATTATAGTGCTGCGTCCAACTGCTAAGAAGGATTCCTTCACTGCCAGTTTTCCGCGCGTGGAGAACCCACCTATCCATGCTTCTACTGGCTTCACCATTGAGTTCATGTGGGTGGGAGTTCCTTATTTCCGGTTGATAAATGCCGTGAAGACCTTCGCCACCAACTCAAAATCATTAAGTGCTTACCTCTACCATACCATCTTGGGACACCAGGTGGTGGATGTGCAGTTCAAGACCAAGATCCCAAACAACTTGAATATTCCAGGCATGATAGACTTAAACGAGTCGCAGAAAAAGGCATTGACCATGGCCATCAAAAACCCCTTATCGTTGATCCAGGGTCCTCCAGGAACTGGAAAAACCGTCACATCCAGTGCCATTATCTACCACCTTTCCAAATTGCAGAAAAATAGAATTTTGGTGTGTGCTCCGCTGAATGTGGCCGTCGACCACCTTGCGGCTAAGTTGCACACTTTAGGGTTGAACGTGGTACGTCTTTATTCCAAGGCACGCGAGGAGGTTGAAGCGGGTTACTTGGATTGTGATATCCGGACGTTGGCTGCCAAAAAACTCAAGTTCGGCCAGAATTTGCTCAAGAAAAGAGAATCTGGCGGCTGGCTCACCACCGAGGAAACCAGCCGTCTTGATGCTGCTTTCCGCAAGGCAGAGAAGTCGCTCATTGAAAATGCTGACGTGGTGTGCTGCACATGTGTGGGTGCTCTGGATAGAAGAATCAAAGGCCGGTTTAATACGGTGTTAATTGATGAGAGTACTCAGGCATTGGAGGCCGAGGTCATTGTGCCTTTGGTGAAAGGATGCAAGCAGTTGATCTTGGTGGGAGACCACCAGCAATTGGGGCCTGTTGTCATTGAGGAAAAAGCAGGCAAGGCCGGGCTCTCACAGTCTCTTTTCGAGAGACTCATAGCTTTGGGCCACGTGCCTCACCGGCTCGAAATTCAGTACCGTATGAATCCAGTATTGGCCGAATTCCCGTCTAATATGTTCTATGAGGGCTCTCTTCAGAATGGTGTAAGTCTGGAAGATCGCACATGGGCCGGTCTGACGTTCCCCTGGCCTGTTCCTCGCACACCAATGATGTTCTGGGTCAATTACGGAAAAGAGGAGCTGAGTGCCAATGGAAACTCGTACTTGAACCGTGTGGAGGCCATGAACGTGGAGAAGGTGATCACACGGCTCTTCAATGACGGTATCAAGCCCAGCCAGATTGGTGTCATCACGCCATACGAAGGTCAAAGAGCCTACATTTCCAACTACATGACCATCAACACGCTGATTCTCGAGAAGAGAGCTCAGTATGAAGAAGTGGAGATTTTGTCGGTGGACTCGTTCCAGGGCAGGGAAAAAGACTTTGTTATCTTATCTTGTGTTCGTGGAAACGAAGATAACAACATTGGATTCTTGAGAGACCCTCGCCGGTTGAACGTGGCGTTGACCCGTGCCAAGTACGGGATGGTGGTGCTTGGAAACCCAACTGCCTTGAGCAGAAACAAATTGTGGAACCGAGTCTTGGTGCACTATAGAGAAAAAGGATGTCTTGTGGAAGGTCCACTCGATAACTTACAACTCTCGCTCGTGCAGTTAAAGGAAGCAAAGGAGAGGGACATTCGTCAAGTTCCCAAACGGGACTTTGATAAACATGATGATTTACAGAGTATGCTCTCTTATGTGCCGGACCACGCCGACTTGGCTTACCCTGCAACGCACCAAGCGGAGCCGGAGCAACGGATGGACGAGAGTATGTGGCCACAGCTCACGAGGAACCAAGTCTCCACACTTAATGCCGAGTATCAGGCTGCAGACCACAGCGAGACTCCTAAGTTCGAGGACATGAAGAATTTCGTGGACGCGTTTTCCAGTGCTCTTAACATCTAAACAGGAATGTCAAGCAGTTTAAGATGAGAATGTCCCGATTAGAGAATGTCCCGAGATAAAAATCGTCTTGAGAATTTAGAATGAGGGGATGGAGGATTTAGAGTTGACGAAGAAATAGCCAAGGAATTCAATTGACAATTGAAGGGCGTGAGCAATTATGGTAGAAGCCAACAATGCCACTCAAGGAGTTGGCTTGAGGAATTGTCAAAACTTTATTTCCAGAAGGAAAATTGTCGGAAGCTTAAATGGTGTGCTGATTGATGTGACTAAATTTTCGCTAAAATATGGTGCATTTAAAAATAGGTGGAGCTCAAAAATCCTCAAAAATAAGTTTCGTGCCACTCGAGCCTTCGCAAGGTTTAACGAAGGAATCAGTGCACAATGAATGTACGGTGGCTTAAGCTGCGAGCAATGATGGAGTTCGAAGCCCGCACAGTGTCCAATGTGAGGACGGCCAACGGGAATCCCTGCGCATGCTCGGTGCAGGCCGTGGCCTAATCGGGGTAGCGGCATGAACTATACCGGATCTCCGCAATTTTCACATTTGCCTGCAGACAAATATCCCTGATCAGAATCCATGATAGAGATCAGGATGCAGATCAAACTAGATCAAACCAGATCAAGAGAGATCGGAGATTCGAGGGATTCCAGGATTTTGGTCTATGAGTGAACCGATCCAAAAGCCACGTGTCCCAAATTCCAGACGACAGTGATAAAGTAATTGTCGTTGTTAATTTGAGCGATCCATGACCAGGTGGTGAGCCACGCACCTGTATGCACTCGGAATCCGGAAGATGCGGCCGCGATCAGCTGCAACGCGTCTAAGTGAATTGCGGGGCGCTACGAGTTTAGAGCCACATGAAGGCTATTTTAGCCACTCAGAGCTCCCGATAGTCATCGGATACGAGTGTTCGGATACGAGCAACCGAAGGAGCATTCTGGGTCGGGTGCCTATTCCGGCTAATGCATTTGTGCCACAAGTGAATGTTTATTTTTTAGCATCGGTAACCATAATTTAGTGGGGATATGTTGAATTAAGAATTCAGTGGTTCGACCGTGTTTAATATGTAGTGGGTAGTAATGGGTAGTAATGGGTAGTAGTTAGTGCGTGAATATTTAGTGGTGCGTAGAATGTAGGTGATTATTAATGCTTAGGATTTATGTCTAAGTGTTAGTGCGTAAATTTAAGTGAGAGTATTAGTGTGTTAGTGTGTTAGTGTGTAAGTTTTAGTGGGTAAGTTTTAGTGTGAGCATGAGTGGGTATTCATAATGTATTATGCTGAGTGGGTATAACCAATACTCAGCGTATGTAAATGAGTGGCAGAAGCAGGGCCGGCCGTCGCTTCTGGAAAGGGGCATAAATAAGGTATAATCACGCGTGCTTAGATGGCAACGAAGTTGGAGAAGTCAAAGTCGTCCTTGTAGTTTTTAACTGGGGCAGCAGGGAAAAAGTCTAAGTTGATGGGCTGAAGAAGCAGGTCGAGAGTGTCTAATTCCGCAAGGTCCTCCATCTGTTCGTATGCAAGGTTGAGAGGCTCCTGGTCTGCCTTGGGCAAATGCATAAAAGCATCAAACTCGTTTTGAGGGAAAGCTGGTGTGGCCGTGCATTGAAGAAGGGGAGTTTGAAACTCGGATGCCTTGGTATTGGTGGTTTCTTGGCTGGCCATCTTGTCCAAGCATGAGAGGATCTCCAGGGTAGGCTGCGACTGGGTTCTGCGAAGTCTCTTTTCAGCAGGCTTCTTGACGCCGTTTGGGCCTTTGTAGGTTTTGAATTGAAATCCGCCTGCGGATTTGCGTCTGGGTATACTGGATGCCGACTTGGTTCTTTTGTGGGAGGGGGAGGGCTTGGCTTCCACACTGGGGAAGTACGAGTCCTCGGTGTATGCAGGCTGGGCTCCGAATGTGCTTTGGTATGCGGTATTCTGGTATGCTGTTTGTGGGTATGATGTTTGTGGGTATGATGTTTCCTGGGGAATGGCATATGCGTCGAAAGCTGGGGTCTGCTCGAAGCCGTAGTTGACGTTCATCAATCCCAAGCCGAAACTGCTGTCTCCGAACATGTTGTATTGGGAGTCGTATGTAGACAAGCCACACTGGGAAAGCTCGTCTTCCAGACCATAGACCAGGAACAGGTCGTTAGTGTGAGACATTGGCGATTGGCTGTTGGGTCCATTGGGCGAGAACTCCATGTTGGGAGAAGAGATGGTGGACGAGGCATCGGAGTCGACCTCCTCGCTCTTGATGGGGCTCAAGTCAACAAACACAAAGTCCTTGGGCATGCCTGGCTTGCTCTTAGGTCTCTTTTTCATGGGAGATCTCTTGGTCATGGCCTGCTTGCCTGCGGCGGAGATCTTCAACGAGTTGTTGAGACATTCGAGGGACGAGTCGGTCTCAGAGCTGCTGCCGCTTCCTGAAGACACGGCTCTCTTGACCCTCCACATTTTTTTTCCGTTGGCTGGTGGTAATACTTGCATTCTGAGGTTAGTACTTGTCCTTCCATGTGGTGGCCATACTGTGACTATGTGGTGACCATGGTACACTGTAGTGTACCATGTCATGTCCAATGTCTCATTGGTGTATGATAGTTAGAGTCTGATTGTAGCACATACTTGATGATTGAATTGTGATGATGGGAAAATAAGCAGAGGGGATGGTGGAATTTATATGACTCGAAGCAGGACCGAAGTCCTGTCTCCACCAAAGTGAAGCAACATAGCTAATGGTCCATAGGATGAGATGCGCTTGTAGTGTTCGCAGACGCGTCATGTACGCCGCTTCTTGTGTGCGCATGAAGGTTAGAAACCGAAGTCGCTCCTGTAGTCCATAAACCCGATTCAGACAGATTATGAATTACCCCAGATTTAAACATTTTCACCACATTTTGCCCCATTGTTTTTGCTGCTTATCTTTTCATTCCCATGCCAAGACTCTATTGTATTGCTGCATGTATCGGCTGTTCACCCCTGGTCATTGTCTCCATTGATCAGAGTCAAACTACTCTCTGCACAGGTATGTCGTTCCATGCAAGTGCAGACCAGAGTCAAAGATGGGGGGAGCAGGAAAGTTTCTTAATTAGGCTCGAGACTGCACATTCGCTCTCACACATGCGTATGTTTAGGCTTATTCTGATTTATTACGTACATTCATCTGCGGATTAGGAAAAGGAGGTCTCTCCTCTTTTACCTCTTTAGGAAAGTGATGTGCGCTTGCTTATATGGCATCGCAGCGGATTTAGGCAGAGGAATACGGGCCATGCACTCGTCGGAGCCTTTGCCTCCGCTTCGTGCTCCATCCCCTCAAAGGCGGGTGAGCAAATGCATGTCTCAAGATCGTTTCTTCGGCGCATGAAAAGAGGCTTTTTCTGGGGGCTGCCGCAAACGGGTCAATCCGAGCTCCATTAATGAAACACCTTGGTTGCAGGTGAAATCTTTCGACACTCGGAGTTTTTGAGATTTTGTGGACGGCGATGCAGGGAATGCCCAAGGTTGCTCGGTCAGCATCCTGGGAAGAATTGATGTACGTTGAGGCGTCATCATGCACGCGAGAGCCTAATTAGGCTTCAGGGGCTTAAAGAGGCAATTAAATGTGGATTATACGACGCCGCGCGTCTGTGCACTCTCATTCCGCACCGTGCGTGTACAGAGGAGGGGTGCGATCCTAGTGGCTGCATACAGTTCGCTTATGCGTCATCATTTGGGGAATAGATGGCAACACACACGCACACAAGTCCGTGGACACCGTAGATTCACGAACACAGATCTTCGTATCAAAGCGAGTGGGCGTTGTCAGGTGCCGAATTTGCAAGTGTGCCCAAATCCGCCGGCCTGCAGAGGCGAGATGTCGGCCATGCGCCATGCTGTGGGGACGTTGTAAACCCGGTTTGAGCATCCTCATCTCGCATTGAAAATGAGTGACGCACGGCCGAGCCTTCTCCGCATTTCTAAATTCGGTCACTTGCCTCTATACTCTCCGAATGATGCAGCGAAGTGGGGAGCAGCCACACAGGTGACGGGATCAAGGCGACATATGCTTTTGATCTTTTGTGGGGAACTTCCGCTTTGCAGCGATCTCCCTCAGTGTGGCAAATCGTCGTGTTCGCATTAATGTAACATTGAGAATGTCACCTCGACGACACCCACGATTTCGCATGAAATTTTCAAATATGCGTCAGACTAGAATTCCTGGCCAACCAATCAAATGAAATAAGAGCGGAAAAATTGATCAAAATCTAAAAGTCACAATTCAAGAACAAAATTCAAGAACAAAATTCAAGAACATAATTCAAGCATTAAAGGAGACCATGCACATTTTGAAATTGTCACCAAATAGACCATTTCCAAATTTACAATTTTTCGGAGACCTTGGATAGACTCGAAGAGGCATACCGAACTTGACCACTGGTCGCCAAAAATGAACCCAATCGATGCGAATCACCCGCAGAGATGGCGAGTCATTCGCTTCACGCAAAGCTTAATACGCATTGGTAGTACGCATTGGTAACACGCATTGGAGGCATGCAGTGTGTGTGTACACTTATACCGCATTGAACACTAAACATTACCCTTAAGATCTGCGTAAGAAGCAAACCAAAAATCAATAAAAAAAGATAGCCACTACTTTGACAGCATTCCGGTTGCAAGCGTGGAGGGAAGGGTTGCCCTTCTGGGCGAAAAGCATATCAAGCCGGTGACGTGCGCACTGAAAAAAAACCCTGCGAATACCGATGACTTACCACATTGGGAGAAGTAATTGGGAATCTGGGCAGCGTTCGGGCTCAAAGGTAAACAAGTGTCTCCATGCAAGTAATATAAGCCATGCAAGCATAGAAGCACCGCAAAAGGACGGCTCAAGGCACGAGGGTCTATAAGACGGGCATGGCCAATGCATGTAACATGGTAAAAGGCACAGGCAATGCACGTAATATAGAAATAGGCACCGTTATGAACAGTTTACTCCCAAAAGGGAAACCTAATCATCCAAGAGACTCACAACAAACATTTCTCCTAATCGGGCTAACTCGACTTACTCATCTTTGGAATGTTCAAGTTGCTTGGCCTTTTCCATGAGCCTCTTCTTCGCTTCCGGTGTATAATCCAAAGTCCTATGTTCCAACAGTGTCATGGTCATCCCAATATTTTCTCTTTTCCGTCTTTCCACCTCTTCACGCAGATGAGGCTCGAACTTGATGAACTGGTAATCCTTGCCGGCTTGCCAGAAAGCGTAGCAGCCCGCAAATACAGCGATGGTGCCAACAATAAGCTTATGTTTGATTGGTGCGGAGGGGCCAAGTCTGTCCATTGTAATCAGGGATGTTTCAGGTAGTGGGGTTGAGTGTTTCAGATTCGAGTTTCAGGTAGGAGTTTCAAGTTCACGTTTCAGGTTCAAGTTTCAGGTTCAAGTGTCAGATTGTTCCACTTGTTTCAGGTGTTTGTTTCAGATTTAGTCTTGTTTTCGCTGCGCGATACGCGGTCAACGCGACTTCTCAATACTAGAGATTAAAACCATCTTCAAACAAGACCTAGCTGGCTCACATGCAGTATTCAACCAGTAGGATTTGCCAGTAAATGATAGAATTGAATAATCTTCGTTTTGAATCGATTTATTCAAATGTAAAAAATTTCCAGAATTTTTGGTTAAGAAGTCTTCATGTTGAACCAGCACTTCCTCAGTCCTCTTTAATTTCTCTGGTGATTTCGAATTTATAAAAGCATCCATTGATTCTTGTATAGACTCTTCTTCGTCTCGTTTATAAAAATTCAGTGTTTTTCTCGTTATCTTCAAAACTCTAGTGAGACTTCCATTAGTGAGCCTTCCATTAGTGAGCCTTCCATTAGCCTTTGAACCTGAAGAAGAACCTAAATTCTAACCTGTATTTTTCAAAACTAAATAATTAGACATTTTCAATATTTTTGATTCTTCTCTTTCGATTCATTATTTTCGATTATTATTTGTCTTTCATTATTTGTCTTTCATTATTTGTCTTTCATTTTGTCCACTAGGTGGAGTGAAGAGGTGAGGTGGCACTCTGGAGAATATATAGCCATGGACAGAAATGGAACGCGAAGTGCAAAGGGACGGCTGGATGACACCATATATACGTTCCAAAATGAGTATCCCAAAGCAATTGATTTTAAGCGAGCTGACCAAAGGGGGTAATATCTCTGGGTGACAGGCCAAACTAAGCCCCATTAGGAAATCCGGATTTTCTTGAAAGGTCTTGTGCCCAATCAGTGCGTTTTCCTGTTTGGGCAGTCAGACTGCACCTCATGCGTTGGCCGCATACTTCCAAGATAAGCACTTGTCTAAAGCACCAGAAAACCACATGATCCAGGTACCGTCTGCCAATTCCATGTGGCCCAAGAAAATGTCAACATGAGTAGTAAATACTACATATGTACACAACCAGAACCACAGCTTCAGACTCACAGAATTAGAGTACCAGAGAACTACGACTTAAAAAAAACGAACTACGAACTACGAACTACGAACTACGAACTACAGAACCAGAGCAACTACACAACCACACATGGTAAATATTTTCAACAGTAAATGAATCATCTAATAATCACATTAAGAATTAATAACTGCTCAAAACCACGTGTTTTTAGTTCAGTATAGGTTGCTTGGGATTAATCCGGAAATTCGCCAACGGCGCGCACGGTGCAAGATTGCCTATTTAGGAAACTTAAGTGTTGCGCCCACTTTCGCCTCGCCCACTTGTATTCACCACACCAATAACAGGCCACCAGCCCTCGTCGATCTAAAATAATGGACTGATCATACGATTCTTAAAAACTACAGAGTATTAGACAAGACGAGCGAAACACTGGTATAAATGGTATAAATGGTATAAATAGTAATACAGACTGGAATGAGACCAGAAATGGTCCATTAGTACTGTACTAGAACACTAGACTTACTACTTCCGGAGACAACTGAAAAAAGCAGTAGCAGACATTTTCCTGAGCCTTTCCATGGATCAGTAAAGAAGACAGAACACCAAATGATCCCACGACTAGACTACTACACTACTAGTGCATTGTTAGTACTAGACTAGTAGACACTAGTAGACACTAGTAGACACTACTAGTACTAGTACTAGAGACCAATACAGTACAGTATCCATACCAGAAACAACTTGTGAGATACTATTGACTTAATTTGGAATATTGGAGTAGTTTGGAGCAATCAATAATTTGGAGTCATTTGGAATATTTGGAGTAATTCGTAATTTGGAGTAATTATTGGGAGTATGGGGAGAGCAGGGCATTTTCTATTCGCACCTTTGAATTGTATTGATTCGCACTGATTCGCACTGATTCGCATTGATTTGCAATGATGCGTATACCTCTTCGCACCTTTAATTCGTTGAATGAGACTGGCACTGCTCGGCTTCTCACGGTGACAAAGGATCGCGGACTGCACCCACCGTCGACCCACATAGCGCGCGCTCTCGAGCCAAGGAGCTCAACCCTTCAGCACCAGTACTCATTAAAATGGCCGCCTTACCCAAACGTATCATCAAAGAGACCGAGCGCCTTGTGCTGGATCCGGTTCCAGGCATTCTTGCTGTGCCATCTGAAGAGAACTTGAGGTACTTTGAGGTGATCATCGATGGCCCCTCGTCGTCCCCTTACGCCAATGGCAAGTTCCAGTTGGAGCTCTACTTGCCCGATGATTACCCCATGTGTGCGCCCAAGGTGCGGTTTTTGACCAAAATCTACCATCCTAACATTGACAAGTTGGGCCGCATCTGCCTTGATGTGCTTAAGGATAATTGGTCGCCGGCTTTGCAGATCAGAACCATCTTGTTGAGTATACAGGCGTTGCTCGGCGCCCCCAACCCGGATGATCCGTTGGCTAACGATGTGGCGCAGGAGTGGAAGTCCAACGAGGCCCAGGCCATAGCGGTCGCCAAGGAGTGGACAGAAAAGTATGCCAAGGTGGAGTAAGGGGCTATAGAAGGAAGATACGAGCCAAGGACTGATTCGGGTATGTGGCCAAAAGCATGGTACACATCTATTGTCCAGTACACGTTATCCAGTACACGTTATCCAGTACACGATGTTCCGGCACTTGTTTTATAAAGCTAATATGTCATTTATGTCATTTATGGCTGTACTTATACCAAGGATGTGCGGATGTACCATTGTACCATTGTACCAGTGGCTGTGCACCAATGGCTGTGAATTATGTTGAGCGTTCAACTGTCAACTGCCAAACTGCGAATTCTTAAAGTTGTTTACTGTTTTTGTCCCATAGTTCCATTTACAGGAGTTCATGTGTATTGGGAGAAATAAATCAATGGCCTCTCAATATAGTCCGGGGCGGCACATTCCCAGCAGGGGCTGCCGGAGCAGCAGGAATATGCCCAAAATACCCCCGTTCTAGTGCTAAATATACAAAATATGGACCCCATCTACTCTACTTGACCCGGTGTCCGAGTTGGCCGTTTTTCGCCATGGACCGTAGGCTGGCCTTGATCGCAGGACGTGTGTGCCTGCATGCAGCGCATATCTCCAGCGTGGCTTCACGTATGCGACCCAGATAAAACCATGCCTGGACCTGTACCTGTGATGTGCAGCGCATATAGACATGAAAAAGACAACTAAACCCGCGTCAGTAGAGGGGCCCAGGCTCAAATCAGTAAAGCTTCCATAAGGTGTAGGCTTGTAAGTGGTGGCCAAAAAGCGCTCTTTTTTTCCTGTCGTCTTTCCTGTTCCCCGTCTACGCCGTTGGCATCTTTTCTGGTGCCTGGGCTCAGTACTTTGTTTTCGCGTTTCACACACCAACCTTAATTTTTATCTCATCCTTACTAATCCTTGATCCACCATCTCGGCACACAGCCCCAGCCCGCTGTCCACAAAAACGGAAAGAGCAAGGGACCCATATTATTTAAGCATCTAGCCGGCCGCTTTTTTTATTGCGCTTAGACCACCGGCACTCGCCCGTCCATACCCCTACCAGACGGGTCCATAATCTGCAACGCCCCCTTTTGGCGAGCCTAGCCGTTGATCCTCACGGCTACATACGAGACTAGAGCCACGTTGCTTTATATAAGCCATGGACTCGTTCGTATACCCGAAGAGTCCGTTTTTGGACAACAACTCTGATGCCTCCTCCGAGCACTCTGTCTCCAGTTTTCCCTCCAGCATCGTGCAGTCCCCCAAACTAGATACAAAGAAACGCAAGCCGGTGTTGCATTTTGATCTCCCGGATCTGGAGTCCACTTCCACCTTCAACCATACGTCTCCTTTCACCGATAGTGCGGCCCTCCAAGTCCCCGGAACTCCCTTGACGCAGATGTACCCTCATGAAACAGAGCCCACGGCCATGAAACGTCACCGGTGGGGTACCACGCGTAACAAGGCCGGAAAGCCCAAGACGGAGAATATTAACCGGTCCAGAACCCTCAAAAATATCTTTAGGCACGAGCCTTCGGTCAACAAGAGGAAGAACAGCCGTAGAAATCTGATTGACGCGTCTGTACGGATAGAGTCGCCGTTCCTAAGCTCCAAGGATAATCTTGATCTTTCAGACGAAGACCCCGAGCTTATGCCTGCTTCTGCAGGGCCTCTGGATCCCAAGGACCAGAAAGGAGACAAGCGCACCATCGTCTTCAACAGAACCCTTCCAGAGCATATGGTGGACCCCGATAGCGGGTTTCCGCTCCGGGACTACCCCCGAAACAAAATCAAAACCGCCAAGTACTCGGCCGTGACCTTTTTCCCCAAGACCCTCTGGGAGCAGTTTTCGCGGGACATCGCGAATAACTACTTCTTGTTCCTCATCATCTTGGGAGTGTTCCCCATTTTTGGGGTGCCCTCGCCGGTCTTGGCGGCCGTGCCGCTTATAGTCATTGTTTGCATTACCGCATTGAGAGATTCTGTGGAAGACTCGCAGAGAACGGCCACCGATATGGAGGTCAACAACCAGCTCACGCATGTTCTTTCCCAAGTCCAAGACTCGGACTCGGGTTACGAATACCTCAACAGAAACGTCAACGACGAGAGCATTTCTCTCTGGAGGAAGTTTAAAAAGTGGAATTCTAAGCTCCTCTTTAAGTCCGTGGGAAAGGCCAAGTCGAACTTGACTAAAAAAGGCAGAGTCGCCAAGAGGGAAGCCCGTCAAGATATGGAGGAGGGGCGGGTTCAGGCGCCTCGCCAGAGTTTTGATAGTATGGCTGAAAGACGGAACTCCTCCCACCGCAAGTCCATGCAGTCCAACAGAATGTCGTTTGCAGCCACCGAGAGAACAATGGCGTTCTCGAAAAAATTCTGGAAAGAGGTGAAAGTCGGCGACATTATTCGGATTAACAACAACGAGGAAATCCCAGCCGACGTGATGATCTTATCCTCAAGTGATGAAGATAATTGTTGTTACGTGGAGACTAAAAACCTTGACGGAGAAACCAACCTTAAAATCAAGCAGGCGCTCAATTTTACCACGGACCCAAAGAAATTGAAGAGGGCAGACCAATTTATGGACTTGGACTTTGAGATCGAGAGCGAGGGCCCTCATCCCAACTTGTACACCTACGAAGGTGCAGCTATCTATAATAGAGACGGTGAAGAAGCCAAGGAATCGGCCTCCATCAGCAACTTGATTTTGCGGGGCTGCTTTCTTAGAAATACAAAGTGGGTCATCGGCGTGGTAATCTTCACGGGGTCGGAGACCAAAATCATGCTTAACTCGGGCATCACTCCGTCGAAGAAGTCCCGGATTTCTCGTGAATTGAGTTACTATGTGATCATCAACTTCATTCTTTTATTTTTCATTTGCTTTGTGACAGGTATAGCCAGTGGGGTCAGTTACCGTCTCACCAATCAGTCACGAGATTACTACGAATTCGGCACCATTGCAGGATCACCCTTCAAAAACGGACTAGTGAATTTCTTTGTGGCCGTTATTCTTTACCAGTCCTTGGTTCCTGTCTCTTTATACATTACCATTGAGATCATCAAATCCCTACAGGCATACTTCATCTACTGTGATGTTGGCTTATACTACGACAAGTTGGACTTTCCGTGCAACCCCAAGTCTTGGAGTATTTCCGATGATTTGGGGCAGATTGAGTACATTTTCAGTGACAAGACAGGAACCCTCACGCAAAACCTCATGGAGTTCCGGAAATGCACCATCAATGGAGTGTCCTATGGACGTGCATACACGGAAGCACTTGCTGGGCTTCGAAGAAGACAAGGGTTTGACGTGGAAGAAGAAGGACGTGCAGAAAGATTGTTGATAGCTCAGGATAGAGTGCAAATGCTTGAATCCTTGAGAAAAATCACCCAAAACATTTACGACGAAGACCTCTCGCTTGTATCTAAGAAGCTTATACTGGACTTTGCCGGAGCATCTGGGCCCGAGCAAAAGGCATGTGACGAAGAGTTCTTCTTAGCTTTGGCCTTGTGTCACTCGGTGATCCTGGAAACCGACCCTAAGGACGAATCCAGAATGATTCTCAAGGCCCAATCCCCCGATGAAGCTGCTCTTGTTGGGACAGCACGGTCATTAGGTTTTGTTTTCTCCGACAAGTCCAAGAGAGGATATATTCTCAAAGTGCAAGGCGAAAAACGGGAGTACCAGATCCTTAATACGTTAGAGTTTAACTCGACCAGAAAGAGAATGAGTGCCATTGTTAGACTTCCAAGTGAAGACAATGAAAAAGAGCCAAGGATTGTGCTCTACTGCAAAGGTGCAGACTCCATCATTTACTCCAGACTCTCCAGCAAAAACTCCAAGCAGATGCTCAACGAAACCTCGCGTCACTTGGAGGACTATGCCACCGAGGGCTTGAGAACGTTGTGTATTGCCAGACGAGAGTTATCATGGGCACAATATCAGGAGTGGAACCAGAAGTTTCTCGAGGCGTCTTCTTCCTTGAAGGATAGAGATGCGAAGGTGGAAGCCGTTGCAGACTCCATTGAGAGGGAGTTGATTCTTCTTGGTGGAACTGCCATTGAGGACAGACTTCAGGATGGAGTTCCTGAATCCATCTTTATTCTCGGAAAGGCAGGTGTCAAACTATGGGTTCTCACAGGAGACAAGGTTGAAACCGCCATCAACATTGGGTTCTCGTGTAATTTGCTTGGGAACGATATGGACTTGCTCGTGCTCAAGTGTGATCTACTGGCCGAAGAGGAAAAGCGGTTTGATATTATTCCTGGAGACGACGACGCCATGATAATCGAAAAACTCATTGCAGGATACTTGAATGAACATTTCCTGATGACAGGTTCGGTTGAAGAGTTGGAAGAGGCCAAGCTGGACCACAGTGCACCCAACGAGAGGTTCGGCGTGGTTATTGATGGTGATGCCTTGAAGTTGGCCTTGGGAAACCCAGACATCCAGCGCAAGTTCTTACTTCTCTGCAAGCAGTGTAAGGCGGTGTTGTGCTGTCGAGTGTCACCGGCTCAAAAGGCAGCTGTGGTGAAGATGGTGAAGGACACGCTAGATGTGATGACCTTAGCCATTGGAGATGGGTCCAATGATGTGGCCATGATCCAGGCTGCAGATGTCGGAGTGGGAATTGCCGGAGAAGAAGGCAGACAGGCGGCGATGTCGTCGGACTATGCGCTTGGCCAGTTCAGGTTCCTAACCAGGTTGCTTCTCACGCATGGCCGTTGGTCCTATAAACGGTTTGCAGAGATGATCCCCAGTTTCTTCTTCAAGAATATCCTTTACACGCTTGCGTTGTTCTGGTACAGTGTGTTCAACAACTTCGACGGATCTTACTTGTTCGAGTTCACCTACATCATCTTCTACAACTTGGCGTTCACGTCGTTGCCGGTGATTTTCTTAGCGGTGTTTGACCAAGACGTGGATCTGAAGGTTTCGATGTTAGTGCCGCAGCTCTATCGGGCCGGAATCATGAGGACCGAGTTTACGGAGAAGGCGTTTTGGATTTATGCGTTTGATGCCATGTACCAGTCGTTTGTGTCGTTCTTCTTCCCGTATTGGGCATACAACACCACGTTCCAGATGCTGAGCGGACGAGGAGCAGACCACCGGTTCTGGCTCGGCGTTCCCGTGACCTTTATATCGTGTATGAGTGCCAACCTCTACGTGTTGATGCACCAGTACCGATGGGATTACCTCTCGTTTCTAGCGTTCTTGTTCTCCACGCTCATCTTGTTTGGGTGGACGGGGATCTGGACGGCAGGCACGTGGTCTCTGGAGTTCTACCAGAGTGCACGGGTGGTATTCGGGCTGGGAATGTTCTGGGCCAGCTTTGTGGTGGGGGTGATTGCATGTCTAATCCCACGATCCTTCTATGACATTCTCCAGAAGTGCTACTTCCCCAAAGACTCGGACATCATCCGAGAACGGGTCCAAAAGGGCGACTTCGACAAGTACCCCGAGACATACGATCCTACAGACCCGAAGCGAGAGACGTTTGAAGAAAAGAGCAATGTGGAGATCAACATCGAGAGCCCTAGTGCGCAGAAGACGAACGACTCGTCAGAGTTATCAGACGAGCCTCTCAAGGAAAACACCGGACAACCACTGATGGACACATCCAGACAACCACCGATGACCGCAGCCAGACAACCACCGGTTGACTCCGCATCCCGGGGCTTCAATGCAGTGTCCTACTACGACGAGAACAATTCCATCATCGATACCTACAACATCAACCGCATGAGCACCGCGGCCTTGAGCCAGTTCGTGCAGGTGGAGGAGATTTCCTTGCGAGACTTGGAGCCCATGACCGAGCCGGTGCAACGGTACCGGTCCCGCGTGCGCACGTCGTTGGAGTTGGACGACTTGACAACAGCTGAAAATTTGTCACGATACCTCAGCAGAGATCCATAGACAGGGTTAGAGTGTTAGAGACGAGTCAGAAACAGAAGGAGTCAAAAAAGAACGTGTCAAAAACAGAAACGAGTCAAATACCAGGCCGCGAATCAAAACAGAGTCGTTTACTGGGATTTCAAAATTACAGTCAGAGAGGACAATAGAAAAAAAGAGAAGATGTGCACAACGGAGAAGGAGAAGGTGCGCCATATGAAACAACTGGAGAGGCTCAAGGCAGAGTGCATGGCGGAATGGTTTCAGAGTCTCGCGTGGACCTGTACAATGGGCAGGGCCGCGGATGATTCGAGCAGGTGCATAACCAGGAGCGGCCAGGGAAGAAAAAGTGCGGTTGCAATTAGCAGGAAAAGGGTGCATATGGCAACCAGAGGCTCGTTAGACCGAGTCGCGCCTGCAGACAGAAGGCACCTCCACATCACACGACTAGTTGCCCGAATGAAGGCATTCTCTCTTGAAACTTTGCCAGGCGATTTATAGAAACAACGCGATATTATCATTAAACACGACATGGCCTCCCCCCGTAGCTCGGAACCTTCTGGCCGTAGGTGACGTCTATTGTTGGTGCAGATTCGCGGATTGGCATGGACCAATAAAAGGCGAGCGTTGGCCCGATTAATTCCGGGTCACGTGGCAAAACCGCCCATTGCGATTGGAAAAAGAAACACGCGAAAATTTTTCTCGCTTGGCCAGGGCACTTAGGCGCGACGATTTTTCGTGATATATAAACTTGACCCGGCCGACATTTTTCGTGCGCCTTTTTTTTTCCCTGTAGATCACATCTCCAGACTAATATATTCACAATGGACAATACTTTCTTGATCGATTTCATGATGGGCGGTGTCTCCGCCGCCGTCTCCAAGACCGCTGCTGCTCCAATTGAGAGAGTGAAGTTGTTGATCCAAAACCAGGATGAAATGATGAAGCAAGGCCGTTTGGCTAGAAAGTACGACGGTATTGCTGAGTGTTTCAGAAGAACCGCCGCCGAGGAGGGTGTGGGCTCTTTCTGGAGAGGTAACACCGCCAACGTTGTGAGATACTTCCCAACCCAAGCCTTGAACTTTGCTTTCAAGGACAAGTTCAAGAAGATGTTCGGTTTCAAGAAGGACGAGAGCTACTGGAAGTGGTTCGGTGGTAACTTGGCCTCTGGTGGTATGGCTGGTGCCACTTCCTTGGCTTTTGTCTACTCTTTGGACTACGCCAGAACTAGATTGGCTAACGACGCCAAGTCCACCAAGGGTGGTGAGGGCAGACAGTTCAACGGTTTGTTGGATGTCTACAAGAAGACCTTGGCCTCTGACGGTATTGCCGGTTTGTACAGAGGTTTCGGTCCATCTGTCATTGGTATTGTTGTCTACAGAGGTTTGTACTTCGGTTTGTACGACTCTTTGAAGCCTGTTGTGTTGGTTGGCCCATTGGAGGGTTCTTTCATTGCTTCTTTCTTGTTGGGATGGACCGTCACCACCGGTGCCTCTACTGCTTCTTACCCATTGGACACTGTCAGAAGAAGAATGATGATGACCTCTGGTCAAGCCGTTAAGTACGACGGTGCCTTCGACTGTTTCAGAAAGGTTGTTGCTGCTGAGGGTGTGTCCTCCTTGTTCAAGGGATGCGGTGCTAACATCTTGAGAGGTGTTGCCGGTGCCGGTGTCATTTCCATGTACGACCAGTTGCAAGTTATCATGTTCGGTAAGAAGTTTTAAGTTTAGCTCATGCTAGCTTGTATATATTTATACGACTGTATATACTTATCAACTCATACTTCGAATTAAAAAATGTATCTTATTTTATAGGGAATTAATGTTTGAGGATTATTCTGGGCATCTCATTGGTGCGAAACAGGGCTCTCTCATTCGTCAAGGTTCAAAGCCTTGTTCGTTCACTTCTACACACTCCAGGCACTACACTAAATTTTGGCTCTCATAATTGACTAGACTATTGCGATGGTAAATAATGTACCATACAGGACAGGCCCATATGGTATCCCCCAAAATTTAAACCACCAGCAATCACCATCATAATTTTTCAAAGTTCAAGTACAACAAGCTGTATTCGCCCCGTAAGTCGTAGACGATCTTCTCGTGCTTGAAGTAGCCTAACTTGGCCAATTGTGCATCACTGCCGTACAATGCCCCGAATGCGGCCTCTGGTCCACTCTTGCCTCCAGTATCGTTGAAGAGGGTCACGGAGAACTTGCCTGGAGAGAAGATGGACAAGATGCGCAACAAGACGTCCATGATGTCCACATGAGTGTGTTTCCGGAAGGAGAAGTTGGTCTCGAAGGAAGCATACGACCAGCCACTCTCGGGGGTCACGTGGAGCGTGTAGTAGAAGCCATTGGAGTCTGTACTGGACGAGTTGGACGAGAAGCCACATGGAGTGAAGGAGAATGCATCGTGGACAAACTCACATCCGTCTTCGGACTCCTCTGCATCCGACAACTCCATCTTGTCTGATAATTGAGGAGAAGGAACCTGCACAGGCCAAAGCTGATCCTTTTGGGATGTCTTTTCCGACCGGACAAGGACGGAGTCTAAGCCTGTAGCCTTCATCATGGCAGCACCATCGTCGTGGCCCAAATCATGGAATTCGGCATCCGAATCGTCTCCGGGTTTGCGGTTGCCCATGAACAATGAGGTCTTTTTCTCATCCAATTGGGTCATCAAGATCTCAAACGTCGTATCGTTTGGTCCTTCCGGTCCATGAGTGCCCAGAACACCATGGCCTCCGGTATATAAGTACCAGTGGTCGTCGGAGTTGAAATCGCCAACCACGTACAGTTTGCCCCCGACGAAAAACTCGTTGAGGAGCTGCACCTCCCGTTTCCAGTCGGTGTGCACATGGATCTGTTTCTCGGGAAACATAAACGACCTTCTGGAGTAAAACACCTTGTGGATGGCCTTGGAGCTCAAAACAGGCTTTTTTCCTGCACCCATAAGCTCAGCATTGGCAATCTCAAACACCTTATCGATGCATGCCAAAGTGGTGGTTGTTCCACACGTCTTCAAAATGAGCTTATGGGGAAACACAAAGAGAGACGATTCGGAAAGCAAGTAAGCATCCAAGGCCGGGCTCGACTTCATGGACAAAATCTTGCAATTGACCAAGTCCAAGATAGTCTTCCATTTCTCCAAGGGAATGGCCCTCAAGCCTTCACTGGCCACGCAGTCAGGAAGAACCTTTGGCGAGGCCCAGAACCAGATCTCTAGCAATTTCTCGGGGCCCTCAAAGGCAAACGTCGAGTCCAAATTATTGGAGAGTTCATGGTCAACATACGAGTCCTCAGAGTACGCGGGGGCGACCATTGAAATCAGCTGAGCACTAGACTAGCACAAGTAGCAACCAGGAAAATAGCCAAGGTAATTGATACCAGTAGAGACCAGTACCGTTTGAGATCAGAAGTACAAGTCCAGAAGATCTAGACTTTCGGCGATAAGTAGGAGGTAGTCACAAAGCAAGCGGTGCGTTCACTAAAGGCGGAAGGGGGAGGGTCGACAACCAGTAGTGAAGAAGATCAAAACTAATAAAAGAAGCTGCGTTCTATGTTCTAATCCAAGGGGTGTTAGCCGGGTTCAAGGAGTTTGTTGGGAATAAGGTCCGGTCGTGAAGGTTTCTTAGGCATAAACCACAAACTAAGTTGGAGTACGGCTTGAGTTTCTGGGAGTAGCTTGTGGCGGATCTGCTGCAGATGGCGGTGAATTCAGCAACAGATGCGGCACGGTGTTTCAGAAATTTTGAGGTTAAGGGGTAGTTGCAGATGAAACGGAGTTGCAAGGAAGAAAAGGTGAGTGAAAAAAGCTGAGTCACTTGGTATGAGATTTGTAGGCCCTATGCGCAGGCGATCTAGCGCATGCAGGAAACCTTGTGAAAATGGGGGGTGAAGACTACGAGGTGTACGGGTTTATGGGTGGAGTCGGACAGAGCCCGGGGTATGGAATAGGGGAGGTGTACGGATGTATGGTCAAGTATGACAAAACGGTTTTTATGGGATGTACGGTTGTATGTTTTAAGGAGGCACAATTATTTTTGTCACGGCTTCAATGCCTTATTGTTGTCGGTGGGAGTTAAAGCCTTAGCTCTGCACCACTAATTCCGTGAGAGCAACAATTAGCGCAAGCTGCGCGGCACCCATGCTTATCTTTAGACCCGTACACCGTACCAAATTTATTAACAAAATTGTGTAAATAGCCGAGGATCATAGGGGGCACGGGTGTGTTTCCCTTTCCCCTTTTTTTTAATTTGTTTCGGAGCCAATTCCCGCGTTTCACAGGCTGTGGCTTAGAGGCAGGCCAGGCCCTTGACCTGCATGCGCATGCACAGCGCTCGCTTAATGACGTCTCTCATCGCTTCTCCAACTCCATGCCTCTCTTCACCTTTGACGAGGATGAGCTTTCGAAAGAGTTCGCCAATACTGGGCTTGAAGCCGAGCTGTATACAGGCTCCGACCATCATTTCGGTATAGACCGTCATCCAAGCGTGAGTATTCCATCCAGAACCAGGCGCAGGTCCCTGGTCTACAGCAGGCTCTCGGTCAAGTCGTCTCTTCCCAAAAGTATCCAGATTCCCCTGGGGTTTGGCCCCGACAGTGATATCGTGGAACTGGAGCTGAGGACACCAAAAGCAAAGACCTTGGCGGATTTTCGACCCCTAAAAGTCTTGGGCCAGGGAGCATATGGAAAAGTGCACTTGGTGCAAGACAGGCAGAACGGAAAACTTTATGCGCAGAAACAAATCCGAAAACCCCAGGTGGACATTTTCGAGCAGGGCACCAGTCTAGATATAGCACAGGATATCCCGGCGTTGGTAGGTGAGTCTGCCTCAGATGACGTCAAGGCTGCAGCCAATCACTTACACCGCACCATTGCTGAACGGCGCATCTTGAGCCAAATCACCCACCATCTGAACATTGTCAAGCTCTTTTATGCACTCCAGGATGATGACAAGTTTTATCTTTTATTAGAGTACATTCCCGGCGGAGAGCTTTTCCACCATCTCACGTCCAACAACTCGTTGGGCAATGTGTTTCTAGAAGAGCACGTATCGTTCTATGCTGCACAGATGGCTCTAGGGCTCCGGCACCTCCATCAGTTGGGTATTGTATACCGGGACCTCAAGCCGGAAAACTGTCTTTTGAACTCGTCAGGACACTTGGTGCTTACGGATTTCGGGCTCTCTAAAGCCGTGTCTCTAGATGAGGCCGACCTGTGCCGGCTGATTATAGGCACTCCGGAATACATGGCCCCGGAAATCATGAAAGGCCAATTGTATGGGTACCCAGTGGACTGGTGGCTGTTGGGGTGTGTGATTTACGATATGATGACGGGCAAACCTCCCTTTACTGGCAAGTCCCATAAGGTGATTCTGGATAAAATCATCAAGGCCAAGCCCAACTTCCCATACTACCTCTCGCTTGATGCCAAGGACCTTTTGGGCAAACTTCTCCAGAAAAACCCAGGAAAACGTATGGCCGTGGATACTAAATGGGACGCATTCAAAAACCACCGATTCTTCCGCAAAATCAATTGGGCCGATGTGGAGTCTCAACAGGCCATTCCTCCATTATGTCCTGTTATCACAGACCCAGCCTTGGCCGAAAACTTCTCCGAGGAATTCACCAGTATGAGGATCTCCAACTTTGACTTGGCCGAGGGCCAACTGACTGCACCATTCAGCGATGTATGCTTCAAGGGCTTCAGCTTCACGGCCAGTCATAGCTACATCGACCGCTATAAGCACTAACTAATTATTTGAAGAATCCTAATGACTATGATAATGTGGCTGGACTTGTAGATTATGAATATGACCTTGATTATGAAAATTCCTTTATTATTGATTGCCAGGACTGACTATTGATTTGGTATTAATACTGACTATTGAATTATTGATACTGACCTTACCAAGATCAGAGCACCTTAATGAATACTTTTAATAGTGACTACTGCTTGATTGCACTGATGTTTATTGGGATCCACTGTTACTTGGTTATGAGCACTGTCTTCATTATATGGTTATGCGCACTGTTCTTTCTCATGATTATGAGCACTCTTCAATTCACCACACACTTCCCCATTAATTAACTAAATAATAATTACTCATTATTGGTCTTCAGTTTCCTCTTTATACACTACTTCAATTTGTATACAGTATAAAATATTGGTGATGGAGTTTAATCGTATAATAGTATAGTATTATGGATGTATATATCTCTATGAAAGGATCCATATATAACATCAATATAAGATTCTAATTATTTGAGGACAACTTCCTTAAAGAATAAATAAAATAAGAATAAATAAAATAAGAAAAAATAAAATAAGAAAAAATAAAATAAGAAAAAATGGGATTTATAACCAGACTATATTATCTATGGTTTCTTTTAAAATTTGAGTGGGAATGATGGGGGCTTATATGCAGTCCATGGGTCAATGTATTAATTACTCTCACTAATTCAAATACAGAAACTCCCTCTTTTTATATTCCAAGTCTTGTCTTCAATTAGAATGGTTTATATACAGGAAAAACTTGTACTTGTACAGCTTTGGTCCTCCTTCCTTAGCTTATTACCTTTCTCAGTCACCATCACTCTTCACATAGATATTGTTAGCACTGATTAGTTGGTGAACCAAATTGTAAACTTACTTCTAGAGTTAATAGAAAGTTCTGTATGGTTATGAACATTTTCTACTGCTATTTTTTTTTAGAAAGAAAACTCTATTTTTGGTGTACGTTTTAGTCATTCTCAGTGGTCAGGATGTTTTCAGTGTTCCCAGTATTCTCAGTGTTCTTATTGTCACACCACCAAGTCAAAAATCTACAATAATCAAAAAAAAAAAAAAAAAACTCAAAAAAACAACCTAACGCCTTAAATAGTCCAATATACCTTAAATACTACAAATCACACTTACAAATGCCTCCTTACAGATCCACATACTGCCCAGGGGATGGGTGCAAACCTCGGAAATGGAACCGAGGGCGGGGCGGGCGCGGATGCAGCAGCAAACACCCGTGCACCAGGCTACCCCAGGACAAAAAGGCCCAATGCAAAGCACCTTTTTTTCCATGATTGCACAATAAAAATAAGTTCATTGAGATGCTGGAATTCCGGACATTACATGAGTAATTTTTTTAAGGAAAAAATCTGAGTGGGTGTGGTTTTAGTGGTCCTAGAGCAGAGATCATTCCGGTGATCTTCTCAATTCCGGTCCCTTTCCAACCGACCAATCATATATTAAAACCAGGCTAACCACCCACACAATGAAAAATTCATTACTGCAATACTATAATATGCACATGCTCCACTAGACTAGTCTAGAGGGAAATGTCCTGCAGACAAGACACCATTGTGTGTCAGGTGGACAGGAGTGGAATTTGCCTTTAAAGGTGCGTAGCCTACTACCGAGTATTGGCAAGTGTCAAAGCTAAAACAAAGCTGAAACAAATGTGAAACGTATGCGAAACAAAGCTGAAACTAATTTGAAACAAATGTGAAACAAAAATTGTGAACTGAAAAAAAGAAAAAAGATTGAAGTGAACCAACGGGTTCATTCCGTACGCACCCTCAAGCAGTTTAGCCACCCACAACCTGCGACCGCGCCCACCCACTGGCTTAGCTTATCAGACGGTTTGCGGCCGCGCACGACCTGGCCCACGCACCTCAACTTCGCTGGCACTCCCATTCATCCTCAATACACTATGGATGAAACATTGATTGCAACCATCAACAAGCTCCAGGATGCTTTAGCTCCACTCGGTGCAGGATCGTCGTCGCCCGTGGACTTGCCGCAGATCACCGTGGTCGGCTCCCAGTCTAGTGGAAAGTCGTCTGTGCTTGAGAATATCGTGGGAAGGGACTTTTTGCCCCGGGGCACGGGTATTGTGACCCGGAGACCTTTGGTGCTACAATTGATCAACAAGAGGCCTGGCGGCAATAAAGAGGACCAGGCACTCATTAACACCACCAACGAGAAGGGGGAGGCTTCAGAGAACAACTCCGAGGAATGGGGTGAGTTCTTGCATTTGCCCAACAAGCGGTTTTACAACTTCGAGGAGATCCGGACAGAAATCGTGCGTGAAACTGATGCCAAAACTGGTAAAAACTTGGGAATCTCTTCAGTGCCCATCAACTTGAGGATCTATTCGCCTCACGTGTTGACCTTGACCTTGGTGGACTTGCCTGGTTTGACTAAGGTGCCGGTGGGAGACCAGCCCAAGGATATCGAGCGCCAGATTCGTGATATGTTGTTGAAATACATCTCCAAGCCCAATGCCATCATTTTATCGGTCAATGCTTCCAATACCGACTTGGCCAACTCCGACGGGTTGAAGTTGGCCCGTGAAGTGGACCCAGAAGGTTCCAGAACCATTGGTGTTCTCACCAAGGTGGATTTGATGGACGAGGGCACGGATGTCGTGGATATTTTGGCAGGAAGAGTGATTCCCTTGCGCTTTGGCTATATTCCTGTGATCAATAGAGGCCAACGTGACATTGAGTCCAAGAAAACCATTCGGGACGCTTTGCGTGATGAAGCCGACTTTTTCGATAACCATTCCTCTTATAAGGCCAAGTCCCAGTTCTGCGGTACTCCTTACTTGGCCAAAAAGTTGAACGGTATCTTGTTGCACCACATCAAGAGCACATTGCCTGACATCAAGATGAGAATCGAGCACTCCTTGAAGAAGTACTCGCACGAGTTGTCTGTGTTGGGTCCTCAGATGGAGGAAAGCCCCACCTCCATCACCTTGAACATGATCACCAACTTCTCCAGAGACTACAACGAGAGTTTGAACGGTGTAGCAAAGGAATTGCCCTCCAACGAATTGAGCGGAGGTGCTCGTATCTCGTTTGTGTTCCACGAGATCTTCAAGAACGGAATCATATCCATTGACCCATTTGACCAAATCAAGGATGGCGATATCCGGACCATCATGCACAACACCTCGGGTTCTGCACCTTCTTTGTTTGTCGGAACTCAAGCGTTCGAGGTTCTCGTAAAGCAACAGATCCACAGAATGGAAGAGCCCACGTTGCGTTGTGTGAACTTGATTTTCGATGAGTTGGCCCGGATCTTGTCGCAAATCATCAGCCAACCTCAATATTCTCGGTACCCTGCCTTGAAGGAAAGACTCTCGCAATGCTTCCTTCAGTTTTTGCGTGAAGAATTAATTCCTACTAACCGTTTTGTTCAAGACATCATCGGATCCGAAGAAACGTACGTGAACACGGCGCACCCCGACTTGTTGAAAGGCTCGCAAGCCATGGCCATCGTGGAGGAAAAGTTCCACCCCAAGCCTCAGGTGGCCGTAGACCCCAAATCCGGCAAGCCGTTGCCCCCATCGCAACAACCAGCCGCACCACAACCAGCCAACAAAGATGAGAGTGCCAACGGGTTTTTCGGCGGGTTCTTCTCGTCCAAAAACAAGAAGAGATTGCAGCAGATGGAAGCACCACCTCCAGTGTTGCGTGCCACTGGCACCATGACGGAGCGGGAGCAGATGGAGACGGAGGTGATCAAGCTTTTGATCTCGTCGTACTACTCTATTGTGCAGAGAACCGTGACGGATCTCGTGCCCAAGGCCATTATGTTGAAGTTGATCACGCGGTCCAAGGATGAGATCCAGAAAGAGTTGTTGCTGAAGTTGTACAGTGCTCCAGACTTGGGAGACTTGGTCAAGGAGAACGAGCTTACGGTGCAGAAGAGAAAAGAGTGCATGAAGATGGTAGAGGTGTTGAGAAATGCCAGCGAGATTGTCAGCAGTGTTTAGTGAATTGAAATAAATCGATTAAAACGTCTAGTGAATTGAAGTAAGTAGAGGTTATTATACGTGATGGTACGTGATTATTTAGAATAGGTTATTTGGTATATATTTTGAAGTTAAGCGGGCATCGGCTCAATACCGCCTCAGTTTTCTCCCACGGCACATTGAAAATGCCGCTATTTATCAAAGGCATACTGACCTCAGGAAGTAGAGTAGGTTCAGGGCCAGGACCCAAGTCCGAGCCCGAGTCCGAGCCCGAGTCCGAGCCACTTTTAGGCAAGGCCAACTGGCGGGCTAGGTGCAGGACGCTTCTTTCGGTATACTCCAAGATCTTATCTTTAGAGCATTCAAAGTCGCCCGTAAACAAGCATGCTATATAAACATCACCCACTGGAATTAGAAGACAAGTTCCCAAAAGGGAATCAGGATTGTCTATGTTTTCCAAGCAGAAACCCACATACTCCTCAAAAGCTATAGGATACTTATCCCGAAACCGCAGGGCTATTCCTCCTTCCCACACGCCATACGGATTACAGGCATGGGCTAGCACAGTATTGGGGATGGCATGCAGGAAGATATTGCCTCGAATGTAAGTGATCATCAGCAAAGTACCAGTGGAATTGGTTTAGAGGTGTAGAGATGTAGCAAAAGAGAAATAGTAAAAATGGGAGTAGAAAATGGGAGTAGAAAAGGAGTAGAAAAGGAGTAGAAGAGTGAGGTGAGTGTGGAGTACAGAAGAGTAGGAGAGTGGAGTAGGTGCGGCTGAAACAGTGCGCATGCGCACATAATCCCCCAATGGCCATGAGTATCCAGTGTCCATACATTCGCTTTATTGACTATGAATAATATTTTAGTTCTACTAGCACTTAGACTGTATAGTATTATAATACTACTTATACTCTTATTGTGTATACTATGTATTATATATATTCTCTATCCTAGTATACTCTCCACTCTATACTATCTCTTCTACTTACTAGCACTACTTACTTAGTGCTAGTATTAGAATAGGTGCCATACACAATTGGAGTATAAATATGAGGCTTTAGCTGGATCTCGCAATATCTATATACTAATGGTGAATTTGGTTGCGAAACCAGTCGAAAGCCTGAGGTTTATTGTGATGGCCATTCGGAAACATCTGTACAGCATGTCGATGTTTGAATTGATCTGTCATTGTCCCATTAAAGTGTCATCACGCCATCACTTTAATAACGCTTTGAATATCTGCATTGAATTCAGAATTGCATTGAATCACTGATTATTGGATCATAAAGAGCTCTATCACAGACTCAACTCCAATACTTCAGACTCAACAGAGCCCAGTTCAGACTCAACAGAGCCCAGTTCAGACTCAACAATGGCCAATTCCTTCAGACTTGAAACCCCAAATTTCATCTATCAATGTCCAAACTTGATGCTCACCGACTCTCCGGGACTGCTATGCGATACACCGTTGACTGTAAGACCCAGCTCACTGCCTCCTCCAAAGAGATGGTCTATAGTCTGAGGAGAGGAAACTCGGGAGGAGTAGGAAGTTGACTCGAGGGGACTTTCAAAGAGGAATTGGTTGGACACCACCGTCGCAGAGAAACTGGTGGAGTTGTCCGTGTTTTTCAAACCCATGGACTCGCCCACGTGACGTTCCGTATACCGGTCCTCTGGAGTAATCATGTAGAACTCCACACGGTCGCCCACCTTAACCTTTGCTTCTGGGGAAAGTGCCAAAAGATCGGCCTTGGCCCCCCATCCGCCCCCACCCGCAATCACCTCATAGCGGAGCGTTTTGGTGTCGGTGTGGATCTTGGCATACACCTTGGTGCTCTTGCTGGCCACATCCATGAGCTTTTTGTTGTTTTCCAAAAACAGCGAGGCTGGCTGCTTGTTAATACCCTTAATCAAGTTTCCCGTACACTTGGTCACGTACAACACGTCTTCTTGTGTGAGTGGAGTCCACCTATCAGCAAAAGCTGCGGTTGCGAGCCCTGGCTCGAGCTCTGGTATGACCACCTCGAGTTCCATGAGTGTCTGGCCCATATTTTCGCCACTAGAATCAAAATAAAAGAGAGTAGTGGGAGTATTTGTTGCAAAAAGCGTATTGGCCAACGATAATCCGATGTTATATAGGCCAAAACCCATGGTGACACTTCCCTCGATGTTTTTCCAATTAACTTTGGCACCAACCGCATGAATGCCATCACTTTCTCGAAGAGTAGGTTGGCTGGGCTCTTTGGGGGTCACCACCGCCCGTTTGACTGTGAATTTTTCATCGAGCCAGAGCTCAGATACCCCATTGCTCATTCCATTGGGTA
The DNA here is from genome assembly GCA_002370245.1 of Metschnikowia sp. 04-226.1. Taxonomy (NCBI): domain Eukaryota; kingdom Fungi; phylum Ascomycota; class Pichiomycetes; order Serinales; family Metschnikowiaceae; genus Metschnikowia; species Metschnikowia sp. 04-226.1. The sequence goes on from NLAD01000707.1 coordinate 449,731, forward strand.
CCAGTCGGTCCACACCAGCTACAAGCACCTGAAATTTAGCCTGATGAAGCGCAATGGCGGATTCAATCACGTGAGGAAGGTTCAGGGGTGTAGAAAGCAAAACCACCGACTTGGCGGCGAAATTGGGGGGACACACGATTCCATTGGTGGGTCTTGGACCAAGGCCAATCTTTGTGCGGGCAAAAAACTTGGCCCATAACACCGTCGAGCCCGAAAAGCTCCGAACCACTTTCTTTCGGAGCGTGTGCTTGGACAATCGGCCTATAGTGTATGGTCGAAGAGGAATCATGTAGTAGAAGATGTGCTAGTAAAAGATGTGCTAGTAAAAGATGTGCTAGTAGAAGATGCGCGCATTAGATATAGTAGTAGATGTAGATAGTCTAATGGCGAAATTGGTAAATGTGATTAGTTTAGGTGTAATTTATTTAAGACTTTAAATCTCTTTAGTCATATTAATGATTATAATTATAATGACTTTATTTTTTTTTATTTTTTTTTTTTATTTTTTTATCATCTTTTTTTTATCATCTTTTTTTTATCATCTTTTACTTCTTTAAGTTCTAGATTATTTAATCAATTATCTAAACATATAATTTTAATCACTAGTGGTTTATTACCTATTCCTACTTTATATGATTGATCAGAAATTATTGTATTTTATTCTACTGTACTGTACTACTGTACTGTACTATACTGTACTATACTATACTACTGTACTATACTACTATACTATACTATACTGTACTGTACTGTACTACTGTACTATAGTTATTCCCAGTCGTGGTCACGCTGATACCCACTACTTGATACGAATCCTAGAATAAGATACTAGAATAAGATACTAGAATAAGATACTAGATAGTGACTAGACTTTGAGTACCGGGAGACTTTGACTACTGGGAGACTTTGACTACTGGGAGACTTTAATGACTAAGTATAGATTGGTGAGTAGACTTGTACACTGGTGAATATAGATTGTAGTGAGCAGAGTACATTGTAATGAATGAGCTTTTAATAGTGAATAGACAGTAGTGAGTAGAGAGTAGAGTAGACAGTAGAGAGTATGGGATGGACTGGGACAGAATGTAAATGCCAAGACCTGATTACTGAATATACCATAACTATCACTACACGTATCACTACACGTATCACTACACGTATCACTACACTTATCACTACACGTATCACTATGCCTACTTGTAGAGTCACGATTTTCTGTAACTTGCTAATTCACGGCAGTACTAGTTTGTGTAGTGTCGAGATAAATAAATGAAGTTGTAGATGGAAAGTCTGGACCTGAATATTGGACCTTAAACACAAGTCCTAAACTCTTCTCTCTGTAGTAGTTCCGTTCCATGTATACTCTGTGCAGATGGCTTAGAGTGAAGTTCTAGAATAGATCTATAGTACTTTTTATAGGTGTATGATTTTGGGGGTATCTATGGGTATCTATGGGTATCTATGGGTATCTATGGGTGTCTATGGTCTACTTTCTTGAGTCTCTGTTTTGAGTAGTTACTTTACTGACTATAAATATACTCCAACCATTTTTATACTCTCTAACTCTGACTCTATCTATAGTAACTTGTCATAGTCTGTTACATTAGATTGATTTCCAGAATAGATGGCAGTATACTGGCTTGCTCTTCAGATAATAGCTTGATTCACTGGACAATGACATATAATAAGAAGTAGTAGTATGTCATTCCAATTTGAGCCACGACTTTAGAGGCTGACCTTTAACATCCACCAATTTCTCATGCCTTGATTCATTCATTTAGTAGTGCCTTGATGTCATTTTCTTGTCTGCTCATTGGCTTATGTTGCCAATACCATAACCAGTATTCATTGTCTTGCATCTCATTGACCTGAATGACTAGACGGTATCCAATTGGGTGATTTGCTTAGGACATTTATCCAATGCACTGTCTCGGAATCCATATTGATACATCCAGAATCCACTTCACATGGTCTTTCTGTCCGGACTTATGGTTCTTGTTCATAAACCCATGGAATCCATGTCCGAATTCATGATTTTGTTCGATATCAAGCACTATCAAGCTTTCTCCGTTTGGCAGATTCACTTTCTTCACCTTCCTTTACCTCTTCAGTGTCATCCTCGCCCTCCCTCACCTCTTCAGTGTCATTGTCAGTCTTTTTCACCTCGACTTTGTCCAACTTTCTAAAGGCTTCTGGCACATCAACAGTGGGGCCGTTGACCAAGACTTCCTGCAACACCGGACCCCATTGGTCTTCGCCACGGTCCGTAAAGTCACTCAACGAAAACACATTCTTCCCAAGCTCCCAGTCCGCCTGCTTGGTTCTCTTCAACTCACACATGTGGGCCGAACTGCCCACTGCTCTCCCCAAATCACTCACCAAGCTCCGGATATACGTGCCGGAGCCAACAGTGGCCGTGGCATGGAACACAGGCAAGTCCGGCTCGTAGTCGGCCGAAGGGTCCTTGAGAGTAAATGGCACTGTAGGGTTCTTTTCCTCTGCACTGACTGTTTCATCGGCCATGAACTCCTCAGAGTAGCACAAGGCATGGTCGTCAAGCGTAGGGTTCTCGAATACCAGTTTCTCCAAAGAATCGCCTGCCTCGTTCGGCTTCAAGGCCTTATATGTCTCGTGCACTCCGAAATCATCATGGATTTCCACCAGAGACACCAAAATGTCCCGTGCCTTGATGGAGTCCTTGGGCACAGGAATCCCCTCCCGAGCATACTCATATAAAGGTTTGCCATTGACTTTCAACGCCGAGAAAATCGGGGGCGTTTGTTTCAGTTTCCCAACAAACTTGCGAGCAGCCTTGCGGAGCTGGTCCAAAGTGAGATCCTTTGAAACAGTCTGCTTGATGATCTCCCCCTCCGAGTCGCCTGTGGTTGTAGCCTGGCCCAAAACTGCCCTGGTCTCATATGTCTTTGTGCACTCGCCAAGATAATAAGCCAACTTCTTGGTGCCGGAACCAACTCCAATAATGAGGATTCCCAGAGCCAATGGGTCTAGGGTGCCTCCATGGCCGATCTTTAGGCCTGCCTTGCGGGCCTTGTTCTCGATCTTGGACGCGCTGAATTTTGTGCTGCGAATGAGATCGTCGCGGACCTTCTGTTTTATAAGGGCCAAGTCGCTTGCGAACACATTGGACTCGCTGAAGATTTTTTTGATCTGAAGCACGATGTTGCTTGACGACGCTCCCACAGGTTTGTCCACTGCAAAGATTCCGTTCATCTATATATAAGTTTGTGTTTGTGTAATGTTGGGGTGGGTTTGTGTTATGTTGGGGTTGAGTTTTTTGGGTTGGGTTTTTGTTGGGTTGGAGTGGTGGTGTGGGGTTCTTCTGATGGTGGTGATGGTGATGGTGTTGGTTGTATTTTTGGCTGCATTGATTTTCGATGAGCACGATGCGCGCACTGTCCAGTCCACAGGCCAGCAGTGGATGGACCAAGAAATAAAATGGATTTGTCAGTTAGAATTGAATGTCATAATTTGAAAATGGAAACGGCATGGAAACGGAATGGAAATGAAAATGGAAATGAAAATGTCTCTTAATTTGGACTTGTTATTTCTGGAAGTAGTGGCTTTGGTTTGGTTCAGGATTGTTGATTTGAATGTGGTTAGTCGCGTGAGCACCAATAAGTGGACCAGTTTCAAGCTTAACATAGTCTTTCCGCCATAGACATCGAAGATGCCTAACATTGAAACCCATAGGCATTGTAAATAATTAGACCATCAAAATCAGACAATTGGATTGGACCATTAGACAGACCATTAGACAGACCATTAGACAGACCATTAGACAGACCATTAGACAGACCATTAGACAGACCATTAGACAGACCTTTAGACAGACCATGGACCATTAGGCATCACGTCATGTTGATTGCCACATATTGATTCTGAGTTGAATCAACTCTTGGAATGTTCTCGTTCCAGATTGTCTCAGCAATAGCAACTTCTTGGGATAATGTAGTCCACGATTAGTAGCTCTGAATTGGTAGCTCTGAATTGGTAGCTCTGAATTGGTAGCTCTGAATTGGTAGCTCTGAATTGGTAGCTCTATATGTAACTCTGGATTAGTAGATGGTGGATTCACATTGTTTGAGTTGGGTTCAATAGATAGGTGAGCACCAGCAAACCATGAAGATCAGACCATAACACAGAGCATATCCATTAGATCTACCAATCAGGATCGCCACTTTAGTCTTTAGGCCAATACCCGGTGGGTCATTATTCAGATAACTTAGAAACCATTTTCAAACACTTTCTTATGGACCGATCCCAGATCAAAGGCTTGTTTCATACCGTAGATATTCGTTAATGAGAAAATATTCCATTCTTGAACTCCTGTCGTATCCAGGAGTGAGTTCATGCCAAGAGATTAACCAATAGAGTAATGGTATTAGGAACTTCAGTCACAATCTCATGACTAAAAATGACGCAATCCTTATATTGAAATGATAAATCAGTTGGATTAAATCAAAAATCAAAATGACAATAAAATGAAACCCATCTTCACAGGGAAATTTGGGTGGGCGTAGGAATCTGGAAGTCCAACGATAACATCGCACTGGTGCTCACCGGCACCAACACCAAGAGATGGTGTCTCTTGGAGAGCATTTCACGGTTAACCCGGTCAATGTATTCGTCAACCTGTGCCACGATTCGCTTTTGCCGGGACTCCTTGACGAAATTCAAGTACACAGACGAGTAAAGAGTGGCCGAGAGGAAGTCTAGGCCGTTTTCAAGTGCACTGAGCGAGTTTTCCGGGCTATATGCGTCGAAAAGCTGCTTGTTAATGGTACCAATTATCTCCTTGAGTTCTTCTTCTTCTAGCCATTGATCCAAAGGTGACCGGGACTCGAAGCCAAAGTATTGGTCCATATACTGGCCCTGCACGCGAGCATCGGTAGCACCCACTATGGCTCCAGGCTCTTTTCCGGGGTAAAACATGGAGAATTGAGGCACAATGTACAGCTCATCACAGGAATCGAAGACCCTAGGGATCCGGACGATTCGGGTCTTTTTGAAGAGCTCCGAGTCTCGGGGGATGTACGGGTTCGGGAAGTGGTTGATCACCACCGCCGGTGGATCCTGCTTGCTGTCTTCATGCAGGTTTTCTAGACTATCCTTCGATGTGTATTCCTCCGATAAGTACTCGTGGTAATTAAAGAAGACCAACTGCTTGGGGGCGTACTTGGTTAGAGGGCTGTTCATCATGGAATGGTGTAGATGCTTGTGGTGCGACAAACACTGCACTACTTACTATGATGTACTCAATATACCGTACATCAGCCAGGAGAACAAAGAGGGTGGCTAATTTAGAGTTTAATAGTTTAGAGTTTCAGACTAGTATATAATTAGAATGATTAAGAATTAGATTGATTTAGAATTAGAATGATTTAGAATTAAAATGATCTGTGTTGTATAGAACCCTTGATGGGTGGGTACTGCATATAAACAAAATTATTATTTATCAGTATTTAGTACTGCATATAAGCACACTTTAGATGTAATCAAGTATCCTAATACTACATAGAATAGTATTGGAAATCCTTTATATTGATATATTTGGATCAGCAGGAATTTTGTCTTATAGAGGCGTCCGGCATATAGCCATCCTCCAGAGTATGATCCCTCGTCTATACTAGTACTAGAACGCGTCCTGCATGTAATTATCATAGTCTAATAGTACTCCATCAGTACACCTCTAAGGTATAGTATTAATGTGTACTGAATATAGTACCGTAAGTAGTGTATATAAGTAAACGGAGTGTATAGAAGTATCAGTAGAGTATCAGATGTGAAGAAGTTCTGTCTAATTGTCTAATTGTCTAATCTGTCTATCTTCGTAGTACCTCTCAGCCCTTAATTCTTGTCACGTTGTCTAATCTGTCGAATTGTCTCTCAGTCATCAGTCTATAGTAGTCTATATTCCACTCAATTGATTACTCTTCCCATTTTGCTTACTATATGCAGGACCAGAAAATATTCATATAGTGAAAAAAAACAGTATCAAAAGTTTATTAGTAAAGTATCAGTGGCAGTCATATTGCTGGTGGAAATTATAATTAGACAGTGGGGTTTGAAGGTGTGGTGTGGCTCTCAGACGACGTAGTGTATACTGAGCCCTAATGGCGGCGGCGCACGACCACGAGGTATAAAAACTCGACGCTTCCCACTTCTCACACCCTCCATTTTTTTTTTATCTACAGACACGTTTAGATCTGGAACTACTTTCTTTTTGTGGCTGGCCACTAGAAAAACCACTGGTTGTGGATTTGGTTGTGGATTCGTATGTACTCCATAGTGCTATCTGATGATACTTGTCCGAAAGGACCGCTATTAACCCAGCTCATTTGATATACTGTTCATGATAAGAAACTCATAGATATCTGATGCACTTTACCGGAAAAGTACTAACAGCTTAGTGATGTAACATGTTATGGCAACTGTTGAAGTCTCATATTCAATCCGTCCAATGTTCATTGTCAAGTCGATGTCTTGTCGATTTGTCAAATTGTCTAATGCCAATGGATGACCAGCTTAGACCAATGTCAACTTAATTAAAAGAGTTGTCTTCAAGTCGTTCAGAGATTTGATCACTTGTTGATTCTGTTGATAGTGCCTATTAAGTCACTAGTACCTGCTCTACTCTCTTCTCACTCTTTTCCTCACTTTTCTCTCCTCACTTATGGCTACGTTAATTCTTGTTAACTCAAGAGTCAATATGACCTATAGCTTCTTATCACACTCCATATATGTCTTTGCTTATATGATCTTTACAAGAGAAGACTATATAGCATTGCATTATATGCAGACATGCAGATTCTGGGCAGGTAATGTAACTGTTGAATACATTAGAGCATTCATAGGGTTATGGCTTTAGGCTGCCGGTGTACGGGTGTTTTGGCTACTGATGTACGGGTGTTTTGGCTACTGATGCTATGGAGACTGCGCACACAGTATACTCTACTAGTAAGAAATGCCCATAAAACCTTCACGCCCCGTATATTTGTCTAGGATTTTCTTCCATCATTCTTACCTACAATTCGTATTATTTCTTTACTACACGTGACTACTCTTCTTTACTCTTCACTACACTCTACATTTCTTCCTACTTCCTACTTGGTAGTCTATTCTCGCTCAGTCGCGAAAATTTTTTGTCTACAACTACCATGCTTCTGAGCAAAGCACTTACCCAGAGGCTCTACGGGGCCAGCCGGTGCTTACGGCGGCCGGCAATGGTCCGGTTCCAGTCTGTAGTGGTGGATACCAAGGTGCAGTTGGGGCTCAAGGCAGACCAGAGCCAGAGCCAGAGCCAGAGTCACAGTCAGAGCCAAAGCCAGAGTCCGGGTCAGAGAGGGAATCTGAACCAGATAGACCAGAGAAGCCAGAATAACCTCGGAAAGAGTAACGTTGAAAAGAGTAACGTTGGAAAGAGTAACGTTGGAAACAGTAACGTTGGAAACCAAAGGAATCAGGGAAACCAGAAGAACATTGCAAACCAGGGTAACGCTGATTTGGGCCAGAATGCGGCCCAGAACCGGGATAGAACCGGCTATAGACACCCTAACCGGAAGGTCAGAGATATCACTGCCCAGATCAACCTGTCGCTAGATGCAGCCAAGGGAGCAGGTATCATCGAGGCCCTGGAGATTTTGGAGGAGGGAATCTCGTACTTGAGGGAAGTGCAGCAGGCAGAACGCATCACGGATAAATCGTTATTCTTTACATTCCAGCCGCTCGCTACCAAGGCTATGGAGAAGTTGATAACAGCGGCCAAGGCAGAATTGGACCCGGAAGCTGCGGAGAAGTTCTTGGATATGCTCATTGAGTACAAGATCGCCCATAGGGCCCACTTTGTCGCCGTCCAGACACACATTTTGAGCAGGGGCCATGATTTGAGTGCCCATTCCAACGTGCTCCTGGTGTGGGTCAAGTTTTTGGAGTATGCAAGGTCGACGCCTAAGTCCTTGGAGTACCTCATTTATTCGTATCTTGACCACTTGCAGGCTACCAACTACCAGTCCAGAGACCTCATCAAATTGTCGTACTTCTCGCTCACTATGCAGTGTTTGAAGACAAACACGCCCTATGATGCCCTGTCCGTGGTCAAGATCTTGCAGGTGGAAGATGTGTCCCGTGTGCCGGAAGCCTTCCATGTGGTGTCGTTGATCCGGCGGGCTGGCCTTGAACAGGCGCTCGGCGAAGATGTGGCTCTTTTCACTAGCAAGCTTGCCGACTTGTCTGTTGAGTACATGGACCCCAACAGTCCCACGGTGGCCCGGAGCATTGCAACTGCCAGAAAACTGAACAACCCCCGTCGGTTGGACGTGATTTTCTCGGAAATGAAAGCCGCTTCCGTCCACAACTCCTTGCCCATCTCCGAGTCCACCTTGAACAAGGTCATGGCGCTGTACATTGCTTGCAAGAGCTTCAAGGAGGCCCTTCTGATTTTCTCGCACATGTTGTCAGGAGCCATTCCCATGCCTTCCTCGTCTTCGTGGGAGCTTGCATTGCAGGCCATGGGCCACCCATCCAACGTTTCTTCCATGTCCGACAATGCAAAGGCCGATGCTGTGGTCAATGTTGAGTCTGTGGTACGGACCATGATCAATGGCGGAGTTCCAGTGACTGCTCGTTCGTTGGCTATTATTTTGGGTGCGTTTTCCAACTTGAACAGACAAGATTTGGTACAGAAGTACATCCAAACCTATAACGACGTTCCGTTGGTGCACATGGCCAGAGACAACATTCTCATTGGTATGGCGCTCAACAACGACATTAGCTTGGCCGAGAAGACCATGACGCAGTACTTGGAACAGGATCCGTCGTACAATCCATCGACCAACGTGATGAACTCGTTCTTAACGTATCACGTGAACGCCACCAACGACAAGGCCGTGGAAGGAATCCTCAACTTCATGAAGCTGCACGGCATCGAGGAGAGTGTGGCCACCACCACTACCATCGTCAGCTACTACTTCAAGAGTTACCGAAAGAGAGGTTTGGTTCCCGACATCAACGACTTGTTTCGTGAATTGATCAAGGACACCAGCCAATGGGACAACCACATGGCGGCCATGCTCATGGACGGGCTCTGCAAGGACGGGCTCAATTTGGATGCGGCCAGAGCTGTGTTCAAGTTCTTCACTGGAAACAACGGAAAGTTCAAACATTCTAATGGATTGTTGACGTCGATGATGAAAGCCGAGTTAGACTTTGGCTCGGTGCATAATGCCGAGGAGTTGTTTGACTGGTACATCGAAAGCGTCCAGAACAATACCCAAATGTGGAACATGATGATTTCAGGACTCTTGCAGAAGAGAGAATCATTGGCCATGCAATATTATCAACGGTTACTCCAACAAGCACCTTACGGCGTCAAGCCCAATTTCTATACTTACTACTTTTTGCTTGGGCACTTTGAGAGAAAGGGCCAGACCTCCCAGGTGCAGACTCTTCTCGATGAGCTTGCGGCTTCCGATATGCTGGACTTTGGCAATGTGTTGCCGGCCACCATCAAGAGGTTGAGCGCATCTTATAAAGTGGACCCACGGTTGATGCAGAGGGTATAGCAGTCATGTATATAAGCAATAACTAGATCACCAAATATGATCCCCATCATTCAATAATCGCATAATCCACTTAGATCCGATACACATGTATATATGTGTCGATTCAGTAGATGATTTAGTGGATGATTCATCTTCACTTTTAGAGGAGTACATGCAGGACCCTATCAACCAGCAATCGTAAGATGCAATTTCTTTTAGATCATGTTGTATATGGTAAGTAAGGTTTCCTTTGATTGGCTAGCTAGTACCTGGCGTACAAGTAGTCTGCATTCTTCAGACATGAAGTAATAGTCCTATTAAGATGGTGTAGAGTGTAGGAGTAGTGTTTGGCTCACTGATTCCTCTGGATCCATCATCGGTGTACTTTCAACGTGAAATATCTCCATTGGTATTGTATCAGGAGACATATAGTATATTACCCCAATTGGCTGATGAATCTGGTTAAAGACTTATCACATGTTTCATTAAAGTAAGAAGCAGGATCCATTATAAGAAGCCACAGTATGGGGAGAGTAGGCTGAAGAAATATGAGTGGAGCATAAAAAAGGGGCATGAAATGAGGATAAGGAGTTAGTGTTAAAAAAGAAGGGTAAAGATTCCTTGGGGGGAGGGGCCCTTTTATAGACAATCTTCCCCTCCTCACCCCGCCCTGTTTATTTGCAGCCACCAGCCATGCAGGAGCGGCGTGCTGCGAAATATATAAAGGCAGCGCATTCCCCCGTATTCCAAGCAATAATCTACCGATTTTTCTTACCTGTGATTCCTTCATTTGGACAGAGAATGTTTTCCCCTTATATTCAGTTGATCTTTCTGTAACTGGAATGCTTTTCTAGCCATCTACAATGACAAACAGAGTGCTGCTAACGACCCAATTGAGAGGACTCAATATACTCTGAACAATTGTTTGTTACACCTTTTCAATAGGAAATTGTCTTAGTGGAGAGAAATGACTCGAAATTTAAAAGAGGCAGAGCGTGCTGCATATTTGAGAAGAATACAACCATCATTGAAGACATATAAACTTGTCTGGAACCAGACCCACTAGCCTTCCATCTCGAGACCAATAGTCGTGATCTACTATTACTAACTATTGGTCTACAACTCTCTATATGTCGTTACTGCTGTTGTCCTATTACACTACTACGCTACTGACTAGACTGTACTAGACTTATTGATTGCCCAGTGTGATGGATGGAGTCTATGTATCTGGAGGATCTACAGTTACTAGTTAATAAATACAGTTATCTAATTTCTAACAGGATGCGGCCAATGGCTATGAACAAAAAGATATGACAATATATCTCTGCCACGACTCAACATCATCCGTCACAACTCCACCAACCTGACTCAACATGTCACTTCCCTTCCACTTTATCAAACGAAGACAATCTCTGGGAATCCCTAGCACCTTTAAGAAGAACAACTTCGGATATCTCTAGGATTAATTAGAAATCCTAGCCATTCCCAAGACTTACACCTCAGGAATTCCATCTCTAGAAAAAGAGGATATCCATAAGACTATCAACCTTAGGAAATTACCAGGAATCTTTCATCTCTTGAAACTCCCTAGGGACCACTAGGAAGTCAGTGATAGCTTAAAGGATCCTAAGCTTAAATCTCTGAGAATTAGAAGTCCTTGAGACTAAACCTCTGGGACCAAGATCCCTAGAACGCCCAGAATACTTCTGGATTATCATTATGACTATTAGTCTAGGAATATCATATCCAGAGAATCGGGGCAGCCCTAGATTCTCCCCAAACCCGTGCACACACGCCAAACCTACTGCGCCTCCCCCATTGCCTTTCTCCATAAGGGCAAGAACCAGCGGTCGAACCGATCATATGCTGAAGACACCGACTCAAGCGCAGGCCGCGTGTCCAACATGAATGCCGGCATTCCAGTTTCCTCGTCATCTGGAGCGGAGTAATAGTCGATGACATAGCGCACCTTTTCCCAGCCACGGCCATTTCCTTGCGACCTTAAAACCGTCCAATCATGACGGTCGAAGGGGGGCTGCGTGTTGAAGGTGTCGGGGAAAAAACGGCCCAAAAAGAGGTACATCTGGGCCCTTGGCGAGAGGTCCTGTGGTCTTCCCGTGAACTTCTCCAACCGGGGCTCAATCTTCGATTCCTGCGTGTACTTCTGCTCCCAATCTAGAATCTGCTGCCATGCTCCTTCGTTCAAGAAGTTGTGCACATCCACCATGGACTCCACGGCCTCCTCATCGACCCCTTGGCCCTTACCTTTTTTCAACATGGCGTTTAACATTTGCTGCGGCAGGGGATATTCCCAGTTTCCGGCCTGGGCGGATTCACCTCGGGGGATGGACGAGATGGTTCTTTGAGTGGAGAGGATGACTTTTTGTCCGGGGGCTCTTTCAGAGGAAATGGCCATGGGCATGTTGTTGAGAGGATTCAACACCTCTGTTTCATCGGTGTTTGAGGGCTTGACGGGACACACTGCTCCCTGCAGGAACGATGCATGGTCCACAGGACATACTGCTGCTTTTGTTTGAAGTGTTGATTTGGCTGCATTTAATTTGGCGCCGTTGCTGGCGTCTGCCCAGAACCATCCCATTTTGTGTATAAGGAGGTAATGCGGTGGGATCGGTGATGAGTAGTTCACATCCGCACACCCGTACACCTCCGCACACACCCGTAGATCCCTTTATAGGCAGACCCGTACACCAGATCATAAAAAAGCCGTACACCAAAACCACACACACCCGTACACCCGCTTTCCGCACCGCTCTGCGCTCAGTGTACCTTTCGCGACTGCAACTGAGCTGTGGTAGTAATCTCAACTAAGGCGTCGGGATGCGTTGTCACGCGAGCATAGCTCTTCTTGGCTATGGGGTCGGAAATAGTCTTCCGCACATGTCTGGAATGTTCTCTGCATAGATATTACCCTCGGAACTCGTAAATGCAAGCTATTTTAAGGCATGAGCTTAATCCTGCGTATGGCATTTGAGGCGAGCTCCCACAGAAACTGCATTACCGAGGATATTCACCTTGACGCCCCCGAAATCAATGATGATCCGAGGGTCCAACGGATCAATACCGGAAAGATCTGCCGTTGGAGTGTCTGGGCTGGGTGACAGCCCCTGGCCTATATGCAGGTATAACTAGCCATTGTACAGGAATACGACTGGTTTCGCACCCACCGACCACCATCTAGCCCACCCGTACCTCCGTGATCTGAAACAGCATGTGAACCAACGCTCCACAAAACTTGCCTATGGAAGCGTACAAAGTTTCTAGGTGTATTGAAGAAGCTGACTAATACGTCACCTGCCATTGGCTAATTAAGGGGTGATCAGGGCACGTGATGCAGGAAGGTCGCAGGTGTGTTTCAAGATCGTATGTTGCTGCAAAAATTGCCGCTCATGTGCACTAAGCGAAAGATCGCTAAAGCATAACCAGGAGCTTTGCGGTGCGGCACATATCCTGTAGGGGCCGGAATGGGGAGGATAGGGCCAGATCCGGTGTGAAGATGACCGCGGATTCACTTGTTATGTGCTTCGCCTCACAGCGTGGAACATATTCCGGGGGTCCACGTAAGCGCCCGCCTAAAACGACATTATTCGGCATTCTTTGTATGTACAAGGTGCACATGGATTCCCAATCGGGAAAGCCGAGCAAATTTTTGACGAATTGGGAGATGTAATTAAAGACGAGGCTACGTTAGTAATGACCAGGTACCTTAAGATTGACGAGGGCAGTTTGACACGAGGGTAGGTAAAACGAGGGTAGTTGGCGAACATATTGGTTTCTCAATCCGAGGGCCCCATTACGAGGGCTCACCGAGGTTCCGCTTATATCACGTTACATATACGAGGGCACCTTACCTTAAAGCCTATGTGATAATGACGAGATCCGAATGAATGACGAGGGCTAAGTGAATAACGAGGGTACTATTACCGAGGTACTCCCCAGCCAGAAACGGCACAGCAAAAATGTCGCACCCCTGAACCTAGCGCTTATTGTGACACCCAGACGAGGCATTGAAACCATTGTTGGTTGTCTATTGTGTCCTGCACACAAGCATATGCTGGCTACAAGTGATGACAAGACAGAATTTAGAAACGCCTGCCATGCGGTTACATCTGTGAAACACCTTAAAGCAACGTGAAACACGAAAGAAACACAATGAACCAGCGTGGGCTTTTATGAAACGCCGTGAGGCGGTCTGAATAGCCTGAAACAGCGATGAAACAAAGATGAAACAAAGATGAAACAAAGGTGAAACAAAGATGAAACAAAGATGAAACATTTGTGAAACACCCATGGAACACTCGTGAAATATCATGAATCATCAATTTTGCCAAGCCAGAGCCTGGGCTAGCCTTCCCTGTATGTGCGCTGACGTTGCAACGAGAGAAGATGTTTTTCTTACGTAATCCTGCATACAGCGCCCTTTTTTCGGAAGTCCTCAACACCAAGTGAAAAAGTCGAGGTGCAGAACATGTGACCTCCCCGTCGAGCAGTGACGCTCAGTGCAGGGCTCACAACACGGTTAATTATGCCACGCCCTGCAACGTCAGCCTGCACACAAGACCCGCAATTGAGGAATCAAATTTCGCTATTTTAGTGCAGATAGTGGGCAACGCCATCAAGCTCGAGATACGAGGGTGTCATGACAAGCCGTTGACGCCACGCAAAATCGGTTTCAGTCCTGTTTCAGAATCGCCTTTCCGAGGGCCCACATGCCGCACCTGCACACAGACACCCGTCGTAGTCTAAGTTTCTCCGGAACGTTTCCCAAAAGGCTAATTTGCTCCTCAGCTTTATGCCCGATTTAGAGCTTGTGTTGGTGCATGTCACGTGACTCTCGACGCCGTGTTATATCTCCTTGTTACTAATCTATGACAGGCGCACGGCCCCGGATTTCATGGGCGCCGAAGTGCTGCCCGAGGCTCGTGTGCCATGTCTAGTCAATGTCGTCGGCCACCACCAAGTCCGAAATCCGGATGGTGGATTGATCACCCACAACGATTGCTACGGGATCAGGCTAGAATAATCCGAACGCATTGAGGGAATCTTAACCCCGTTTAGGAGCCACGCGTATGGTTTCCAAAATGTCGCCAATCCGGCTTGACCCTTTCGGTAAAAAAGCATTAGCGCGGTGAGCTGCAAGTAATTAAACTCGGACGACATTCTGGGCGTTATATGCACGCAGCATAGGGCTCATGCTGCACGCAGCATTTAGGGGTAGTTTCCCTTTTGGTGGATATTCTAGCTTTTAGCTCTCAGGAATGCCTATACTTCCAAAGTGATTTTTTATAGCCTCTTTCAAGGCATTAGGGTCCGTGTATGTGCAGGCTGGAACCCGGTGTTGAAAGGGCTGTTACCGTGTCTGGACCTCGCGGCGCTTTTGGCCTCCAAAGTCGTCGACTCTATTTACATTTCGCACATATATAGTGGTCTTGACTTTAAACGCCATGAACACGAATCTCCCCACTGCTTCATCGGTGTCAGCACGGCACTTTCCTCGGTGCTTGTATTTCTCCCCGTACTCCACTGCCCGCCCCCGCTTAATCCCCTAGCATCCTTTACCTATCGGTGGACACAAGCAGACCCGAGTGCATGCGCGTGCATGTCCAGATTGAGATTCTTTCCCTATCGCTGCCTAAAGAATGTGTACTCTCCATGCTTGTCCATTTAAAGCCAGAGGTTCCCCTGGGGAAGTTAAAAGGAGAGATGCTGCTGACGCCGGCAATTCCATGTGGGGAAATCAAGAAACTGAGAGCTTAAAACTTCAGAATTTGAGACCTCCCGGGGTCGGGTGTGGCCGATCAGTCGATATATGCGGGCGCTAAAATTCGTCCTGAGGCTTGATTTCCGGGGGTGCTTGGCTAAACTCAGGTGAGGGGGAGATGAGTTTCGATTATGGGTTATTCAAGCTTCTTGATGTTTTAAAAGAGGTGGGGTGGCGTCTGGTTGTCAAACGAGGGTATCCGGGGTTCGGAAAGGATGCGACCGAAGCTCATCACTGTGTCCGAATGTCAGTAGTGCGGCCGGAACTCACTCAGCACCACCGGAACTCAGGTGCGCGACCGGAATTCAACAGTGCGACCGGAACTCACGTTGAGTTACGGAGATCACCTTGCAGGCCCTCGATGAGCGCGAAGCACCCCCTATATACCAAGCATACATGGAAAGATGATTTGTAGGACCTCAATTCCTTGCCCTAATAAGTGCTTTTAAATGCTGAAACCAGCCCTACAATTGAAGCCACATTACTAGTTATTGGCTGATTTCAGAGGAAGACCCTGTTTCGGCCAAATGTCGACGAGCCGCCTTATATGCAGACGACGAACAAAATATGGGCGGGCGTGCACATTAAATCGCATTGCGCATGCAGATTAAATCGCTGTGCTCGTGCATGCATGAACCTCCTTTCCTGGGAGCTGATAAAGTTACCTACGCGGGCGGATCTCCTGACACGAGGAAAGCCTATCCAAAGTCAGCTTTATTTTGCATATACGGTGATAGATCCCAATTGTGGTGGGCAGTTGGGTCTATGGCATCGAAGTTACAAGCATAGTTTAGTGGTTGCATGCGCGAGCATTGAGAGTAGCGCATCGCAAAATTTTGTCAGTCTGTAACCACCACTCGCCGAAGGAGCAGGGCCATCAGTCCAACGTCGAAGAGAAGAATTGGGAAGGGCGTAAATGTAAAACGTTTTACGGCGCCTGCGTTATCAAGCGCTGAAAGTGAGACAATTAGAGCTTAAAAATCGGTGCATTATGCAATAGCAATCATCTTTACCAATGCCGCGCCGAAGAGCGGGTTACGTAGTGGTTGCTAACGACCTGTATCGATCGGAAAATTGATTGCGGAAGCGAAGAGACGACCGCGCGCATGCACCGAATGTTCTCTGTGGAGTAGTGCAGGAAGAACGCGTAAATTTACGAGATACAGCCATCTGTGCATAACAGACGTGGCTAGTTGCATGTTGGATGCAAACCCTGCCACGACCTCCGCACCCCATACATTCACAAACTTTGCTCATATCTATATAATTTTTTTTACCGGCACGAATTGTAGTGCTCTCCCAATCCATACGAGTGCTTATAATACGCCACAACTAGCGTGGGCTGAGTGCCCTCCGGGTTAAAGGTGATGGGCGCACTACCAGCCACAAGCACCTTGATGGGACACCCGTACACCGCGGCCAACGCCGCTAGCTCCATATCCGAGCCCCACATGGCCGTACTCTCGAGCTCGGCCGTATACTCGCCAATATCCCGAAGCTCCATGGTGTCCTGATCAAATAAGTACGGAATATAGGAGTCCGGGTTGGTACGCATATGCAGGGCGGCCTTGCTTCGGAGCTCCGCCACATCTATGTCTTCCAAACCGTGGCGAAGGCGCAACTGGTCCTCTAAAGACCGGAAAAGACAATGTCCATCCGGCTGAATCTCGTGCAATTCATAGCCCATAGATCGTAGCAAATTGGCCATGGTCTCAGCCTCGATGGCCCGGTAATCCACAGAATCTGCCGCCTCGGCACGGGCTTCCGCTTGGATCTGGTCGAATTGCGCCTGCCGCCGGGCGATCCGCTCCTTGGCCCTGTTTCTCTTCCTGGGCACCACGGGATCGCCCGTTTCGGGCATTTTTTCGGGTGTTTCAGAAGGGATTTCTTCTGTTTCTGCATTGAAACCGCCCAAACTCATCCGTTTGAGCAATTCTTCCGGCGAAATTTCAACCGCCGCCTCCACCACTTCACCCCGACACTCAGCAACCTCACGGGCATGTTTAGCGTCCAAATCAGTCTGCATTTGGGCACACCTAGCATTGACAGCCTTCCTGGTCTTCTTCAGCGCCTGTTTCTTAAGAGCCGTGGTTTGAGAAACCAAGTCCTTCTGCTGTTTCCGATGCCGAGCCAAAAGCTCATCCATTCCATCATTTACAGCCTTTGGAACACTGGGGTCGTGGGCGGACATCTGTCAATAGGTGTAAAGGAGAAGAGGAGAGTAAAAATATAAATGGAATTCGGGTGGCGCACGTCGCGCGGGGCTTCATTGTATTGCGCGTCATGATAGTTTCGCATAAAGCCTTCGCATAAAGCCTTCGCATAAAGCTGCGCATACACGGGTCTGGTTATGACATAGGGCTAGAGGAACTTTAAAAATGTGGAGTTTCAGTAGCGTTTCACAGTGGAATTCTTTACATTTGGATGTACAGCGGTGGAGTAGGAAATCCAGAGGATGTAAGTATGGTGATGTCAATAGGGCCGATCTCATAACCACCCCTCGCATGGAAAAGGTAACTTCTTGTATACTCTTACCCTTAGCATCAGGCCACTTTTCAACCAACTTAGACGAGACTTGGACGAGGCTTGGACGAGGCTTAGACAAAAATTATGATAAAGCTTTTGTCGATCCTTATCGTGTCCCCTGCATAACAAAGGCCAAAGATGTTTCATCTGCCCATCTTTGGATGCAGTGGCGCGCAGATGCAGTCCCCCCACTTGGAGATGTACGGGTGCACTCGTCTTCAATTTCACTTTCATTTTTCATTGCGCGCGCCTGCTGTCTTATCCGCTACGCAGGAGGCCGGGCGGCAGCTGTATCTTGCGTCTGCGCTGAGAGTGACGGCTATCGGCTCTTTAGTAGATACCTGAGAACACGGAATTCGAAACCACATGCATCCTTGCACCGGAGAATAAGTGGTCTGTTCATTTAGACTAGGCTGCCAAAACCTTTAAATCATCCGACCCAAGTGGGCGATGACACCGTATCCACCTTCCTTTTCGGGCTCCCTTGGTGATGGTGTACTGCGGCATCCTTGTATTCAAGGATTTTTTTGGGGGGGGCAGGTGCATATTTCACTGGGTGCTGCACTTACAAAGACAATCTTTTATTTCACTCTCCCAGCGATTTGGGAACGAACCTGTATCGTTGCAGCAGGGTACTGCGGTGTCGCAAAAATAAAAAAAAAAAATGTGCCGCGGGATTATGCTTTTGGACACCATTTGTTCAGCGGCCGCGTAAGGACAACGTCGGCGAATCTTAAAAAAATAAGCGGCTTTCGACGCAGACTGCTACGTGCTCACTTGGAATTGGCGGTGGGATTTGACGGCATTGCATTGCTTGATTGGGCCCGATGGACTCCTGCAAGCAGTTCCTGTTGAATTCGGCGCAGCGGAGAATCTTGAGTTTTTGCGTATGCGCATCGTTGCGTTGCCCTTAGTGGTGTCTGGCGGAGATTGTAGAGAGGTGAATGCAATTGCTTGGTAACGCTATGTGCAGTCGCACATTCTCTGCCGTCGCTGGGGATAGATTTGCGGTGCATGAGAATTTGGAAACGTTGGTTATGATAGCCTCAGCCCGAAATCTGCTGATTGTAGCGAAGGGCACGACGCCGGAGGCGGAAGGAAACGTCCCGCTTCTGGTGGGAGGTGCCAGAGTAATTATGCGATGTGTCGCTGGCGTGCGTTGTAAGTGGCACTTCTCACAGCGTGCCTTGATATGCGTTTAAAATAGCACGTCTCAAGCTCAACGCAGAGCCAGTAGGGTCTCGGTAGTAGAGGATACGAGATCAGGAAGGGGATCCGGGCAAGACTACGGGCAAACTACAGGCGAAATACGGGTGAGTAGCGTGGATCTAACGCCCAGGATCGGCCAGGATTTAAATGGAGGAGGCTATTTATAACCAATAACGTAATGTATAGGGGAAGGAGAGGGCAGAGGGAAGGGAGTGCATATGGTGTGGCGGCAGGACGAGAAATGTCGCGGTTTTGTATAGAAAAATGTCTCACATCCGGTGTTTCCCAAAGCGGGCAAGGTTGAATTCCGAGGGTAGGTCCCCCATGCAACCACCTCCTTTAATGTGACACTCTTAAAGTGCGCATGAATTGCATGGAGCGCGCATACCGCACACAGTCCGCGTCCAGAGTGGCTCTCGCAAATTGGGAGAAGCCAATCTACTTCGAAATTCTCAAAGTCGGCATATATAGTTTGTCATTTCCCAAGCAGCGTTTTTTTAAAATTTTTATCATTGGGCCCCTTTCGAGTTTTCGCTTCCGACCCCAGGCATTTGATCATTCTGTTTCCCCTCTAGCATTCTTTCCCTCTTCTCTCCTCCACATTGTCTCCATTCATTTGAGAGACCTTCCCAATCCCATAGCGGCCTTCTTGTCATCCCGCTCTTTTGCATCTAGAATCTAGAGTTAGACCTTCTAACCTAGACCCACCCAACCCTAGCCGCCCATCATCCCATATATTCCTATGACCCCGGTGCAAGCTCCAAGAACCGCCTAGACGCCTCCCCGACCCTATAGACTCTGCATCACCTGACCATGGACCACTCGCCCGACATCTTGCATCATGTTCGTCTCTCGCAGGCGTCCATCAAAGCGTCCAACATTAAGGTGCAGCTCGCCGAGTACACCGCTCATAAGAAGCAGGTGGACGAGTATAAGTTGGATATGTACAACCATTTATTTGCATTGGATCGCAAAACAAGACCAAACCTTTCGCTTATTCAACAACAGCCTGAAATCAATTTACGCATGCGACCAGTGCTCCTAGATTTCTTAATGGATGTCATTAATAAGCTTAACTTGTCCAAATCAACCTTCCCTTTAACTGTCAATATCATCGACCGTTATTGTCTGGTCCGTATTGTCAAGAAACAACATTATCAACTTTTGGGCTTGACAGCTCTTTGGATCGCCTGCAAAAATTTGGATTCAAAATATCGTATTCCTCAATTGTCTGACTTATGCAAATATTGTTGTCATTGTTATGATAAAAAACTTTTCTTGGAGATGGAGAATCATGTGCTTAAGCTGTTCCTGTGGTTAGTGGACGCTCCAACTTTTGATCTGTTCATTGACTTTTACATCCATTCACTTGCGCTGTCCCGGCTTTTAGCTGGTTCTAAAAGCCCTCACAAAACATGTAATGACATTAAGATTCTTGCCATTTATATTTGTGAGCTCATCCAGTTCTACCCGAACATCTATTTCAACTATACAACTCCACAGATTGCTTTGGTTTCATTTGCTATTGCTTGTATGGTTCTTGATGTGTGTAAGGCCAGCGGAGTGGCTTCACTTTTGCTGATGATCTACGATACTCATAGTACTGATCCCATTCTCCTGCACCTGGACTTTGACCTGGCCTTTGCGTTGCTCATTAAGGTTTTGAAATGTCCTCCTCCTTCTTTAAAGGCCAAGTACTTTAATGAGGATTCTCGTTTTTTACTGCTTATGAAGGTATTGGTGAGTTTTACTTGGAAACATTTGGCTCACAAGGAGGCGCTCGAGAAGCTGCAACTGCCTGTGCCCGCGCTTCCATCTCACCATGCACCTCATGCTCAAGCTGCAGGCCATGTTCTGGCTCCTCACTGGAACCACTCGTCCAATGTTAACTGTACGCCTCTGCAGTCTGGCGGCTCCACCACCCCCAAGTACCCAATCACGCCCATGCTGCTGTCGCTTACGCCTAAGAGCGCAGAGGGTGTGGACTATACCACGCAGAATATTCGCATCTACTCGGACCCGCAGCATGCTGCATACGTGAGCACACTTCCGCTGCCCAACCTTCTGCCGGGCGATTTTATGGGCTCGGTGTATAGCCAGCCGGCCAAGCGCTCCTATGACGGTGACGCCTATGGCCATAAGCGCTCCAAGAGCAACAACAAGGCTGTTTTCTACGTCCACTAGCATCAATTTACTCATAGACACTTTGTGTAGACTTTTGTATTCAATCAATTGTTCAAATATCAATTATCTGATGCCATATTTATAATCAATGGTGTCAATTTGATTGAGTCTGTCCAATCTGTCTAATCTGTCTAATCTGTCTAATCTGTCTAAACTGTCTTTGTCCATTCTGTCCAATCTGTCTTTCGAAGATCAGTGGCCTCTACCACTACAGCCACACGAGACGATGTTAATAAGTATTCTCCTAATTACTAGTGACTACAATGCTAAAGTTATACTTGGGTACTTTCACATGGCGAGTCCTGCATATAGGAACATTACTGTAATTGACGTATTTTATGCAGCAACTGACCCTAGACAGTAATGCAATAACTACTAGAGGTTTTACAGTGCCTTTTGCTCAAGTATTGATCAATGAGTCAATGGTGCTTGACATGGTAAAGTACAACACTTATGACTTTATGAGTATCGCACGACTAGAGGAAACTTATTAACTAGAGTAGTTAGAGGAAATTAGAGCATAGTACTGATGGACTATTCTTGGGGGCTGCTGCTATATACTGTCACTAAGCTATAAGTAATAGTATGTGGTATTCCTGCATATAGGCCAGCCACCAAATAGAGTCAATTATGTCTCTTTATTCATTGAACTTAAAGCTCAAGAGGTGAAATTAATATCGACCAATTTGAAGGCAATGGTAAAAAATCATAGTTCCAGTTTCATACGTGTTTCATACGTGTTTCATCAGTGTTTCAGGTGTTTCGGGTGTTTCATCAGTGTCTCATCAGTGTTTCAGGTGTTTCATACCATATAACTGTCATTTTATCCCACAATTCCAACTCATCTATCTATATCCATATCAAGACACGACCATCTGCTGGTACAAAGTACAGTATACAGTAGAGTCTTTAAGACTCGAGTCTAGAGTACAGAGTACAGAGGTGCACTAGAGTATACTGTATAGAAACACATCCATATGCAGGAACAGACAGTCAATAAACTCTGGTAGTCAGTCTGCAGTCTGCACGGTTGTAAATTAATACTACGGGTAGATCCGTACTGTAGTACTTTATATAACAACTCGACACCAGTCTACAGTATGTGAGGTAGTACCAAGATACAGTACACAAACACACCTACAATTACACAAATACAATTACACAAACACAAACACAAACACAAATACAATTACACAAACACAAATACAATTACACAAACACAAATACAATTACACAAACACAAATACGAATTGGTATAAATAAAACGGGTAGCCGGATTAGAATTCTAGACGAGAATTAGACGGGAATAGATTTGGAATAGCCGAGAAGCGAGACCCCTCACCGTTTGTCGATCCTATTGTGTGATGTGCAGAACAAAGGTTTGAGTGTGTTTCATGATGCGCGTCACTAACTTTCGCACCCACTGCGCCGGTGACGTCATGACCAATGACTCCAAGAACCAAAGCTCTTCGTTAAGCTTTACTTATTTGTCTAAACAATCCTGGAATTCGGAGAATTTCTGTACTTGGATCTCTGTACTGGGATTTCTGTACTGGGATTTCTGTACTGGGATTTCTGTAATAGGAAATTTGTACTTGACTAGGGATTCCTGCACCTAACGAGGGATTCTCTGGACTTAACCAGGAACTTCTGTTCTAATTGAGCTGTTCAATCACTTAGACTGGCGAGTTAGACGAGATTAAGACGCAGTTGAACGACATTTTTACCAACATTGTTTTTTTTAACAATAAATCAGCTGCTTCTACTGCATCCTGCATCCTGCTGCCAAGAAGTAGTACTAAATATACTTTACTAGAGTTATAATAGTATACTGCTATATGCAGGATGTTCCACCAGAACTCTACTATAATACTTGACTACTCTACTACTGGCTTCAAAAATCTGGAAACAATTACTAGTATTTACTACTCACTACTCGAATCCAAATTACTGTAAACTGCTCTCATGATACTATATGCAGGATAATATGTCAAAACTCTATTCTACTACTACTCTACAACCAGAGATTATATGCAGTGGTAGTAGAGATATTGTTAGGTATTGGTACGACTATGGAGCCTGTGAATTAGTTACTTAGAATAGTAGTAGTCACGTGAATGGGTACTGTCTAAATGTCTACTGTCTAAGTGTCTAAGTGTCTACTGTCTACTGTCTATCTGTCTAACTGTCTATTGTGCTTAAGAATACTATAGGATAGCAGTATATTCTTAGTATAGACTCAGTATCAGTATATAAATATTCCTGAAGTAGTAACTATGAATATCTGGAAATATTCTATAGGATTGTAACCTTTAATCCTTTTGCCACTGAGTCTATTACCATTCTCTCTATTCTGGTATGAAGATATATCGAGAAATCTACCTCTCGGACTCTGAAAAATGTCAACCGATCATGAGTCGATTCAATCTGGCCACAGTAATTTGACTCAAAATTCTTTTGAAAAAGAATAGATTTAAAAAGTCAATTGAGAGACCTTCTAGATCCGATCCAGGTCTGAAGGTAAGCTTGGTGGTTTCAGATTCCTCCAGGTTTGCTATCACTCAGTATCAATTAGTCTAGTAGTCTAGTAGTCTAGTAACCTAGAATCTAGTAGCCTAAGAGTCTAGCAATCTCTTATTCTAGTAGTCTAGTAGTCTAGTAGTCTAGTACTCTAGTACTCTAGTACTCTTTCTATGTGTGGTTAGTGTTGAACCTGTAAAAAGAATTCCTCTCTCACGTAATTCATTCTGCGGGATGCAGATGAAACAGGCGGACTTCGATAAATCCCTTATCTGGTACAAACATCCAATGGGAGGACTCTGGGAGGGAGTCTCCGGAAGCTGAAACTGATGAGGGGTTTATGGAACATCCAATGATAGATCCCAGATAGGAAACCCAGATGAGGGGTTAAGGCAAGAAGGCCCGAATGTAGGGTTCATGAAGGTGTATCTTCGGGGAATCTGGACGAGATCGTGTGAATATCCAATAAAAGCTCTCTGATCACAATTTATGATGAGGGGTTTAGTCAGGGAGGCTGCAATTTGGTGATGAGGGGTTTAGTCAGGGAGGCTGCAATTTGGGTTTGTGGTATGTTGCGTTTGTGGCAGGATGTCACAAAGAGAAGGTTCCAGTCATTGGAATATATAAGGAGGAAGATCCGGCTAAGTTTTGAAGGGTATCGAATCAGCTCAGTTTGTGATTACCAGATAAGGATTCCCCAAGATTGGATAGAAGGAAACAAGAACACAGACAAAGAGATGTACAGAAGTTCAGTACTTAAAGGAATTATTGTTAGCCAATGAGACGCACGTGACAGATTACGAGAGCGTTTATGTCAACGCGCAACACTTAGTACCTACTGTCTTCTGCTATCTATTCCTGACTAAGAAAACTAATTCTCCTACTGTTCAAATATGAACTAGTAAGTATAGTGACTATAAAATAGTGGATTTGAGTTGCTAGTGAATTTATAGGGTGAATGTGGTGAGTATTGAGTTATAGTATGTGAGGTTCAGATAAGAGTGCGCGAGTGCGGTGCGAGAGCCAAGGGTCAGAGAATAGAAGCACTCAAAATTTGAAAATGTGAAAATTCGAAAATTTGAAAAATTCGAAAATTCAAAACTTGGCTTCATTATATATCATTACAGATTATTCTAGATCAAGGAATGGTAATTTTGGACTTCAGATTCAACGGCTCTTTTATTGCCATATCTGGTGTATTCATTTCAGTACTGTTAGATCATACTCTGGAACCAGTCACGTCAAATTTGACAGGATTTTGAGTGCATAAATCAATTCCAGAGGATACTGTGATTTTTTTTTTTCAACATACCCAAAGCTCTAGGCGTCTAAAATTAGAGATCCAGACATCTAAAGGTCCAGAATTGAGATTCCCAGAGGTCTAGATGCTTTGGGACTTTATTTTAGGAGATTGCGTTGACATCCAAATATCCAGAAAGGAAGTGCTAGACAAATTGGTCCGTCGTAAGGCAGACCAATTGCGGATTAAGGTGGGGCCGGCCAAGGTATGCCGTGGGTAAAAGCAAAATCGGCTATATGCAGTAGAAGCGACGGTGCATAATATGCCTTGGAAGCGGGGTTGAGCCAGAGCGATTCCAGGAGCCGCTCGACTTACGAGGGCTTTGATGAAATGAATGCCATGCACGAACCTCCAAATTGTCATGGTGAACAACCTTCTGCCATTATGGTTTGATCTGTGCATGAACTTGCTTCTCTTGTGCAGTGTGCATACTGAACACCATTTCTAGAAGCACTTAGAACTACTCGATCATGGCAAAAGAGTTGATCTGAGCTTGGAGAGCATTTATCATAACCACCATAAATTTCACCCTCGGAATACCGATCTACGGCCTAGCTCCTGAGATATGGGCCCGCGTTTAAACTGGTTGCATCGCAGGCAATGTATGCGCACCACAGTTTAGGCGCCAACTGATAGCACAGGCGCCAGGGAAAACGTGCTGATGAAATAACTCCGGCTAGAGATGAATACATTCAGCCACAGTTTTCAAGGCTGCACAAGGTGCCTCTGGATTGCACCTGGTGCTGAGTACATGAACTCAAATGGAGGTTGTCTTGGGGTGCATCGATCATGCAATCGGTGCGACATGTGATAAAAACGGCGGTTAGAGATGGCTTTGCCCTTTTGGGAACCCGCACCGTGAGCCCACATGCGCGCGCATCACCTCAATCCATCACCACTCATGGGCTCCTCCAACTCCTTCAAAAGCGCCGATTCTCTACACAGAAAAAAGCTGCACAGACCCAATTGTGGCTACAAGGGGTACTGCGTGCAGGACGGCGATTCCATCGAATCCGTGGCAAGTATCTCTGTGTTCCGCCTGCAGTACATCGACCAAAGGAGACCTGCCAAGTTGAACGTGTCTGCCCCCATCGACGCCAGCCTGCTCCACTTAGACAACATAGTGCGTACTCTAGATTACCATGAACCGCTACAGGTCGAGCGTAAAGTTCAGCACGGCTTTGGTCTGGGCAAGAAGCGGGAGAAAATGTCTCTTGCCGAGATTGTACTGAGGCTCAAGTCTGGAGATGATTCTTTTTACTTGACCACGCAGTACGAAGAGAATGATTGTTCGGAAGAAAACAGTTCGGATGAAAACGACGAGAATGAAGATGATTTCGAGGGTTTGGACGCTGAAAACGGGCTGATTTCAGAGAATTCCAATCCTTCTGGTGAAGAAAGTGATGAAAATGACGAAAAACCCGAGGAAATTGGTCAAAATGACGGGAATTTCGACGGAAAAGACGAATCATCCGATTCCGAGGCAAAGAAATCCACTGGAAATGTCAATTTCAAGCCTTTACAAAAACTTCCCATCGATTTCGGCCTTCCAAACCTGGACTCCGAGTCTGACTTCGAGGTGGACTTCTCTAACCTCCAAGACGACTATGAAGAAGCGGAAAAAGACGATCAAGACGAGTCTCAGGTCCGTATTGGAACGTTATTCCAACCTCCCCTCACCAACCTTGCTCAGAATAAAAACCCCGAGTTTCCCATTATTCCGGAGTCTTTTAAGGGCCTTTTTACCCAGCAAATCAACCTCTGGATGGGCTCTTCAAGCGCAAAAACACCAAAACCAGACTTTCTGCACCCCACAATTGCCTCTTTAGGAAAATACGTCCCTCGAGGCAACTCGTCCGGTCTCCACCATGACCATGCAGATAATCTCTATTTCTTGGTGGAAGGCCGTAAACGGTTCACGCTTTTCTCGCCGGAAAACGCCGAAAAGTTGGCCACCGTGGGCGATATCAATAAGGTTTACCCCAACGGCTTGATAGACTACCAGGTGAACGAAAACGCCCGTTTTTGGCGGCCGATGAGAGAAGATGGGGCCATCCAGGCAGAATGGGCGCTCTGGATGCTTGAAAAGGGGGACTTCTCCGTTTTTTCCGAAAAATATTTACATGATGTCGTCGAGAACGAGCCAAAGTATACGGGGGAACACTTACCGCTCGACCCTCCGAGTTTTTCCACGGTTCCTCCTGTGCTTTTGCACTTGGATGAAGTGGATCCTGCATATAGACGCCCACTCGAGGAGCTTGCCAACATTCACTTTCCCGGCCTTTTGAACCTTAAGAAGATGGAGGTCTGGCTCGAGCCGGGTGATCTTTTATATATTCCCGTGGGTTGGTTCCACGAGGTGACCAGTTTCAGTGAGGAAGATAAAAATGCCCATATTGCCGTGAACTGGTGGTTCGTGCCACCTGCAGGAACCTTAGACAAGCCATATGAGGATGATTACTGGAAGGAAGATTTTGCTTTGACAATGGAGGCAGTGGACGAGGTCCGGGTGTAGCCTATATGCAGGAATCTTCAAAATACACTAATAAACGGACTAATGCATAGAACCAAAATTGTGATGTGGAGTTTTAGTGAGTATGGGGAGCGGTAGCTAAGGAAAGTGTCCAAAGAGCTAGATATACAATTAGGAGAGGGGATGTACTGGTGTGGATGTACTGGTTTAAAAACTGGTATATTGGTGTAGGTGTGGTGTACTGGTGTCCCTTGACTAACAGGAAGCACCGCATACTAAGTGGGTCCGGTGTGCAGTGCTTCCATGCCTTGCGGTGCAGCCAGTTTACGGCTCATGCGAGATAGGGCGCGATGGAACAAAGGCAGGGCTGCGAGAGCACGTGATGTGGCACCTTCCCTCTTCGCGCGCAAACTGTCGTCACAACAGTCACGTTATCTGCCATGTCAGGGACAATAAACTTTACGCCACAGCAGGCCCAAAAACGAAAAAAGAAGAGGATTCGATATGGCGCTGTATACAGGACCTCAGAGCACCATTTCCGAACTTCAAATCCCCTCTGATATGGCGACTAAAAGCGGAATTCGAAAACGCGGGCGTGCGCGCACCAGAAAGAAGCCCTTATCAGCCCCAATAAGCACGCACTATGCGAACTGGAGTGAAAAAAATAAATACCTAATCTCAGATCCATATCTTCACCCCCATCTACACTCCACTCCGGGTCTCGTACTTCGCCATCCTTCCCAGGCTTTTTTGGCTGCTATTACACACACCTCTTGATTCAGTTCACGGGGCAGATCCTCTCCTTCGCTGGCCGTCCGTCTCCTCCTCAGGCTTAGGCTTCACTCCATCTCAAAACAGATCTATACACCAGCAGAACTCAGCGGCACTCTGAAACGCTAGTCGAACAAACATTGGGCATTCCCTTAGGCGCTGTTTGAAAACTTGAACCACTTGAAACCAGATTTTTTTGGTCCTTACCCCTATTAGGCCTGAAACAGCTATCTGCACTCTCAAACCGGTCCCCACCGTTTCTGAAACTCTTTGAAACATTTGAAACACTACTGAAACTGCTTCTGAAACAGCCCGCTGTACCTGAACCAGTCCTGCCTTCTGAACCGCTTCTTCTGATTTCTGCACATAATCTCGAGGACTTACTACTTCTCCCCTCTTCATTTGGAGCCGCCAAAAGCTAAGTTGACTTTAGCTTCCTTCCTTTCTACCTTGTCTTATTAGTATGTGTGCCTCCCTTCCCCTCCCCTGCCAGAATCCAACCAATGGCAAGCCGTTGCGTTGCCCAGTACTAACCATAGTTTGGCCCCGGCCTTTAGAGAGCATTTGAGTATCGCTTCTCTTCGCTTCGAACGCTGTTCCTGTACATGAACCCGTGACCGGTCGTCTATTACACCCTTTCCACGAAACTAAATCAAAAAATGGCCTTGGCAGACAGAAGACCACTTGCAGTGGCCTCGAGCCATGCTGCTCCTGCATTCAACACCACGCTGGACAACTCCAACTTGGTCATTTCCGACCTTGGAAAACTGTACTTTGAAAACCCCACCGATGAAAGAGAAGAAAACGATGAAGAAAACGATGATGTTGATGATGATGAAAATGATGATGAAGAAAATGACGAAAATGACGAGAGAAATGTCCAATCCTTGGCCAAGTCTGCGTCGCCAGAAGTATCGCCCTTGTCGCCTACTCTGCGTAGCATCTCTCCGGACTCATTGATGAACTCGGGGATGCTCAAGAAGAATGCATCGTCCATGTCGTCGCAGCAGTCCATCAGCTCACGTGACCTGACCCCACCGACGGTGCAAGGCGGATTCTACCCCAAGATGAATTTGGCTGTGCTAGGGAAAAAACCCAAGCCGGCTTCCCGGGTGCCTATTGCCACGGGAATCTCCACCACTATCCCAGTGACTGGCGAAAAACCCAAACCAGAACAAGAAGGTGATGCGTCGCTTGAAGACGATGTGCTTTTTGCTATTTTCCTCATTTTGTACGAAAAAGACGGCGAGGGCACAGGCATGACGGTGAAACAAATCTGTGACGTGTTGGTGGAAAGACACCCTGAAATGGCGCAGTTGCTGAGCAAAACATCCAATTTGGTCAGTGCCAAGTTGAATGCGTACGTCAAACGCGTAGAAAAGGGCGACCTGAACTTGAAGTACGCTCTTTCGCGTGAATGGGCCGATGCGCTGCCCAAGCGGATGGTGTACGTTTACCGAGGCCTCTTGGCCAAGGACTTCCATGTGCACGTCAAAAACGCCATGGAGCTGCAGAAACTGCAACTGGGCTCGTTGACCTTTGTCAATGGGCTGAACTCGCTGTTTCCTGCAGATTCTTTCGAGGCTGCCAAGCACCTGGCCTTGCTGAAGCCCAGAAGACAGACCATGTTTGATCTTGGCATCTCGGCCAGACCCGCTTTTCTGGACAGCCTGGACTCCAGCCACTTATTCGTGCCCTACTCGTCTGCTCCAGTTGCAGCCAACTTAAAAGCCAACGCCGATGCAGACTCCGATATGGTCGTGGAAGAAGAGGCCCAGGCGCCCAAGCCATCTG
Organism: Metschnikowia sp. 04-226.1; assembly: GCA_002370245.1. Lineage (NCBI taxonomy): Eukaryota > Fungi > Ascomycota > Pichiomycetes > Serinales > Metschnikowiaceae > Metschnikowia > Metschnikowia sp. 04-226.1. The sequence goes on from NLAD01000707.1 coordinate 479,847, forward strand.
CAGACTCCGACTTCGATTTCGACGACTTGGAGGTTTTCGATACTGACGACGATGACGACCTGAGCTTCTCCGTGGACGTGCTCAAGAAAAACGGCAAGCGCTCCAAGTCCATGTCGTACTTATCGGTCAACAAGAAGACCAAGTACGTGACAGCAGCAGCGGCGGCTCCGCGTGCTCCCAAGACGCCGTGCTCCCATAGTGTCAATGCAGCGGCTGCTGCTGCTGCCTTACATGCGGCTGCGCTCAAGGCCATCACGGCTTCGGCCAACGGCACCATCTCGGGGCCGTCCAAGGCCCGCAGCCGCTCCCGCTCCAACTGGGAGTATGCAGTTAAGTCCGGGTTCTTGGTCCAGGAGATCGATGCGCCGGAAAAAGTCAGCTTATCTGATTTGGACAAGTACTTCAGCTGAGACTGCTTGGCGCTGGCCGTTGGTGCCGACTACTTACTAGACGCTCTGCTTCGCAGGCACGGAGTGCTACTCCATAAAATGTACATTAACAAGAAGCAGTAGACGAGAGTAATCAAGTTTTAAATGGCCCTAAAATTTGTGGAGTACTTATTAAGCTAGCACAAATCTGATCCACTGATAAATTAGATATTCCTATATCCAATAGAATCATTCTAATGCTCTAGTGGAGACTACTGGTGAACTAGGAAGAACTGTGTATTAAGGAATTACTGTGTATTAAGGAAGAACTGTGTATTAATCATCCTTTATGGAACAGTGACTGCAAAGTAATACTAACCAGTCAGTGGCTAATATTCTACTGTGGTTTCATGTTCCTCCTCCAAGTATACTCTTCCACTAGATGGCACTAACTACTGATTTACGGTACCATTTCCTAATCTACTGATCTACTGTACCGCTTCCTGATCTACTGGTACTACATAGATCTATACGAGCAAGTGTAGTATTATTGTGTTATATTGTTGAGACTGACTGTGGAGGTGTCTGATTTAATCTCATTTAATTTTGATTCCATGCATGTAACAGGTTATTCACTACTTAAGCCATAGAACAGTGTAAGTAGAGGAATATAGTCTAGCAGGTGAACTATACAGGATTAGATAGACTGAAGAACAAGTTAGACTGAAGAACAAGTTAGACTGAAGAACTAGTTAGACGGGAGGTATGATAGATGAACAGATTTACTGTAGAGACCACTATCAAGAATCTGGTATATCCATACATAGATACATTACAAGAAATACACGAGTCATACAATTATTCTTTATTAATGGATATCCAGAGAGGATTCTAACTCTATACTGAATAGACTGGAGAGGGACAGACATGGATCAAAAAAGACTAGAGACTTGACTTATATACTGGATAATTAAAGATATACTACAGATCCAATAGATGGAGGTGTAGACTAGAGACACATACAGATAGATTAGATAGAGGTAGAATAGAGTCTAGAATCGGGATGGAGACTATAGATTCTAGTTCTAGATTAGAGGTGGACCATGGAGATTCAGACACTTTATAGACTGGAGACATCATTAGTGTGATATTTCCTAATAAGTGATATTTCTTAATAGGTTTTATTTCCTAATAGGTGATATTTTTTAATAGGTGATATTTCTTAAGTAGGCGATATTTCTTAAGTAGGCGATATTTCTTAAGTAGAGTAGTGAGTAAAAGGGAGCTGGTATTGATGGACCTGATTCGGTATTAATCCTAGTACTTGGAGACTGTACTAATCACTAATATACTCGAATGTCTATATACAGTATGGTATAATCAGAGATATATCTTCATTATAGATTCCATTATAGATTCATGCATGAATAGTATTAATATGAGCAATACTGGGACTACGGAATCTTATCTGGGACTACGGTAACTTATAGATGTATGTTGCATAATGTGAAGGTAAGGAGTGCATATAAGCCGGTTCTAGAAAAAGGTCATTTCAATTTAAATCTAAATTTTTTTTCAAATGGTTTTGCCAATAGAAAAAAAAGCTTAATTTCCTATTCCAAGCCGGTATATGCACTTCCAAAGCTTATACCCAGATCTCACCAATTGTGTGAATGATATTCGCATGTATTCTGATTCGCACCATGATGTTATATAATCTAGCAAAACCCACCACTTTATTGAACAAACTTTATTGAACAAACTTTATTGAACACACTAAACTATACTAAACTACACTAAACTATACTATTTTCCATTATACTTCTTTCAGAAAAAACGTGATACAAAACCATCCTATACCATGTCCATTGCTCTACTACTTCTCCACTACTGCTTCTCCCAGGTTTACTAACCAAGGACCAGTAGATTTAAATATACCGTATACAAAGGTTTATATCGTAGATTTTAACGGCAGAATTATATTGATAAAGATTTTCCTTTGGAGTCTAGATCACTATGGTATTTAGTGGGAGTAGAGTGTAGAGTGTAGAGTAGAGTATAGAGTAGAGTATAGAGTGTATGGAATTACGGTGGGAATGGACTGATTGGAATATTACTACGTGACAATCTGTACCTAGTGTTAATGGAGGTATGGTACATGACAGTGAACCTGAGCTCCGTGGAATGCCTTAATTGAGAAGCACACAAGGTTTTCACTATTCAAACCTTATCGTGAATTACAGGTCATCTGTATCACAGTAAGCTTTAAACAATGGCTGTTTTCTCTCAATAGGAAACTATGCTGGCCATAGAGAAGATGATCCCGAATTTAAACCAATCCCTCATTCTCTTCAACCAGCATGTGGGATTTTCGTGGGTGTTAAAGGGTGCCCAATGGAAGTTGGTCTTATTTCACAGGCAGGATACTGTGTAGTGGCCAATGATAGTGAGCCCACTGTATTCCATATAATGATTCCACATCAATAATTCCATCATGTACAAGACTAGGTACCGCCTCTGTCTACACCACTGCAAGTCTGTACAAAGTGTATAGACAAGAGCTGAGTAGTGGGTACTTAGTGGTGAGAGTGGATCAGGTCATGTAGTACTTGGGCCCGTCTCCGCCCTCTGGCACCTCCCAGTTGATATCCTGCGTGGGCACCTTGATGTCACAAGTCTTGCAGTGGATGCAGTTCTGGCTGTTGATATTGAACTTGACGCCCAACGCCTCGTTCTTATCCTCGATGTACTCGTAGACTCCAGCAGGACAAAACCGGCTCTCCACGCCCTGGTACTTGGGCCACGAGATCTCGGCATGCTTGCGGTAGTCCTGTTCTGGAATGCGCAAGTGGCATGGCTCGTCTTCCTGGTGGTACGTACCAGTTCTGGACACCGACGTGAGGATATCGAAGGTGAGTTTCCCATCGGGTTTGGGGTACTTGATGGGAGAGTAGTTGGCTGCTGCCCTGGTGGCCTCTGCATCGGTGTGGTCCACCGTAAGAGTCCAGGGCTCTGCTCCGTTGGTGACCATAGTAGTGAGTCCAGAATGGGAGAGACCACCCAAGAAGCCAAGGGGGCCAGGGAGAAGGTTGAATGCTGGCCTAATGTTGCGCACCTCGTAGAGCTCCTCATAGGCCCATGACTGCTTGAAGTTCTCTTCGTAGTCGTGCAAGTCCCACACTTCCGTCATGGCAGAGTCTTCGTCCACCACGTCCAACTGGCCCAAATGCTTAAAAATGGTTTCGGCTGCCACAAGCCCCGACTTCATGGCCGTGTGCGTGCCCTTGATCTTGGGCAAGTTGATGAACCCGGCAGAACACCCCACTAGTAAACCCCCAGGAAAGTGAAGCTTGGGGATCAGCTGGTAGCCTCCTTCATTAAGCACCCGTGCTGCATACGACACACACTCGCCTCCTTCAAGCACATTGGCATAGTAGGGGTGGGTCTTCATCTTCTGAAACTCCTCATAAGGCAGGAGGTACGGGTTGGCATAGTCCAAGCCCACCACGAGTCCAACGGCCACCATGCCATCGCCAAAATGGTACATGAAGCCACCTCCGTAAACATCCATGGGGAGAGGGAACCCCAACGTGTGTCCCACAAGGCCCTTCTGGAAGTTCTCCTCTGGAACCGTCCACACCTCTTTTATCCCCAAACCATATGTCTGCGGACTGCAGTCATCCCTGAGTTTGAACTTGGCCATGGCCTTCTTCGTAAGAGATCCATGGCATCCTTCAGCAAGCACCGTCTGACGGGCATGGAACTCCATCCCTCTTTCAAACGACAGTTTGGGGCGTCCGTCACGTGCGATTCCCACGTCTTTGGTGGCCACTCCCTTAACCGCCGTCCCATCCTCATTGTATATAAGTTCACTAACTGCGATACCCGGGTACATCTCTACGCCAAGCTCAGCAGCCTGTTCGGCAAGATACAGCACGGTCTGGTTCAACGACACAATGTAGTTCTTGCCCTTATTGACCATCTGTGGTGGTTCAGGCAAGGAAAACGCATACTCAGAGGTCAAGTACTTCATTTCATCGTGTTCAGCCAAGGTCACAAGGTCTGCAGGCAACGGAATGCCGTCTCCTGACTCGGAATAATGCTCCAGGTCGGGGAAAAGCTCCCGCAAGGCTCGCGGCTCGATCACCGCTCCACTGACCATGTGAGAGCCGAAATCGGCGGCTTTTTCCAAGAGCACCACGCGCATTTCTCCACTTCCAGATTCAAGGTCCAATTGTTTTAACTTGATGGCGGTGGCTATTCCTGCAGGTCCTCCTCCCACAATACACACATCCACATTATCCACGGCCCGTTCTTCAAAAAGGGTTTCTTTTTCTTCAGCGGTTAATTGGTCCAACGACTTTTCCGAATGCTCTGCACACATCACGCTCTTTTGCTCGAACATCCGCTTGGACGTCCCGGAAATGCCACGTAAATGAGTTAGTGTAGGAGTTCGGAGCAGGGCAGTAGCTAGTCCATTTTGAGAGTATTTGAGTCCATTCTGGGAGTGTTTGAGTCTATTCTGGGTGATTCTGTTTCCCGTTTGGGAGTGGATGTTCCCAATCTGGATGTTGATCAGCCCGTTTTGGCCTCGAAGACCATTGGCGTACTTGGCAGATGCTAAATGTAGAAACCGCGCCGAAACTGGCCCTTTTATATGCCTGAGGGACGAGCCTGTCCTATGTATTGGCTGAAGCATCTTGTGTGCCAGAAAGGGTCTCTAAAAGAGGGGATTGGGAGAAATGTAGTAAGGCCGAGAAATGTAGGCTGAGATATATATATGCGAAATGAGTTGCGAAATCGAGAAGGTGTATATTTTTCATGACTCACACATGGTTCTACAAGTCACGAGTAACGGCTATAAACACAACAGCGGGGTCACGTGCATGCGGCACAGACACCATATATAACAAACATGAAATTCCATCGCCACTTAACCGGGTATTTTTGGTTAGTGGTGGATCTTCTGCCATATGATGGTGGCCGCGCCCATCCAATCAAAAGGGTGATGATGATAATGCGGTCACGTGCCCTGCTGCTCTTCGCGCAATGCGCTTACACCTCCCAAAGTCCTGTATGGGCCATAGCCATTATTAGGTAGGTATGCTTCCATGATATTCACATCTTGAAATTAGCGAGTCATGGCCTCTGAATATATAAGTTGAGGCCCCCGATTATATAGGCTAGAAAGCATGAGGCCTCTGAAGGTATGAACATGACAGAAAGAGACCTCCGATGTATAAGCTCTGTGAGCATGAACCTAGTGATAAGGTGTAATCGACAAGTCGCTCAATTGACCGAGTAGCGGACCTGTCACCGTATTGGCTGAAATGGCCGAAGTAGTTGATATTTTCATTCTGCCATCCATCTTGCTGTCTCTATGACACCCAAATATTCAACGACCGCTCGGAATTGTTCTGGTCCGCTAGCTCATCGATCATATCTATCGCAAGCTGCCAATCGTCCAGTGAATCGATCACCACGAAATCGCCTTCCTCATCCTTATACTTGAGCTTGTTGATGATCACATCCTCATCGACATCGGGACTAGCAGCAATGTACGATGCGATTTTGTGGTGCAACTCCTGGAACGTGATGGCCGTGGTCACTACCAAGATCTCCTGTACCTCTTCTTTCTTGTAGAATAACTTGATCTGAATGTGCAGCCCTGCAGGCGACACTGGGACCGAGTCCACGTACCCAGGCGAGTTGTTGGAGTATCCGTGGCGGCCCATCTTCATCATACTGAAAGTAGAGGATGAAGACGTGTGCCTTTGTTCTGATGTGTCTGACTTGTGTGATGGGGACTCTGAAACATGGAAGCTTGCGTGCTGTCCTCCCATGACATCACCGGAGTAGTTGGTACCAAGCGACCCTCTAGAATCTCTAAGCTTCTTCTGCAACTGATTGTTCATTTCATTGCTCTTTAATGCTCTCAAGCAGTTCTCCCATTGGTTCCTGGGTTCCTCGGTCTTGTACCGCAAGGTGAACGACCCACTTTCTTTCTTTCCAGACCATGAGATCACCAAAGTGTAACCTTGAAGATTAGCTGATTGGATATTATAGATCTCCGAGATATACACTCTTCCTTTTAACTCAAGCGTAGTGCTATCTCTGCCTGCACTGAGCGACTCCAATAAATTGGTAGTGGAGCCCGAAACATTGCTGCCAGATTTTTTCCTGGACGACAAAAGCTCTCTTTTCTTCTTATCCTTCTGCTTATCAATAGGAATGACTTCGATGAAGAAAAATATGATTTTTTCAAAGAGGTACGCAACGTACTCCTTCTCACTATCGCCATCTTTAATGGACACTGGGCTGTGGTAGAGCAAATCGCCCTGGTCACGCAAATTGAAGCCGCGCCAATTCTTGACACGGTCCACGAGGTTATGTAGAAAACCCACGTTTTCGGACCGTCTTTGCGCCTCGTTGACCTGGTTGGCCACCTCTTTCATTGCGGCATTTGCAAGCAGAAGTTCGTTATAGTAAGTGGCATCCACGGAATCCGTATAAGTTTTGAGGAGTTCCTTTAGTAGCAATGGGTACTTGCAGAGACGCTGGATGGGCTTAATGATGAACGACTGTAGCTCGAATCCCGGGTCAATCAAGGAGGAGGATTTCTTGAGATTGGCGGCCTCCTTCGATATTAGTTCAATGGCACCAATTTGCCCAATGGTCCATGGCTCATAGGCACGGAATGGGCCATTAGAAGCATGGATGAAAACAGAGCCGATTCTTTGGTACTTCGTTGGAACATCAATGTTGCATTCAAGCCCACACAACAAACGGCGGTGGAAATCCACGATATCATTAAGATTTGGGAACAAAACATGGAGTTGTTCTGACGAAAGAGCATCAGCAGCCTGAAGCTCATTGCGGTAGGCAATCAAAAGCTCCAAGTCCAGAATGTATTTGCGCTCAGTTTGAATCAACTCTTTGAACACTTTAGAGCGGTCATCAGATATCTTGAGGTCAGCAAAACCACCCAATAACTCTTCCTCCGCAGGGTCCAAGCGTGTGCCCTGACACTGGTCAAGCAAGCCAATTACAGAATCGATGATTTTTAGAAGATCGTGGGTGTTTTCCGAAAACACATTGGAGATGGTAAACATGGACTCGTCATCCACCAGCATGTGGGTTTTTACGGCCACCACAAAGTCATAGACAGCTTTCTTGCACATTCTAAGGTCGTCGCCTTCTACGATCTCGATGGCGTGTTCAGGCATGATTCGGTTGAAAATCAAACACAACGGCGTGCCTCGTTGGAACAATTTCCACACCAGCGTGGCCGGGTCCAGGCGCAAGTTGGCCGGGAGAACACCTGCAGTGAATGTAAAGATGTTTTTCGACAATGGAAGCGGGCTCTGGGCTGAAGACACGGCAGAATTGTCCAGATAGATGGAAAAGCCACTGGAGCCTGTGGAGGTCCGGAACGCATTAGGCGAACTATCCGTCTGCAGCAACTGCTGGGACAACGCAAGCGCCTGCTGTTCAGCACAACGTTCGGCGGTGAGTTGGGCTTGTTCGATATAAGGCTGCATTCCAGGAAACTCACTCAACCTTCGCAATAAGATCTTACTCTTATAGAACATGTGGTCCTTCGCCAGCGACGCTTTGTTCATGGACATGTTAAGGGCGGCGATGGGCCCCGAGGCCACGCGGGATATGCTTGCAGAAGAAGAATTCACGGAGGGCGTGCTGGTGGCGGAAAACGACCGGAACGACGAATGGGAGAAGTTATCCATTATAGACGGGGAGGATGGCAAGCAGTAGACGAAATGGGGAGGTAAAAGTTGGTTTGGAGCACTAAAATGTGGTTCTGAGCGGCGAAAGTGTGGTTTGGGGCGGTCGTTGGGTCCTAGAACGGAGAGCGGTGGAACAGCCGTCTAGCGAATTCTGTGGTGAATGGCCTTTAATGAAACGTCACGGATAGCTAAGCAGGAACACGAAAACAAGTCCGGGCGACGCAGCACAAAAAGCAAGACACTAGCTATTCAGGAGAGGCGTGCCGTGGGAAAGTACAGGCAACAAACGACGATGGAGAAGAAAGGGTGGAATATAGCCAGATCAGTCCGTGCTATTCATAACAAAAAGACTGTGCGAAAGCCAATCCCGAGGAAGGCTCAAAAGAGCGGTCGCGGGCAACTTTCTGCAGGACCACGAAGGTAGTGAGAATGCAAACTGGTACGTGTGTCAAGCCGCTATTTCTGGTGTCGCACTGTACACACGGCGCGCACTGGCGCCCCAGATAGAGGATAGAAATGAGAGAATGGGGGGCCTCTACGCACGCCGCCCCATTTGCTCGCTCTGCTGTGATGCTTTCCAGTTAAGTGATGTGTATTCTGGACCCATCATTATTAGACTCTGACTTTTTGACTTTTTGGTTCCGAGTGTTTTTTTTCAACTGGTTGTTTCTAGACTCGGTGGCCTTGACTTTTTTCCTTGATCTTGTCATTTCTGGAACCTCATGGACTGTGTAAACGGCATGTGCCAGTCTCTTATGTAGTCTCACTGTCTGTCTCTTCACTGTATGCACATAGGCTCACTCGACTGTCTGCACATAGAAGCCACTCATCGCCTTGTTCTATTTCTGTCTCTGGGTCTGGTGTCTCGGTCCCTTTCCCTCTCCCTTTCTCTTTCTCGGTCTCTCTCGATCTGTTGGACGTCCCGGTCATCCTTGCGCCCATAGCCCATCACCAGGTTTCTATCCTTCAGAAACACAAGCATTTGCCGGTTGGGAACCCACTCGACGCGCGACCGGGGCGTGCCTGGCACCTCATATACAAGCTCCATGGTGTAGCTGTCGTAGACCCGCGAGTTGGTGTCCAGCCCATACCCCACACACACATACAACCCGTCTCTGTTACATGCCAAAGAGATGATTTCCAGGTCCACATCGGCCAAAACCCCGGTGCTGGTCAAATCCAGCGTCCGCCAGAAGTAAATCACACCCTCGCGTGACCCTGCAGCTATATACCGGGCCTTCGGGTCCACCAACAAGCATGTCACCAGCCGGGGCCCCTTGAGTGTATGTACCAACTCTAGCAGCTGGCCTATTTGGTACACGAGAATCTCGCCAGCGTCTGTGGCCACCAAGAACACCGAGTGGCCCTGGTTGAGCCACTTGAGGTCTGTGATCTGGCCAAGCTGCGATAAACAATGCAATTGAGCATAGTTATTGAGGGCATCGCAGATATAGATGCCATGGTCCGAAGCTACCGCCAACAACGCGCCATCTGGCGAGTATTGGAGGAGGTTGAGCTCTGCTCCGTCGTCCACCGAGACTTGTCGCTCCAACACACCGGAACTCTTCCATATTTTCACCAGCGAATCGCGTCCCACGGTGGCAAAGTCCAGGTCGGTGTTCGGAAGCCAAGCCACGCTGGTCACCTTTTTCTCATGCGTAGACTCGATCACCACTGGGTCCACTAACGACAGCAGAAGACACTTCCACACGCGGATGGTCTTATCGAGCCGGGTATTGACCACGCGAGTGCCCGTGAGGTTAGTGGAAACCACCACGATTTCCAGCACCAGCGGCTTGCCCTTGCGGTCCAAATCACTGACCAGATCAAGCCGGAGATTGGTGAAGATGGACATAGTAGAGTACGTGAGTCGATGCGGATGCGGATGCGCGCGTTCCATGCTCCACTTACCACATGTGGTGAACCACACTGTAGTGTAAATCTTGAACCATCCCATTTTTGGTAAAAAAAAAAAGATTATTTTGTATTTATATAGTATTTGTATTAAGGTTTCACCTTTTTAGAATCAAAAAGACAATTGGGTAGTGCATCTGGTTTCCCCTGCTCCTCTCCCAGAAACATGCAAAGACTGCGAAAACCGTGAGTCAGACAGACAGTCAGAAAAACAGTCAACCGAACAAGCTCAGGATCTAGGCCTGATATAATCACACTCAAGAACACTCAAAGACACAATGAACATTCATAGACACAAAGACCCAAAGACCCAAAGAACATTTCTAGAATCCAAGGATATTTCATTTAATTCTAGTCTTTCGAAAAAAAAAAAAAATTCTAACCCCAACTAGTCACTCTTTTCCTCAGTCTCACTCAATCTCACTCAGTAGTCGCAGTCGCACTCAGTCTCACTCTTCCTACTCCTTTCCTACTACTTTCCTCTCCCACTGTCTGTTACACACCATACACTACACAATCACTACACAATCACCCAACAATCGTGACCCAGGAATCGTGACCCAGGAATCGTGACCCAGGAATCGTGACCCAGGAATCGATTGGATATTTCCCAAATAGGAAATCAAACTTTATTCAAATGTTTTAAGATTATGTGGACAATCAAAGATAAGGTATGAATATGGCGTGTTGGTGGAAAATGGCGTGTTAAGGGTGTGAAAGCATGGCGAGTAAATGAGGTGTATGGTGAGTTATTATGTGGAGGTGAATACTCATTTAAGTGGGTGTGCGTGGGACCAGAACCAGAGCCCAGGCAGCCAGCAGACCAAGTCCGCGAATTCATCCCAACAGCAAACTCAGCAGGAAAACTGTAGACTACAGATCAGAGTAGACACAGTGTATCAGAGTCTTAACAGTGTATCAGAGTCTTAACAGTATATTATGGTTTACTAGAGAGACAAATTAGTAGACAGTGGATTAAAGTATACACAATGGCCATAGAAAGCTGGATTAGAAGATCTAGAGAAAGAACTAACGCATGACGATTAATGATTTAATGGAACAGAGAGAAAGAGAGAGAGAGAGAGAGAGAGAGATCAGTAGTATTATCTGGAAGTACTTCTATATCTAGTAGTGGTAGGAACATACCATAGAGGTGTATCCTACTCATACATCAGTACTATATTTATATGACCATCTCTACTAAGCTTGATTGTAGTACCGTACACTACTACAATGGCAGCCAGTCACATCAATCAGTAACTAAGGTCATGGTCAGACTATATCATAGCCAAGATCCTATACTACTACTCCACTACTCTATTCCACTACTCTATTCCACTACTCTATTCCACTACTCTACTGGTACCTTACTATGGTACAGTAACACAATGGTACATAAGATAAGGATAGAAGTCAACCTGATACTCAAGTTCTATTTAATGGTGTAATAGTCAGCTCTGATGTATACCGTACCGTGTAGTCACCATAGTGTAGTAGTACACTGCCAGTTTCCATGACTATAGTATGGTCACCGTTATGTTTGGTGTGTTCCATGGTATGCCAGTTCTACTCTAGAACTAGAATCACTAAACCTAGTACTAGAACTAGTACCACTGGAACTTCATTACTACTTGTATAGTGGTGATAGTACAAGCAGTCGTGGTATTTACCAAGTATAGTGAAGCAGTCATGTCACATTGATGGTGTTCTTAGTATTCGCTAGTTAAAGTAGTCATCACCAGTGAGTCATCACCAGTGAGTCAGTGATTGGTAAAGAAGAGTCATGTGTTAATAATATGGTCATAGTTAATACATTAGTATAGAGCTTCATCGATGTTTTATAAGTTGGCCAATTGTAATGAGCAGCGTGGAACACCAAATGATAGAATACTATACATGTTATGAGTAGTGCACGACCAATTACTCTTTTACACTACTACTGCTACATCCAACCTTATTTAATACTCAAGTCGCCTGCATTATGTACGGATTGAGTTTGAGATAAAAGTTAGTATAAAAATTATAGTATAGTTCTATTGTATACTGTGTACTCTACATTCATTACTACCAAAGTACTACTCTATACTCCATTAGTCTGCAGTCCATACTACTCTCTTCTACACTCTGGATTTATAATCTATACTCCAGATCTATGGTTTATACTAAAATTGAGATAAAATAACTTCAATTATACTGTACTATTCTGTACCTCTATTCAAACCTATTCTACTTCTGTCACTCTATACTGTACTGTATATAGTACTCTACAGTACTCCACAGTACTCTACAACACTCTACAGTACTCCACATTAAATGATATTTCCGAAAATGTCATTGACTCATTGAAAATCCACTCCACCAAAAAATTCACTCCACAGACCATAAGAAAAATTGTTAACTGAGTAATCGACGTCACTTGAGAATAAGACGTCTTTGGCTCTCTCCACAGTTTATTGGTGCGAATACTGACTAGTTCAAGTTCCAGAATAACCAGCAACAGATCTTGGGCCACGTGCTCCAAACCTCTCCAAACCTCTATATTTATATAAGTACATTAATATTCTGTGGCTATTATTTTTGACTAGTCTCTTTTTTTTTTTTTTTTACACAAAGATTCGTGGCTTATGGGTGGGTGAGACATTATAATGCCTTTTTTGGACACTAGACTAAGTCACGTGGTTCAAGGTAAAAAGCTTTAATATTCGTTTACAAGGAAATTATCCGATTTAAGTAGAATTTTAGTTAGATTTTATGAAGTATTCTTTGTCTTTCTATGTTGTATTCAAGTACTAAATAAGTGTCTTGTGTGCAGTACATATCCATAAGGACCTCAATTGATACACCCCAACATACAGCCCTGTATATATTTCCCTTTTTCATTGTTAATCTTAATATCAGGCTTTACCAAATATTAAGTAGTCCTCCTCAATGAATCCGACTCCTAAACCAATGGACCAGTACTCAGCCAGATACATCTATACTACTATACTACTGTCCTATACTACTGTACTACTATACCACTGCACTACACTACTATAATACTATACTGCTATAATACTATAATACTATAATACTGTACCACTGTATCATACTATTACTGGACTAGTATAGTATCACTGCTGTGCTGCGTACTAATACAGAATATCAAAGGAGCCCATAGCAGACAATTTAGAAGCCGATAGAAGAATAGATCCAATTTATGTCTTACAGGCAAAATAGGTCAGGCAGGAGGTCAAGGTCTTAGGACAAGTACAGTATAGCTTACGTTTGAATTGACACAGTGATGGTGATAGTATCAGGATCAATACTCTTCTAAGCCAATGTGATGATGTTCAATAAAAAAAAGTATAGGACTGTAAGCTAGTGACTCACTGTAAAAAAAACAGTTACGAATCTTAGGCGGTAGGCTTGGATATTGGAATGATAAATCTTGATTTATAGTAGTGAGTGTTAGATTTAGTCCTACTCAAATTTTGGACTACTACTATAGTACCGCGATTCTCCTGCATGCATTGATTTACCAGCCGGTGTGGCATGGTGATATATACTACTACACTATGTACTGTACGACGATCCTATAGAAGAGTAACCTAAACACTGACTGTTTACCAAAAATACTTATACTTTAATTTCCATGGCCTGATTCTTGGGTCAAAAACATAATAATTCTGGGTGAAATGTGAGCCCGTATACTCCAGATCTTCCAGTATACCTTAGTCCTACTCTATATTATCTACTTCACTGCATACTAGAGTAATGTAAGGTAAAGAAAACAACTAGTAATATTACCATTAAGCTACTAAATGCAGGAATACTACTTGGTGGCTTGATACATGGATTGAGGCCAGTGGTTCATAACTTATTTTGTATAAGTAGTGGTACTGTATACATAGCATTAGTTCGAATATTAATATGACCATTTGCTTCTAACCCTTATATTACTGCTCATGCCCACAGCTTATAGTCCCGGAAAATCAATACCAGATCATCTAACATATGATCTCCCATATATTCTTCCCCACTAATTTACCAAAAACGGTAGTATGTCATATTTTGAAATGCTTTGTATTGCCGAATAGGAATGTCCAAAATGGGAAGGAACGGTGTTTAGCTGGGTTAAGTCTGATGCAAACGTCGACCACTCCACAGTAGGTTATAGTGAGTCACTTCAAATTTTAAAATTACAGACTGAATTGAAATACACAAAACACTACATACATACACACTTCATCACGTTATTCAGATAGGTTGACGGTGGCATATTGACGGATATGAGCCCTGAGATAGTTGCACCCAAGCAGTATGCACTACTGCAACAAGACAAACCAAACGTACGCACTCATACTTAATTGAAAATTATTGATGTAATCGATAATTGATATATAAGTGGTTGGAGGTTTGGATAGTCAAGAGTGACCGGGAGGACTGGCTGATAATGCATGTTAATGCACACTATATTCAATAGTCCCACAGCATGCACTACGCTAATCCCACCATGCGCACTGTACACTAGCACCACTAGGCCCACCAAAGCCGAAACAACCTGAAAACCCCTCTGAATTCCTCTAAGTTAGTCCTCAAAGCCATTGCCTCCCTCTTCTTCAAAATTTAAACTCCAATTGCCTTTTTTTCCCCAAGCCAAACCTTAACAACGGTACATCTCCAGTGCTATACAGTGCTATACAGGTGCGCGAAAATTCACTACAGGACACCAAGTCACTTTCCCACCTACCACCTAAGAGCTACCGTTCAAATGCTGGGCAGACCCAAATTATTATCGCTAGATGCGTTTGCCAAGACCGTGGAGGACGCCAAAGTCAAGACGGCCTCCGGAGGCTTGATCACCATGGTTTGTATCCTCGTGGTGATGGTATTGATCCGAAACGAGTATTATGACTACACCAACGTGGTCTTACGCCCACAATTGGTGGTGGACCGGGATGTCAACAAGCAGCTCGACATCCACTTGGACGTGACCTTTCCCGATGTGCCTTGTGGCGTGCTTACCATGGATATTTTGGACCTTACGGGAGATATGCACATGAACATCATCCAGTCGGGCTTTGATGTGTTCCGTGTCCTTCAGCTGGGCGAAGAGGTCATAGACGACTTGCCCATTTTGACTGGAGGCGAGTCAGTTGAAGAAGTGTGCAAAGGTTTGAATGCTCAGGAGCAACAAGAGGGAAAGCCATGTGGCTCGTGTTACGGTGCGTTGATGCAGTCCAACACCGAGTACTGCTGCAACACTTGTGAATCTGTGCGTTTGGCGTATGCCATCAAGAAATGGGGCTTTTATGATGGCTCGGAAATTTCCCAGTGTGAGCTGGAGGGCTACGTGGAAAAGATGAAACTGCGGATTGATAACAACGAAGGATGCAGAGTGAAGGGCTCAGTCAAGGTCAACCGCATCTCCGGTAACTTGCACTTTGCTCCAGGCACTCCGTTCACCGAACTAGGAAGACACTCGCATGACTTGTCGTTGTGGCTCAAGTACAAGGACAAGTTCACCATGAGGCACAACATTAACCACTTCTCCTTTGGTCCTGACCCCACGTCTGCATTGTCCATTGCCAGCGACGACGAAAACGCTCCTTCTACCACACCTTTGGATGGCTACCTGTTTGAGCAACTGAGAAAGACCCACGTCATCAACTACTTCCTCTCTGTGGTGGCCACCAGAGTGGAGTTTTTGGAGAACAGAAAGCCTGCCATCGATACCAACCAGTTTTCCGTGGTCACCCACGACCGGCCTATCATTGGTGGAAGAGACGAGGACCATCAAAATACCCTACATGCGCAGGGTGGTGTTCCTGGAGCATTCTTTCACTTTGAGATCTCGCCTATGAAGATCATCAACCGGGAGGAGTACGCCAAGACCTGGTCTGGGTTCATCTTGGGTGTGGTCAGTTCCATCGCTGGCGTTTTGACCGTAGGTGCTGTCTTGGACCGCTCTGTGTGGGCTGCTGAACAAGTCATCAGAGGAAAGAAGGATTTGTAAGGTCTACTGAACTATGAAAAAAACTCTACAAAATCTATGAATACTTGTCACACGATGTTAAAGTAGTGAGTAAGGTTGACGTTTATTTAATGAGGTGAATTCAGTAGGTAGTGAACTATTCAGTGTCACTGAATTTGTAGAGGCAAATGTCTCTTTCTATGTACATGGCACTCGATGAGAATCGATTAAGGACCGATTGAGAAAAGCGACCTATGGTGTTCGCTTTATCAGCTCTGCCTCGAGCCTAACTGTCTTCACCACCAATTGGTATCAACCACTAGTCTTTCATCCATTGTGTCTCTGAATCTAGACGTCGCTGATCAAATGACAGATGCTATTATAATACCTCTCCTCCAAAACCTTTGCGAGCTCCTCCTTCGCCAACCAGCGGTGAGCCACATTCTTCTGTGCGTTGAAGTCTCCCGACAATATGTGCAGTTTAATAAAAAACTCTCTTTCGCCGGATTCGGACGAGTTCACGTGGCATGGTTTGGGAGATACGTTGAAGTAGTTTATGCCGTCTCCGCCCACTGAAATAAGGCCCTCCTCGGCTGTTTTATGTAGAGGATGAGCTCCCTCATTGGCAAACGAAGGGAACTTCCACTCCTTACCACCGTTCTCGCTTGTCACCAAGTATAAGGTTCTGGCCAAGCTCCTCTCCAACGATGTCTGGTCATTGGCCTTATCAGCCTCGGTGGTTCTGGAATTTGGCACGATTTTTCTGGACAAGTTGTCCTTTGCCTCGGCACCAGCCGCTGAAGAGTCTTCAGATGCAGATTCGTCGTAGGTCTTGGGCAAACGAAGCTCCTGCTTGAATCTTCTGTCTCTCTGATGCTTGATCTCGGGTCTGCCGCCCACAAATTCAAGGTTAGGGTTGTTGAAAACAGGGGGTTTGTTCAATTCCCTATACCTTTGCTCGGCAATGGTACCCGGCCTATAGTAAAACCATTTGGGGAAGGTCCACATTAAGCGCTTCCATAGCTCGGATTGGTAGTCGTAATATTGTTGCTGGAACTTGGGCAAGTCAGCGGTGATGACGGGCGTGCGCAGCAATAGAAGCGTGGCCCGGATGGATGCCGGCGTGCTTGCGGCCGAGACCGAATTGTACCGTATGAAGCTCTTACACAACATTGTATGGAGGTGGAGGAGGGAATTTTTTGCTGTATGGTTTTTTCTGCGCGCACGCAGCGACCACGGCAGTAATACTCATCATGCACCGCGAGTGCATCCTGCATGCGATCGAGGGGGCGTGTGCGCACCATTGCAGTATAAAAACGCCCGCGTTTTCCCTCCCTTTTGTTAAGCAACTATTCCTTCGTCTATCGTTCATATTGCAAACTAATCTCGTCCGAGAAACAAAACCCAAATCTCGTCCGAGACCCCCCTTTTTTTAAACTATCATCTTCCAGCCGAACCGTTATCCGTTAGAGTCCGCTAGATCCCGAAGTCCTATCCAAGAAGTCTGTCGGATAAATTGAGATAGTAAAGTAACGTATTGTAATTGGTGAATAAGTATTGAGTGAATAAGCGCTGAATTGATCAAGTATTGAACTGAATAAGTATTGAAACTGATCAAGATTTGCAGTGAAGAAGTACAGAAGTGAACAAGCACCAAACTAAACCGCACTGAGAATAGCCAGTGCTGAACATAAAATACACTGAAATTGCCAGTGTTGAACCTAAACCGCGCCGAACATTAAGAGTGCAGAAACTAAACCGTACTATACAGTATCGATTTGGTGACCTTGATAATATTTTATCTGGTCTTTTTTATTGTCTATCTAGTACTTGTTTGAGTACTATCAGGTATCAGTAGAGGTACTTCAGGTTGTAATCTACACCACCATGTCTACAATCCAGGAGTTTGAAACCATTTTGCAGGAGTTGCCCACCTTGAAGGCACCGGGAGTGTCTGGTACACGGATCAAGAAGTTGACGGATATTGCCGTCAAAAACGTGGCCGACGAGTCCAAGTTAATTGCCTCGTTGTACTCTAGCTGTAAAGCCACTCCTTCCTCTCATAAGTTGGGTGCACTCTATGTGGTGGACTCCATAGTTAGAGTGTACATGGATGAGGCCAAGAAGAAGAATGAGCTGATTGATGCTCTGGCCCCCGAGGGTACCTTTGGTGCTGGTGTGCACCGTATCAGCGAGTTGGTGGAGCCTATTGTTGATGATGCCATGGAATTGACCATTGTGCCTGCTACGAAGGTGAAGATTGGCAAGTTGATCGATATTTGGGAGCGTGCACTGACCTTCACCCCAGAGACTCTTGGCCGTATCCGGGAGAAGCACTTCAAGTCGCTGACTCCACCAGGCTCGCCTGTGGGAAGAAAGAGGGAAGCTGCCCTTCCACCTCCACCTTCATCTGCCGCCGCTGCTCCTGCTCCTGCCAGTGATGCAGGCAACATCTTGCTGACACTTGCATCTTTGGCGAAGAAAACAGAAAGTCCTCCCACGGGTTCGCCTGCTCCACAGCAAGCTGCTCCTGTACAGAACAACGCCAACAACATTTTATCCCAGTTGTCGGTGTTGGCAGGAACCTCCGGCACCACCCCACCTGTCCAGTCGCCACCAGTGCTGCAGGCACAACCCAACCAACCGGGAAGCAAAGAGTACATCTTTAACATGTTGCAGCAAATGCAAGGTCAAGGCCAAGGTCAGGGTCAGGGTCAGGGCTCGCAACCACCAGCCCCAGTTCCCGGCATGCCACCTGTGCCCAACATGCAGAATTTGCAAAGCCAGGCCGGTATGAACATGAACGCAGGATATGCTCCTCCCAACCAAGGATTCCAGGGCCAGAACCAGGGGTTCCAGGGCATGAACCAGGGCATGAACCAGGGCCAGAACTACGGGAACCAAGGCTACCAAGCGCATGGCCAAGGCCACAACCAGAACTTTGGCAACCAGGGCATGCACGGCAACTACAATGACAGAAGAGGCCGTGATGACGGAGGGTACTCCAGAAGAAACCGGTCGCGGTCCCCATCCGGTCGTTATGACAGATATGGTAACAACGATAATGGCCCCCGGGGCAATCAGCAAGGATTCATGCAACCTCCTCAACAGGAAATTAACGAGCCCAGCAACCCCAACTACCGCCCCAGAAACACCGGCTTCGACAATACCTTACCGCAAGGGTCGTTCAAGGTGTTATCCAGAACCTTATTCATTGGAGGTGTGCCTCGTGGCATGGACGAGAGGCAGCTTGCGTCCCATTTGAAGCCGTACGCAGAGGTGCAGTCCACCATCTTGAACAGCGAGAGAAAACACGCTTTCGTCAAGGTTTACTCCAGAAAAGAGGCCGAGAACGTGCTCCAGTCCTTCAACAAGGACGGAGCCTTGCCTGTGCGGACTAGATGGGGTGTTGGGTTTGGGCCCAGAGACTGTTGCAACTACCAACACGGAATCTCCATCATTCCTATCCAGCGCTTGACTGATGCTGACAGGCAATGGGTGGTGCTGGCACAATGGGGAGGTACTGGTGGAGAGCCTTTGGTGAGTGGAATAGTGATCGACGAGCCTGACATTGAGATCGGCACGGGTATCTCTTCCAAGGCCATGTCCCGCAAAATGCCCACCAACTCCACCAGAAACGGCCCCAAGTCCAACCGGCCTGGAGAGTCCGAAGACCTGTTTGCCAAGACCAGCAACAGCGGAAACCAGGACTTCATCCAATATGCTCTGGGTTCCAACCCATTGACCGGCCTCTTCGCCAACCAACCTCCACAAATGAACCCCCAAAACAACGGCTACCCTCCACAAAACAACGGATATCCTCCACAACAGGGCTACCCACCACAAGGCAACTACGGCGGTCCTCCAAATGCCAACATCGGTGCGCAGCTAGCCAACTTCTTCCAGAACGGCGCCCAACGTTAATGTATATAATTAATTAATTGCTGAAGCATAACAGTTTAGAAGAACAAGAAGTATAAGAATCCATAACACATTCTCTCCCAGTAGACACTCACAACCAATAGGAGTCTGGGCCTATAAGTCTTACATCAGTCTCTATCTATACTTGACTCTGGTCATCATTAATTAACTATTTACTGCGTCTTTATGCTTCAACTGGAATTGGGGCTGGGTCGCTGATTACCTCCAAGCGCCCGTTGCCCGATGACTTGATCACCGTGTTGCTCACGGTCTTGGGCTTGCTGATGGCATCGCCCTTGACAATGGCCTCCATCTCCTCGCGGTTCAAGGTCTCGTACTCCAATAAGCCCTCGGCGAGTCGCTTCAACTCCACCTTCTTGGCCTTGAGCATGTCCCTTGTTCTCTGCTCTGAGGTGAGCAAGAACTCGCGCACCTCCTGGTCGGCCATGTCTCTGATCTTTGGCGACCACGACTCCCAGTCATCACTAAGCCTGACGGGGCCGATCTTGTCACTCATACCGTACGAAGCTACCATCGCCCTGGCCATTCCCGTGGCACTGGCCAAGTCCGAGGAGCATCCGCTGGTCACGTTTTCGGGTCCGTGGATCATCTCTTCTGCAATCTTTCCACCCATGCACACGTCCAACCTCGAGAAACACTCTTTCTTCGTCATATCGACTTTATCCATCTCGGGTAATTGGAACGTCACTCCCAAGGCTCTACCTCTAGGAAGGATGGTGGCCTTGTACAAGGGTGTGGCTGCTGGCGAGTACATGGCCATGATGGCATGACCCGCCTCGTGGTATGCAGTGTTCTTTCTTGCCTCCTCGGTGATGACCATCTTCTCCTTGGCTGCACCCATCAAAATCTTATCTTTGGCCCATTCGAAATGCGACATGTCCACTGCTGGTGCCGATAACTGAGATGCATGCACTGCAGCTTGGTTGACCAAGTTCATTAGCTCGGCTCCCGATAAGCCCGGCGTGCCTCTGGCAATCACCGTAGGGTCGATGTTGTCTGCAGTCTCCACATTCTCCATGTGGTGCTTCAAGATGTCAACACGGCCTCTGACGTCGGGCAACTCAACCACAACCTCCTTGTCGAAACGTCCTGGTCTGGTGAGCGCCTTGTCCAACGACTCAGGGAAATTGGTGGCTCCGATAATGATGATGCCCTCTGACTGCGAGAAACCGTCTAGCTCTACCAACAATTGATTCAATGTTTGCTTTGCGTAAGCCTGGTCCTTGGGGTTTCTTTTTCCTCCAATTGCATCCAACTCATCAATGAAAATAATGGCTGGTGACTTTTCCCGGGCCTGTGTGAACAATTCCCGGATTCTCTTGGCACCAACACCAACATAGAGCTCATCGAACTCCGACCCAGACATGAAAAAGAAAGGCACTCCTGCTTCACCTGCAGTGGCACGTGCCAACAAGGTTTTACCTGTTCCTGGAGGACCAGTCAACAACACACCTTTGGGCAATTTGCCACCCAAGCCAGTGAACTTGGAGGGGTCCTTCAAGAAATCCACGATTTCTTCCAATTCGGCACGTGCCTCGTCGCAGCCTTGGACATCCTTGAATCTGACCGTGGACTGCGATACGTCGATGGACTTATCAGCCACCTCGGAGTTCCGGAAAATGGTACCATTCTCCACAAGGTAGTTGAATGCGTTGGATGCACCATATGTAAGGAGCGCAAGTGGGATCAACCACTTGAGCCATTTCGATACAAGCGTGAAACCACTCTCGGAAACAACCACGTGTACCGGATCATTCCTTGATCCGACGCCACCAGCGAACGCGGATTTCCCAGCCAGACCCAACAGAGAGCCTTGGAAAGCAGTTGAGCCATTGGCCAATTCACTTGCCACCTGCTCGGCCTTGGCTTTCTTGCCCATGCGGTTCAAGGCTTCTATGTAGTATTGAGCACACTGTGCGTTGGTGGCAATGCCGGGGGTCTCGTACCGCTGCACGACAATTTGGGGGTAGTTTGTAGCAATCAAGTTCTTGTAGAATTCGGCCTGGATTTGGGGGTTGGCCAGTTCTGCGTTGGCTGCCTGCTCCATACCGGAAAGCATGGATACAGTTGACGTAGATACCGAGCGACGATTTAGGGGGAGGACTAAGGCCCTGCCCATGCTCCGAGCCCGGAGACTCTGGGAGTATGCTCTCCACAGACTGGCATATATGGACGATGTCCTAAATTGGCCATGCAATAGACTGGACGAGAGATGCATGGTGCAGTGGTCGTTGCTTGTGGCGGTGTCACGGGTCGCTCGAAAGTCATGGAAGGTCGTGTATGCACCGCGCGAATTTCTGATGAACTAGTGAGTTTATAGTACATGCACTACCAGGACAAACCAAATGATGACAAAGCTGGATACAGATCCTGGTAGCATTCTATTTTGGTTCTATTTTTAACTGATAAATAGTGTAGTCATTAATCTATCATGATGCGAAATGTGTGAGAGCTCAGAAACCCTCGATCAATAAATTGTCGTGTTGCTCTGTGGCCTCGATAGAGAGCCCATGCTCATTAGCCAAGTGGAGTAGACAGATGAAGCAAAAACTCGTGGAGAGGTCCTTCTTTTCATCAGGACGGTACATTTTTCCAATCACATCAACCACATTTTTGAAGTCCTTCCGCTTCACTTCTGGTTCACTCGAATCAGCATCAGCATCGGTGACTTTAGACTCGGTAGTTGCTGCATCTTCCTGCTTAATCGACCTCCACAAATTATCTTTTAGTAATTTGACATCCACACGCTTGGCCACACGAGAGAAGTTCACGTATTCTGGACGTGCTTTCCGGCCAGGAACCACTTGGGAGCCCATATCCTCCTTTTCCTCCGATTGAGGGGTTCCCTCTTCTCCACCTAAAACGTCATTGAAGTCGATCCCATCGTAGTTGTCATTGTCGTAGTCTTCCAATTCTGCTTGGTGAAACGATACCGCTAGCCTCTCCTGTCTCTCTTCTTCTAGATTGCTCTCCTCGTTTTCCCGGTACTTATCTGCAAAATAATTCTCATCGGTATACTTGTGCTCTGACTCACCCGATTGGGACTTGGATCTGTTAACAAACGTCATGATTGTTTTGTTTGGCTTGAGGAAAAGGTTCACGAGCTTATGCGAGTTGAACTTGATATCGTCAGGGAGTATATGTAAGTCCTCACTGACTCTGTCCTCTGGCTTGATGAGGATCTGGAACTGGTTCTTGGGTTTCTGGAACATTTTCTCCACGTAATCCTCGTCTCTTTCGCTGAAAAAGTCAATCAAGACGTTCGTTTTCTTGGCCTTTGGTGCTGCTTCCGTATTGGATTTCGGAGTTTTGCTTGCTTCATCCAAGTTTTTGGACTTTTTGAGAGCTGACACTTTCCAGTGCTCGGGCCCTCTCCAATTAGTCTTCATGTTGTCGTCGAAATATGCCATGAGATCCACGTCCAAAACCTTATCGGTGGGCATGCTTTCTTCGGGCAAGTAGGTCAAGTTGTGGGTGCCGGATTGCTGGTCGAGATTGTCCACTTCTTCTAGAGGAGAGTTGGGGTCCAAGTCCAAATCTAGATCAATATCATAGTCGGGCATATTGGGCTCCTCCGGAAGGGGTGATTCTTCTTTCTCCTCGTACTCTTCGGCCGCTAGCTTTGAGTTGACGTCGCCTAGGATGGCTTTTGCTTTATTGACATCACTCAAGACCGTTTTGAGGTCTTTCATGGATGGGCAAAGGACCAACGATTCCAAAGAAGAAGTCTCTCCAACAAGCGTTCGTAGCTTGGAGAAATTGATATCTGAAGAAGGTGTAGGATCAGTAGTGGCAACATCGTCAGCCAGAGAATCTTTGTTCTTGTCGTCCGACTTGATAGTGGTGGTATCAAAAACAACTCTTCCAGAAGAATCGATGTTTAAAGTGTTCAAAAGTAAACTCTTGGCACCACCCTCATCAAAGTCAGCTAAAGCCTTCTTGAAAAGAGGGTCGATTGCTAGTTCCTGGTCCAACTTCTTGATTTCAATCAGCTCAAACGGCACCAATGTCGACTCCACCACCCTATTGATCCTCCTCTCCTTCTTGCTGTTCACGGGGTCAGCGTCCGCATCTGCATCGGAATCGTCAGCATGCTCTGCGTTCTCCAATTCGGCCTGGCCCTTTTTGGTGGCAAGTCCACTAAGTAATTTTCCCGTTTCGGACGCTGCAGACTCCACTCTGCTCAGATAAATCTTTACACATCCATCGAGAGTGGCAGAAGCACGCTGGAAGTTGATATTGTCACCATCCTTGATGACGTTTAGATCATGAAAGTAGTCGATCAAGGCAAACTGCCACGAGTTCTTGGATGTGATCTTGTTATCAGTGGAAAGCTTGATCCACTCCTCAAAGTTGGACATGATGGTGGACTTGTTTTCATGGAAATGGATAGCATCTTCGCCAAACGAAGTATTGGCGGAATCCTCCACAAATAAGTCACCTCGACTGACTTGGCGATTGCTAGTGCTTGGTTTTCGCTTGGAGTTGGATGCGACCCTGCCTGAAAGCAGTCGTCCTTTATTGGAGAGATCATGTAGAACAGTGCTTGTGACTCTGGCGTTGGAGGCCTTGGCCCCTCTTTTCTTGGGTAGTAACGACATGGTCAGGTGATGTGAATGGTCAGATCAAGTTGATTGGTCAGGTTGTGTGTGGTCAGTGATCTGCACTCTTCTGGGGTGTTTCCCTTGGGTATGCACTTCAAATTGATCTGAACTCAAGTTGATTTTCCTCAAAAGCAACCAGCAGAACCCTTAAACACTCTTTTGGTTTTACTAGTGGATCACAGTGGTTTGAAGTGGTTGCAGAGTTTAGGGCGGTCTAGTATACAGCGTGAGCCTTTGTTTATGTTCGCGCAGACAGTTGGAACGGTCAATGCCGCGAGATCATCTCAGTGCAGCTCTCCAGATATGGGGAAACCATGAACCACTACTCAGAGAAATTAGTAAGGTAATAGGGTCACAGTTTAAGACTCTTCGTAGTTGTAGTATTTAGTTGTCTGATCCGTTATAGTACAGTCTTTTTCTTTTCTTTTATTTTTTCTGTACCTATTTATTTTTACCTCAGGATGTATAATCTTTTTGCGGGTAAACTGCACCACTCGCAGCAGTTGCAACTTTTAGACTATACACCAACCCACACACACCTACTATTAAATTTACTACTGAATCTTTACTCTTTAAAATAAACTCAACTTGATAGTCATATCTTAGTTTTTAGATATTTTTAAAATTTAAAACGGTGTTAATAGGGTCTACCATTGGATTATGGGTAGCACACTACCATTATTCATGCTACCCTGGTAAAGCTGGCTATAAATCATATTACACCTCTAGACTAAGATATGATGCCAAATAGATAAAAAAATTACAAAAAACGGTATATAGAACCAATTTCAAGCTCGTAAATCTTTACATCTCTGCAGTATTTGTAGGATATCTATAATTAGCAGGCCTGGTATAGGACTTAGATTCAGTACAGCCAGGATAGTAGGAAAAACATAATAAGACAAAAAGATTTCATTGATGTCCTAGTTTTGATTTTGGGAATAATGTTTGTGATTGATTTTCTTGAAATCACAGAGCTTAGAGACTTATACTTGTATCACAACTCTCGAATCTTGAGTCGAATAGATGTTTGTCTGATTAAGACTCATTTGATCAAATAGAATAGACGATCCCCCAAAATTTTAAAGACATACCTTACCTCAATACTAACCTTACCTAAATACTAACTTAACCATAGCCAGGCTACTGCCAACATTCAATTAAATTTGAGCTCCTGGGTCAATGGGGGTCTAAGAAGAGAAGGGAGGAGTTAAAATTATAGGCTAGGCTAGATAGTAAAGGCTCCAAAGGATATACTCTAAGCCACTTACATTAGAGTTATTTCCTATGTTCTGTGATAGACTTGACCAGTATGAATGATAAGTAACGGGAGAGAAGTACCAAAGTAGCATTCGTTATATTCCAAAAAGAGTGTTCCAAATACGCATTGACCATTAAGAAACACTATTTGATTAACCCCAAACCACGATACTGCTCACACCTTTTCAGATAGATTACACTCAAATATTACTATGGTAAAACCTAAGGTTGAATGAAGCCGGCCCAAAATCTTAGAAATCATAGAAGAGTACTAGATCCATGTACTTGGATTTTTGGCAATGTACTACCTGTAGTAATTACATAGATACACTCTATCCATGAATTGGTTGAATGGTTAGTGAAGCATATAATATCAGTTCATGGTCGCACGGTAGAAGTACATTCTAAATAGTCCAGCTCCTCTACCAAGAATTTTATAATACCTATTAGTGAGTCTGATTTTTCCTTTATATTGTCATGAACTTCATGCTGTTAACAATCGTCTGTCCTGAAAATGTCCTAGCTGCCATATACCTCGCCTCCCGTCTTCCTCACTCTATACTTATAAGTTGAAGTCCCACGTTTGCAGAACTATTCAGAACCAGAATGTGCCATAAATTCTGTAGAAAGGAATTGAGGGTAATTTGTTGAAGCAAATTCTTGTATCAATGTAAAGTTTCATGTTGTGATTACTCAGTGGAAGATTTCTCATACCAGAGAGATGTTCTCTTTAATTAAGATCTTTCCCATTCTCATAATTTGTCATTGATGGAACTCGAATGAGAAGGTCTTTCGTATTGAATGCTTTCTCATATTAAATATCACTCAGTCTCATTCAGTCCTCACTCACTTCTCATTCAGAGCTTATCACCGTCTTCCCCTACTGACCTTGTTGATCTCATGTTGGGAGATCCGGAGACCGTTTCTAGTGGACTTACCCACACTCTGGATCTGCAAACCACGGTCCCGGGTCTTCGGCTTCTGTTTCCTGCCAAAGCCCAACCGGTCCAGTGCAAGCGTGGCACCCTTACCCTGATCGATATCACGCAACTCACCCTTCTTGAGCTTGGAGAGCACAATACCGGCTTGGCGGGCCTCGTGCTCGTACTCCTTGACTTTTTCTTCCCGTTTCTTGATCAATGATTTCCGCAAGTTCATGGGCATTTTTTGCAATGTTCTGGGGAGCCCGTTGGTGGATGAGTGTACAGCAGACACCTCCCGGATCCGCTGATCTAGAATCCGCCGGCGGGCATTTCCTACGGGTGCCTCGATATCAATGGTTTGGAGCGTCAAGTCTGCTCCCGAATGCTCCATGTTGTGAGCCAAGATGTGGGACTCCTTCAAAAGACGCTGAAGCTTGAGGTCGTTCTCCAAGTTGGCTGCGTCCTCTGCGGCCGCCTGCTGTTGCTGTTTCTTGGTGACCTTAGCAAGCACCCGCTCCTTTTCCTCGAGCTCTTTGAGCGTGGGTGCCCGTCCTGAACGGGCCATTTTGCGGTCGGCCTTGGATGCCTGTGTGGGCACGAAAGACTGGGAGAGCTTGACCACCTTAGCAGCCTTGGCTTGAGGCCTTATTTTGCTTGGCTTTTTGGTGAGCTTGCTGAAAATCTCATCCATGTCTCCAGTACTTTTAGCTTTTTGGTTTTGGTTTTGGTTTTCGTCTTCACTTTCATTATCGGTGTCAGAGTCTAGAGGCTCATTGTCACCGTTGCTGTCTTCACCACTGCTCGAACTATCGCCGCTGAACCCCAGGAATTCGTCTGCGGCCTCTGTTTTGTCTTCATAGCCGAGATCCAGTAAACTTCCAAACTGGGCCTCGAAGTTGCGGCGTTGCACCTCCAAATAGTCGTCACTCATTGTATGGTCTTTCGATGCTCTGCGCTGCGCGATGCCTCTATATTCGCTATCACCTGCACCGAGAGCGCGTACATTAACCTCCAGTACATGCTTTAGTTCCCTATTTGAATAGTCACTACTTAGTACACACTCTAGTGTCAATACAAAGTACACAACTACATCCACACCTAAAAAAAGGCAATTATGACACGGTTCAGAGGATGCGTGGACCTCCATGCAGGACAGGTGAAACAGATTGTGGGTGGGTCTCTTACCTCCGACAACGATACGCAGAAACAGGCCTCCACCAAGGAAAACTTTGTGTCGACCAAACCATCGTCGTTCTACGCCAATCTATATAAAGATTATGGAATTCAAGGGTGTCACGTGATCAAACTTGGCACCAATCCGGCCAACGATGAAGCTGCCCGTTTGGCCTGTGAAACCTGGCCTAACCACCTTCAGGTTGGTGGGGGCATTACGGATGCGAATGCTCTTGAGTGGCTAGACCAGTACCACGCCCTGCACGTGATCATAACCAGCTGGCTATTTTCTAAAGATGACTCTGGAAGCATTGTGCTTGACTGGGAAAAATTGAAGAAGATCTCTGCTTTGGTGGGCAAGAACAGGCTCATAGTGGACTTGAGTTGTCGTGAGTTGAAAATTGGTCTGGAGACAAAATGGGTGGTTTCCATCAACAAATGGCAGACGCTCACGGATAGTGTTCTATCTGCGGAATTTTTGAAGAAGGTATCGGAATATTGCGACGAGTTCTTGATCCATGCTGCTGATGTGGAGGGTCTTTGTAATGGTATCGATGAGAAGTTGGTACAAAAGTTAGGAGAGTGGTGTCCTTCTGGATTTGAGGGGAAGATTGTATATGCTGGTGGAGCCAAACTGGTGGAGGATTTGGAACGGGTGCAGAACTTGAGTCAGGGTAAGGTTGATTTGACCTTTGGCAGTGCCTTAGACATTTTTGGTGGGTCTCTCGTGAAGTTTGAAGACGTTGCCAAGTGGAAAAATTAACTGTATTGAAGTGCCTAAAACATAATTTTTAGTTCTCGTGATATCTAATCTACTACTCAATGCCTCTATTCTTAGTATAGAATGCCTTTCCAGTCGCTTAGTCTTAAGATTATCTATAGTACATACTACCACCCCGAGTTTCCAAAACCCTCGCCGTAGCCAAAACCATTCGCAGGCGAGTCGTTGCCACCGCCTGGAGAACGGCCATATGTGGTGAACCCACCGGTGTTGGCGTCATTGGCCTCCACCGAGTCCTTGTTGAGTTCTACGGCAATTCCCGCAAGCTTCAACTGCAAGATCTCGATTCCACGGACCACCACTTCGTTGGGAGGCAAGTTCCCCACTGTTTCAAGCTCCACATAGAAGTTCTCGGGCAGTGCCTCGTAGTTGAATGGTGCATCGGGGTCTGGGGCCTCTTCCCACTCACAGTTGGCCAGCTTGGGCCATTCTGCCTCTGCATCCACCTCATGCCAGTAATCCGTATGTTTCAATTTATTCCATGGGTCGTACTCAAAACCAATGGCGGCACATGGGGACCACTTGGCGTGCTCCTTGGCAATTCCCTTCTTGGCAATGCACGTGATGCGAAGCTCCTGGTGCTTTCTTAATTTGCAAATAAGTGGGCCTCGCTGTTGAGGATCACGAACAGCAGGGTCTCCCAACTTGGAGCCGTTGTGAAACTTGGCGAGATCCGTTGCATACACGTTCATGGTGCTGTCTGAGTCACACTTGGCCGCAAGCTCTAGCTTGACCGAGCAGTTGGGACAGTACTGGTCACATGTGCAATCACGCGAGTATGACAAGTTTTCAATGCCTTCGCTAATAAGCGGGATCAACCCCAACCGGTGGGAAAGGAGCTCGTCCGCAAGCACCGAGGTGTTGACGTCGATTTCCACCAAGTCTATAGCTAGCGTGGGCACCTCCGCCAACATGGTCCTTCGCAAGGAGTTTGCGAGCGAGAGATCCACGCCTCGTAAGATGAAGTCCACGTGGTCACGCTCCGTCTGCCTGATGGTGATCCTGGGCCCGGAGTCTGCTGCGTCGACCTCCATAGTGATGTGTTGATGTTTAGAGGAAGTTGATAGTGAGAAAAAATTGCCCGCGCTCGCATGCACGGGTCTACGCTAGATGGTAGTATCTACACAGTATCTACACATACTAGCATATAACGCTTGTCTATACATACTACCGATTACCTCTATCGATGTTGCCCCGCCGAGAAATAGTCATTCCCGATTTGAGATTCGAACAGGTCTTCCGGAAGTCGCTAAATAATTACGCAGACAAGGCTAATTCTTCCAGGAGGGAGATCTCCTCTAAAGAGCTTGAGAAGTATGGAGCTAGCGATGACGAAGTGGATGCAAAGACCAGCAGTTCACAAAAGGACTTTGCTCCCATCGATCCGTCGTCACCATCCATTGTCACCTACGCCATAATCAGGGATATCATGCTCCGACCCTTGATCGAAGGTTTTCTGTGGGCATTGATATGTATACTTGCACGGCCCACCTTGCGCTTGATCACCAGACAAGGATGGCGTGTAGGGAACATGTTTGCCAGTCTTTTTGGGGTGAGACCAGCTACTGTTTAGGTGTTTCACTTGTATTTCATGTGAATTCACTATTCAACACGTACCAATGAGCTGATCCTATCTTATGCAAGAGAACGATGACTGTCTGAATTCAAATGGAAAGAAAAGGTTACGAATAAACAGTTCAGGAAATCTGGAAATGGCTGTACTGAGAATACCTACTGAGATACCGAGAGCTGTACTGATACAGTGATGGTGATTAATTCTGCGAATGGACTGAGTTCGGACTGAGAATATGTGGTGTGATTCTGAGAATTAATGTTATTGAGTTCTCGATAGATACTTTGGCGAAGTGATCTGGATGATATTGGTGGTGTTATTCTTCAACATGAGGATGGTCCACCATGCTACGTCGTGTGTTGGCATCCATGTGACGTCATGTGTTAGCATGGCGCAGTGTCGATTCGCGTCCTCATGTCTAGATCAGCGGGCTCAGAGTCAGGACAAAGAGCCATTGCAACTGAGGAAAGGTCTGAATTCAAGCAGATTCAAATGACTCGAAACAAAAAAAAAAGAACAGAAAAAAATGGGAATAAACGAAAACACGATGAAACAGACTTAAAACTCTAGAGATCGAATTTGGGCAAAATGTCCTCTATATGTACTCTGAGCATGGCAACCCCAGCACCAACGCACGAGCGAGACACATTCCTGGGTCCAAATCCTAGAAGCTGAGCGCCGCCCATTATGCGCAGTGACAGTTGCTACGGAGTGCATGTAAATGCTTCGCTCGCGACGCACGGTGCACCATTTATAGAACCTTTTATCTACCATCTCAACCCACTCGCGTACGACTACCCTCACCTCCACCCCGTCCATCCACCTCAATTGCCCCCACGTTGTTTGGAAAGTGATCTGTTTCTTTTCGCTTTGACATGTTCAGGAGAAAAACCCGGAACTCCACCGCCTACACTGGCGTTGGCCACTCCAGCCCGGCTGCTCAACAACCGAACAACAACGCCATGGCGGCTGCGTTGACCATTGGCCAGAACTTGAAACAGACCCAGCCCAAGGTATACGGGAAGTCGCCAGCTAATGCCACGCGGTCACCAGCCCCAAAACAACAACATGCGTCCAGTCTCTTGAAGAGAAATTCCTCGTTCCAGGGCTCCATTGCTGCTACTTCCACGCCTCAACAATCCAGAGCAAACTCAAATGTTTCCCGTCGTCATAGCATGTCCCAGAAACCCGCCGTGCAGGAATACCACATAGACGACAGTTTCACCGATGCCTCCTTCGACCAGATGGGCATTGATGCTGACAACCACTACAACAATGCTGCTCGTGTGTCTGACTTGAAGTTGCACCACGTGCCTCCTAAAACCGAGCCTAAGATGGTCAAGAAATACATTCCCACTCCAAATGGAATCAAGATTATTGAGGTGCCTGCAGAGTCCATGAAGAATGACATTGCCAGGTCCAACTCCATGCGCCTGGGAATGTCGTTAGGCCGCTCGGGTCTGTTCCAAGCCGGCCCTCGAGCAAACTCCTTGTCCACTCCCAAAAGACAGGTTAGAAAGCCTTCTCTGCGCCTATCTTCTATTGCTTCGCAGCCCAGAATTGATGAGAATGAGGCATTTGAATCTTATGCACACTCAGTGGACTCTCCTCAAAATCATGCTGATGACTTACAGCATCAAATTGAGCACGAGAAGCAGCTCGCAAAGGACTTGGAAGAGCAGCGGGAGAAATTTTTGAAATTGAAGGAGTTGCGTTTGAAGAATGAACGCAAAATGAGAGAGCTTCAGATCTTACAAGAAGAGGAGGCCCTGCACCTGGAGGAATCAAGAGGAACAAATTCTAGATTGGCGAGCGTGGAGCCAGAACCAAGCAAGGCCACTGTTGTGTCTCAGTCTGAAGAGACTTTCCCCATAAAGCCTCTTGGTGCTGCTGTTGTGGCAGACGACGATGACGACGAGGAAGACGTGCCTGTGGCACCAGTGCCTTTTGTTGTGGATGAAATGGAACTGAAGCAATTGAACGAGGGCCGTAAAAGCTCCGTGATATCTACGGACTTGGCTGATTCGGAAGTCATTTCACACTCTTCTAGCAGAGACTCGTTCAACAAGGTTTCAATCACTACCTCTCCACTTGATGCAGTGATTAACAGCTACGGTGACACGATAATTCCGTTCGAAGAATCAACAAATGCCACTAGCCCAGAAAAGCTAGGCGACTTCGGCATCGAAGAGATCCCTAAGGAGTACTTTGACACTCCCGAATTGGCCCCCAGTGGTGGCGAGCTCCAAATCCCAAAGGTGGAGACTTTGGCTCCACCGGAATCAGATGCTAATCTCAATGAAGCTCCATCTCCAAGCTTTGATCCTGTGCCCGAAATTATCGGCGAACTCGTACCACCAGCCAACATTGCAGGATCGATTCGGTCGTTCTCCAGTACAGACTCGAAGTCAAGACCTATCAAGTCTGCTATGAAAAGCTCCAAAACCAAGTTCAACTCTCCTGCCAATGCTCCTGAGAGCCCTGCAAACAAGGCATACTTGTCACTCACCACTGCCGAGAACACAAGGCTAAACTCCAAGTTGTCTTCGTCGCAGCTCCAGGAGTTTAATGCCCAACAAGAATTGAAGGCGCGGAACTCGAGGTCCCAGTTATCTAGTCACTCGCCAAACTCCCAGAGCCAGACGTTGAGAAAACAACCAAGCAGCAATGCACAAGGATCTGGACTCTCTGGAAGAAGCTTGAGACCGCAGTCTATGGCCGAATTGCCTGTTGCCCGTAACGCTCATGGTGGCGGAATGAGCAGTCGTTCGTTCAAGACGCAGTCTACTATCCAGCCAATTCCAGCACACAACTTCCATCAATCGTCGTCCAAGCTCAGAGCAGCTGAGTTATACGCCAAGGCAAACAGCAGACCTTTGTCAGAGTTCCAACCGCTTCAAAGGAAGTCGTCTTTCACTCGTGAAGGCCCTGAAAGCCCAACTGCTGCTACACCAACAAGACGTACCCACAGAACAACCTTACGGAGACCACAGCCTCAAAGCTCGCACGCAGCAAAGGCAAACGGCACTACTGAAGGCGTCGGGTATGACTTCAAATCAGGTGAAAGTCGTTATCCAAGTGCTTCTGCTCCGGCACCAAAACCTAGAGAAACCGCCATGGAGGGCAAGGTCCACAGTCAAAGCACTGGCGGCTTCAAGTCCAGATACGCCGACTCCGATGACGAGCCAAGCGTTCCCCTGAATACAGGATTCCGGTCTCGTTTCAACGATTCGGACGATGAGGGATCCGAGGTGCGTGTTCCTGCTGCTACTCCCATCATTGAGGCTCCTCAGCACCGCACCATGAGACTGAGCAAGCCTCTGAACGAAAAGAAAGAAAAGACCGAAAAGAAGCCCAAGAAGAAATTCTTGAAGAAGCTTTTTGGCAAGGATTAAATAATCGTCTATCCTATGCAACTTAATTTCAGTCTGTGAAACTGCAACATGTAACTAATATCAACTACTTCAGTGTAATGAATAAATGTAATGTAATGAACAACTGTCATCTAATGATAATTGTTATGTAATATTTGCTTTAATGTTTAAGTAATTAGGATTCAAATTCAATAAGGTTGGAGTTGTCTTGTTGGTTGGATGCCTCCTTCTCCGCTTGATGGACGCGATCAAGCTGCCTCTTATCTGCATGGTGTCCATCGGCCAAAGACTGGGCTTCGGCGCCCAAAAGAAGCGCCTTGTCCTTGTCGTCAATTTCTATGGCTGCAAAATCGTCGTCGGCCTCTTCTTCGTCCTCATGGTCCTTCGAGCTCTTGGATTTCATCGATGAGTTGTCTGGGTGTGCGGTGGATTGGGCAGCCGAGTCCATTTTGCGACGGACCTTCTTGGCCACTTCCCGTCCGTCTGCAAAGAGTCCATCAAACATATCACGCAAATTGCGCATGGTGTCAAACTTGGAGTCCAAGCTCTTGTCAATGTGCACTGCGGATCTGAGGGTGGCGTTGAAGAGAAGTTCGTATGTTTCGTCCGCGAGAATCACCATTCGGAACGTTGGAAGGTTCAAGTACACGGGTGTGTTTGGGTTCAACGCCGCATTGTGGGCGACTGTGTTGTCCGTGGCAAGTTCTTTGATTAGAGGCTCCTCGGTCTCGGGCTGTGCATATTCGAATGCCCGTTGGATGAAGCTGCTGGCTGCAGCCAAGTACCTTGCGAGCTGGTCGCTTTCGAACTTGGCACGGTCTATATCCATCGTGGCAGGGATGGGGATATTGTTTTCGTCTAAACCGCTTTCTTGTTTTTGTTGATATATCTTATCGGCAAGGGCGTTTTCGATTGCTGTTGCTGTGAGAGAATCGAGCAAAATCCCTTCTCTCCAAGGATTTGAGATGAACAACAAGTCCTCGGAGATCGACAAGATACCTTCTCGGTCGACTTTGTCTTCAAAACTGTAAAGTTCGAAGAAGTTCGATATCGAGATGAGGAGATCCGGTTCCATAAGCTTGTGTAGGCCCACGCATATATCTCTAAGTGATACCTCGCCCTCTTTCTTGCTATCCCACTTAATAAATAGTCTTTTGAGGAACTTGTCTTGTTTAGGTGCATTTTCATCGCTGGGCTGCTCCTCGATAAAGTCACAGATCTGACTCATGAATATTTTGAATGCGGTGAACTCCATGACACTAGAACCCTCATCAACAGTGATTTGAGACTGCACAATCGAGTAGAATCGGTCGTAGAGCATGCCAATCTCTTCTGTAGAAAAGTTGGGAGTCTTGGGGAGATTTCTAATTTCCGTCCGTTTGACGAAAGATGAAATATTCTGGAAGATAGAGTTTCTATGCTTAGCCCGGTGCTTTTGCACCACGCTATCATTGATTCCCTCAAACTCTTTAAATGCCGTCACGAGGAGTTCTTGGAACTTGGTCACTGCGGCATATTTGGGATTGGAGGCGTTGGGATGTGCAGGCTGGTCTAGACTGTTGAAAAATTCCTTCAAAATGGAGAAAAAGGTACCGTCGTCTTCAGCACGCAAAAGCTCCTCCCCATTTAATTTAAGTATAGCAAGAGCGAGCTGGAATAAGGTCTTTGGCCCCTGTAAAAAGAACACGTCCAAGATTCTGAATGCAAATACCAATGGCATGGAGGTGAGGTACAAGCATAGGAACCAAGGCAAAGAAATCACCGAGAGCTGGATGTCACATTTGTTGATGTGGTTCCACAACAACGGCATAGTTTGCTCCACAAGGGATTCAAAGACCCTCTGGTCGAGAAGGGTGCCGTACATGGTTTTGGAGTAGTAACCAGGAACAATTCTCTCACATAACAACTCCAAGGTCCAAAAAGCCTGCTCTTCAGACTGGTAGATGAGTAATGCTGCAGTAACAATGTTCATAGCCTGGCAATAGCCGATTTCGGGATTTTTCCAGGAATAAGCCACCAAGACTCGCCTCAAGCGTTCAATTCCTTTGGGGTCTTGGTAGGCAGCATACTCAGGCAATGAGCGATTCAAGTCTTTGGTGATTTCTTCAATTGCGAGCGAGTGTTTGCCTTCATTCTCCTTCAAAGTCTTTTCATAGAGGTCAGGGTTATTGAGCCGGAGGTACATGGATCCACAGCACACCTCCCAGATCTCACCTCTGAGCCGATTGGGCAAGCCAACACGAATCAATTTATAAAAAACCGGTGTCCGCACAAGAGCAAGGTTTCTTCCGTCAGAGCAGAAGAGATCGTACCATAACTTCATTTTGGACCGGTCTCTAGACTCCTTCGGGTTGCCCGGATACCTAAAGTCCACGCCCAAGCCACCAGGGGGAATAATATCAATTTTCTCATCGGACATGTTGTTTTTCGACAAAAGGTACTCCGAGTAGCACGTTTGTATGAAAGGCTGTAGGTGCTTAACACTGGGAAGATTGGCCTTCAACGCAGACTTCAATTGAGAAGAGAAAAGCTCACACTCCGAACGAAGACCCACCAAGTAGAGCTTAAGCTGCATTTTGGAATGTGTCATGATCCCCAATGCAAACCCAAAGGAGCTGGCAGGAAGCCGTTCCACCTTCTTAATGGTAGAAAGGTGGATGATAAAAGAGCAATTGCGGCCATCATACAAATCATTGAACACCAAAAAGTGGCTGGTCAAGTAGATCTTGCCCTGGGGATAACTCTTCAAGTGCAGGCGGGTTTTGTCGTTGGCAAATTGGTAGGACACTTCCACGGGGGACTCGTTAATGAGGGTTTCACCGTATGGAAGGTTATGGTCCTTGCAAAACTGCTCATCCTTGCTCAAGCCCGGACTTCGATTGCGCTCAATCACTTGGTTAATGGAATTGAAGGCCTTCTCCTTGAGGCTCTCGAAAAACGACATCGACGGTGAATTGAGTGCCAGGTGGTAGTGGTGGATGCGGATCCCCAAGTGTGCGTAGCTGGAACTGCGGTATCTGCAGCACCAAGTCTTGGCCACCAAGAAAATTGACTTGGTCCATCGAATTAATTTTCGAGCCAGGGGTTCAGGATTAGTATTTCAAGATTTGTGTGATAAGTTAGATTTCAGAATTTAGGTTTTTTAAGAAATGGACCATTTCAATTATTAACTTCTCTGTCAGATCTCGATTTTTCTGTGAATGCCAAGAGGTTTCCGTCGACAGGTTGCATGAGCTAAGGAGACAACAAGAATAGCGACACCCGATTATAATTGACTATAAAACTGGAACAAGTCGAAAAATAGAAGTGATTTTATAAATATATAGCAAACTATGGAATTACTAGAGTGGGGCCTATGATTGATATGACTAAATACTTAAACGTCTTCTCTTAATGTCTTCTCTTGATGTCTACTCCTTATTGCAGTTGGGCTTCGTCATCCTCGGAGAATATCTGCTCATAGTTAGGGTTTTTCGTGTAAGCGGTTTGGCTTCTGCTGTTGTGGTTGTTCAAAGCCTTGGGATCTTTGTGTTCAACTGGAGATGGCCCACTATCGCATCCAAAGTCCTTGATTTCATCTCGAGCCCGGCCCTCTTCCTCCAAGTCATCGAGCGTCATGAAATGTGAGTAGTCGGAGATCTGCTTGAGAGGAGTAGGGGTATGTTTTCTCTTGCGCAACTTGAACTTGTTTCCGATGATCTTTGCACTGTTCGTCAAGAAGATCTTGATGATATCCTTTCGGAGCTGCAAGACAAAGTCATGGGTGGTCCAGGTCTTGTCCTTGTAATGGATCAAGGGAATGGAAAACACAAGGTTGTGCACATCAATGATGTTCAAGTGTTTTGGGGCCTGGAAACTGATCCGAAGCTTCATCTCGTTCACCTTGAAGTCATCCACTACAAAGTAGTGAGACGACCGGTCGATGATCTGCGAGATTTCGTCCTGCAAGATTTTCTTGGGCAAGTTCTTGCGTTTGCCCAACTTTTCGGGTGTTCTTCGCTCGTGCCCTGCTGAGCTTTCCGTGGATGCAAGTGACGTATCCTCCGCTCCAGAAGAGTCTTTGTTCAAGCTACTACTGAACAAAGAACTATGGTCTGAGCTGCGGAACTTGGACCGCTGGAAAATCTTCTTGAGGGTGTTGGATGATTGTGGCGACCCAGGACTGTCGAGGCTATCGATGCCATCGGTTAACTCATCACCTGAGCTAGGGCTCTCCTCGCGTTCGACAACAACGCTTTCATTGCTAACGTCTGATTTAGGAAACAAGTAGTTGAACAACTTGGTGGCCGTATCGTAATCCAACTGCACATTGATGGGTTGCACTTTGAGCTGGGCATTCTTCATAACCCGAATGCCTCCAACAGGATTCAACATCTCCCAGTGCATATTGATCATTGACTGAGTCGAATCACATGCCCCCGCGGTCTTGGGCAGCTCATTGACCTCGAAGAATGGACGTAAGAGTTCAGGGTAAGACGCAGTCTTCAGAAGATTGAATCCCTGTATCATTTTGACATCAATTAAGTTGGAATTGGACCCAGTGGCGTCCTCGCTCCGGTTAAACTTACAGTTTGCCAAGGCAAAATCGACCAATGGTTCTCTCGAATCTTCAAGCAAATGCAAGATGATTTGGTCGGCATTAACGATCCAGTTGCGAGTTCTTTCTTTGGCCCCGATATGATTCTGACTGCTCACAAGCTCAAGGCCTTTGATGATAATCATAAGCTCAATTCTCATGCGACACAACTCAAGACGCATGGATGTTCTATGCCGCTTGTACTCTGGTGTAAGATTCAAGTTTTTCTCCGAAATCTTTAGAAGCAAATACCGGTACACCCTGATATTGCTCTGGAGCATTTTCACCTTGTCAGCGAGCTCGGTGAAATCTGAAGCTTCCGACACTGACGAAACTTGCTCAAGTCTTCGCCTCAAGCTATTCTTGTCCTCACGAGAAAACAAGTCAGTTAAGATGAAGTAGATTGCAGAATATTGGCTTGAGGTGGCATTCACCACGAGCTTCTTGAGATGTACCACAAACTCACTCTTGTTCGGCTGCTTCATTGAAGATTCGATCGAAAGCATATTTGGCTTCTTGAGAGACAAGGCCATGGTGGTTCTCTCGATCACTAGGTTTTTTTGGAACACACAGCAGTTGTTGTCTGAATACTCCACGTCTATCCAGTGTGGCCACGCGTACCTGCTCTGATCAATACCATAGTGGTTGGTAGAG
This sequence comes from Metschnikowia sp. 04-226.1, assembly GCA_002370245.1. Classification (NCBI taxonomy): domain Eukaryota; kingdom Fungi; phylum Ascomycota; class Pichiomycetes; order Serinales; family Metschnikowiaceae; genus Metschnikowia; species Metschnikowia sp. 04-226.1. Next base: position 518,690 of record NLAD01000707.1, read on the forward strand.
ACGTCGGGGAAGTTGCTCCTGTGGAATGCAAAGGCACTAGACTCCCGGAACAAGACTCCGTACCTTGTCTCTATAAGAGAAACTTCTTGCTCGTCTTTGCTGATGATATCGTTAGTACCAGCGATATTCTCGTCCAACACTCGGAGCTCAATGTCCAGTGATGTTAAGATGATCGAAGAGTCTGGGTCAGAGTTGCTCAGAAATGCCACTTGCGGCCGTATTAACTTCACAAGACTCCCGAACTCAATTTCACTATTGTCGAACTCAAGACGGCCCAAGTACTCCTCAAATGCTTCAACCACGTCTTCTCCCGAAAACAGATTAGCTTCGGGGACGTTTTTGGGGTCCAGTAAGTTGACATGCGTTTCTTCCTTGGCATTCTTCAAAATTTTCTCCATCAACTCCAATGCTTTCGTAGACATAGCGAGTCGTTCAGTTCGTTTCTTTCCAATCACTGAGAGGAAGGGCGAAAAGATTTCACTCACATCGTTGTTCCATAACATCTTGAGATTATGGATCAAGTAACGGTTATGGTAGTCACTGAGCGAGCTGTTCGCATTCACAACTTCATTCGCCTGGTCGATTGATTTAATCGCCAGATATGTAGATGTGGCCCTCGAAACAACCTGTCGTAAGGCTGTCGACTCGTCAGAGGAAGAATAAGAAGTGTTGCTGCTGCTAGGATTAGACACAACAGCACTCAAATCGCTGGAGAAAGACGTCACACCATCAAGAATGCGCTGGAGACGAGTGATTTTATCATTTCCTTGGTCGATTTCTTTGTGGAGGACTTTCTGGGTATGAGGACTAACGTGTCCTTTGAGCTTGTGCTCATCCTTGCGCACCTTGTTCTTCACCTGCGTCATTCTGGCTTCAATGAGTTGTGCCTGAATTACCTTGGGCGAGTTCACTCCAATGAGACAGTTATGTGAAGGCTCGTGGCCGAAGGGGTACTTTCCTTCGGGAACTTCAAGGGTGAATTCACGGAAAAAAGTGAACTTTGGGGTGAAGCAAAATGGTGCCACCTTGACATTTGTATCTGGGAAAAGCACCTCGTCTTCTTCCAATTCAATGAAGTCATCGTAGTCTATCCACGTACTGTCAAAGTCTCCCCTGAGACGATTCTTGACTTGCCTGTTTTTGAAGTTCTGCTCTTTGATTTCGTTTTCAAAATCTTCCAAGTTAAGCTCGTTCTGTACCTCCCCGGTATAGTACGACAAGAGCTTTCCTTCCATGGCAATATCATTGAAACGAGCATATATCAACCTGATGTCCGCATCGGAGACCTCGACTTCTCCTAAGTTCAATTTGAGCTTGCGGAATTTCCGGTCAATTCCCAATTTCTCATTGATGTACCTCACAAATTCCCTTCTCTGATGAAGATCGATACAGCACGACTTGACTTTACCCTTGATACCATAGGAAAGCACATTGTGATTCACATCGCTGCTTCCACTGGTGAAAGCCATATAAGAGATGTTCAAGGGCTCGAGGATCAACTGATACTTCAAGGTGAAGAGATGGGTACCAAGTTTCACTGACGAATCTTTGAAAGCCAGCAAGGCAAATAGCTTGCCTTCTCTGATGGGAAGCGAGGTGTTATCGTTCAAGGTATGCCACCAAGCCTTGAAGTATTCTATAGTCAAAGGCGTGAGGTAGGCGAAATTGTGAGAATTGCCCTTGCTGGATGATGACTTGACAGAAATAGCAAGATGCAAGTAGTCCGATCTAAACTCCTCGAAAGAGTCTGGATGGTAGTCGTATTGAGGACCAGTAACAACCACATCATAGTGGGGTTTGAAATGGTGAGTTCTCTTCATCGAAGAACTCAACTCCAGGGCATTTTTGTCGACGTTTCTCTCAAATAAGAATCCAAGGCTCCATTTGACTCCTTCATCAGACGTAAGCTTCATGATTCGTTTTTGGAACTTTCCTGCATCAGAGTCGTCATCATACTCATTGCCGACTGGATTCCAAGGTTTGCCCTCAATGTTTGCATAGTCAGGAATGGCAAGAATGAAATCGTCACTGGTGACAGTAAAAAGTTCATCGTGTTTTCCATTCTCATTGATGCGTAATTTCACATTATCCTTCCAGCAAAACACGAGCCCGGAGCTTTTGCCCACTAGTTGGTATGGTGATAAGGCGCTTTTGATATGAAGACACAAATCATTCCGAATGTCAAAGCTGGCCTTTCCATGTGCATTGAGCGCCATCTTGTCCCACCAGCCAAGAGGACTATCGTCAATTTCAGGTTTGGTGAAATTCTGGAATGCCATAGAAACACTCAGCAATGCTGGTTGATAGGCTTTGCACCAGCTGATCATGCAAGATTGGTCACAGTTCAACTCGAAAGCCATATCAAACATGGTTTTCACCGGCGTAAGTGTACGGATGACCGTGACTGAGTAGAAATTATCATCATCATCTTCTTCGGTAACAGCAGGGGAAATTGGAACAAAGATTTGTCGGAGCTCCTCTTTAATAGACACCAATTTCTCATTGATGACAATGGTGCCTTTGAAATCCATGGCCGGGACACTTGGATCCGAGTTCTCGGGGAAGAGAAGCAATGGCAAAGCGTAGTCTCTAGCACTCATGTAAACATAAGAAGAACGCAAGTGGATTTTAAGCGGAATCAAGATCGAGTAGTCGAGGTGAGGCTGGCCTTTTCCGTATTCATGCAAGAACTGATGAATATCTGGCAATTCAGGATCTTGGATATGGAGATCGAAGTCCTTGAAAGCACTGTGGAATTGGGATGGACCTGGTGTGTAGTCTTGGACATCGAACTGGGATTTGATCAAATCACTGATTTTATCTTGGCCCCAAACCCAGTCCATTTTCTGATCCCACGATTTGAGCTTCGACTGCTTGAAAGCTTTGTACTTGTTTACCCACGACATGGAGAAATCCTCCATGAGCAAATCATATGCCTCTGCAATGAGGGCTTCCGCATTTTCGAGAAGAAACTCTTTATCCCCCTCAGAGATCTCTTCAAAAGATTCATGAGCTTCCTGGCTGTTGCCGCTTTTGCTGGAAAAAGCATTCTTAAAGCCGTTTTTGGACTCTTTGGAGCTGGTTTGTGAGCCCTTAGTGCCAGATGTAGAATCTTTGCCACTTTCCTTGGAGCCTGACTTGGAATCCTTTTCACTTGTCCTGGAGCCCTTTGAGGAGTTAGATTCCTTAGTGCTGAATTTCGATTCGTTTGCGTTTGTTCTGGAATCTTTGGTATTCGACCGCTTTTTCGAATCACACTGTAGAAAGCCTCCTCTCTTAGAGGCCCTGGAATCTGTAGAGTCAGAATCCGATATTTTCGTGTTGCCGAAAAAGACCTTATTGATCAAAGTCAGCCGGTGTCTGCTATTTGGGTTAGCCAAAAACCTCTTTGTCTCCACGTGAGCTTCTGTCAATGAATCTTTGGCCTTGGCCCTAATTGAGCGTGCTTTTTTCTCGAAAACGGCCATCTTTCGCCTCCGCTCCACATTTTCAATCTGCCCAAACTCGTAAATAAAGGATAACTCCGTTTCGAAAGGATCACTTTCGAGAGTGAGGCCAAACGTCTTAGCCTTCCACCGGATGCTAGGCATTTTGATGGCCTCCTTTGCTGAAGGTTCGATTCTAGAAAAATCGTTGATGTCCTTCGATAAATTGTCGAAATTTCGGTGGATTTGCAGGGCTGTCTTGACCGATGTGATGAGATTATCAATAACAGTGTAGACAAGATATTGGAAGGGAATGTTCAATCTGATGGCCCGGGTGTTCAATGTGATGGAGGTTCTGGTCACTCTGTCAAGGTCTATGTCAGTGTCTTTAATAGACACCATGCGGGCCCAGAATTTGGTGGTTGGATGGACAACATAAAGACGAAGATAACCGAGCTGGCAGTGAGGTTGAATTAGGACGTCTCTTAAATGTAAAGAGTCAATCTCAAGCAAAATGTCCACATTGTGAGCCAACCTTGCAACTGTAGTGCAGGAACCAACTACCACGTCAAAGTTCAACTTCTTGTCATGCCCCCTGAGTTGTTTTTTCTGCTCTTTCGAGTATGTCTTCTCGATCTTTGGGGTGATCATCTTGACCAAATACCGGGCGTACATCATACACCAAACCAAGAACGTGTCGACTCTGCCGTGCATTTCGGGGATGGTCAACACTAATTTTCTATGGTCGTTTTTCGGGTTCAGCAATTGAATGTCTTCAATCAAGAGCACTCTTTTCACAGTTTTCACGTCGTCCTCAGAATCAATGGACGAGAACCCACTCATTCCCGACTCAATACTGAAAGTATCCTCAAGTTCCGCCTCTGCCAATCCATTGGCGTTTGCCTTATCGAAATCATCAACATATTCACGAGAATAATCACTCAAAGTGTTAGCTTGGAACTGCTTCAAAAGCGCTTCAAAAATCTCTTCTTTCCTCAAATACTTAACTTTCAAGTCCGTGGCAGAAAACGAAACGCCTCTCTTAAGATTACCCAAGTCCACATCCTGGTTGCTTTTGACGTCATGAATAATATGCGATGGAAGTGAATCATTGCAAATAATGTATGTCAGAATAAGGTTGGCACGCAACTTGATGGAATGAACAATAGGAGGAAGTATATCAAAAATGTCCATGAGCACGGTCTCGATCTCTGAAGTAGAAGACACACATGAAGATTTTCTTGAATAACTGGGATCCTGGCTCATTTGTGCGCAGGCATAATTGGATCTCTTGATTTTTTCGTCTTGGATCCGTCTCATAACATGGAAGATCATAGTGTTGACCGACTTGAGCTGGAAACTCTTACATGAAACTCTCAAGGATATTTTGCGGTCTTCAAGACTATAGCCTATCAAACAGTTAAGCCCCGAAAGAAAGATCTTGTTTTCTTCAACCTCGGCATAGAGATTTCGAAGTTTGACAAAACTCTTAATAGAAGACACACCATTCAGCTTCTTTTCATTCAACAAATTACCGATATTTTTGCTAGAAGATTTGAAGATCAAGCCCTGCGATCCTGTGTCGGTGATGATGTTGCTCATTGAGTTTCTGTGAAACTGGGCATTCTCCTCGCTGGGCATGTGCAAGGACCCTTTGAGATCCACAATGATAATCTTAATCAGAAACATTCCGATCCGCTTAAATCTCCGAGCCATTCTTTTTATAAAGTCTTCTTGGGTTTTCTGGTCGCCCCTTCCTTTGCGTGTTAACTTACATCCGTTCTTGCTGTGCTCTTCGCCAACATCGAAGAAGAAAGAGAATTGGTCGAAGAACACGTTGAAAGCTGGATTGGTCATACTGAGTGTAGTTGACACATGCACTTGGAAATCATCAGGAGAATTCAGCTTGGAGGCACGCACAAAGTCTGTCCAGTCAAGATCCAAAATATAAGTCAAAGACGGAAGCTCAAGACAAGTCAGATCAAGGTGGTACAATTTGGCCGAGGTGATGTTGGAGGAGATCTTGCCAAGGGATTTTTGCTTGAAGGCCTGGTCACGGCTGAAAGCAACCGAGTAACTTGAAGCTACAATCTTGAGTTCCTTGAATTCGATAATGCTCTGATCGAACTTGACTTGCATGGACTTTATCAAATTGGATTTTTGGAAAAGCTTGCGCAAATTCAACTGCCACTCGTTGGGCTGAGAGTTGTCATTCTTATTTCGAGACCGAGTCTTTTCAAGAATTAAAGAAAGCTTCTGGAGATGGAATTCCCCAATGATTAAAGAAAATTCAAAGCTTGCTAGATTGGCAACAATCCGGTTGCGGTTTTCCTTGGGACACGAAAAATCGGCCGAGCACGTCATAGACAACTCCAAATTATGGAAAAGCCGGAGACTGGAAACAGAACAGTTGTGGGACTTGTCCTTGATGAAACAATCAAGCACAGTGGCACCAAAATGAGCCTTGTCTTGTTTATAAGTACATTCGAGCTTGAGGTATGCAAAATGGAAGGAGACGTCTTGATGCATGGCATGGTGGAAGATGGAGAAGTGGAAAAACTGAAGCGTCATGTCGTTGATCCAACTATGGTTGACTAGAAACAGATACAACCATTTAGGGAGCACAAAGGCCACTGAGTCTTCAAGAACCAGTGGCAAATGAGAGCTTTTCAGAGGGTACTTGGCCTTCTCTAGATCCTTCTCCATATCTCGGTCCACAATCACAGTATCCTGGAACGCAAGGGTGATCATTTTGAAGGGACTCTTGGAGGACCATCTAGACCACGAGGAATTAAGGCGTAGCGTGATCTTGCCGATTTTGATTGTGACATTGGGCGTCGAGATCTCCACTCCATGTAAAGCCCTCCATCGGATGGACTTTACTCGGATATGCGGTATGAGGTTGACCGCAAATAGTAGGCAGAGGTAGCTTGCCAGGAGAGTGAGGAGAACCTTGTATATTAAGAGCATGGATGACGGACGCTAGAAGTGAAAAACGGTGGAGATATATGTCAGTTGCTTAATGAGATATTCTCCATTAAGTGCGTAAAGCAAAGATGCCGGACTGCCGAATCTCAAAGCAAGTGTGCACGCCGCATCTGATAAGACTACACATGCCTATAATAACAGCCAAACTAAGGCATTGGTTCCGTTAGATCTGGCGGTTTGGGGTAAGAATAATGGATCGTATGCATCCTGCATACTTCCCGGAAACAATGGTTTCTTCTTACCCTATCGGCTGTCCGCCATGGCTATTTCTGTCGCGAGCCGTGTCATGTAGCAGCCACTTCACCACCAACATCTGATGTACACTTAATTCAGGCTATTCCTGACCCAATCCATCTCCGTATATTCAGGTTATGGTGGAATCCGTGTATTGACACAATTTTGTTTTAACATTTTACACTGATTTAAACCCGTACATTTTTCAAAGCCCTTACATTTCTTCTTCTTGAAGTCTTTATTCTTATTCTCCTGTACCCTACTCATGTTCTTCTTCTCTCACTTAACCTCTATAATGATACCTGGGCACTGGGAGCGCACCGTAGACTGCAAACAGACTCTAAATATTCACACTATTTATTCAAGCAATTAAAGAAAACCTAAACCATTCATTTCCTCTTCTCCCCCTTCATTCAATTTCCAGCCCACTTTTTTCCTCCGTTTTTTGAATTCCAAAACTGTCTTCTCCAGGCGTGCGCACCTCAAAATCTTGCCACACCTAATCTCGCTCTGGAGCCAAGTGTGCTTGCCTCACACAAACTATAACTTCAACCATACCCACCATGGAAGGAATCGTGGAAGCCCCACCGGCGCATGTTGGCGCCTTGGCAAAGTCGCAAGACGAAAACGGTATCTACTTGAAGTTGAAAAAATTGGAAAAAGAGTTGGACTTGTTAATGTTACAGGAGGATTACATCAAAGACGAGCAACGCCACTTGAAGAGAGAGTTGGTGCGTGCACAGGAGGAGGTCAAGAGAATCAGATCTGTTCCACTTGTCATTGGCCAGTTCTTGGAGCCAATTGATGAAAACACCGGCATAGTCTCCAGTACCACCGGCTCCAACTATGCCGTGAGAATCTTATCTACCTTGGACCGGGAACTATTAAAGCCTTCTTCTTCGGTTGCTTTGCATCGTCATTCCAATGCTCTTGTGGACATCTTGCCTCCTGAGGCTGACTCCTCCATATCTATTGTTGGCGATAACCAAAAGCCTGATGTCACCTATGCTGATGTGGGTGGTTTGGACATGCAAAAACAAGAGATCCGCGAGGCTGTGGAGCTTCCTTTGACGCAAGGGGACTTGTACTCGCAAATTGGTATAGATCCCCCTCGTGGTGTCTTGCTCTATGGACCCCCAGGAACGGGTAAAACCATGTTGGTCAAAGCCGTGGCCAACTCAACCACCGCTTCTTTCATTCGTATAAACGGCTCGGAGTTTGTTCAGAAATACCTTGGTGAAGGTCCAAGAATGGTGAGAGATGTGTTTAGACTCGCCAGGGAAAACTCACCTGCCATCATTTTCATCGATGAAATCGATGCCATTGCTACAAAGAGATTCGACGCCCAAACTGGTGCCGATCGTGAAGTGCAGAGAATTCTTTTAGAGTTATTGAACCAGATGGATGGTTTTGACCAGACTTCCAATGTGAAAGTCATTATGGCCACCAACAGAGCAGACACTTTGGATCCTGCCTTGTTGAGACCCGGAAGATTAGACAGAAAGATCGAGTTCCCATCGCTAAAGGACAGAAGAGAGCGGCGGTTGATTTTCTCCACGGTGGCTTCCAAAATGTCTTTGGCCCCCGAGGTGGACTTGGACTCTTTGATTGTACGTAACGACCCTCTCTCGGGTGCTGTGATTGCTGCCATCATGCAAGAGGCTGGTTTGCGTGCGGTGAGAAAGAACAGGTACATGATCTTGCAAAGTGACTTGGACGAGGCATATGCCGCGCAAGTGAAGACGGGCACGGAGCATGACAAATTTGACTTCTATAAGTAGTATCTAGTATTTATCTATAGAAGATGGTAAATTCCGATTCCGGGCTGTAGACTTTTCTTGTCGGAGAAGTCCAAGTGATCCAAGTCGAGATGGAGAGTATGAGACCAAGTTAAATTGAACAGAGTCTCATTAAAGGAATGAAACGATGCAATTGGAACAACGATGTATACGTCATTCACGTGACGCTTGCAAGAGGACACAACCTCTTCAAGCAAGCCGAAGTCCATTCCTTGAGCATCAACAATCACCAAGTTGGCCTTCTCGTCCACCTGAACGTCTGTTTTCTCGTTGCTCAAAGATATGGTTTGGAGCCCGGGTATATCACCTACCATCCAGGTTGGCGGAGTATAAGTTCTCCACCAAATGTAAGCGCTCGAAGAGGTTTCAACTGAGAATTGATCGTGGATCTGAGAGAGTGCCGGAACAACTCCACCTTGGTGCATGACTCCCATAATGAAGGACATGACTGCATTGAACAATAACCACGATATCATCAATAAAGACGAAAGCCAAGGTCTGGACTCGGACACTGTCTTGAAAGCAGCCACATCAAAACAAGAACAAAGAAGAGGAACCACAGGGATGAGAAACCGCAATTCCTGGTGTGGTACAACCGACAAGAACAAGAGGCCGCTCACTGCAGTCATAAAAGGACTGGTTTTCCAGTAACAATTGCGCAAATTGGGCAAGAGAAAAATGAGGCCTGGACCCATGATCTGTGGAAGGTTGACCAAGATATGGGTGTAGAAAGGGTGGATGCCATGGAGTGCTAAGTTCAGATATTGAGTATTGTAGACCAAGCTATTGAGCGGAGTCACAATGTACTGAGACCAGTTCCAAGGGTTTTTAGCGATTTCATCAATTGACTTGCCGGAGAATCCTGTAGTGTCAATGGCAATAAACAACGCAGAAAACACTGCAAATGTGACCAAGGAAACAAAGGGCATGTACTGCCATCTCCAGCAACACTTGAGATAGAAAATGCTGGGAATAATGAAAAAGGCCGGAAACGTGATTCGGTTAAATGTTCCTAGCGCAAAGCAGCCTCCAATCACCGCAGAGTACTTAACAATGTCTCGATGGAAGTAATGCACGTCCTTGGTTTCCGTGACCCTAAGAAAGCGCAATTCATTAATCATCCACGTGGTGACTAGCACCAAAACCGTTTCCACCGAGTTCGAAAACGTATGTGACTGGTACACAAGCGACACAAACGACGTCAGCACAAAGAAGATGGCCTTGATCCTTTCCTGTTTTGACGGAAGGATCTGGTAAAGACACCAATCCGTGGCCACCCACGAAACAACCATAAAAAGTAACCTCACCAGAAACCAAATCTGCAAAGGTGAAAAGCCCAACCAGGAAAACACCTTGAGAGGAGCATAATAGACCAAGTACAAGGGCGCTAGACTGCGAGCAGGGAAAGCGGGCTCAAACTCCCATGGAGGATTGGAGTGGTAGGCTAGAAGTCGCTGGGCCAATACCTCAAAGCTCTGGAAATGTTCATCGGGGTGGATGTACGACTCAGACAAGGCTAGGATGAACCTTAGAGCGAATGTGCCAAGGTATACATATCTCCAGGAGAAAGAGAGCATTTAAGTAGTCATGAAGAGCGCACCGCAGATGCAGGCGTACGTTGGGCTGATCTGGTTTCTACACTTTTTCCAAATCTCCTAACTCTGACATTCTGGTCAATTCCTTTCTGTTGCTTTAATTTCGTGTCTTTTACTTTTAATCTCTAATCTACATCAATGTTTGTAACTTTTGGTCTATATGCAATGGTACTACTCTTCCTCGTCAAACACATCGTTATGCTGCACGGCAGTCTCGACGTCACTTAAGCCGTCTTCGTCATTAGCGCCGGTATCCATCATGTCTTCTTCCTCTTCCTCCTCGTAATCGTCTTTGCCGTCCAAGTCCATGTCCTCATCGTCGAAGTCGTCCTCGCTTCCGATTATGCCTTGTTCGACTGCATCGTCAATCTCCTCAACATACTCCACATCGGACTCGCCGTCCTCGTTGTGCACCTGAGAAGCCGACGACCTCAAAATATCTTTCTTCAACACGTTCTGCTGCTCAATCATGTCTAATCTGCCCTGCAACTCTAAAAGACGAGGCAATGTGGACGCCTTCTTGGTCAAGATCGCATGCAAGTTGGCCAACTTGTTGCTCAAGTTAGGAATCGACGAGATCATTCCGCCGTGTATGATGATAATCCATTTGAGCCAGAAGTTCAACTGGTCGGATCTCTGCTGATGAAGCGAAATGCGCTCTCCCAATCTATCCAAAAGAACCACGGCCAAAGAAGAGTCCAACCTCGACACGGTGTTTTGCACCACACTCGGGTTCTTGTTGGCCAAGACAGTCTCCAAGAGAGAATGGTCGTTATTCCTTAAAGCCTGCGAGAGCACTACCGTTAGCGTGCCCGCGGTGTGTTTCTGAAGTCTTTTGCGCTCGGCCTCAAGGTTCTTTCGGGCTCCGCCACTGAGTTTTTCTAGCCTTTCTGCCAAAGTATCTTCGTCGTCCTCATCTTCATCATACTCAAGGTCGTTTTGGAATGCATTACCCTCGGTCACCACCGTGGTGTTTTCCGTGTATAATTTTGGGGCAGCCACATCATGGCCCGTAGCGTACAGGTCCACAGGCTTGAACTCGGACTTGGCTTTCGTGATCACTTGGGATCCAGAAAAGGCAAATCCATTCTCGGTGTGCCAAGGAATAGCATCGAACTGCGAGAGCGATGCATTCACTGTCCATGTAGTATGCAATACACTCTCACTGACGGACAAGCAGTTGATGGGCAAGAGCTCATCGTCGGGGTTTCTGATTTCGTCCGCAGGTCTGGAGTATTTGAGAGTAGCATCTGAATGGCGAGACTTAACTGACGAAGCAAGTTGCTTCCTCCTCTTCTTGGAGGACTCTTGTGCTTGCGCCTCAATCTTCAATGGGTCTTTAAAGAGCTCGAGGAGCCCGTTCTCCGTGATGACAGCTGCCATTGACAAGTCTCCGGAAACACCCAAGTCGATTTGGGTGATTGCAGATTGGGCCACCAAAACAGACCGTGCGGCATTGCGAGAGATGGAGTAGATATTGGCAAACCGGTCTCCTTCTGCAGCCGTCAAGAATAAATCTGGTTCTTCGGGAACTGGAACAATCAGCACCAACGGCTGAATGTGAGCAGGAAAACTCTTCACAATCCTCTTACCGAGAACATCCACCAAGTACACATTTTGCGTGCCTATAAGGAGATGAGGCTCATCTTGGTACATGACAGACGAGATTCTGGAGATCAGTTCCGTGACATCAAGCATATCGGTCAAGGCAAACTTCTGCACAAGCGAACGAGTCAGGAGATCCCATTCACACAAATTGCCTCCGATATCTGCCGACCATGCAGTTCTCGTGATCTTGGAGTAGTGGAAGTCTGTGATGGTAAGGTTCGTAGAACTCTCGAGTTCTCCCACTATACTGTTGGAAGCAGGAGAGTAGATCTGCGTAGAGCCATTGGTCAAGCATAACGCCACCTCCTTGGGGGAAATCCACTCTAAAACGGACAACTTGGTGCCCTTGCTTAGAGAGAAGAGCGTGTTCAACAGGTCCTGAGCAGCCACCACGGCCTGGACTTTCACCTGGTGGCTGTCCAAAGACTGGACTACCAGCGCCAAGTGGGTATTGGTGGGGTCGAACTTAGCTATAACCGACTGAGTGGACATGTGGGGTGTAGGTAGAGGTCAAGGCACTGTAGAGAGAAGGCTAGGCGATGCTTTTTTTCTCAATGCCTGAGAAGTCACGTGACGGACTCCGGACTTGCGAAGAGCATACGCCGAACAGGCAAATTAGGTCCTAAAAGATTGAAGAGACCTCCTGAGGCTTTTATTTGTGATTTAGAGAAATTACTCAAATCCAAGGTTTTGGCACTTTTTTAGAACACATGATGGAATGTTAGGCTGAGTTATGTGGGTCGCGCACGACCTTGCATAAACAGTGAGTGTCAATAGACGGTGCAGTGGCCTCCTCCTAACGAACCACAGTGATCTCATAAAATGCCTCTTTGTGGTGGTGGAAGCAAGACCAGTACGTATCAAGCATAGCCCTTGTATTTATATATACTAATCTCCAGTCCAACGAAAAATCGTGATCCTTGGCGATGGTGCCTGCGGTAAAACATCACTTCTTAATGTGTTCACCAGAGGCTACTTCCCCCAGGTCTACGAGCCTACGGTGTTTGAAAACTATGTGCATGACATCTTCATAGATGGCCAGTCTGTGCAACTATCATTGTGGGATACTGCTGGTCAAGAAGAGTTCGACCGTTTGAGAGCGTTGTCCTATTCCGATACCCACTGCATAATGTTGTGTTTTTCGATTGATTCCGTGGACTCTTTGGAGAACGTGCAGTCCAAGTGGGTGGGAGAGATTGCCGACCACTGCGAGGGCGTCAAGCTTGTGTTGGTGGCGTTGAAGTGTGATTTGCGGAACCAGGAGGAAGATCATCACAGTGCCCAAGAGGACGAGTCTTTCAACCCATACTCCAACCAGTCCGATGCTCACGGCAGCCACAAAAAGCTTATCCCATATGAAGAGGGTCTAGCCGTTGCCAAGAAGGTGGGTGCCTTGCGTTACTTGGAGTGTTCTGCTAAAAAGAACAGAGGTGTCAACGAGGCCTTCTCTGAGGCTGCCAGATGTGCTCTCAACGCCAAGCCTAAGGGAGCCAACGACATTGAGGCCGACAGAAAGGGTTGCATTATTTTATAGGAGGGTGAACTATTTAACTCGCCTGCTTGATTTCCCTTGGTGTTGTAGCCTGTCACTTCTTAATTCTACTAGCCCTTTCCTGGAGTGGGGCCTGAGCTTGAAATGCTCTATATAACTTAGTTATGTTTACCAAGACTCTTCATGCTACCAACCTGACCGTGTGTTCCATTTATTGGAAGTTTATTTACATGACCTCTTTGATCTGCTACTCTTTGAACGGTGCGACCAAGAGCTTCTTTCTCTCATCCCAGATATCCTCGGAGCTTCCGTTGAGCTTGGATGCAAAAAGTTTCTCCTTATAGTAATTCTGTACCCTCTTTCTTCTTTCAAGTTCCCGGGGGTTCTCGGCCAACTTGTCCACGTCATTGGAGCCTTCGGAAAAGGTACCGTTGAATACGGCAAACCAAAGCTTCTCTCGCTCCAATTCACAGGTGGTGTATGTGCCGTACCGATAAAAGTTCCTTACCTGGCCTCCCAAAGCGAAACATTGGAGAACTTCGTCGAAGGACGAGAGAATGGATAAATCCGAGGGGAACGAAGAGATGTCGTTTTCTCGTATGGTTCGAAGGGCCTGCAGTCTTTTATCTGCGATCTGGGCATCATCTTCGTGGAAGAGACTCTGAAGCTCTTTTAGCTCATCTTGGCTCATTATTTAATATAGTGTTACTAGACTTGGTGGATGGCTGATGCCGTGGCAGATGCTGTGGTTATAGCTGGTAGATGAAGCTGAGGACTGAAACTTGGTGGATTCGCGCGCTACATCAAATTCTATTGAGGCTCTAATTGAGGTCGTGTTGAGGTCGTGTTGCGGTTGTGTTTTCCAGGCACCTGTGCCCGGTACCGATTCCGAGAATTAGAATCTTGGCTCGAGAACCAAGTCTCCCAAGGCATTCTTGGAGTGCCCTGCCTTTAACTCGAACGCAACTTGTCCACGCACCAAGGTTTCCATGACTCTTCCCTGGAACGTCATGCCATCGTACGCAGTCAACTTGTTTTTGAAGAAAACCTCTTTATTTTCCACAATGTATCTTGCTTCTGGATCAAACACAATCAAGTCAGCATCGTAGCCCACGGCAATCTTTCCTTTCTTGTGCGATAAACCCACCTGCTTGGCTGTGTTCCAGGAACACCATTGCGAGATCTCAGCAAAGCTTACCGGAGGCGATAATTTTTGGCCCTCAGTGAATAAAATGGGTAAGCCAAAACCAACAGAGGAAATACCTCCCCAAGCTGAGAAAAAATCTCCCTTCTCCAAACCCTTCAAGTCGGGTGTGCATGGAGAATGGTCCGACACCACCGTTGTGATGATGCCACTTCTAAGAGCCTTCCATAAAAGCTTTCTGTTTTCATCGGTTCTGATAGGAGGACAGCATTTGAAGTGCGTCAGACAATTGGAGATCTTCTCGGCTGTGAGAGACAAGTAGTGGAAACAGGTTTCCGCAGTGATGGGGAGGCCCATGGACTTTGCTGCTCTTAACAACGGCACGGCTTCGTGCGTGGCCAAGTGCACAATGTGCAATGGAACATGGGGGTTTTTCAATGAGCAGTTGACAATCTCTGCGATTGCAGTGGTCTCGAAGCTGTCGGGTCTAGAGGCCAAGAATGAGGTGTAGAAGGTGGGGTCCACGCCGACCAAATCAAAATCCTCCTTCTGAGCCATCTGCCAAGGATCTTCATAGTTTTCCTTGAGCTTCTCTGAGTCAAAATCAAGCGTTTTGGCCAAAGGTGACTTGTAGCTGCTCAACTCCAACTTCTCCTGGTGGTCTGGGTTGGCCAAACGGGCAAACTTACCAAACTGGGGCTCCGATGCCTGTAAATATGGCGACTTGGCCAAAGCCTTTCTTTGGTTCTCCGTCAATATATCCTGGTTGATAAACTTGTTTCCCTTGCCTCGGTACTCCTTCACGTCAAAGTCCTCGGGCTTGTGTCTATTCAAAAGATTGACGACCTTGTTTGGAGCTCTTCTAATGAAAGATGCAGACATGCCGAGGTCAAGTGACTCCATTTCTTGTGCAAGTGGGATGGCGTCGTTTTGATGCGAGATCAAAGAGTCATCGTTATCGGAGCTCTCTTCTTCAGCCAGCTCATCCTCTTCATTGATATCTTCCTCGAGGTCAAAGAACGGCGTGGCTTCGTGGTTAGGTACCAATTTCGGCGTCTTGGGGCCATTGTCCTGGACAAGAACCGGCACCTTGTGGTTCTTGTGAGGCTGCATCTCAGCATGAAACATCAAAACGGTCTGCTCACCCTTGACTTTCTTCATGGCCTTGTTAATGTATTGTGGGTTGATAGCAGGAAACTCGTCGACTCCCGAATCAATCAAAAAGCCCTTGAACCCTCTTACTCCCATCCGAACCAACGGAAGCAAGTCGTCAAGGTTGGTGGGCACCATTCCACCCCAGAAACCAACGTCCACCCAAGTTTGGCCGCGGGCGGCCTCAATTTTCAAGTTGAAGTTCTGGACCGTGGTGGTTGGGGGAATAGCATTCAATGGCATATCAATGACTGTGGTGACACCTCCGGCTGCAGCAGCCTGGGTTCCCGTAGCAAAGCCCTCCCATTCAGTTCGGCCAGGTTCATTCAAATGCACGTGAGCATCCACCAAGCCGGGTAAAACCACCAATGGCGATACGTCTCTATAGTGACCGGGGTGGATATCGAATCTCAGGAGTAATGGGTCATGGAGCTGCAAAACCGAGTGGGCAATGTGAATGATTTTTCCCGACTTGAGCGAGTATATGATGGTAGCCGGAGCAGGCTGGTTAGCCAATAGGACATGGGTAGAAGCCAATGCCCGGGACATATTAGTGGTATACAGGCTATGGTGTGGAAGTATAGAATGAGGACTAGGAAAACGAAGGGCCAGTGCGCGGCTTCAGCCTTTTGAATGAGGATGCGCGCATGGTCCACGGGATCGGACAGAACGGAACTATGAGGAATCTGGAAAATAAGTAATTCCGAAGCTACAAGTTGTGACTGTGAAATTGTCTAATATTAAATATCCAATGTCTTTTGTCTAATTGTCCAATGTCTTTTGTCCAATGTCTAATTGTCCAATGACTGATGTGTAATCTCTTATCTCTAATTGTCCACCTATTGTCCATTGTATTGTCTATGTATCCTGTCTAATTGTCTAATGTGTAATGTCTAAAGAAAGAGTGTAATTCTACGCTCAATAATAACCACATTACTTCATTACGTCAATCGTACACATAGCATAATATCTCCACTTCTATGGATGATGATCCTATATATAACTTTGTAACCCCAGATCATGATCATGGATCAGCATCTCAATTTCCTTCTTATCTTGCTTTTTTGACGTATTATTGGTTCGGCTGGAGTCCCCGATGTGCATCTGAATTAAAGTGCATTGTTCTTGACTCAGTGCTCGTAACGTGTTACTGCGGGACTTCTCGGCGGTGAAGCGGCGCGCACCGGATCTGGCCGAACCATGTACTGCGCCAATCTATCACATGAATGCCTTGGTGGGGATTCCGCAGTTAAATGTGGATGTTTGGTCCAATGACCTGGTGCTTTACTGGGACAAAAAGGAGATTCAAAAAAAGGGTGTTTTTAACATAATGTATTCATAGCCTTGCTTAGATTGTTATATCAATTTCTATTAATGCTTTGTTTTTTTAATAGGTGCTTTTTTTTATTGGTGCTTTTTTTTATTGGTGCTTTTTTTATTGGTGCTTTGAGGGTGTGTAGTATTGTCAGTAGTGGGAGTGGATGAGGTGCAAGTGTGAACTGAAATGGTAATTTCAGTCGGACTTGAATCTCAATATCAAAATCAATGCCCCAATACTCTTAGTTACTAGACTTTATACTAGACTTTATACTAGACTTTATACTAGACTTTATACAATTTTGAATATGATTTATAATTTCTTGGTTTGGTTTGGTTTGACTTTACTGCTGTTGATCTGTATACTAGATCCACTCTTGATCTGGTGAGCATTGGATGCGCTTTCGCGACCAGTGCCAGTTGCACCCATTTACTCCAAGCCATCAAGATTCCAACATATTTTTGAACGACTGATCTTGCAATCTCAGATTCCCAATGTAATTCTGATCCACTCAAAATACATTCACCCAAGCACAATCTCATTCTCAGATTCATCTGTCATACCAACAGTCCAGGTTTTCGGCCTTGAAGCTCTATTCTTTCCCCTAACTCAGAAAGTCACCAACTGCTTGCCGTCTTTGCTGTTGGCAACGGCATCCACGAACAGCAGGGCCAAGTCCTTGCCAGTGAACTGGGTTTCAACCGACTTGGCATCAATCAACTTACCCTCCTCATACCATTCCACAATCTGATCCATGGTCTGTCTCTTCAAGTCTTTGTTAGACTTCAAGAGCTCCGTCACCCAAAATCCAGCACTGGTGACGTTCTTGAAGATGTGCAAAGAAGTGGGCAAGATCACGGGCTGGTACGACATGCCTCCGTACGTCAACATCAACCCATTTGGTGCAATCTTACGAGCAATTCCAGTAGACGATTTTCCTCCCACACAGTTGAGCGCCAACTTAACCTCTCCACCGGTGTTCTTCACCCACGACTTGATTTCTGCACCAAACTCACGAGAGTTGTTTTCTTCTTCCGTGATCACCTGCGTGGCCCCATTGATGTTCTTCAAGTCGGCCTTGACCTCGTCCAAGTTCTTTCTGTCACGGATGACCGAGAGTGAGTTGATGCCCAAAATTTGGCCGATCTGCGTGGCATACTTACCCACAGCAGAGGTACCTCCGTTCTGGATGAACCAGTCCTTTCCAGGCTCGAGTTTGATATAGTGTGTGAGCATCAAGTATGCCGTCAATGGGTTGACAGAGATAGTGGCACCTTGGTTGACCGAGAGCCCGAACCTCTTGCCGTTTCTCCTGGACTCACTTGGGCTGGGGATCTTCATCATCTTGTGTGATTCACACAAGGCGTGTGTTCTCCAAGTACCGAAATTGACGTTTGAAGGAACTGCCCAGTCGCCCACCTGGAACTCCTTGACGTCAGAACCAACGTGGATCACCTCGAATAAGCCCTCGTTTCCGCATACGGCCAGAGGCTTGTCGGTGCCCAAGTCAGTGGTTTTTGGTGGCTGCGATGGGTAAACGCCTTGGATCTGGTTAATATCCGAAGGGTTAACGGGGGCTCCCAATGTTTTGACCACAATACTATTGGCATCCAACTTCTCCTCATTGATCTCATAGGTCTGGGTGGACAAGACCTCAGAAGGTTCTCCATGGTCGGAGAACACCACAGCTTGAGCAGTAATCATGGATCTGAAATGGGTGTGAGCGAATTGGTTGTGAGCGAATTGAGTGCTTCTGACGACTCTGGATGGGAGCTTAAACATTCTCTGGAGAAGACGGGGTAGAGAAGCGAGAGGTTGCGGTGAAGTCCCCACTTTGGCAGGTCACGTGCCGCATACATGGATTAATAAGCGTGGTTAACCCCGTCAAACCCCGAGTTGTGCATCTAAGAAGGGGTTATGGTTATTTAGAGTTTGAAAGTGGATTCTGGATTTTTAAGCAAAAGACGTTGGTTTTAAATTAGGCATGGTGCTGGTATACTGACTGGTCTGACACCAGCCTCAGTAAGTCACCAAGTACTGAGAAGACTATTATGAATAAATACTGATAAGACCCTTCAACTACAGCACTTTCTATTGATCTGGTTTGACTACTTAATACATATTTGATCAGCTAATCCGATTTTTTCAAGCGGTCGTTTCGTTGTCTGATCTTGATCTTGGTGTTCTGGATGGTCCCCACAATAAAGTATATCACATTGAAGAACACCACCCAGAGCTCAGGAGGTACAAAGTTCTGGGCCACAGTCAAGGCCACCAACGACGTCATGGCCGAGGTACGGTAAATTAGCCAGAAGTTGTTCTTTAAGCCCAGCACAACGGTGTGCTTCAAGGCCTTGAGGTACTGGGTGCAGGAACCGGCCGACGCCGAAGTGGGCGAATTGATAATGGCTAACCACGACACGTACAAAGAGCTCATCAAAGGCGTCAAAGTGGTCAATGACGTGACTAGCTGTAATAGCTTCATTTTGGGGCTCAATTTGCCTTTGAACACGCGGTTCGAAAGCCCATAGTAATAGTGTGATATAGGCGTGGCAATGAGCGAGCCATAGATGATCATCTGCACAATCTTAGGGCTCAACACATGTTTGATTTTGATCTCCTTCCCAAATAGCTTGACTTTTTTCTCCCGGTACTCCCCTGATAAGCAGGTGGCCAATGCTTCATTCAACAAGCAAAACACCCCAGCCGTGGACGATTTGGTCAAGAGGGGGTACTTGGCCAAGCTTCTTAAGTATCTGTCGTTCAAAGACATTTTGAAGAAAAAACGTGCGCTGAGATGAGTTTATTTAAGGCAAGGAACCAGTGGGAATCGGATGAGTTTATATAGATAATGGATGCGCCCCCATTTCCCAATTGGGCTTTTCGAACCCCGGGCAGACCCCGTAGCCTATACCTGCAGAAAAGCGGAAAAAAAGGGTTCGTTTGTAGGTTTACGGTGCATAACAGCACGCATGGGATCCGAGGCTCGACCCTTACCTTTTGTTTTCATTTGTTAACTTAAACAATGGCTTCGGGTATTACTACGGAATCGAGCAGCCTTCTTAGGGCGCACTGACTGGCCTTCATGCATGCCGATAACGCGCGGCCGACGCGACTATAGATCACGGTCCATCTCTCAACTTTAGTCACTGTTTAGCCAACTGAAGTATGGAAAAGTTATACTATACATTGCTACGGGGGCAAATATCAAAGTGTTCAAACGTAAAATTATAAGTGAATCTAAGCATCCTCCTCGTACATGACCTCGGTCTTCTCCAGCCAGTCGGGGTGGGTCACGGCCATCTTCTGGTGCGTGTAGAGAGGAGGCAATGGCTCCGGAGTCTGTCTCAACACGTACTTGCGGAAATTGTGGAACAACTCCTTGTTACGGTAGTGTGCATGTTTTCTCAAGGAAACACTGAACACTTCGTCCAACTCCTCCAAGGTCAAGCCCTTGGTCTCGGGCAAGAACCACAACACAAGGAAGAAACCAATGATGTTCCATGCCGCGTACCAGCCAAATGCACCCTGAGGCTTGAACGCATTCTTCAAACGAGGCCATGAAAAAGCCAAGATAAAGTTGAAGAACCAACACGTAGCCGTGGCAAAGCCCATGCCGATATCTCTAATGTACAAGGGGAACGCCTCGGCCGAATAGGTAAAAGGAACCGGCCCCTCACCAGACGAGTAAACAGCCGCGAACAAGTAGATACCAATGGTGATACACGCCAATCTACCTTCTGGCTTTGTTTCAAACGGAATCCAGAACCCAAAGCCAGCCATAAGCAAGAATATCGCCATCAATGGGAAAGTAGTAAGCAAAAGGTTTCTCCTTCCAAACGTATCGATGGTGTAGAAAGCAGGAATGGCAAAGAGAAAGTTGATCATACCAAAACCCCACGATGCTAACATGGCCTTAATTTCAGATAAGTTGGACTCCACAAAGATGGAAGACGAGTAGTATGCAATCACATTGATACCACAGAACTGTTGCATGAACATCACCACCCAAGCACCAAGTGCACCGTTTCTGTTTCTTCTGATGGTGAACATCTCCCAAAGTCTCTTGAAGTATGGGGCTTCTCCGTAAGCACCTTCCTCCTTTAACAACACGTACTGGTAGAAGCAGTCACGGGCAGCCTCAATCTCACTGTACCGCAATTGCTTAAGCGACTCAAAAGCATCGACGTGTCTCTCTTTACCCATCAACCAACGAGGAGATTCGGGTACAAAGGGAACCTGGACAAGAACAATCATGGCAGGAATGGCAGCAGAGGCCAACATCAATCTCCAATTCAAGCCACCCTTGATGCCGTGATCACCCACGTAGTAGAAAGCCAAAGAAGCAACGTATCCAAACATAATACCCACAGCAGTAAAAAACTGCCAAAGCATCACCAACGAGCCTCTAATCTTAGCAGGAGTGGTTTCGGCTGCGTATGCTGGAACAGTAGCGGATTTCACACCCACACCAAGTCCAAGACAAAACCGAGCAATAAACAAGTGGTACCAATTCAAACTCACCAAGCCTTGCCAAATACAGGTAATGGCCGAGATGAAACAGGTCCAGAAAATGACCCATTTACGACCCATCATTCGATTCCAGAAATCAGACGACCAACACACAATGGCACAACAAAGGTAAGGTGCACCATTGATCAAACCCTCGATAAGATCAGCATCCTTCATATCGGGGACCCCCATGGCCCTGGGGTAAAAAAGAGTTGCTCCATTCACCACCGACTCGTCCATACCCTGCACAGCAGCAGCCATTGAGCCTAAAGCAATCACCGCCACCAACTTGGGAGGAATGTGCCATTTGTTGGTAGCTTCGGTATTAAGAGCGATTTTCTCCTCTTCAGTTAAAAACGTCATGGAATTGAATTCCCCCGGGCTACGGGCTACGGCTGCAGCCTTACCAAAAAGCACGGGGTCTAAGTTATGCTTGAGTGCATAGTTGCGGCCCATCTGAATGGTTTGTCTCTCAGAATATTGCGACAAGATGTTGCCATGTTCACCTTCCCTCTCATCAGCTTGCTTAAGTAATTCGGTATTGTTATCATCAATTTGCTTATCACAGGACACCGAAGACGACGAGTCGCCTTTGAGGTCGTGCAAATTAGTGTTTGAATCAGACATGGTTTTAAAGGACGGTGTGCGAAAGGTGCAGCAAGCCCTACTTATATACTAAGAAAGTCTAGCGACTTATACGCCTCGAGCAAGCTCCACATCAGCCATGCATGAGCCGTGCAGGATTCGTGCCCCAGAAGAGCGGAGAGGTTTCGAATTTCTAACCTTTTAATAGGTATAACCTGCATTGGTTAGTAGCACTGGTCGCGGGGCACTAGCGATGGGCCTTAACCAGTGGGGAATTCCCCCGAGAATTATCCCGGTGCCGCTGGGGTCCGTGCAACTTTCTCCCTTGAGCTGACAAAAATTTATGCTTATATCTCGAGATCCCTGGGATCATCCCAAGTCTTGTACAGCTGTACTTCGACTCTATTGTATGTTTATACACGGCGTGAAGACCATCAACAAGCAAGTATACGCAAGCGGCGTGCATGTAAGCCGACGCATGAGCTCATATCAAAGCCGGGGGTCCTGCACCAATCTAAAACAGGCAACCTCACTGACGTCGTTAGTCAGCATTCCTGCCCTGTCCCAAAAAAGGATACGCCTCAAATATAGATGTGTTCCTCTTGAGGAGAATTCAAGGCTGGATTTTGGGGGCGCCAAGAATTGTGGGCCAAGAACGGGGAGTGTATTCCTTGGGAGCATTTTTTGGAACGGCGCGTTAGGCATGACAGATGCATCTCGCCAATTTCCTTACTTCCACATCATCCTTGATAGTGGTACTTTGCTGGCCCGTGACTACTTGTAGGGTTACTCCGGGGGGAATTTGGCTTATGTGCAGATTATCTGTTCACACATATTGTTTCATGTTTCATTTTAACTTATCGCCACACACATTAGCCTGCATTGTTGAGTCAGCGCAACTGAGATTCTTATTCTGTTTTAGTTTGCTGCAATCATACCATATCATTGTATCACGTGCGCATTGTTTATCTACACGGCCAAGTGTTTCACCGCCAGAATTATTTTTATTTTGATCGAGCCATAGGTTTAAAATTCAATTCTTTTTGAGTATATTGGGTTTGGGTTTCTGGGGATGGATCTTTTGGTTTGTTGCCCTTGCATGCCCGGAGCTCCGCTCTCTAGTGTTCCTTACATGCCCGCGTTTTCTACTGTAATTGTATGTATTGGTATAATCGTCGGCCTAACGCAAGAAGTCTCTCAAGTAACCGCCAAGTTTCGTAGCTCCCTCCTCTAATGCGTCCTTCAACACATCCAAATCCTGGTTGGCATTGCCGCTGAACCGGGATGCAATGTCTCGGGCTGTAGACTCCAAGCCAGTAAGCCCTCCTACACCGTGGCCACGAGAGCCCGAGCCTCCGTTCTGCTGTTCCTCGTCTTCCCCAAAGTACGAGCTGGACGAAATGGATTGTGCTCCATTGAATGCCAGGAGTTTTTGGCGGGCCTCGCTCTTGGCTGTCTCGTCGAATTGAGGCCCTCTACCAAAGAATTCGTCCGAAGAAATACCCTTCTGTGTTCCGTACTTGTTGGCCACGTTGCCAGTATACTGCACTTCCTTGTAAGCCTTTTTGGCGGTTGATTCCGTGGTGTTGGCACCGTTGACCATTCCAAAGCCCAACTTCTGGATCTTCACCGTTGTGTCATGGACCTGGGAATTGATGCTTGGGGCTGGAGTGTTGGCCGGCTTTTCAGCGTTGCTCGAGCCCAACGACAATGATGTTGCCTTGGGAGCAGCAGGCTTGTTCAAAGACAGCTCCTCACCCGGCTTGTAGCCCAACAACTTGGCCTCCTCAGCCTCCTGCTTGGCCTTCTTCTCGATTTCATCGAAATCAATCTCCTCAGCCTTGTTCACTCTTCTGGCACGCGTGGTCTTGGGGGCATTACCCTTTGAGGACAAGATAGACGATTTGCCAGTAGCAGCAGGTGTTCTGTTTGCTCTGATGGCAGAGGCACGAGGAGCAGTGGTCTTCTTGGGAGCCACAGAGACATCGTCGCCCAAACCAGGGGTGTTTGCTCTCAGGCTCAATGGAGAAGCAGTTTCAACCGCAGGTTTTGTCCAGTTGGAGAAGAAATCATCGGTGGAAGCAGCATTGGAGCCAGTGCCCCCAACCAAGGTCATGGAGTCCAGATCATCTTCAAGAGTCACCACATCCGGGTGTTTGAGAGCATCTTGCTGTGCCGTTTTCAGCAACTTCTCTTTGTATTTCTTGGCAGCAGGACTGGTGTACTTGGCGTTGGGATCAGCCTTCCCATTGACATACTGCGAGCCTCCATTCTTCTGGAAAAACTCCTTGGCCACAAGGTTGCCGCCAAACTTGAAGTTTCTCAACTGGATTCTTCGCCACTGGTCCAAATTCAGCGACTTGACAAATGTAATATGGACTCCCAAGTTCCGGTGCACGGCAGAACACTCCAAGCAAAGCATGATGCCAAAGGGAACAGATGTCCACGTGGGGTTTTTGTTGGAGCAGTCAAAACATGTCTGGTTGGCCGGGTTCTGCTTCAACCGGCCGAAAATGGTCTCCTGCTCTTCCTTGGTTGCAAATTCCTCCGACATGTTTAATCTGGCGGTGAGTAGATGGTAAGAGGTGCGTGTTTTTTTTGCTCGATCAAGGCCGCGGCTCTGCATGCAGGCCGCCCACCTGGAAACGTTTTGGCACACCTGTCTAAATGATCTGCGACCCGGTACACCAACCGGCCACACCAACCGGCCACACCAACCTGAGAAATTTCCAAAGCCTGATCTACACCTACACCGGACCTACATTACCGAAATAAACATTATATACATGAACATATAAATTAACATAAAATTAAACATATAAATGAACATTGTGTAGAATTTACATGTCCATATTTGAACACTAGTCTAAATATACTTACTCTATTGAGGTGCTGAGTACTGTAGACGTACACTGTAGACGTACACTGTAGACGTACACTATAGTGATTAGTCTAGGTCCTGCACTCCAGGTCCTGCACTCTATGTAATACGCTAAGTAGAATTAGAAATTGGAATTAGAAATTATACTAGAAACTTGAATAGGCTGTCATTTTTTTTTTTTTTTTTGGTGTCAAGTGGGTGGTGTGGCTAGTCAGAAAGAATGACCAGGTGAGAGTGAGTGAGTGAGTGGTGAGGCTTGACGATTACATGATTCTCAGTTTTTCGCGCAGTCTCACTGAATACCACATAATACTCTAAACCACTGTTAAATACTTCAAACTATTTACTGCTTCTACTGCTTACTGATTCTACTTATGTACTTTTATATTATCTCATTTACACCACCCTCTACGAACTCTATACCATTTTCACTCACAACATGTACTATTACTATACACTATACTATACACTATACTGTACACTATAAACTACACTATAAACTACACTATAAACTACACTATACTGTACACTATAAACTACACTATACTATAAACTACACTATACACTACATCAAACTCTACATTAAACACTTTACTATACTGTACTGTACACTGAAGCCTAGTGAATTGTTCTACTGCGGTCTAGGGTGAGTAATCTGTAGTCTTCATTATATACAAAATAGTTAATTTTGATCTTCGTTAGAGGATCTTCAAGTTGAGGTCCTTGTTAGAAGCGGAAGTATCATCCACTGTTGACCTATTGGCTTTTACTCAAATCAGTGGAACGGTCTGGAGCCACCGCGAGCAAACTCAATCACCTTCCAGCCGTCGGTCACATCGTTGTCCATTTCCTCTGGGATTCTGGTGAACACCATGGCATAAGTGCTCATTTGAATGTGGTCCTCGGTTCCAGCAGCCACCTCGCCCGTCTTGGCCTTTCTGTAGAGATGGATCTCCTGAGCACGACACAGCACAACCACCACAGGCACGTCGTTGGGCTGCAACATCTTGCACGTGACAATGTCAACTCCACGAATGTCCAAGATTCTGCCGTCGGAAAACAACCCTTGTTGAATGAATTGCTTATTGTTAGCCTGCCATACATTGAAGGGAGCCTCGCTGAGCCATTGCTTCAACACCTGGTCGTTGTTCTTGATGTATGCATCCAACAATTCCGGCACAATGTAGTTGGTCAACGTCTTGGTGAAGTCCGTGATTCTGAACGTGGGGTCCATCATTCTGAACTGCTTGACAACCTGTGCCTGTTCCGTCTCGGAAAAGAAGCCCGTCACCTTCTCGATGATGGTTCTGACCAAAGAGATCAACCCATTCTCCGACTCGTCCCATTTTTCTCTCATGAGCGTAATGTACCGGCCCACGGGGCTCTTCAACTTAAACTCAGCCCACTTTTCTCCGGCACTAGGGCCTGTAGCCTTGTGCTCGGTGGAGACCAAAGCCCCTCCGGCCTCCTCGTTCTCCTTCACTGGACGCCACGCATTCTTGTCGGACAATCTTCTCTCTAGCTCCTTTCTTCTCAACGCTTCTCTTTGTTCTTTGCTCAAGAAACCACCATATGAAGTGGACGAGCCATCGTCAATGACGTTTCCAATGTCCTTATAGACCTGGGTCTTCCGCACAGGGTCGAATGCCTTGTCAGCAACCTCGGCACTGGATCTCACGGTGTTTCTGACACCTTTGCCCACGGGCGACTCCCAGGCCTTGGTGGCCACTTCACCCACAGCCTCTGCAGTCTTTTTGGCCACTTTTCCCGCAGCAGAACTTCCTCTTTGCGCATTGTCATACGCCTCTTTGGCCCGCTTGAACGCCTCGCTCTCGGCAACTCTTCCGGTCTCATCCTGCAATGCCTTGATGTTCTCTTTGAGCTCGTTGGACTTCTTGACCTCGCTCTTGAAAGTTTGGAAAAAAACCTCCAATGGCGATTTGCCCTTGTTCTCATTGCTCCATGCCTGGCTGGCACTCAATAGTCTTGTTTGCGTGGCGGATATGGGTCTGACATTCACTGGACGTATTTGTCTGGCAAGTGAGTGGCGTAACATGTTGACGGGGATATACGGGGAGCTGTAAAATGTGGTTTTCTAGCTTTGGTATTCACGGGCTGCGAGCTATTGCTTCCGTTTGTTCTATCTATGTACAAGTTTGATGGAGGTCAAGGAGCGATTCGTTTTTCACTTCCAAAGAATTTTTTCAGGATATTTCTGTGCGGGTTTTTCATCCATGACTGCGAAAGATGGAGCTGCATCGGCCGCACCCACCACCTTTCACTGAGCCAAACACCATTGAAACACTGTCTTATTCAGTGAATCACATAAAAATGAGTTACCTGTAGATCACTGGGGATTTCTAAAATCACTGTGAATTCTGGATTCACTGTTCAATGTAGGTCTGAACTCAATTTCTCAGCCACCATTTGACGTATCCTGGTCACCTCCGGCTGAAATATTGGGCTACCCGAGCAAGGCCTAAGAGACCCACCCCTCCAACAGTCACGTACTGAATAACGTTCAAAATGCGGGCTTGACGCTTCTCAATCTCGATCGCTTGTGAGTAGCGGATGTCTCCCCGAAAAGAGATCATGGAGTATAATGGAATCCATGAGAATAACACTCCATTGGCATATTTTCCAAGGTAGAAGTCCACCTTTTTGCGGAGCAAATACAAAGGACTGGTGACCTTGGTGGACATCTCGTAGTAGTTATCCAATGCCAACTTGCATATTGCCTTTAAATCGTCCGCACGCTCCTGGGTATACTTGCCAAAGGCCTCTTGCACGGAACTCTCCTCTATGAGTCTCATCAACACGTGCACGTCCTCGAAACCGCAGTTCATTCCTTGGCCATAAAATGGCACCATGGAGTGTGCTGAGTCTCCAAGCAAAATTGCCCTGTTGTTGGGACTAGCGTATGGAGACACCAAGACCTGCATCAACGAGCCTCGAGGCTGGTGTTCGAAGGCATACGCCAATCCCTTTTCTCCAATAAGCTCATAAGCGTCAGGGAAGCTTTTGCGGAAAAAGTCAAGAAACTCGCTCTTGGACTTAATGGACTCAATGAGGTTCCAGGGACTGAAGAACGTGGATGTGAACGACCCATCCTGATTGGCCAAAGCTATGAGCATGTAGTCCTTTCTGGGCCAAATATGGAGGTGGTTGGGGTCAATTGAAAACCGTTCACGGCTATTAGCGTCTGCTCCCTCCACGGGAGGAATGGAGAGCTCCATGTACTGCATGTCAATGTACTTCTGGGCAAAGTCCATCCTCATACCCTTTTGCATTTGGTAGCGGAATTGAGAGTGGGAACCGTCAGCCCCTATGATGTAGTCAAAGTCCATTCTCTTTGTCTCCCCGTCTTTATCAGTGAAAACAAGCTCCGGTCTACCGTCTCCCTTGATGTTCTCCACGGCCATGAGCTTATGGTTAAAAAAAATTTTTGCAGACGTCATATCCAACTCGTCCAATAAGCAATTGTTCAAGAACTGGCGGTCGATCGAGTTGATGCTCTCGCCAAAGAGTCCATACAACTGGGACTCCTGCTTCGTCCCCGTAGAGTCATGGATCATGCGGCCCTTCATGGGGATCACATGACGAAGTACCCTTTGAGCCATTTCCAGGTCCACATACTCCAAAGCCCGGATTCCCCGGTCGCTGACGGCCAAATTGATGGACCGTAAAGACTTGGCGGACGCTTTGGCCCGGGGGTCTGCTCTCATATCGAAAAGGCTCACCTGGAACCCTTTTTTCGAAAACGCCAATGCGGCGAGGCATCCAACGAGTCCAGCGCCTACTACGCCAACATGTTCCTGTGGCATTTTGGTGGTGTTTCAATTAGTTGGAGTAGACTATAAAGTGCACAGGTTGAGCGCCGTTAATCTACATTGTGTAGGATTGCGACATGCCAGTTAATGCGCATACGGTTCCACTCACCAGTAAAGATCAGCAAATGATAAGCAGTACTCAGCAGTACTCAGCAGTACTCAGCAGTACTCAGCAAGATAAGCAAGAAAAGCAAGAAAAGCAAGATAAAATAAGAGGTTCTTTGGCTTTACAGTCCGAGTGAATCTTTTTCTCACTACGGCCGATTCCCATTCGGGAAGAAAATTAATAGCTATAGAGCTTGAGTCCTCTCAGTCAGGCCATTAGCCTTCTCAACATATACAAGTAATTAATCTTATACAAGTAATTAATTCCATACAAATGATTAAAATCAAGTAATTAAAATCATACAAGTAATCATACAAAAATTAATTCCATACTAACTGAATGAAAGAGTGGTATTAGGTTCGCACATTAGGGAGTTAAATATTGGGATGGTTCCAAGTAATGCACCGAATGACTATACAGCACTATGGCACTGGCACTGGCACTAGCTTACCTATCAGAGTCGTAGGTGATACTGGGATGTGCTGGCCTTTATACAGATGCTAGACCTTGAATGGTTAGAAGCCCTGGTTAAGTAGCCCTGGTTGCGACATGTTTCAAAAAAAAGAAATATCTTGGTTCCGGACGTATTCTGTCTTAGGTGCACCTTTTGCGGAGATAGACACCCACGCTTACGTGAGCAGTGCGCGCTTACGTGAGCAATGCGGATGTCAATCTCCACTACATACTTCGACACATCTACCAGACTGTACCGTAGAGATGCACTCACGTCACCCCGCAGCCACAAAATGGAGTATATAAGGCAGCAATCCGCACCTCTGTCAAAATTATTTTTTACAACAACAACTACTACTAAATAAAATGGTCAAAGCATTACTTGCACTTACTAGCTACCACGGCTCTTTCTACGATGACGGGGCCAAGACTGGCGTGTTTTTTGATGAGGCCTACCACCCATGGCAGGCACTTGTTGATGCTGGAGCAGATGTGACCTTGATTTCTGAAACCGGTTCTTTTGGTTGGGACGAACACTCGTTGGTGGGTCCTTTCGCAGCTGCTCTGGAGGTTGCCAATGATGAGAGCCACCCATTTGTCAAGGCCACCAAAAATATCAAAAAGGCTTCGGATGTCAACTCTAAAGACTACGATTTGTTTTTTGCTGCTGGTGGACACGGAGCCGTTTTTGACTTTCCCGAGGCCGAGGACTTGCACAAGCACATCTTGGCTATTGCCAAAAAGGGTGGTGTAGTTGCAGCCGTTTGCCACGGGCCAGCAATCTTCGAAAACATCAAAACCGAAGATGGAGAATACTTCATCAAGGGAAAGAAGGTGACTGGTTTCACAGATGAAGGTGAAAAGTTGGCGCAAGTCGACCACATCATGAAGGCCAAGAACTTGAAGACACCTAAGGAAGGGTCGGAACGTGCAGGTGCAACCTTTATTGAGCCAGCAGACCCATGGGGTTGTTTCACCGTGGCCGATGGAAAGTTGGTGACCGGAGTCAACCCAGCCTCTGCTACCGAGACTGCTGAAAAGGCCTTGGCTGCTCTCAACTAGACTTCCAAAAAATTATCTCCATCCTGTATTTATCTACTATCTAATCTACTATCATATTTACTATCTGTCATTAACACACATTCTATTGTCTCACTATGCTGATCACTTTCACCATCTGCTGATATCAAGTATTTTTTTTTTTGCAATTACGAGATGTACTGGTTTGCAGTGAGGTGATGGTCTTGTAGCAAAAGTGCGGCTGAGATTGAGACTGCAAAATAGCCTGCAAAATAGCTAACGTCATGTATTTATCACACTATGTTACCTCTTTTCTTTTGTTTTTCTCTCTTCTTCTCCACCCTCGCCCTGAGCTCTTCGAGTTGTGCCGAGAGCTCTGAATTGGCCGTGGAAATTTCGTGGTTGGCCTTGATAGTGTTGGTGAGGTTCTCGTTCATGGTGATCTGAGAGTATCTTTCCTCCAACTCACGTTTCTTGGCTACGAGTTTCTCCTTCTCTGCTGTCGAGTCCACGAGTTTCTTGTTGTAGTCCTTATTGTCCTGCTGCACCTCGGTGTGGATTTTCTCCAACGTGGCGATCTTGCTTTTCAACTCCGATAATTTGGCTTGGAGTTCATAGTTGGCCTCTTTGAGATTGCAGAGTTCATTATCGTTTCCAGAGAAAAAGTTCGAGTTGGCCAACCTAAACTTGTTCTCGTATTTTATGATAGCAAAATCCACATCCGTAGATTGTTCCACTGTGCTGTGGTCCACACACTGTAAGAATTCCTGCGAGCTGAGGAAGTTGTGGAGCTGAGTTCCCTCCAAGCTCAAAATCTTGGCTGACTCTTTGTTGACCATGGAAATAGCAAGTCGAAGAAGGTAATCAAATCCCTCAAAAACAAAAAAGTCCATGATGGCAAGCGAGAATGTCTGCTGGGTAGGTAAGTTCAGGAACAAGTTGTAGCTGACGTTTTTGAAGATATCCGCAACGTCCACGTCGTGTTTGTTCAAGTGAGCGAAAATCAGCGGCACTAGTTCCTCTAGTCCATGCGTGGCTTTGTAGTGGTATTCGTCCCAAGGGGCATTTTGGAATAAAGCATCGATTTTGAAAAGCAAAGCGAGGTGTTCCTGTGTGTTCAAATTAGTGACCTCTTGCAAATGCTGTGAGAGGCCCTTAATAAACTGGAACTTAAACTCATTCAAGAGGTGTGATGTTACACAAGAGCTCTCTTTCGCACATACTTCGAATACCTGTAAAACATCAGATTGAGCACCCATAGGGCTTTTGCTCACGCCCAAATCATCATAGCTCGTAGATCTTGTTTTCCTCAATAGAGTCTGGTAGTTTTTAGGGTCCAAAATCGACCTAACGTTCAATACCTTAAGGTAGAGCACAGCCCGGATCTTCTCTGGCACACCCTTAAGAAGCCTTTTCTCAAAGATAGACAAGTCTTGGCCCCGGATGTACTTATTGCAGTAATTGGAGGCCATCTCCACCCAGAACTCCTCCAGAGGAGCCCAATTGTCTTCTCCAGCCAACAGTTCAGCAAGCTTTGCCTTGATATCGACCTTTAAATTGGCCAAGGCTCCAACCGGAGTAGCCATTTCTAGTGTTTCAAGCATCTCCCCCTGTCTATACACGAGTATAAGGGGCATTGGAGAGTCTATTTTGTATGTGGGAACACGCAGAGACTCCTTACGGGCAGGTAGAGCCGGAGGGATTCTTGGAGGCGAAGACAGTGGGGAATTGGGCTTGGATTGGTCCGAAAGTGCCAGCTCAATTGAGCTTTGACCCTCTGGAACAGAGCTTAGACCCTCTGGAACGGAACTTTGAGCCTCGGACACCGGGATTTGGATCTCGGGGGATGGAGATTTGGGCGGAATAGGGGGCGGCACGTCTGTGGCACTCATTGTGTATGGAAGTGTATGGAGATAGTTCGAAGTAGCCGATTCTAGCAGGCCAATGGTATGGAAAAGTATGTTCTTTGGGAATATATAAGCTAGCGGGGCGTGTCTTGGGCAAAGAACACGTGTTATTAAATGTGGGAGAAATGTGGATAAACCCAAAGGTGTATGTGTTTGGGAGGTGAATGCGTTTGTAGGTGTTAGAATGAGGTGTAGGTGCTGGCACTAAACCGCGTGCACACTGGGTGCGACTAGAATGGAGGGTGCCTTCTGGCCACGGGAGGATGGCCTATGCGTCTTCTTTTGGACGACTTCAGTAATTCAACCCCCCTATTGAATTCCCTGGGCCCGTTGCTATTTTCTTCTTCTATGGCGACAACTGCGTCGTCTTCAATTCCCGTGTATGATTTTTGAGCTGAGTTCAGGTAAATTTTTTGGTGTGAATTCAGGCTTTTTTCTTGGGACTGGCTTTTTTCGGAGTGGCTCTTCTGCGAGTGGCTTTTTCCCAAGAACCTTTTTAACTGGGAGCCTAGGCGACTTTTTTCCCTCGTTTCTCGGCCTCCACTAATTCCTGCACCTGACACCTCCAGAAGGATCTCCACATCATCCTCCAAAATCTCTATATCACTTAGACCCTCATCGGAAGTATCTCTTGATCCACTGCGGGTCAGGAAGGACTTTGATAATTTTGAGGGTGAAGCTTCTTCTGCTTGCTTCATGAATACTCGCGTGGCCTCAGGTGTATTGCTCAATGTGAATTTCCTCTGTCCTGTAGCACCCATTTCGTCCTCGGAAATCTTTAAATCTCCCACACTCTGGTTCAATTCGCCTCCGCTGTCCTCGGACTCCTGGATCACAAAAGGCTCATCCATGGGTGCAGCTGGTTCCTGTAGAAGCTCTTCAAATGATGCCTCCACTGCCTTGAGCTCTGGAAGGAGGTTTAAACCATTGTACTTCTTGGTGAGCCCTTGGATGTGCTTTTGCTTAAGCTCATCGTAATGCTTGTTGTGGTTTGTAAACATCTTATTCAAAAATGTGATCGTGTGGGCCTTGGGATGTATTTTGTTGCAAAGCTTGCGGATCTGGGGATGCTCCACAACCATGAGTCCAAGACTGCTCACGGGTTCTTCCTTTCTTAAAAATGCATTTTCCTTTTTTTCAAGAATTCTTGGGTCTAATGTTCGTTTATGCGGCTCCTCGATCTTATCCATATTAGTAGTAAAGCTCTCCACCGGTTTTGTCGTGACCTCTACTTCATCTGAAGTATCTGACTCTTCCTCGCTACTTCCTGTCAGCTCAAGGTTTGTTGAATCCATCTCGTCTGCAGAAAGCGACTTCATTATCTGTGTGGACTCGAAAGTGATATGTGGTTCCCTCAAAATCATCTCGGACTCCATTGAAAAAAGGTCGGGTTCTTTTGAAACCTTTGAGAGCTCTAGATCTTTCAAAAACTCTGATTCCTCCGATATAACGGATTCCTTTGAAACCTCCGGCTCCTTTGAAACTGGTGATTCCATTGAAACGTTCTCAGGCTCCTTTGAAACTGACGATTTCTTCGATATAATTTCTGCATCCATCGAGGGTTCTGGACCCTTTAAAATTTCCGGCACCCTCGAGATTTGTGGCTCCTTCGAAAGCTGAGCAGAATCCTTATTCTCAGCACCTTTCTCGTCTATGCGATCGGGTTCTTCGTTTGCTGGTTTGGACGATAGGTACGATATCTCCTCGATATCATCTTCACTTTGAGCATCCTCGTTCACCTTATCACTTCTCTGCTCGAGGTCCTGTTTGGAATGTAGATCAAGAAGAATGGCAATCAATTTCAGCCGCATATCACTTCTCTCGGATGACTTGAAGTATGAACGCATGGCAGATTTGGAGTGCTTTCGCCATACAGCTTCGCAGTCGTCCGGCTCCGATAGCCATTTCTGTATGTTGTAGATAACATGGATGCCACAATCATTAAAGTTCCGTTGCCTCGGCACACCCACGGAATTAAACCTAATCAATTCAGTGGAAATTACCACACCGTGCTTCTCGAGGCAGTATTCCTTAATCACCTTCTTCAATGGGGCCGTGATGTTTGTGTGGGGTTGTCTGAGTGAATCGATAATATTCACCTCCACCAAGTTCTTCTTCTTTTTGGGCTCCTCCGGGGATTCCTGAGAGGAGTTCAGCTCCTGGGATTTGGCGTGCGCTAGAAGCCGGGGTAGGTTTTTGATCACAGCACAGTACCAATGCAAATTTTCGTTTATGGGGATGATGACTGAGTTGTAGCTCATGAGGTCTATCTTCATTAGCCATCTGCGCACGTTTTCGTAGTAAGAAGGGGCCTCTTGGCCTTCAGTTCGGGAGAAAACCTTGGTAAAGAAGAACGAGTTGAATGCGTAGACGTCGCTCTCAGTCACTGCCTTTAATTCGTGGACCGCGTTGTCCATGTTGTATGCAATAAAAAAGTCAATCAAGGTGTCGTTGATCCAGTCGTTATTGTACAAGGTTTTGAAGTCGTTGTATGATATAATGAACTTCTTACCGTTGTGCAACGAGTACTTAAGCGGAGGGTCAAACCTTGCGGGAGCTTCTCTTATGATGGGTTCTGAGTCGGGATCCTTCAACTCTTTAAAGTCGTCATCGGCATCGTCGTCGTCGACTTCGTCGTAAAAAACTCTTTCGGGACTTGCCTTTGAAACTGACCGTGTTTGGCGTGGGATCTGAGACGGTATGCGCAGGCTGGGGCTGGCTATCTTGGGTAGTCTGCTAAGATGATCTGCAATATTCTTTGAGGACAAGTCCGATGATAAGTTGATGGGCTCTTGGGGGCTTGAAACGACCTTCTCGGGTTCCATATTGTAGGTGATGATCTTCTCTGAATACTTGGGGGATTCCTCCCTCCTATTCAGTTCCTCGCGGAGTCTTTCCTCTAATTTGGCAGAATCCAACACCACAGGAGCAGAGTCAATCCAGTAATTCTTATTCTTTGTTAGAAAGTCACAGAGCAAAGTGTCCTCCTTGGAAAAGCGGGCCATAATGTGTCCGAATTTCTTCTGTAGTATGAAGAGGACACTCAACTTGTCATCACTAAAGTACAAGAACTTGATGGACAGCCTGGGGAGCACTAATTTGCTGATGTACACCAGACTCTTCGTAAAATATAGGAACTCCGTGTTTGCCGAAAGCAGAAGAATCAAGTCTGAGTTGCGGGCCCGGATCTCGGTGTCGTTGTAGTTGATGTATTTAATGCCAATGGTAAAGAAAGGCTCATCGGCCAAGCCATTCTCTTGGATAGGAATAGAGCTGAAGAGACATGTCTTGACATCTGCGCTGCGGATCTTTCCCTCGATGTGCAAGGGCTCGGTGATATATGAAGCCCCAGTGTTGATGGTGTCGATGGTAGGGATGGATATAGTTGTGTTTAGCAGGTTTCCAGGCACGACACCCGAGGGTCGCAGTTTTCGGAGAGACGTAAAGTCTTTGCGTAGTGGCGTGGTGGCTGCACTCTTGGGAAGCATTTGTGGCGGGCCGTGCCAGAGTGTGGTGGATGTCTTGAGGGCTTGAGGACTTAGATGGTCTGTGGTCTTACGATAGCGCTGCTCGTGATACTGCAGGAAGTGCTCTTTAGCACAAACGATTGAAGTTCACTACCAGACGTGTTTTTGAGGCTATGATGGAATGAAGGCTTTTTTGGTGGAAACGGGGAAGAGCGGCTTCTTTTTGGGGGGGAATACTGTGTTTTCAGCTCAATGGCCTACTCTAATTTTGGGCCATGAAGTCACGTGCTCGACCCGAGGACACCTCTGCGATGCTAATACTCAAGTAACCAACAGGCAGTACAAGACATCCAAACATAACAAGCACATCAAAGCGTCTGTATTTGAAACAGTGACATATTTCACAGTCACATTACAGCTTTGTTAGTCTTTATGAAACACCATTAAACAGTGTTGAAACAGTCGATTTAAGAGTACATTAAAGGCTCCGCATTATCAACTATTATCTCCACACTGGGTCATTTATTGATGTCGTTTAGAAGATTCACCCGATTTACGACCCCCATTCTTGCATTCGGAGCAGGATTTGCCCTCTTCCCTGCAGACTGGAGAAGAAGCAACTTGGGACCTCGTCCAAACTACACAGTCAACGAAGAAGCCCTCAAAAAGATCGAACAATCGGAGATCTACAGACGTCTAGACAGCGACAAGGCCAATATCAAGCGGCGGTCCAGCGATACGTTCCCCGTGCATCACCGGCACAACTACGTCTCTCTGGGACTTTTGCATGGAGACAAGCTTTTTGAGATCGACCCGGTCTCGTTCTCCAATAAGGAAACTGGAGAGTACACGGCCTTCTTCCACCTTGGAGACTCGCTTCTCGATTCCGATGGTTATATCCATAATGGAGTCACGGCCACGATTCTAGACGAGGGGCTTTGTTCGTGTGGATTTGCACGGCTCCCCTCCCAGAAAGGCGTGACCGCGAGTCTCTCTATAGATTTCTTGAAGCAAGCACCACCCAACTCCACACTCATTTTGAAGGCCAAAATCGCCAGTCTCAAGGGCCGCAAAGTGGTGATCGACGGAAACTTAAGTACCATGGCAGTTGGTAACGAGCCCAGTGTGGAGGTGGCCAAAGCCACGTGTGTGTTGGTGGAGCCCAAATGGTTCAAGTATTTCGCCTGGCTACATCTCAATTAACGGCAGCAGCCTCTGACGCGCAGCTTCTATTTTTGTTCAGATGTGCACCGGTCATTTCCTAACATCTGCACTGGTCGCGGTCCAGCAACAAGAGGCGGAATACCGATCCCATGTGATACCCCTATACATATAGAAGCACGCGGAAGCAACCAAGACTTAGCTTTAACGGGACTCCGTCGCCATTGGTGCAGCGTGACTGGGTCTGCCGAGATGCAGCACCAACTTTGGGCCAAAAGTAAATAGCCGGCCGGCATGAAGATGAAACGTCAAAGCCCGCACCAAACCCACCTCACTTGCTGGTTACTGCAAAACGATGCGGACCCACCCACCAAATATTATAGCAATTATCAATCATAGAATTGGTAATTACAGTGGTTAGTATTAGTATTAGTATTAGTATTAGTATTTATAGTAATTCTTATGATTAATTTAAATAGTAGTTTGTTACAGTACTGGTGGTTCCAGTATTGGAAGTATTGGTAGTATTGATAGTATTGGTATAGTATTTATTAGACTGAGACAACGAAGGACCGGGCGTTCATTGAATCTGATCAGGTAGCAGTGGACCTGTACAGTCCTGCAGGCCACTCGTTTTAAGGGGAGAATGGGCGTGGCGGTGCACGTCAGAGGTTGCTGGGTTGCGAGGCCTGCAGTGTGGGGCATAGCAAGGATGGGTTGCGCACTGCACAATGGCCGGTTCAAGAGTGACCTTAGCAGCAATAGCAACCAAGTCCGGGTTTGTGGCCTGGGACCGTGGCCTATATAAGAAAGACCCAAATCCTCCTTGATTCTAATTTTCTCATCAACAAATCAATTCATAATGAGTGACGCAGGACGCAAAGACATCAGTGACAAAATCTCCTCTGCCGTGAAGCCAGACAGCCAGAAGGGTTCTGTTGAGTTGGCCAAGGACAAGGTCACCGACACCCTTGACAATGCTGTTGGAGACAACTCCAGAAGCGGAGACAAGTCTTTCTTGCAACAAGCTTCTGACGCCGTCTTCGGTGAGAAGAAGTAATCGCTTCAACTTAATATAGCTAATGAATACGACTATTATTATACAGTGTAGACAGTGTGCTCATAAGACACTACCCATTGGCCAATCAAATCAGCTGTCAAGCAATAAATCACAAACAGAAACATTTTATCTAAAATCCCCTATTTTCTTACAACCAATTAATTTTCTTCTATTTTTGGTCATCCTCTAGTTCTGGGGTCTGGGGCTTTAATCTGACAGATTCTCAGTGCATTATCAGTGCGCTTATGTCAAGTACTGCGCGGCCGAGCTACGCGCGTCTTTTGTAGAGTCGCGTACTGAACACGCTCTACACCTTCTCCATCCCAAAACCTACTCTGATCAACATGCCGAACCCAGCAGAGCAGGTGTACCTCGACGTATGCGAGAAAATCATTAACGAAGGCGAATTCCGCCCCGACAGAACCGGCACGGGAACAAAGTCGTTGTTCGCCCCTCCTCAATTGAGGTTCGACTTGTCCAACGACTCGTTCCCTTTGCTCACCACCAAGAAGGTGTTTTCCAAGGCCATCATCCATGAGCTTCTTTGGTTTGTAGAGGGATGCACAGATGCAAACAAACTCTCGGAAAAGGGTGTCAAGATTTGGGAGGGTAATGGCTCCAGAGAGTACTTGGACAAGTTGGGGCTTACGGATCGCCGAGTGGGAGACTTGGGGCCCGTGTATGGCTTCCAATGGCGCCATTTTGGTGCTGAGTACAAGACCTGCGACGACAATTATGACGGCCAGGGGTTTGACCAGCTCCAGGACGTCATTCACAAGTTGAAGACAAACCCATATGACCGGCGCATCATCATGAGCGCATGGAATCCTCCGGACTTTGCCAAAATGGCCTTGCCTCCATGCCACGTGTTCTGCCAGTTCTATGTGAGTTTCCCCGAGGGAAAACGGCCCAAATTGTCTTGTCTACTCTACCAGAGATCATGTGACATGGGTTTGGGCGTGCCGTTCAACATTGCCTCCTACGCGTTGTTGACCAAAATGGTGGCCCACGTGGTTGACATGGATTGTGGAGAGTTCATCCATACTTTGGGTGATGCCCATGTGTATTTGGACCATATCGATGCACTCAAGACGCAAATCGAGCGCCAACCCAAAGACTTCCCCAAACTTGTCATAGAAGAATCCAGAAAAGCAGAGATCAAAACCATTGATGATTTCAAGTTCGAAGATTTCCAAATCTCCGGCTACGAACCTCACGGCCCCATCAAAATGAAAATGAGTGTTTAAATTAGCATCTGCTTGGTGTTCGCCTCGCCCATTATAGCTCCACGCACCTACGCCAGTCTCTCTCGTTTGAATGGTTTGTTCTTCAATAACTCAACCTTATCAACAAAGTCAAAGATCCCATCAAGAGAGTCCTTGGCGGACTTTTTATGGACGTTGCTCGAGACTGTGGAAAGTGGTTTCCGGGCACCCTTGGGTCCCTTTCTCTCGGTAGGCTTTCCCACACGGAAATCGTCGTTTTCGTTCTTGACCTCAACCTTCACACTACGCGCTGGCTGTAACTTCAGATCTCTGAATGTTCGTGCACGTGTGTCCAAAGCCCTTCTTTTGGCAAAGTACTCTAGTGGGTCCAGCTCGGGTTCCTGGGGCTGAGGACTTTGAACCGGTCTCTTGGAAGGTCTTCCAGAGTCAACACTTTCTAGGATATTCTCAAGACTTTCTGCTCTGATGAGAGACTTGCTTGATGAATTGTCTGGCGTAGATCGATCTTCGAGCATCGCCAAATCTGCAGATATGGTGCTTGGCTCGTCCGACAGCTCTCGTATGGTATTGGGAGTGCTCTCTGCGCGGGCATTAAAGCTGAAGTCGGGCAAATGCGAGGTTTCAATCGACGACTTGGATGTTTCTAGCAAAGGGTCAAGGGGCAGTTTCAGGGTGTTGGGAGTAGAGGTGGACACAACACCACTGAGGTTCTCAAAGGACTTCTTTTCGGTGAGCACGGGCTCCTTTCCATGGCTCTGGATGTATCTGAGCACCTGGCTCTGGTTGTTTTCCAACATTGAAACGAGCTTGTCTATTTGAATACCTGGAGAACTTTGTCTCTGGTCTAGCTCATGCTTGAGCTCAGCGATTTGGAGTTCCAAGTCTTCGATCACACCCAAGAGCTCTGTATTTTTCATGGCCAACTCTGAATTTCGCATGGCTAGCATCCGATTCTGGCTCGCATACTTTGCAGCCTCTTGATTAAGATTGCTTGGTTCTTGTGTTGCTGTAACGGGTGGAGTTGCTGATATTCTAGATTCGATTTCTGGTGTTCCAGTCTCAGTTTCAAAGGGTTCAGTTTCAAAGGGTTCAGTTTCAAAGGGTTCAGTTTCAAAGGGTTCAGTTGCAGTTTCTGAAACGCGTACTTGTGCCTTGTCAACGCTCAACCCGGGTTTCTTGTCGGGCCTTTTTTCCTTGGCCTGGAAATGCTGCAGCCCTATAGACAATCTGGCCATGGTGTATCACTTGTGTTTATCGAGAGAGATGTGGATAAACACTTGTCCTGCAGAAACGCGCTTTCGCGCAACCCCAATAGTCAATATAAAAGCTACCAGTGTAACAACTACAACTACAACTACAACTACAACTACAACTACAAATTATAACCAAAAGCCAAACTACACATAGCACAATGAAAGCCAGTCTACAGCAGAAAATCAGCGCCAAATCTGAGGAGCTCAAAAACCTCCAGGATATCCAGATCTCTACCGGCCAGATCGCCGACCAGCTTGAACTCATAGGCCAGAAGCTCGACCTCATGACTGATGGTGCAGAGAGCGTGGCACTTATTCTCTCGAATTGGAAAAACGTGGTCAACTCCATTTCTCTAGCGTCCTTGGGGCTTCTCAAGTACTCCAATGGAACTGAGGATCAAGCAAACCCATTGCCGGAGACCTTGGTCAGAATGAATCTACACCAGGAGGAAAAGGAGGGTACTGAAGAGGAGACCTAAAAGAGGTTACCAAGGTTTAATAAAGAGGTTAATAAAAAGGTTAATAAAGAGGTTAATTAAGGATACTAAAGGATACTGCCTACTGAAGCATATAAGTGGGAATGATACTCAAGAGTTTAAGATACTTAATTATTAAAGATACTTATTGATGGCTAGACTCCGTTTTCAAGAATGGCCCGGATCCAATCGTCCACGTTGTAATGGAGAACTAGCTCCTGTACGTTTTTATCGAGCATGTCGTCAGTTTCAGTGGCTTCCTTGGCACTCTTTAAAAGCTCCTTGAGGGCTCCCAAGACATCAGAGCCTTTTAACGTCTGCAATGTCTTGTACATGACCGTCTCCTTGACTCTGGTCTTGGTCACGGTATCGGTGTGGTCGCTGGTGGAAGTGATGAGCTTCCAATTATCGATGCAGAGTAGCTTCTTCCAGATTAACGTGGCTTCATTCTTGCAGTGGCTCTCGTTCTTAGACAGTGCAGCCACAGTCAAGGCATCCGAGAAAACATCCTCGAACTGGCCCTTTGGAGAAATACTGGTGAGCAACGTGATGAGTTGGTCTTTGGGAAGCGGCCGCTGGTCCACGAAATTATGGAAAAAGGGTTTGATCTCCTTCTCGATCTCTGCAGTTCCCAATGCCTTGTTGCTGAAGCTCTCCATGAAATATGGCAATGTCACCAATGCCTCGTGGTCCTGCATGTATTGCACCACTGACTGGTGGAGCTTGTTTTGGATTCTTATGGCAATGAGGTTTTGCTCGGCTTCTCTGGCATACTCCTCGAGAACCGACAGCTTCATGGTATCGGACTGGCTCATGTTTGCTGCCACTGCTGCTAGCTTGGCCACGGAGTAGTTGAACTCCCGGTTTTCCTGGCTATCGATGTCCTTGCTGATGGACGATTGGAGCAATACTTGTGCTGTTTTCTCAAAGTCCTCGTTTAGCAAGTAATGCACCCACGAAATCTTGTTTGCCTTTTTGTGGTTTTTCTGGAAGTACATCTCGAGATACTGCTTGTAGGGCTTTAGATCCACAAGAAACCTTTGCGGCTTGTCCCGGGAAATATAAAAGTCAAACAACTTGCATGCAAAATCATACCCATACTGGTTCATGTAGTAGTCGATCCTGTCCTGGATGTACTCGGGAGAAGTCTCTTCTCTTTCTCTTTCGAGTATAAGAGAAACAGACGGAAAGTCGTAGTATTCCTCCGCAAGCGAAAGTGCTTCTTTTAGAAGGCCTCTCTTCAAAAGTGCATCGATCCAGCTGGATTTCCTGTTCAGATACCACTTGATCGATTTCTCGAGTTTGGGGTCATAGGTGAACTGCTGGTAATTGATAAACTTGCACACACTAAAGTATAATGCAGTTGTCAAGCGAAGCAACTTGGCACGGTCCTCCAGAGTGGTGAGGATCTTGAACTCGTCATTTTGAGAGCAGAAAAAGTCCGAGTACATTTGCTCTGCAATGACTATCACATTGGAGTCTTCAATCCACAATTTCCTGCGGAAGTCCTCTGAATCGGGCCAAAGGTATTTCTTTTCGATCTGATATACCGAGTCATGGAAGGTCTGGACTAGAAGATTGACCATGATCTTTGAGGGGGTGCCTGCATCTCTGAGGCCTTCCAAGACCTCGGTCCAAACGGGGAGAATCTCCTTGGCACCTTGGCTGAAGAACGAGCGAACCAAGTCTTTGTTGTTGCACTTCTTGGCGAAGTCGGTTTTCGAAATGGCTTCTTTGAGTATAGATTTCGAGGTAGAGCCCGATTCCGTATCGAAGTAGTTCCACAATATGGAGGAGACTTCTAATTTCTCTAAGGCCTCCGCAATAACTGGTAAAGCCTCCTTTTTATAGGTCTCAAAGTTGCGTTCTGTATAGGAAATCAACTCCTTCAAAAGCCTGATTCTGACGCTCAAAGAATCCCTGGTGCTAGGGAAAAACGGTGGAAGATGAGGAGATGATGAGTCCAAGATGCTGGAGATGACTCCTCTGATTGCCGTCATGACAACGTCCTTGCTCGATACCGTATCAGCAATGTCAAAGTTGACCAAGGCAGAGTCGCTGTAGTAGATAGCCTGTTGGATACGAGACACGAGTAGAGAAACTGCATCCGTTGGGTCGAAATCGTCGCCTGCAATTCGGTTGGAGTCGTTGTTGAACCGTTCGATTCTCACCACGCCATACTCAGAAGTGATAAATACGAGCGCAGCATTATTCCCGTCCGCCTCATCCTCGTAGCCAGTACCAATAATGTTCAAAGATGATTTGAAGTTGATAACATCCAGCCATTTTGGTTCGTAGTAGGTGAAACTCGAAGGTGGTGATGACTTGATGTTGGTGTTCAAGTCGGTCAAAATCACCGAGTTTCCAATCACAACAAAAGCCGATTTGCCCGGTTTGGGGAGAAACAACTTGGGCTTGGCTAAAGCATAGTTCACCAGAGGATTGCTTGGTTTGGGAACATTATGAGACCCCAAGACCAACACACCGGTATCGTTAATTTTCATCGAGACTAGGAATAAGTTTCTCTCATCACTATCAGTCATGGAGTTTTGAACGCCAACCAATGCAATGAACAAGTCATCATTTTCTGGGAACTCCTGCAGCGGCAAGGGCCAAAGATCGTAGAATTTGAGGTCATAGACAGTGCCTGGAATCAGAGCATCAATATTGCTCTCCAAAAACGACGCTAACCGGTACAGCAAGCTTCTCTTGTGGTTTATGAAAGGAGCCCCCGTAGACGACGATTGGTATAAGTACTTTTTGAATATGCCCGAGGCATCCTGTACCAATATTTCCTGACAAGTGCCATGGTTTGTGATCTTGCCTGACTTGATGGACACAATTTCATCCGAAAACAGATGGCCACCGGGTCCCGGAAGCCAGCTGGAGAATAGTCTAGATGATTTGGAAGGCTGCGTGAGCTCCAACGTCGATAAACTAGGCGCACCCTTTGAGTCTCTTAAAGAAATCAAAACCACCCGTCTCCATGAAGTGGCCACCACTATACCTGCAGGTTCAACATTTTCAGCAAGAGTAATGTATTCGCCTTGACTAACCAGCATTTGAATAACAGTCTCAATGAGCGTGCTTTTTATTATTCCCAATGCAGGAGCATGTTGCACGCTCTCGTAGAATTTCACCTGTCCAGTGATAGCATCAATAATGGCCAATCCCGGATCCAACATGGTTCCCGGAGCAGGAGGCGTGAGGATTGCCAATTGCATGTGGTCCTCCAGACCCCTTTCTATGGGGAACTCAAAAGTAAGCGGTGTTTCGTCTGTGGAGTCATAGGGCCAAACGTTGATGGCTTTCTCGCTTATAATCAATGCACACTTGGTGACATTATCGGAATACCCGTTCAATAAGTCAGCACTATCGCTTCCTTCCATGGTTTCGGTACCAATGTCTCTAAGAATAGGCGGCAACGAGGGGAGTCTGGAAACACAGTACTTGTCGTTCTTGGTCAACTCTACCCCAAAGTTGACTCCCGGAGGAGTGAGGGTTGCAGAACGCTCACTGGTGGAGTCGTCTGGGAATCCCCTTCTCGAAGAGAGGGGAGTGGCAGAACGAGACGTCTCGAACTTCCGGGCTTTGAAAACTGACATGGTCCGCTGTTTACCTTGTATGGAAGAACAAGAAGAGATCTCGCAGTCGCTTCGCTGCATGCAGGACATCTGGTAAAATCCTCCACCAACCTTACCTAGATCAACTTTACAATCTCTAATATTTTTTTTTTTTAATTTTACTTCTTTACTTTCTCTCTATTTTCTTATTTCTATTTCTTCAGACTGTTCTAATCTGTTCTCTGTCTCTTGGATTCAGACTCTTCCACCTCATAATCCTCTCCGTCAAACTCGGCCTCGTCCACCTGGTCGTATCTAGCCTTCAAACCCTTCATCTTTCTGGTTTGCATCTTGCTCAAGTCCTGTTCTCCCACGTGGATTTTGGCCACCTTGTCACCCATGAAGTCGGTGGTGACGTTCTTCTTGACCTTGGCTTGTAATTGCTTAGGCTTGCTCAAAGCATCCTTCTCCACCTCGGGTGCAGGAGTGACTCTTCTGCCGATCTTGAAGTCAAAACGGGGTCCTATTTCGTCCACCTCCACGCGGGGGATTTTTTGCCCACTCTTGTACGTCTTCAACTTGTAGACTCTGAAATGCAATAATGGTAGCGTGGTGGAGTTGGGGTCCTCAATCTCTCCCACAGACAACGAGATGATGTACTGCAATCCGGCCACATCCTGCAAGTTG
Organism: Metschnikowia sp. 04-226.1; assembly: GCA_002370245.1. Lineage (NCBI taxonomy): Eukaryota > Fungi > Ascomycota > Pichiomycetes > Serinales > Metschnikowiaceae > Metschnikowia > Metschnikowia sp. 04-226.1. The sequence continues at coordinate 563,632 of NLAD01000707.1, forward strand.
GTGTCTTCGCCTCTGTAGAAATCCATGAAGTATGACTTGATTTGGGCGAAGACTGGGTGGGTGTCGAATGCAGGACCGTTGAAAGTGAACATTGGCTTCAAGCCAACGGGGAATGTGATTTTCTTAAAGTCTGTGAGCAATTTGGGGTCTTTTTGTATGGACAATTCAATCATGTCGTAGACCTTGTGGTTGAAGAAACGGGAGAAAACCAATGTGTTGGGTCTTTTCTTGTTGTGGCTGGAGAACACCATTAGGGATGTATCGTTCTTTTCCGAGAAAAACTCCAAGCCCGAAGCATCTTCAAACGGTCTCATGTCGTTCTTCTTGGAGAAGTTCTTGGCGTGGGGTTTTTTGAGAGCCATCAAGTCCATCATGGCATCGTGCAAGAATTTGTTGGCGGTGGAACCCTGGACAAAAAGGGCATGCTTGGTGTTTTCCACTAGCTTAGCCTCTTTCTTGGCCATGGCTCTTTTGGAGCGGGCGTTTTTGGGGGTTCTGAATGTTAGTAGCAGACATTATAAAGGAAGCACACAGTAGTGGTGCTCTGACCGTGTGGGTTTTACATACATTGTTCTGATCATATCTGAATGAGTAACTAGTTGATGCTCATCGCTAAGTATTAAAGAAAAAAAAGTAGGGGCATGCCTGCAGTAGACGCGGCAAAAAAAGGTCGTACCCGGATTCGAACCGGGGTTGTTCGGATCAAAACCGAAAGTGATAACCACTACACTATACAACCGTTTTTTTATTTTAAAATTTGTCGAATTATTATATAGTTCAAGTTACTATTTTTGATGGTGCGGCTGTGTTACATGGAGGTTATCGCGTATTTCATTCCCAAAAAAAAGCGCTTATACAAGCATTTGCTTGCGAACGTACGGTAATCTTTAGCGCATGTGTGACCCTTGGCATATGCATTAGTAAATAAGTACCAGTGAGTAGTTATCTCCTTGCTAGCGTTCGCTTGGAAAGACAAGGCCGCGTTTGAGACTCAAATGTACGTTCAGATTACCGCGATATTGCCGGACAATAGGCATACATCACAACGAACAGATTTTGCGAAGAGCCACATATTTGATGCTAAAATACAATGCTAAACTTCATTGCCACCACCGAACACTGCAATTTACCAAAAGTTAACACAAGCTACAACCGCCAAGGGCGTTTAAACTTCTGCTGATTTAGCACCACATCATTGGCGCGAGATACGCCCAATTTGGGCATAATATGACCCGCGGACTGCCAGATTGTTTATGCAAGGTGAGCTCATCAGTCTAGGATATATACAGAGATGAACCCTGAACAATGGCACCAAAGGCCCGCCCAAAGCCTCGAAAATGTTATGACTTAGTAGAACGGGGGAGAAGCTCGCACCACTATTTTCCTGATTTGAGTGCTTGTGGTTTGGAGTATTCTGCCAGAGTAGTGTGCTTTTTTTCCTCCATCGCAACCACCTGTAGGGAGCGTTACCCTCTGATTTGAACTGCCCACTTCTTCCCCTTCCATCAACTCCCCCCCCCCCCCCCCCCCCCCCCCCCCCCCCCCCCCCCCCCCCCCCCCCCCCCCCCCCCCCCCCCCCCCCCCCCCCCCCCCCCCCCCCCCCCCCCCCCCCCCCCCCCCCCCCCCCCCCCCCCCCCCCCCCCCCCCCCCCCCCCCCCCCCCCCCCCCCCCCCCCCCCCCCCCCCCCCCCCCCCCCCCCCCCCCCCCCCCCCCCCCCCCCCCCCCCCCCCCCCCCCCCCCCCCCCCCCCCCCCCCCCCCCCCCCCCCCCCCCCCCCCCCCCCCCCCCCCCCCCCCCCCCCCCCCCCCCCCCCCCCCCCCCCCCCCCCCCCCCCCCCCCCCCCCCCCCCCCCCCCCCCCCCCCCCCCCCCCCCCCCCCCCCCCCCCCCCCCCCCCCCCCCCCCCCCCCCCCCCCCCCCCCCCCCCCCCCCCCCCCCCCCCCCCCCCCCCCCCCCCCCCCCCCCCCCCCCCCCCCCCCCCCCCCCCCCCCCCCCCCCCCCCCCCCCCCCCCCCCCCCCCCCCCCCCCCCCCCCCCCCCCCCCCCCCCCCCCCCCCCCCCCCCCCCCCCCCCCCCCCCCCCCCCCCCCCCCCCCCCCCCCCCCCCCCCCCCCCCCCCCCATACAAAGCTAGACATCCTCTGGCCCACATATCTCCGGAACATCACTTTTTTTTTAACTCGCATATTCTGTCATTCCATAACTATCGCCGAACAAGCCTTTAGCCATTGATTTTGAGTCATTGTCACAGCCCACTTGGATCATTCGTCTTCGCTTATTTAGATCAAACACAGTGCCTATTTTGTCGGCTTCCCCTTTTTCCATTGATTCAAAAACTTCTTGTCCATTTCCTTCAACTCAACCATAATTCTCGGTGACTCCTTCATTGTGCTCCATACCGGCTTGGACTGTGAAGCTACCGCAATGGTCAGAAACTCCGTGTCATACGTGTCCCAGAGCCCACCACCAGAAGCTTTTTCCCGCCCCACGAGTGGCTCCAATAGCCCCCAAATCTCCAAGGCACCATCGTTCCAAAAGCAACGCTCGTCGTCCGTGAACTCGGTGGGCTCCACTCACCTGACTCGCCAGCGAAGTATGTCCATCGTGAGCTTGGAATCGCCACGCAACTCGATTGTTTCCACCGATGACTTCCACCTAAAACCCACTCGAAACAATAGCAACTCAAGTTTATCGTCCATGAATGCGTTCATCAGCTCGGCTGCAGTGTCGCCCATCGATCCGCCTAGAGATGCTACCTTCTTGGGTAAGTTCCCTAAGATCCGTGTCAAAGCTCTTGAAAGTATGGGCAAAAACGCCTGCGCTATTGTCTCCGATGACGAGTTTTCCGAGCTGGAGCAGACAATCAGGTCTTTGCGCTGGCGAAGAAGCTCGGGTGAACGGCCACCTGGCTTGACCTCAAGCATTAAGAGAGATTTCCACTTCAAGTATGACTCCAAGCATAGAACTCAAATGCCCCCTCTTCACAGTTCTTCCAGCAGCCAGCAAAAAATCCCAGATGACCTCACGCCGTCTCCATTATCAATATGCGGAGACTGTTCACCATCACAAGAGAACCTGGCACTTTTATATATCGGAGACGAACAATCTTTATCCAAACACTCTCCTCCCACAGGCAGTATCAGCAAAAAGACCAAGACTTCCAACATGTCCCAGTCGATGTTTTTGAAGAAAAAGCTCTTATTCTCAAAGGACGTTCAGTTCGAGTTGCCTTCTGGGCAACCACCAGGGCCTCGACCAGCCAGTTTTCACTCGGAGCCCTTGACCAGCCCAAACCACACTTCTCCAGAGTCATTTGCATCTCCTCATCACAGCATATTTTCCCCACCCAAACATCCTCATTCAAATTTGACTGACGATCACTTCTTGCATGTACGGCCACCATCTCCGGTACACCCTCTGTTTACCAATGCGCCTCATGAGTTGACCCTTCGTCAGCAAAACAAGTTGATCAGTGATCTCAACCGAAAATGGAACAAGTCGCTATTTCATACGAAATCCTCAGACTTTTCCCTTGCCATGACACATTCTGGAGACTCTAAATCGAGCAGACACAGGCGGCCGAGTAAACGAGCCCGGTCCGAGCTGGTTTCCAGTACAGACAGCTTGACTACAAACATAATTTAGCATTATTTATTCAATAGATATTATACGTCATACACATATATTGCAATCATGCTATGTAATGCTAGGTTTAGAGCAACACCTCGTCATCTTTATGTACTTCCAACTCCAGGAAAAATGGCAACTTTAATAGCTGACTGGCCGACAACCTCTTGCTTGGGTCCATGCTGAAACACCCATGTAATAATTTGAATAAGTTTTTCACATCGTTGTACTCCTCCAAGTCCTTCTTGAATTCGTCATATGCCGTGTCAGTCACTTCCTCTGATGTATCGAGCACAGGCTTGATGAGAGTATTGCTTTTGGTGTCAAGGAATTTGATGGTATCATGGATGACACTATCTTCCGGTAAGCATCCATTCTCCTTTTCATGTTGGAGCACCGTGCATAAGAACTTAATGAGATCACCGTTGAAAGAAGTCGTTTGTGCTTTTGGTGCATTCACTTCAAGCCCACACCCATGCAACTCTGCACACTTTTGTAGCTTCTCCGTGCCAAACAATAGAATAAGTTCCATCAATGCATCAATGTCATCTGGCGAGTTAAAAAGTGGGAACTTTCTGGCGAATAAAGACAAACCAATGACTCCTGCAGACCAAATATCAATCATGGTTGACTGATTGGTGCATTTGAACAAGACTTCTGGAGCCCGGAATCCTCTCGTTCCTGCTCTGTTTGCTCGTCTGGGAGGTCTTTGATCGACTTTTGGGTATGCAGCTTTGATGTTGAGCCTTTTGGAATAGGTTTTGCTGAATGATGAGCGGTCCTTCTGTAGGCAGGGACATGAGTTAGTGGAGCGAGATGGTGAGAGCAGCGACATTTTCTCAGCTAGCCCAAAGTCCACCAACACACCTTTCCGTTTGAACGGATCGTACAAGAAGTTGGTGGGCTTGAGGTCTCTATGCATAATTCCTTTGCTGTGGACAAAATCGAGACCTTGAAACAATTCCCACATGTACTTCTTGATACCTTTGACTGGCAAGTCTCGGTAAAATTCCCGGAAGTCGGAGTGCTGGTAATATGGCAATATCGCAAGTACCTGATCCTGGTGGCGCAAAATGTCAAGTAGAGGTGCAACGTGGGAGTTCCCGCTTAACATGAACAACAAATTTAGTTCGTTGTGGATTCTGTTGGGTGACGAAGTCACGTAGATCTGCTTCAAGGCAACCAAAGGATTCTTCTTTTTGGACTTTAGCTTCTTGGCCGCTAGGGACCTCTGGAGCGGCGGAGACTTCCACAACTGTGAGCCCAATAAGACCGTCCCATCTACGGCCTCAGCCTTGTACACAGTAGAAAAAGTGCCTTCTCCAATTTTATCAAGCAAGCGGTACCTCTCAGCTAAAACAGGAAAGCACTCCTCGAGTTTGTGCATGTCCTCCAAAACCTCGAGAGCAACGTCGTCATCTTCTCCGGGCTCGACGCGTTGGGGGTCATTTTGGTCGCCATTCTCTGCCAAAGAAGAACTCTTATATGAGCTCACATTAGCAGCGGCGGAATCATTTTGAGCATTTATTTCCACGTCTTCACGGGCATTTTCTGCGTTGTTGGGTGTTTCCGAGGCGGTGTAGTGCAAATGGTCGTCTTTGTAGTTGGCTTTCTTTTTAAACACGCGTAGGTTCTGGTTCTTGATGAACTTGGCTTCGGAGATCTCAGAAGACGCCGTTTGGAACGCGTTCTTCCCTTGCACCAGAATCTCCGTACGAGCAATCTTGTGGGGCTTTTCGTAGAAGGGATCATCCATGGAGCTGGGCCGCTTGAGTGTAAGCAGATGATCTCGAGCCGACGGGCAGGCTAAATCCTTCAGAACTGCCAGCAGAGCCTCGGCTTCTGCAGCGAACGTTCTTCCTCTAAGCTTTTTGAACGTAGGACCGATGGTATCCATCACAGAGAAGATATGGGACGGGAGGTGTAAGGGCGAGTGGGTACTAACGTGCACGAAAAGTGCGTGTTTTGGTTGCACGAGCGTGTCTGCATGCGATCCCCACAGCGTCTTGCAAGTAAACAATATAGTGGGCGATTTCTTTATCTGCAGGCGGTCGTTTTAATTTGAATTTCCTTGGAAAGAAACTGATGTCTCACTAGTTCCGATTTAAAAGGGCTGTTTGTTTTTACGGGGTTAGTCAGAGATGGGTATGGGACCGCGATCTCACAATGCACCCATCAGATGGACCAAGAAAACACCAGACAGGACACATATAAACACACCAGACAAAACACACATAAGCCATGAGGGTTACAAGAAATCATCTTAAAAATACTTCTACAGTATTTATTTTAAAATATTTGGGATTTTTTGGAATTTTGGGATCTCTGGGATTTTGCACTTGCTTGTGGGTATCTATTCCTCTACTCCCTTAAAATAATAGATCTAGTAGTTTGATTAAAAATTGAGCAAGTAAAATCCCAGATCAATACTGGAAATGTAAAGACTCTGGATAACCAGTTTTTCTTTTTCATGTGGGGGATTAGTTTGCAATTTTTCTGAGTCTTTCTAAGTAATCGAGAAATGATCCGGGCCCACACCCCATTACTGATGCAATTCTCACATATAAATGAGCACTAAAAATCACACACGAGTTGAAACCACTTGCCATTCAAAAAGAATTAATTTACTCTTCCTCTTTATTTCACTAGCCAAAAATCGCCAGAAAAATCATTAGTCTGGCGGAGTTTGCAGCTACTGGTCGATGCAGCTTGGGCCCTAACCGGCTAGTATGCACACCAGAGCAGTGCGAAGAAAAAATTGTCGAAGATACTTTTAACTCTCAGTTACTCTATGTTTTCAGCCAATGCAGTGAGGGCCAATCCCAAGCTGGCGGTTCTGCTCCAGAGCATAAGAACTGCAAAGAGAAGACCAGCATACCCAAGATACAGGGCCGAGGAGGCGCCTCTCAGCCACCCCAAGAAGGATCATGCCGGTTTCTTCAAAAGACACATGAAAGCATGGCTCGGCCCTAAAAACATAAAGGGAGAGTACTACCGTAACAAGTACTACTACCCCAGCCAGAACAACCAGCCTAACTACATAGTGGGAGACGGGCGTTCGGTGGTGAAGCCCGGCGAAGAGTCGTACTCCAGACCAGAGCCCGGAATCAACCCCTCGTTGAATCCATTTCCTCACAATCCAAGCTGCAAAACCGCTTCCATTATATCCAGCAGCTTGAAGCAAAAGATTTACTCGGAGGTGGTTGAAAAAAACGCTTTGGCGCAGGAGGTGGCTCAAAGGTACGGCATCAAATTATCTAGAGTGGAGGCCGTGGTTAGACTACAACAAGTCGAGAACTCGTGGAGAGAGAAGGTATGTATACAGACTTGATGCTATGATGAGTTTATTGATTAGTCTTGAAGACAATTACATGGTTACAATTTGCAAATTACTGAGACATCATTGAATCGACCAACATTTACTAACATCTACAGGGCTTAATGGATGGAGACTTGGACAAGTTTTCCAGCGTTATGAGCAAGGTCTTCCCGCTCTTCGAGCCATCGAAGAACGCAGACAACTTGACGGAAATTCCTACGCCACACAAAACTTTGCATCAACGGTTCTTGACGATCTCAGAGGCCGAGCCTTTCGGGCCAATCGACGCCGCAAAGATCTTTGACCTAGAACCAGCTCAGAAAACGCTAGACAATTTGAGTGAGCTCAAGCACAATGGTGACGAGAAGGTGGAGGTGAAGAAGGTTGTTGTTGGCCAACAAAGAAAAGGCGACAAGGCGCAATTCAACTTCACCATGGCCACATCTGGAAATGTGGGTTTCCGCTACGGTGCTTCGAGAAGAGACAGAAAGAAGGACAGAGCCATCAGCTTCGACAAGCTTGGCCGTATGGTCTACTCTGTCTAAACTTGTATATAAAGAAGATACTACGGAGTATCTCAATAAAGAACCATGTAAAGACTGAGAGAAGTCAATGAACTTGACTCTAGGGCAAAAGCGTTACAAGGTTGTGTCTTGTTCATTACTGAACAAGAACCAATGCCAGACCATCCATAAAGTAAGGTAGTAGAATTATGGAAAAATTAGATTCTTAGCATTATTATTCTTGGTCTTATTATTCTCGGTACATCAGCTCTAGAGTATTTCGTGGCTCGCGTCGTGACCTGGTTGTTCCACGCTTGGCAGTTTTTTTCGAGACTCTGACACGTCCAGTACCTTAACACCTAAACCGAGCACCGCCTAACACAGCACATCATGCTTTCCCGCTACATTGCGCTATTAAGCATCATCCAGACGATTTTGGCCTCGGCATTAACCTTCAGCTTGCCTGCCAAAGAATCGTCGTGCTTCTACATCTTGACCGAGAATGCAAACACACAGGTATCCTTTTACTTTGCAGTGCAACTAGGAGGTTCTTTTGATGTGGACTACTCCGTGAAAGACCCCCTTGGTAATGTTTTGGTGTCCAAGTCCAAGGAGAGACAGGGCGATATGGTGATCACTGCCAAGCACATTGGAGAGTACGAGTTCTGCTTCTCCAACGAAATGTCCACGTTCGCAGACAAGGTGATTGACTTTGAAATCAAGTTTGACGGCGACCCCTCGAGTCACTTCCGGGCCGCCATGCCAGAGCAGCCCAACTCCAAACCCATTGCACACGTGGAGTCCATGAAGAAGATTGCCGAGTCCATTGATGACCAGTTGGAGGACCTCAAGAGATCCTTACATCACTACAAGACACGTAACAACAGAAACCAGGCCACAGTGCGCTCCACAGAATCTAGAATATACTACTTCTCCATCTTAGAGGTTTGCTTGATGGTGGGAATGGCCGCTTTGCAAATTGCAGTGGTGCAGTTGTTCTTCAAGGGCTCGAGAAGACAACTTGTTTAGATGGATCCATATATGTCATTTTCCGAAACGAAAACAAAAGAAACAGTAAGATTTCTAAAATAATTTCTAGTATATGCATTTCTACAATAATTTCCAGTATACGCACTTCTACAACAATTCCTAGTATATGCAATTTCTAATGTACATGGTCGATTGCCGTACAAAAGACTCACTGTCCGATAGGGCAGTTTCTCAAGTAATCAACCTTGTTCTTCAAGACGCGGACAGACTTGAGGAAAATCTCCGCTGGGGGCATGGCGCCCGTGGACTCGACATTGAAAATAAAGTGGTTCTTCTTTCTGCCGAGCTTGACCTTGCCGTTGAATTCTTCGTGTCTCAAGACTTCTCTGGAAACAGTATCCTTTCTGGCATCGGCCACATAAGCCTCGTCGTTTTCGCTTATACCGATAACTCCCGTAGGAAAGCACTTCTGGAACCTCTTGGCTTGTGTACCTACAATAGGTTCCTTGATATCTATCACAGGCATCAATCTGTAGGAAGCTGTGGATACTGGGGTGAATTTGGCGTGGTCGGAGCCGATTCCCAAGATGCAGTGAGCTCTTAAGGAAATCTCCTGGCCCGGTCTCAACTTTGCAAGCAAAATGTCCGGATCACAAGGTTGTACTTTGTTCGACTTAAAGAGTTCCGCCTGGCGACCTTGGGCCTCGAATTTGAGGTCTCCAGCATAAACACTGGAATTTCTATAGAGCACTTTGGGGTCGGTTTCATTCTCTCCAGCATGTGGGTTCTTGGTACACGTCACATCGAGCGACATGACGATGGTGTTGCTGTCATTAAAGCGCTCCTTCTCGTCCACGGAGGGGTCCACCCACACCAAGGCATCTGGGTCAACATTCAATGGGATGAGTCCTATTCTGTGGGCCAACACCTCATCTTGTATAACAGAGGTGTTGTTGAAAACATAAACGGTTTCTGCAGCCACCGAAGGCACCTCTGCAAGCATAATTCTTCTGAAAGCATTGGCGATGGAGGTATCTATGTTGACCATGTCGAAGTTGGCAGTTCTACCTGCAATGTATGAGATGTTGATGTCGAAGGTCTGCTTGAATTTCTCGGCATCCCAGGAGTTGTCTTCGCTGGAATGGCCAGGAAAGTCCGTGGACGACGTATTAGTCACACGGTTGTATTCTATGTTCACGATGTCTGACATTGGAGGCTCTCCGGAGATGCTTTTTGCCGTGGTAGAGATAGACCTTTTTTTTCGCATCCCATCGGATGGTGCACGGGTCTCGTGCTGTTGTACATGACTAAAGTAACCTATGTTAATGTTACAGTGTTGTTGCAGAAAAAGGTTTTCAGGGTTATTCTGCTTTAATCATCTTTTCATCTTTCAGTCTGTAGTATTTCACCTGTCTCGTCTGATATATCATCTGAGATGGAAATCTCATTGCTGATCATGTCATCCTGTAGCCATGGCTCCAGCAATTCACAGCACATAGAGTCCTAGTCTCTTGGTGGTATCTATTCATTAAGAAATCAATCCTCATTAAAGAATCTATCTTTAATAAGAAATCAATCTTCATTAAGAAATTAATCTTGCATGTAAACCTCGGACATCACACAAGGATCTGGTTTATGGACCTCTGTCTGGCAAGATCGTCCAGTTGTTCTGTATGGACAGCATCTTCACGTTGCTGTTTCCATACGGTGATCACCCGCTCCCAAACATCCAACGTGAGGAGGGAAACATCGCCATTGTAGCCATCGGAGAGAATGTCCAGGCGCACCACTCCATCGGGTGACTCGTTTACTTCGTATGAAAACGACAGTAATATACTCAGGTCGTCCATCGTGCACATGAGGCAAAAGTAGACTATTTGAAGCATGAACAAGAATACGTCATATGCAATAATTTCGCCTGTGCTTGTCACTGGAGACTCGCCTATGAATTGTAAACTGAAGTAGCCATGCAGCCATTGGTCTGAGGCACCAGAACCCAGTGCAGTGTTCAAGTGATATATTATAGAGCCTCCATTGATTATAATCACCCATCCTAGAAGGAAAACTGAGTACAGGTGCTTTGTCGTTTCATCAATGATAACACCAGGAACATTGGCCAAGAATGGGTTGGAAAGGAAGAAGTTCAATAAGACTTTGGGGCAAAAAAGCAAGATGGAAAAATCCTTGAGATATAGTAGGCCCACCAAGGTTATTGATAAGGTTCCCATGAGGGTTCGGACATTGGCCAAAAAGTGTTTCTTTTGCTTGTAGAGCAGGGAGGCATTATTGGTGATGGTCTGCTCGACTGTGGGGTACTCCTGCGGTGTGGACTCGAGCATGCAGGGTCGAAAAACGGTTCTTGTGTTTTTTTTGCGTCTGAGGTGTGTTAGTGTCTTTATTGATGTGAGTTGGTCCAATGTGTGGATGCGGTGGGGTTGGTCCAACTGGGGTAGAAGCTCTATTTGCAGGTCGATTACATGCGGTGGGTTCGCACTTACAGTTAGTTATAGTTGGTGCTTCATAGTTAAAGTCTATCATGCAATTATTCTAACTATTTCTTGGACTCGATGCTCTTGATCATGTCTCCTCCCAAGAGCTGGATCTGGTTCATCATGTCCTGTTTGTCTACCACCACTTCCTCTGCTTCGCCCGTAGGTTTCACGTCTATACCCAAACTCACCCGGAACTTCTTCTTTGAGAGCGCAGAAGGAACGAATACTCCGCAAATGATGTTTTCGCCAGAGCTCGAAAGCACAGGGCATTTTCTCATCGAGAAGATGATGGCCTCGCCGAACCTCTGGTTGAGCATGGTAAGCAATTCCTGGTGAAGGTCACTCTTGGAGGTGACATCTGCAGGGAACGCCGAATTAGCATTGCTCAAGTTCTTGAACCCGGTTTCTTTGGCCACTCCACATGCCTTGGTAAGGTCACCGCCCTTCAACTTGATCACAAAGTCAAAGTCACTAAGCGCAGGCGTAAACAATAAGTCCAACGTGTTCTCGTTAATACCTTGTTCACGGCACACTTGCATAGCAGCCCGGGCCAACGCCGTCAACCGACCAGCAACGGGAAGTGTGAGAGTATTGGACCATAAGATTCCCGAAGGGTCGTCGCGGCTGCCCACGAAGAACTGGGTCTTGAATGCAGAAGGGTCACTCTTCCTGATTTTCTCGAAATTGCTCTGAATGACCTGGTACGCCAGTACCGATAATTTTTCCGAAAGCTTGGTGTCGATTTCATCCAACTCACCGTCCGAGCGCTTGACTAGGTCCAAAATCAACGGCTCATCTTTCCAATTCCACGACGCAAGGAAATTGAGAATCTGGAGGAATCCCTTTTCCACGGAGTTTGGAACAGAGAAAGCTCCTGGGTCCACAAATGGTTTCAACGCTATTAACTCCACGAGCTCATCGGTAAAATGAGTCAAGAAAGTGTGCGCGTCAAGCCATTGCTTGAAAAGTCTAACTGTTGGCGAGTAGTAGACATAACTGCTTGACAAGACGCCAATGCTCCGTGTGTGCTTGACTGAGCCCACGTATTTCTGGTAAAATTTGTAGTATACGCCTTGGGCCACAGACTTGTGGGCGCCCGAATTGGTAATTGCTCTCAAGTATAACTTTTCGTCTTTCTCGGCAAGCACACGGAGCCGAAACCCAAACCCTTCTGGGGTCAAAACGTTCAACAACGATATCGCGTGGTTAAACGGAATCGAAGTATCTTTCAGGATGAATGCTCTGTATCCATCCTCTTTATTTAACAGGTCACTGATCTTCAACAAAAATGCAGTTTTTGTCTTTTCGATGGCGATAATTTCATCTGGCCATCTGGATGAGGTTTCAAATTGTAATACAACATCGCTCCAGAAGTCGGGGTTTCCAGTTGCGAAAGAAACCGGCTGCAAAATAGACGAGCCTCTGAGGGAAGTGGATGCAGGCGTCAAAGACTTGATGCTCAAAGGCAACTCAATCGACGCCATAACTCTGCCCAAGTTATCAAACGAGGATTTCACCATAGCAAAGTTGGCCGTGGACACTGTACTGTTCAGGCCAGATGGAGTGATGGCTGGCGTGGGAGCTCTTGCGTTGAATGACTCAGCATAGGATGTCAAGTCCGAGGAAGTAAACGAAGTAAGGTGTAGCTCCAAGATATACTTGATGATCTGTGAGACAAGTGGCACATTACGTTCGATGGCCCAAACCACACAGTGTTGGATAGTGCCGTCTTTAAATTTTCTCAAGGACGACTTTGGTCCCCAAAACGATCTAAATTTAGCCACTTTCTCATCTTCAAGATCGCTGGGGCCCTTGGTGACAAGTCTTTCGCTTTCGTCGGGATTGAGCTGGATCCCTATAGAATAAATATTGCTGGTTGGCGATGCAGGTCTTCTCTTAGCGAGACTGAACGAGTCAGTGACCTTCTGGTTCGAAATCACCATGCTGCTGACCCTGTCACCCAAGGCCATCTTCAAAATCGAGTGTAGCCTGTGTTTCACGTAGTTTTCATGGGTGATGAAGGTGATCTTTTCCAAAGGTCCAAATGAATTTTGAATCTCGTCCGGCACCTTGACCTCGTAGAACAAGTCGTACTTGAGGAACTCCAGGGTCACCTTCTGCAACAAGATATGGTCGAAGCGGTCAAACACATTATCGTTTAATAGAGCGAGTGTGTTTATGGCGTTGAGACGCAACTCCTGGTATGACGACTTGGTCATTTTCCATAGTAGGTTCAACTTGACAATCTTATCGAAAATTGTGGGAGTGTTGAAGCCTGCATCCGGGATATATTTAGCTGAAGCTCCCTCGCCAATCTGGCTGGTGAAAGATAAGTAGCCCGTGGTCAAGTCCATGGTGGCCAAGTATCTCACTGCACCCTTGAACAACTGGTAGGAAGAGAAGCCGTGGAGCAACACTTTATTGCCACTGGTTCCTCCTCCACTTAAGAGAGCGGCCAAGAGAATGGCGAACTCGAAGTGGCCAAATCCTCCTTTGCTTATGCTAGACCCTAGGCCACGCTGCTGCAACCATAATCTTCCCAAAGTACAAGCATCTTTGAATGAGCTAGCAGCCTTCTTGTTGGCAAACAAAAATTTCAAGTAGTAGTCGTATGTTGAGATAGACAACACTGAAGAGTTGTAGTAAGGAGTTGGCGGAAGCTGTGCCTCCTCAGTTTGAACCCTGATACAGTTTTTATCTGGCAAAAGCTTCTTTGCTTCGAAAATGCCGAATGGAAAAGCTGCAAGCAAGTTGATGGTGAACTTGGTCTTGTAGAAAGATAAGTCGTCATTGTTGTCGGATTTTATGCTCTCGAGTTGAAGCACCGGGCACAAGACATCTTCGTTCAAGTACACCCAGGAGATCTTCAACGGAAGCCCGTTTTTCTTTGTGATAGAATTAAGCTTGTCAGCCAAGTACGCAAGGTAGAAGCTTCTTTTGTACAAAGCCCTATTGTTCAAGTAGTCCTTGTGTTGGAACAACTCCTTGGGCATGGTCAAGGAAATATCAATGGACAGGCCTTGTGCCTGAGAAATGCCGGTCTTCAATCCAAAAGATCCAACAAGGGAAACATCCTCGGGCGCCAAGTATGCAAAAGTATAGTTTGCCTTGGTTGGTTTAGGCTCTGGGAAGGGAATGGCTACCTTGTTCGAGTTGATGCTCTTCTCAGCTTCCTCAAGCGTCATTTCCTCGGTATCTGGAACCATCAGAATACAGTCGTGGAGACGATGGAGCACCTTTTCGATTTTGCTAATGTGGCTTTCCTTGATTTTAATTTCGCTCACTAGCTCGTCGATTTGAAGCTTGAAGATATTGGATTTAAATAACTCGGCGGTTTCTCGAGCAATCTGGACCTCTTGTGCCGTTAGCTGTTTCCTTTGTTTCTTGGTGGGACGGCCATGGATTTGGATGGCGGCCTTTTTGGGCTCCTCCTCTGTTGCCTCGGTCTCTTCTGCCTCGTTCTCACTCTGGGAGCCATCCTTCATGGTGGCGTCATCCAAAGAAACTGAATCGTCAGGACTCGTTCCGGACTCGGTGAAGGGCTGTGCCTCCTCCATTCTCCGTTTACCCATGTTGGAAGTCGGCGACTATTGGTAAGAAATTAGGACTGATGGTGTTCGTCTTTTTTCCACGATGAGTACGGTGCGAAAAAACCAGAAGAGCGGGTGGCGCACGTGACCTGCGTACCACGACAGGGCTCTCCCCATGATACGCGGCCCGTATCTCCAGTGCACTCCAGTCACTAATCGAGACACTTTTGGAATGACATACTATTCCGACCAGGTAGGATTTCCGCCCACAGATAGGCTGTTTTGGCGGCTACAAACGGACGAGTTGGGCGCCCAGACTTGGCACTACTTGACTGCCGAGGAGTCCAAGCTGGAAACCCAGACAAACACCACCAAGTATCTTTTGAAGATGGAAGATTTCCAAGCGCCTGAAGAAGAGGAGTTCGAAAGTGCGTACGATGCTGCCAAAAAAGGGTCGGAGTTTTTGAGCCATATTCAGGAAGAGTGTGGTACTTTTGCTTGCCAATATAAGGGACCCATGTTCATGACCGTGGGGTATGTGTTTGCCTCTTACTTCACGAAAACACATATTCCAGAAGCCAAGAAACACGAAATGATCCGTTACATAATCAACACCGCGCACCCCGTGGATGGTGGGTGGGGATTGCATTCGGTGGACAAGTCCACGTGTTTCGGAACCACGATCAACTACGTGCTATTGCGGATTTTGGGTGTTCCAAAGGACCACATCGTTTGTGTCAAGGCCAGGAAAACGCTTCTTTTGTTGGGGGGTGCCATGGGAAATCCCCACTGGGGAAAAGCCTGGCTTTCGCTTTTGAATTTGTATGGCTGGGAAGGTGTGAATCCTGCACCTCCAGAGTTGTGGATGCTCCCATACTCTTTATCAATCCACCCCGGCAGATGGTGGGTGCACACCAGAGCCATTTATCTTCCCTTGGCCTACTTGAGTGCCAACCGAAGCACGTGCGAAGTTGACCCACTTTTGAAGGAAATCCGCTCGGAGATCTACTTGGCCCGCCAGCTACCGTACGAGTCCATTGATTTCTCGAAGGAAAGAAACACCGTGTGTGGTGTGGACTTGTACTACCCACATACAAAGATCTTGGACACCTTGAACTGGTGTGTTGTGCAGTACGAGAAATATGTGCGTCCGAAATGGCTCTTGAAGAAAGCCAACAAAACCGTCTACAGCTTAGTCGAGAAAGAGTGCAAAAACACAGACTACTTGTGCATTGCGCCAGTCAGCTTTGCTTTCAACATGATTGTGACTTATTTGGAGGAAGGCCCCGAGTCGTATGCTTTCAAGAAGTTCTTGTCCAAAAAAGACGATGTGGTCTTCCACGGACCTCAAGGTTTAACGGTAATGGGCACCAACGGTGTGCAGGTCTGGGACGTTGCATTTATGTGCCAATACTTGGTCGGTGCCGGTATGTCAGCACATGAGAAGTACCACGATATGATTATGAAGGGGTACTGGTTCCTCAGAAGATCGCAATTCACTGAAGAATGTGAAGAGGGCTCCTACAGAGATAAGCGTAAGGGTGCATGGCCTTTCAGCACAAAGACACAGGGCTACACCGTCAGTGACTGTACTGCAGAGGCGCTCAAGGCCATCATCATGGTGGAGAACGATGAGCATTTGAAGGGCAAAGTGCAAGATAGAATCGAGCGCCAGAACTTGGAGGATGCTGTGGATCGGATCTTGTTTATCCAGAACAAAGGTGCTTTCGAATATGGGTCGTTTTCGGCGTACGAGAAGATACGTGCATCTCCCATGATGGAGTATATTTCTCCAGCAGAAGTGTTTGACCAAATCATGGTGGAGTATCCATATGTCGAGTGTACGGACTCTTCTGTGTTTGGCTTGCTCTACTTTTCCAAATACTACCCGGACTATAAGCCAGAAGAGATTCTGCACGCAATAGACATTGCCATTGCATACATTGAAAAGGCACAGGATGCAGTGGACGGCTCGTGGTACGGCTCCTGGGGAGTGTGCTACACCTATGCGGCCATGTTTGCAGTCGAAGCCTTGGAGTCCGTGGGAAAAGTGTATGAGACTTCGTCCCACGTCAAAAAAGGGCTTGACTTCTTGATCAGTAAGCAAGAAGACGATGGAGGCTGGAGTGAGTCCATGAAGGCGTGTGAGACCCACACATATATCCCCACGGAACAGTCACTTCTCGTGCAGACTTCATGGGCGGTGATCGCCCTCATCCTAGGCAACTACCCTGACCGGAAGCCTATTGACAGAGCAATTAGGTTGATCATGGATCGGCAAACCAAAAGAGGCGAGTGGTTCTTCGAGGACGTGGAGGGTGTTTTCAACCACAGTTGCGCCATCGAGTACCCAACGTACAAATTTCTTTTTCCAATCAAGGCGCTTGGTCTCTATGCGTCCCGGTATGGCCAGGAAGCTCAGCCGAAATGAGTTCAGGACTGGGACAAAAATTAGAGAAGATGCATCGGCATTCCAAATATGTACCGCGTTTATTTGTTGCGAAAAATGTGGATCTCAGTGCGCTCCACGGGCTGTACTGGATATCTCCCCCTTTATCCTGGCAACCTTCATTGCCGCTATGCATTGGGAATGATTGTGTCTTCAAGATAGCAGCTTACACAGAAACTAAAGCAACATGTTTCTCGCTTAGCTCCATCTTATGTAAGTAATAGAAGATGCATGGATATATATCGCATTATATAATATTGGCTAGATGATTGTTCTCTGCTTATTATAGGCTGTCATCCGGGATTTTAAGGATATTGCTGCATGCGTCAACACGCATCATCAATGCGAATCTGGTTGCGATCGGGGTTTGAATGTCTATTTATGTGCACTCCTGCATTTTTCAAATCCCGGGATATAAATTTGCCGCAGCCTTCCCCGTCTACTCACTTCTCCCATATTTTATTATTATCCCATGACATCCTCTGAAAAACTCCCCTCTCCTTCGGAGAAATCCACTCCTCTCTCATCCTCTGCTTCTAGTCGCTCTGCATCTCCACATGCTCCCAGGTACCACAGGAGACATGATGGCGAGTACAGAGATTTCCCTCATGAACACCACCATTTCCACTCACGTGGCCATATGCACCACCCACCACCTCCTCCTCCTCCTCCTCCTCACGGTTTCCATGGTCCCCACCACCCACATGGATTCCCACATGGGTTCCATTCGCCTCCTCCGCCTCCTCCTGAATATCCCCCACACATGATGGAAATGCATCCCCAAGACCCATTTTATAATGAATTTGCACAGAAAAAGCCCAGGAGAAGCCCTTTGTGGAAAGTCTTGGTGGGGTGTGTAGCTTGTCTTGCTGGTGCAACCGTGTTCACTTTGGGCAGAGGGTTTGAGGTGCACAGGATGAAAGCGGTCCTTAAGGGAAACGAGGAGTGCGGCATGTGGCTTGACTTCTCCATGCTTGGTGCGAGCGAAAAGATCTGGGGGCCTGGGCCTGGCTCTAAGTTCCTGGGGGAATATGGCAGCGAAAACCATAGTTTCAAGGCACACGGTGAGGTCATGGAGCATAAGCCACATTGTCTCCCACAGGGACCTCCCCATGAACCTCCCCATGGGCCTCCTCCTCCAGGCTCTCGTCCTCCACTAGGCTCTATGGATGCTCACATGGAAGATTGGGACTCTAGTGAACATGATGGTGCTGAGGTAAGAAGAGGCCATGAAAAGAAGCATCATAATAGACGTCCTTCTTTTCTGGACTATGAGGTCTCTGATGCTAACTCTTCCGATGGAGAAATCATACCAGAGCACTCTGGCTCCAGAAAGCACGGAAACATGAAGCATGGAGTGAGGCCTGAGAGAGAACATGGTCGCGAGGAGGCCTCCGAGTAATATGCTTTATGATTTTAATATGTTGTTTTGATTCTACATTTCAATAATTAAAACTGTCAGGATAGTAGAGACCATAGTACATCTTGGTTCGGTTCTGGTAACCTTTCCAATTGAAGTACTTTGGGATATTTTGGTGGATTGGTGCAAAAAAGTAAAAATGCCTTCAGCCAGATTCGAACTGACGATCTCCTCATTACTAGTGAGGTGCCTTACCAACTTGGCCATAAAGGCTTTTGTTGAAGGAAAATATTTTGGCTTTATAGTACACTTAAGCTCGTCCATTTCAGACAACTGTTCTTATTTAATTGCTAATTTCTACCTGAAATTCTCATTATCATTCAATGGCTGATCTCTTTGTGCGAATATTTGCAAGATCCAACTTCTTGTTTTTGGGTTTCGCACGCCCTATAATATTTTCACGAAGCGAAAAACCTCAGTTCAATCTGAAGCGTCTGCAATCTACACCATGTTCGGCGCAGCCAAGTCCCTCTTAGGAGTTTCGTCCAGTCTCCTTCCCAAGAGCTTCACCCCAAAGCTCTTCTCTAGAAACACCTCCTATCTCGGCCTGTTGAAATCAGCAGATGGTGCCGTGAAAGCATACAAAAGATTGGGTAGAGGACCAGCCAGCAAAGGTCAAAAGTCCGGTCGAGGCCAGAAAGGTCAGAAAGCACGTGGAAAAGTTCCACATTGGCTCGAGGGTGGTCAAACTCCATACTACAAGCTTTTTCCCATCACTGGATTCAAGAGACCGCACAAGAAGATCTATAATGAGCTCAATTTGGACCGTGTTCAAGAGTTTTGGACGCAGGGCAGAATCCCTCTAGAAAAAGGCGAAACTCTTGACATCCGTGTGATGAAGAAGTGTGGCTTGATTACAGGAAGATTGAAGGATGGTGTTAAGTTGTTGGGTTGTGGAAAGCAGAAGTACAATGTTCCCTTGAGTGTGGAGGCATCCAAGGCTTCTGAGTCTGCCATCGAAGCAGTCAGAAATACTGGTAGTGAGTTCACCAGCGTCTACCACACCAAGTTGGGCTTGGAGGCTCACGTCAATCCTAACCGGTTCCTCTTGAGAAAAGGGTATGTGCCACTTCAAGCACGTCCGTTGCATCAAAGAGATATCAAATACTACTCCAACCCAGCCAAGGGTGGCTACTTGTTGAAGGACCGTTCGTTGTTGTTGGACTTCGTGGGTAATCTGAGTGCACAAAAAATCAAGTCCAAGAAGTCTGCTCTTGAGGAGCTGTTGGAGACCGCATCGACCAAACGCTTCTCGGACTTCTCCCAGAGCAAGATCGTTGATTTATCCAGTTTCAAGGCCTAGCTTTGGCTAGATCTAGATCTATTTTGTATATACGTGACCGGAAGTCAATGAATGATGCTAATCGTGCTTTTTGAACGTCACTGTTTCTATATCGACAAACGTCTGTAGCAAGGACTCCACAATGTCCTGGATTGCCTCTAAGGTTGGTTTCTGGCCCTGCGATCCATTGAAGTCGTAGCTGAATTTTCGTAGTGCAAACATCGTGGACTGCTTCGTCATCTGGAAGATCTCTCTCACTGCATACTTCTCGTTGAGACTTGATGAGTTACTTGAGCTCAAGCCTCGGAGTCGGAGCCCCGAAAGTATGACTTTATTGACTGTCTGGGCAATTTGTTGGTTGGACGTTAGATCCGATGCCGTGTTCCGGTTCTGTAGTTCTGGGTTGGAGACGGTGGAAGACTTTTTGCTGGATTTGCTTTCCAACACACGGTCGAATACACTGGTATCGGACTTGGCTGCCTCGCTCAAGTCTATTTTCAATGGGTAGAGCACGTCTTCTGATGCAGATAAATCAAGGCTCTGTTGCAACTTCTGGGCATGCTGTAGGAGGAAGATATCAATGAAAACACACTTGATGCTGTGTTGGTCGAGGCCTGTGAAAAAAACCACGTATGAGTCCTGCTTATCGTTCTTGGGATCATTACTTATGATCTTGGCAAGAACTCCACATTCGGGGTCTGCCAGGATGAGTGTATTGAAGAAAAACTCCTCCGTTTGGGCATTTTCTGTGTAGACTTCCGAGGCGCCATTGTATACTAGAAACAACGGGATTCGTCGATACTTGACGTGACATCTATAGTTGAGCAGTAGCTTCTTGTTTTCTCGGAATGACAGGCTATCGTTCCATATCTGGATATCCTGAAGAACACTAGGCCCTATATCTAGGGACATGGTGGACTTGAGCATATTAAGGTGCTCTTATAATGCAGGGGGAAGAGTTATAGAAGCCAGAGAGGTGTATTGCAACCCATTGACATGTGAGTGTGTCACAACATGCACTAGTTTCTCTGTGAGGGCTGGATCATGCTCTCAATGCAGGACAAGCAAGTTTAGAGATAGACATCGAGGAATAAGAACGAAACACCCATCTACAAAAAAGGAACCATTCTGTCTTTCAAAAAAAAAACTGGTAATTTGTGCTTGTTTTTTTTTCAAAGTTCTGTTGTTTGTCTTTGGCGGATCTTGATGCTTGTGGTGTTTTTGAGCCCAAGAGTCCAAGTACTGTAATGAGCCTTAAGAACCAGTTTGGACGAAAACCAATCATGTGATTTTATTACGATTTTTTTTTGTCTTGATGCTGTG
Organism: Metschnikowia sp. 04-226.1; assembly: GCA_002370245.1. Taxonomy (NCBI): domain Eukaryota; kingdom Fungi; phylum Ascomycota; class Pichiomycetes; order Serinales; family Metschnikowiaceae; genus Metschnikowia; species Metschnikowia sp. 04-226.1. The sequence goes on from NLAD01000707.1 coordinate 584,561, forward strand.
GTCAATAGATGCTAGTCCTGTCTTTTTTAATATAATATAAGTTCATGTGTCATTTCATACACTTTTACCTCAAAGGAAAAGTTGCAGGTTGGGAATTGCCGGAAACCAGCAAATGTGTGCGATAATGTAAATCCATCAATCTGGATCACCACATTGCAGTTTACACAAGTGACAAGGAAAAATCCAAAACACAAGATTCTAGCCCCAAAATTGCACATTACAGAGAAAATTGCCGGATGTACACATTTACGAAAATTCGAAACGCTCAGGAAATCTTCGGCCATATGAAGATCTGTGTGGTACTTTAGCTATACACTGCTGGCTATTTAACTGCGAAAAACCAGTGACGTATATTACCAATTCTGGAGTTTACATGTCCAAATTCCACGTAGAGTATTTTCAATCTAAAAGTAAGCCAACAAAAAACCAAATCAGAGCCCGGTCTTTTTCCAGCAAAACTAAGCCCGACTACGGCCTATCTCATCTTGATATGTACGTGCGCGGGCGAGATATTGATGGTGCGATGTATCAAAATCAAAATTTTAAAGGCAATAACAAGCTACACCAGCTACCATGAACACCAGCTCCAATGTCTACTCCGTGGCCAGAGTGTATGCCGACGTGAACAAGAAGAAACCACAAGAATACTGGGATTACGAGGCGCACACCATAAAATGGGGCTCCATCCGCAACTATGAGATTATTAGCAAGGTGGGCCGTGGCAAGTACTCCGAGGTTTTTGAGGGCATCAACATATTGAACCAGGAGGCTTGTGTGATTAAGGTGTTGAAGCCGGTGAAAATTAAGAAGATCTTTAGGGAGGTCAAAATCTTGAAGAACATTACCGGCGGCCCCAATGTCATCGCCTTGTTGGACATCGTCAGGGACGCCAACTCCAAGATCCCCGCGTTGATCTTCGAGCGGGTCAAGAACGTCGACTTCAGGCTCTTGTACTCCAAATTCACTATTCCAGACATACAGTTTTACTTCACGCAGCTTCTCATTGCGTTGGACTTCTCCCACTCTATGGGGATTATGCATAGAGACGTCAAGCCTCAGAATATCATGATCGACCCTCAAAGCAAAAAGTTGCGTCTTATTGACTGGGGATTGGCAGAGTTCTACCATCCCGGAATGGACTTCAATGTCCGTGTTGCATCGAGATACCACAAAGGCCCCGAGCTCTTGATCAATCTACAACAGTACGACTACTCTCTCGACTTGTGGTCGGTGGGATGCATGCTTGCCGCCATCATTTTCAAAAAAGAGCCCTTTTTTAGGGGTGACTCGAACAACGATCAGTTGGTGCAGATCGCTAAGGTGTTGGGTACTAAAGACTTGATGGCATACGTCAACAAGTACAGGATCAAATTGAGCAGTGAGTACGATTCAATTTTGGGTAATTACCCCCGCAAGCCATGGTCGTCGTTTGTCAACAAAGACAACAAGCACTTGGTGCTGAACGAGGTCATCGACTTGATTGACAAGCTCTTAACGTATGACCACCAGTTAAGACCCACGGCCAAGGAAGCCATCTCACATCCATTTTTCTCCATATAATATCGACAGCGTGAACTTGCTTAATATTTCATCAAACCGCATTTTTAATAAGAGGTCTGTTGTGGCTGTGCGTTTGGGATCCATCTTGAGGCAGGAATGATATAGAATACGATGCGAGGTCCTCTGCAACAATATCATGTTGCTGGAAGTAACACTGCAGTTCAACACACCGCTACTTTCAGCTCATTCAATAGTTACTAAATCTACTAAGCAGTAACTCGTTTAATTCAAACATGATTTATTTGAACCAAGTAGATGTGAAGTAGAGCCAGAAAGTGTCAGAGTGTGTATGTGTATGTGTGTGGGTGTTTCAGAGTGTGTGTTTCAGAGTGTGTGTTTCAGAGTGTGTGAAAGAAGCTTCAATGAAAGAGAATTCTTGATAGAACAGTGCAGCATAATGCGTACGCTAAAAGTCCCAATTTCACTGCAATTAATCCCAGAAAAAATAATGTGACCGTATGTGAAACGCCCACCGTTTTTAAATACAGGAACCAACCGTCAATCTCATTGTTTTCAGTGCACTGGTCCTCCCAATCGGGAAAAAAACCTGCTAGCTAACTACCGTTGACGCGGTCGAGAAATTTCACCTTTGACGAGGATCTTTCCAAGGGGTTTAAGAATAGACCCCAGATGCTTGAAACAAAGCAAGCACAGCCATCAAAAAGGATCTTCAGGGCTTGGATCTCTATTATATTCGCGCTCTTCTGAGATTGCAATTTATGATCGACCTCACGCTCAATGTGCACCTTTGTTATCGTGCACGGATTAGCCGGCGTGGGCGCGTCTAGAGATGCATGAGCATGGCCCTAGACGTGACACATATAGACTTCACAAAGCCTCTCCCGACTGCCATTATCATCTCTTTGTATCACATGTCTTTCGACTAGTCTTCTTTTCATAACATCTATTTTTAATCGCTACTGAGCACCACATATCTCATCAACCTTCCTTATCAATTGCCTACTCATTCGGTCTTCTTTGAACTGCAATCCACCACTCGTTAATATACCCCATGACACAAGAAGCCTGGGTCAAGTCTCAGACCAGAGCGATGACGGGGTGGGTCAACTCCAAGATATCACAGAAAGTCAATGACCTTCGAACCGGCCTAGGAGATGGCTTGGTGCTTATTGACTTGATCAACGCCATAGTCTCCGAGAACAAGCCTTCATTGAATCCAGTGTACAAGAAACCCAAGCTTGCTCTACAGAAAATGGAGAATATTGACGACGCGTTGCAGTATTGCCGGCTAGTATTGCAAATTAACACAACCAACATAAGTGCCGAAGATATAGTTGGAGGCAACCTCAAATTGATTTTGGGCTTGATATGGACTTTGTTCGTCTTTGCAACTGCCAGCCTGCTATCGCTGATGTCAGAAAGCAAGTCCTTCAGCGAAATTAAAATGATTTTGCTCCATTGGCTCAATGATCGCATGAAGCATCATGCCTTGGACGAGATCCTGAATTTCAACATCGACTGGTCGTTGCAAAAAGATAAACGCCCGGATTTGATGTTTGCCTCGATTTTCGATCACTACTCTCCTGGTATTATTGACTATCGGGACTTCACACAGCGCAAGCCACTCGCAAACTTACTGCATATCATTTCTGAGGCCAAGTCCCATTTTGGTATTGAGGATCTAGCCATAGCAGACGATTTCAATGTTCTTGTCCCCGATGAAAAATCCATCTTGTTGTATGTGCTCCAGTGGTACATGCACTTTGTGGTTGAGCCCAAAGGGTTAACAGAAGAAAACGTCGCCTTGGAACACGATCAAAACGAAGCAGAAAAAGCTCAAGCAGATTCGGTTTTTTCCATAATCTTGCAAGCTAAAAAACTGAAAAACCAATATGATACCAGATCTCTACGAGTTTTGAACCAAATGACCGCCAACTTGAACAGATTCCGGAGAATCAACGACAATTGGAAAGATCTCGAGCCCTCTATCAAATTGGCTTCTCAGATGAACGCTTGTTGCGAGGAGCCAGATGTTGAGGACTCTTCTGAACAAATGGGCAGTGGAAACAAGTATGAGGTCATGAGGGCTCACCTTGAGTGTATTGAAAAATCATTAAAGATTTATGAAGTCTTTAGAACCGAGATTCTGCCTTCGATGATACGTGACTTACCAGAATTGAAGGGCATCTACGATCGGATCAACTCTGAGCTCGTAACAAGTGGTATAAATTGCAAATATGAGCCGTTAAAGCTGCTTCAACTTGGTGGTTTACTCAGTAAGTGCCAGGAGTTGCATGTGGTTGAAAATACGTTGAGAAACAACCTCCTATCGGTCATGAATGTTTTCTCTGAAACGAAACCGAATAACCTTGATAACACTGTGCAACTCCACAAAAATTCGAATGATACCCCAGATCCGTCCCAATTTATGCTTGGACTTGACGCGATAAAAAGCCTTCAAAACTCTATTATGGCCGCCAAAGAATTGTTGCAGGAAACATCTAATTTGAAGCTAATGGCTGATGCCAAAATAAGTGAGGGTGGTCTGATTTCGCAGCCTACCGGAAAATATTTACGATTCCGTGACAGGGTGTCGAAGAACAACAATCAACAAAACTTGACCTACACGGATCTCAAAAAACTCTTGAGACAGATCATGCTGTCTAGCGAGTTGAATGGCCCAGTTTTGCACGAGACTATTCGCTTAATTCCAGCACGCACAATATTGAACCGAACCGAAAGTGAGACATTTTCTGATGATTCGAGTGGCAGCATCGATTCTTGTGTCTTGTTTGAAGAGGCACTGAAAAGTTTGGAGCATAAGTTGTCGGGAAATTACAATAAGATCTATGACCTCAGTCTGTTTTTAGGTCGTTTGGAATCTGGATTTTCGATTTGAGCCGGTCTCGAACACCCGTACACCAGACAGTCATCTCATTTCCTGAGTAAGGCATAATCCTACAAACAGGAGCAAGATGTCAATGAACGACCAGGAGCCTTTGACTTCGAATGTGCGGCCAGCAACGGATGCGTTGATTACAATAAGAATCGTCAAGTCCTTTCCATACAGAAATGTAAAAAACCATATTGTACATTCCATTGATTTAAAAAAGACTACGCCCGCAGCTTTACTCGAGCAGATAAAAACCACCATCAACACCACGGGTGCTTACAGACCATACAGAAATGTCGACTACAACTGTTTGAAAGTATACACCCATGCGCATGGCACCAAGTCCATGAACTTGGTGATCAACTTTGGCAACGATGAACAAGACATTATTTTCTGCGGAGAAGAAGCCAATGCCGTGAACCCTGACAAAAGCTTATGGGAGCTCGGAATCGAAAATGAAACCGAAATCAGTGTTTTCCATTACCTGGACTACATTAGTTTCAAGAACAACCCGGAGGAGAAGTGGTAGGCAAGAGGAGGTAGTGAATGTGGCCGTTCCATTCCGCATGGTGCGATTTCATGAGCGCAACCGGTGTATATACACGCATATAGAGTAATTAACACCTAATCAGTACAGCACATCTCATCTACACAATTGTCCAATTGTCCGCTTCACCACCATGAAACTACTGACGTGCTTAGCAAGTGCAAGTTTAATTCTCTTCACTCAAGCTGAATTGATCTGCAAGGAAGGTGCCGGTTGCTACGACACCAAATTCCAGCCCTCCCACGAATGGCAGATTGTTAAAGAAGGCCAGACCATTCCACCAGGGTTGCATGTCCGGCTTAATCTCGAGACCGGCAAGCAGGAGGCCAAATTCCTTCTGGATGATGATGATGATGAGAACGTGAACAACGTGGCTGTGGTTGTTCCTCAGGACGAGGCCAAAGAGGATTCTGTGGAGAAGGAAAGTATAAAGAAGAAAGTGAATAATAAGCCGCTCAAAAAGTCCAAGGTTGATGCAGGCGAACTACTGAGTTTTTCTTCATCTGTCGAAGAGATTCTCAGCTTCAACGAAGAACGGGACGTTTCACGCTTGGGTAAGGCTCTCGAAACGCTCATTGATTTGAGCCATGATATCGAGTTTGGCGCAGAGCTCACTAAGGATAGTAGTATTTTCAAATCTTTGAAAGAAGCTGCTGTTATAGTTAAGACCGAGAGCCCTGAATTGGTTGAAAAGATATTCAGAGTCATGGGCTCGTCGTTGCGCAACAACGAGCAGTCATTGGAGAACTTCCTTCTGCAGCAGCCGCTGCTGTTCGTGGACGAGCTTTACGATCTTTTGAGCGACTCTTCACTTTCTGACACGATACACAAGCGGGTGTTGGGGGTTGTACAGGCGTTATCATCGTATCCAGAGTACGCGAAGGTGAACTTTAATCTTGACGGCGAATCGACGTCTTCTGGGTTTCAAAAACTCGTTTCTGCTTTTCCTCGGCTCGGCAATCAAGCACAAGAGCGGTTGGTCCAAGTGCTTGAGGATCTCAAGATTCCAGATTTCCATCAAGAGACATTCGGCGACGTCGAGCAAGCTACAGGCAAGATGTCGAGATATTTGCAGCTGTTTCTCGTAAAAGAGCAGAGCAGATCGGAGGAGCAATTCAAGAATGTGGTACAATCATTGGTGCAACTCCACAAGACGGACAAGCTAGCTGCTACCCACGAGTTCTTAGAGTGGTTGAGCAGAGAGGTGGAAGAAAGACGGACAGGGCTCAAAAAGAAGAGCCTCTTATACTCGGGCGCTGACTCTGACTTTGATTCTTTCCTCAAGTCAGCCAGGCATGCGGTATTTGGCAATCCCAAAGCCGAAAGGAAGATGGGTGATGAGCTCTAGAACAGTTACATATATCTACAGTCTATTCAGTTGGAAAGTTCTCATTAATATTTATTGGCGAGTGTATGCTTAGTCGAACAAACCGAAGCCCATGTCGTCGTCGGACTCCTCAGCGGCTTCCTCCTCCTTCTCTTCAGCAGCCTCAGCAGCAGCACCACCAGCGGCAGCACCAGAAGCAGCAGCAGCACCACCGGTTGGGACAGAGGACAACTTCTCGTTACCCTCAGCAATCAATTCCTCGACGCTCTTGCCCTCGACCTCGGCCAACAACTTCTCGACCTTGTCGTCCTCGACCTCAATAGAGACGGACTCCAAGACCTTCTTGACGTCAGCGGCAGATGGGGAGGTGTTACCGGCGTTAACCAACAATAAGTAAGCAGCTAAGTATTTCACTAAGATGTTAGTATGTGCTTATAAAGGTGCCATGGTCTATTTTCCATGGTTCTTTGGTCCATAGCTATTTGATGTGGATTATCTGAAGAGCTGGAAATGGGCTCATATGGGGATCTCCAAAATAACATTTCACGGGATTGGAATCACAATATCTTCAGACTCGCCACATTACGTTGTCAGGGCATTGTCACGGATGCTAACATACTTTTTGGTTTAGTTAAAATAGAAATTCTTCGAGCGAGTAAAATTCATCAAGACTTTTTTTCGCACTGCGTAGTCTCTGCATATGTGGAAAACAGTCACATCATCACGTGCGCACCAAATACACTCTTGAAATGTGGATTAGTTCCGCCTACTTCGAGAGGAACTGCTTTTCGTTCCGAATAGTTAAACTTGGGTCCTTGAAATGCGTATTGGGCGGCTGTGTGCACCAGAAAATAGTGATAAGGATGATGTGTTGGGTTTATATGCAGGAAACACAAGATTCCGGCGGGTGTTTTTGTAATCAATCACTGAACGGATAGGTCTTTATATTGGATGGTAATTAATAGTATAAGATTTATCGTAGAAATTTAGCCTTGTTTTTGCAGCTATTCATACACCCGTGGGGGAGGGGCGCGTTGCTGGAACTGTATGTACTCAATACACCAACCATCGTAGATCCAAGCATCATCCAAAATATCCATTATCAGATCCGATTGCTGGCCCAGGTTTATTTACTTCCTCAATTGCCCCAATCTTGTAAAGAATTAATTTCTAACTCCAATTTATTTGACATCAATGTATTACTAAGCAGTCGTATTGAGACTTCGTGACTGCGTGGGGAAAGTGTGGCTCTCCTCACTAGCTACAATTAATAGTCCACCAGAGGTCAAAAAAATCTACATACATGTCACTGGCTTTATGGAGCTAGTAAATTATGAATTAAATTACACTTGTTAAATCAAATCGGTAAGTGTGTATTATTGTTGGAGTGTGAATTGAGTGTAGTGATGTTAGTAGCGAATTGAAGACGAGTGTACTCATTCCGGCTCAGGTCGCATCATCTACGATTATTAAGCACTGATTGAGCGCACTCATGCATGCACCGTTATCTAAGCTCGCTCACCACTACAACTGAACACCATGCCACCAAAAGACTTCCCCAAATTATCCGCTGAAAACAGAGCCGAGTTGTTGGAGAGGCTTATCCAGTGGAGCTTGGCCAATGGTTTGGTCATGTACCCTCCCGGCTTTGTTCCACACTCTGCCAACAATGCACCCATTACATTGTTTCCAACACCTTTCCCCAAGGACTTGTTCCAGCGGGCTTTAGACGTTCAAAAATCGTTCAACTCCTTGTATGCTAATGTTGTCTCTTTCCAAAAGAAATGGCTTTTGGAAAACATCCAAGTATTGGCTGGGTTCGACCGGGAGTTCACAGGTAAGCTCTACGAGACATACTTGGAGGCATTGAAGACAAATGGCGGACAGATTCCCCAGCCATTGACGTTAGGAATTTTCCGTTCCGATTACATGCATGACGAGGTGGCCCATGAAATCAAGCAAATTGAGTTCAACACCGTCCTGGTCTCATTTGGTGGCTTATCTACTAAGGTAGCTATGGCTCACACATATCTTGACAAGAGTGGCAGTTACGACAACGACTACTCAAATAGATACTACTCAGAAGATGAGCTTCCCATCTCGACCTCTGCTCACGATATCGCCGATAGCTTGTACAAAGCTAGTATGCAATATAATGAGAGCTTGGGCACGAACTCCGCCGTGATTCTCTTTGTTGTGCAGCCAAATGAGAGAAATTGTTTTGACCAGAGAATAGTGGAGTACGAACTTTTGGAAGAGTACAAAATCAAGTCTTATAGACTTACTTTGGAGCAAATCGAGGAACATACCACCATCAACGGGGGCAAGTTGTACATCAAGTCCACCATGGACGAGGTGAGCGTAGTTTACTTTAGGTCGGGCTACAGTCCTCTGGACTATGAGATGAACCCTGAACTCACATGGAAAGCGAGACTCATTCTCGAATCTAGCATGGCCATCAAGTGTCCTTCTCTCTTGACCCAGTTATCTGGAGCCAAAAAAGTCCAACAGGTATTGACAGAACCGGAGGTTTTGAAGAAGTTTTTGCCAGAAAGCACTCCGGAGATGCTCGAGTCTATTACTTCTACATTCGTCAAAATATATCCACTCGACGAATCTGAGGCTGGCCAACAGGCAAGAAAACTAGCACTTGAGTCACCCCAAAACTTTGTCTTGAAACCACAGCGTGAGGGAGGTGGAAACAACATCTACAAAGAGGATATCCCGGCTTTCCTCGAGTCTTTGGATAAAAAGGATTGGGGAGCCTATATTCTAATGGAACTCATCCATCCTCCTACACACAGCAACAATATCTTGCGGAACAGTGAGGTCTATGAGCAGGATATAATATCTGAGCTTGGAGTTTTCGGTAACATCCTCTTCAATGAGGATACTGGCGAGACCTTGTTCAACGATGATGCTGGCTTCTTGTTGAGGTCCAAGTTCAGTTCCAGCGATGAAGGTGGCGTTGCAGCTGGATTTGGCTGTGTAGACAATGTGTACCTCTATTAACTAAATTCGGTTGTCAAGACTTATTTTTGCATTCGTTATATATAACTTGGACTCGACTAATCGCAGGGAACACTTTTGGCTGCCAAAAGCCTTCCCTTGTTATCAGCAGTCCATAACGCCATACCTATATTATTGGTGAACATGAATAGAAAGCTGAAAAGCGGAATAGTCTCCAAAAACGTAGCCACGTACCCAAATGCCGTGTAATCCCTTTGGAAGACCAGAAAGTGTAATTCCTTCTGCACATCGCTCAACTGCGCAAGCTTATGATACCTCTCGTGAACTTTACCTGCTTTGCCACGGCCTTTGATGTACAAGTGTAAGAAGGGCCCAATAAAAGGAATCAGGAAAATGATTGCATGGAGTACTTCTTTCATTAGAGACGGCCAGGCCTTTGTCAGCAACCAATTCGTGAATGCGCTCCACGCGCTCTCGGTATCTTCAACTTGTGATGCATTGTACTCATTAATAATGCTTTGGAAGCCACTCTCAATCAAGACCTCATCGAAAGTCTTGACTTGTAATTTGGAGAAAAAACTAACCTTAACTACCAAATTCGAGATTTTTCCTGTAATTTGAAAAACAAATATAAAGGCCTGCACAATACCCACAGGACCAAGCACCAATGTGGCGAAAAAGAGATAAATCGGAAAAAAAGACATCAACAAAAGCTGGAGAGTAATAAGGTAGATAAGCGCCAATGGGATGAACAACTTGGCAAAACTAGGCCAGTATGACCTGCGCAGGAGAAGGTATTGTATTCCCTGAAAATGTCAGTAAAGAAACAGAAGTAGCGCAAAAGGTTAGCACATACGAAAATAGGATACAAGAAAGCATCAGTTTTGAAAATTCTTTGTGAAATGGCAGAAAAGGGTGAAGTTTTCAAGACCGAATATTGCCTGTCGCCGGGGTTAACGTTGTAAGACATGGCGGTGGAAAATGGGGGGTAAAACTGATCGCGAATTGTTGCAAAATGTCATTGGGTTGGTGCACAGAATGTGAGGGGAATACATAAACATCAGTACCTCTGGTGCACCATAGACTAACCTTAGCATACATTTTGGAGATGTTCTATATTCAGAATTACATTATGTAGTAAGACTAACATAGGAAGGATTTAGTGTAGTAGACCTTTAGTGCTGGTTCATCAGATGAATCATGATTGTGCTGATCTGAACGAAAACAGTTCTGAACTATAACCGTTTCTGGGGTGGGGAAAAGGAGGATATTCTGAAACGTTTCTTCCAGTAGTTGCTCATAAGTCTTATGAATTGATGCGACAGCTCAATTGTGTACTGAAAGGCTGTACCTGAAATGGCTGATGCAGTAGCGCGCGCAGACCGCGCGTTAACAATTGTTGTTCTTCAGCACAGAATACTGCACACAATGTGAAGAAAGAATACAACTAATAAACATACAGCTAGTTCATGTGAAAATAAAAAAAAGAAGTGGTCCCTAGCAGGATCGAACTGCTGATCTTGGCGTTATTAGCACCACGCCTTAACCAACTGGGCCAAGGGACCTTGTTGAAGACAACTACTTTTATATTCTTAAAGACCATCACTGCATACAAATTGAGATGCTGCAAAAAAGGAAATGGTCCCTAGCAGGATCGAACTGCTGATCTTGGCGTTATTAGCACCACGCCTTAACCAACTGGGCCAAGGGACCTGAGTTAGTTAGGAAAAAATAGGCACGTGATACACACAGCCAAAAATGACCTCTGAAACAATGCGAAATGCCCTAACCAACTGGTTCGAGGGTCCCCGAGTTGGTTAGGAAAAGATCGCATTTCCTGACTATTTCCTGACCATATCTTGGCCAGGGATCAAGGAAGTGGATTCCGGCGAGGCTGGGACCATAAATTGGCCCCAGGGCCCGTCGTAATGAGAAAAGGTCACTACACTGTCCAAAGAAAGAGGTATAGAGCGTTTTTTACGTAATGACATGCAGATAAATACCTAAGTGGCTAAGGTGAAATCCTCTATACAACCACACATATATCCACAGTCTATGCCACAAACCGTGTAAATTACTGAGACTCTAAACTCAAGGTAAAGACCAGCCCATCTAGTATTGCATAAAGGGGGGCGGCTGGCTCCCGAAGGGGTAACCTTTGTTCTGCAACAGAAAACACGCCCACAATACACTACAAAAATTAGATACATACTACGCTATTAAAAAACAACCTTCATGACTAACAAATTCCAAGATATAAATAAGGACACGTCAGCTCAAAATCTCAACCCAAAGTCACTCGCCTATTGCCACCGTGCCATCAATGCTACCTCCCAGAGCTCTCACAACAGACTAAGCATGGATACTTGGGGTAGTTCAGGTGAGGAATATTCAGAAGAGGTTCACTTTGACGACGGAGATTTATCTGCTGATTCACTTATGGAAACTGATTATGAGTCGGATATAATCGAAATGCAAGAGGTGATCGACGGATATCAGGATTCCAACGTTATTCACCGCAGGAGCCAATATCTTGGACAGAAAAATAAGCCTGACGATAATGCACTTCGAATCATAGAACAACTGATATACCCTATAGTTTACATTGGCCGAATCCGGAAGTTTAGGGTGGATTGGCGCATTATAAAAAAGGGCCAAATGACTCCACAAGAGAAAGAGTTATTCGATTACATAAACAGAATATTACAACATCCCTCATGTATGTTGAAAGGTGAGAAGATCAAAACCAAGACGAGGGACAATTACTCTTACTCCATTGCCCGTTATCTTGTATTCATGGCCAAAAGAAATGTTGGAATCGAGCAGTTTACTATTGACGGAATTCTTTTGACGGAAAATATGCGTGATTACGTGGATGAAAGAGTTAGAGAAGGCAAGACAGGTGATTTCGCTAAATCAATTGAAGCTTATCAGAATGCTTTGGCGTTCTTGAAGCACTGTATTGCGTTGTACAAGTGCAGAAATATACGAGACGACAGGGCAGCCCTTAAGAAAATCCGAGAGATGAGAGCTATTCCCAACTTGCATTATCTTGCTGAGTTTGCTCTGGAGAGAAGAAGACACCATAGGGAAATTGCTAGAGAAGACGTCCATGGCGACCAAAGAAATGTGTACACCAACGAAACTTACCTGATTGAAAATTTAAAGGCAATGATGGTCAATATGTACAACCTAACTGGGGAAGAAGCAAAGAAAAACATCTATGATGGCATCAATACAGTGTTGGAGATCTTAATGGGCCACCACCTTTTATACCGAGGTAAAAATAAGAGAGTGGTTGAACTTTCCAATATCTCATTCACTGATCATGATTCGGCTCGTGGAGTAGTGCCATTACTAACATTCACTACCAACGGAGGCGAGGCCATAGCCGAAAACACAAGACCTCATTCTATGGGAACTTGTCGCAACAAAGATGTTGAAATTTGTCTCGTGACTGCTATAGCAATGTCGATGTGGTTTCGATTTGATTTCAAAAGTCACCGTGCGCCTCCTTTGGGAATGAACGTGCCCAACTTTCTCGATAAAAAGAGTTGGTTTTCTACTAAAGTGCTTTTTGCAGACAGTCCAAATTCCAGAAGAAATGAACCCATCAGCTTCAAATATGAAGCTCTGTTGGTAAATTTATGCTTCAAGAGCATCGGTGTCGTGTTGAATAAAAAACCTCAACCTGGGACAAAAGTGGGTTTCCGCAGACTTGATGCAAATCAAGTTGAAATGAGTCAAATCAGGAAAGCTGGTGGTTGGGTGGAAGATATAATAGAAGGGCGGTACTTGGACTCACATAATTTAGAGTTCATTTTCACCTCTGGCGGGTTTGATCTTGCTGAGCCTTACAGCTGTATTCGAGACATTGAACCGTCTAAATCGTTGCAGGAAAAGATATTTCCTTGGCTTGAACCAGTAATCAAAGCTGTCGAAGTCAGAGACAAATTGCACGAACGAACTGCACAGATCACGAGGGATATTGATAAAGATACCGATACGGCAAAATTCTTACAGACGTTAAAAACCTTTAGAAAAGTGATTCTTCAGGATTTGACAATTTTGGCAGATCGGGCACCTAATAGTATCTTTGCCAAACACCCAATCACGAAAGATCCAGAATTTATCAGGTTCAAGGAGAAAACTACGGGAACCCAAATAGGAGGAGAGCCAAATAACTTGACACCAGCCTTTATGGAGAAAGTTGAAGAGGTTCAAAACTCGATAAACCAAATTCATTCGAGTCTCTTGAATAGGTTCGAGTCTAAAATCGATCAACTTGAGAGACTGCTGGCGGCCATCTCAACTAGCCATATTCATGAACTTGTCGATAAGATAAAAAATGCTGTGGGCAACCAGTTGTCCGATGCTATTAATGGCAGATACCACAATGAAAACGCCAGGGAAGATCATGCAATGTCAAGGGTCCAGAAATTGGAGCAACAATTTGATGCAATGAGTAATCTAATTGGGCGCCTTGTCAGTACGCAAGATGAGGTTTGTGAGAAGTAGACTAAGCTTAACGACCTGTGATCGATTATGTGGGTACAATGCCTAATACGACAATTCATTGAAGGCCAAATGTGCTATGAAAGACGAGCTGGCCAAATACACCACGCTGTACTGCACTTGCTCAAGCTGTTCCTGAATGAAGGAGATTTTGACCTCATTTAAGTTTACTTGAGGAGTGGTCTTGCTCATACGAAAAATCAACTGCCCACCGTGAGAGAGGGAGGATGCAGGGGAATATATTGCAAATGACTGCAAATGAATGGATGAGATACGTGAAACTCTGGTCTAAAAAATTAAGATGAATTATTTGGAAGCTGAACTGCTTCCAAGATTCATTCAAAATTTGTTAGCTGAAGATTCATCTTGTTTTCCTCATAAGGTTCTTAGGCTTTCATTACTTTTCGAAGAACCAAAAGGATTTTAGGGATACAGTTACCTTGGGACCAAACCAAATAGGATTCTAATGCGTTAGTGAAAGAAACACATCCTGGAAAGAACCACATCCTGGAAAGAACTCCAACTGCTTCCATGTTTATAAGTACTACTGTGTCTGTAGTATACTATGTCTGAATTTCCACTGTGTCTGTGGATAGTTATGTATTGTGTTATGTTTTTATGTTTTTCTTAGTCTATTTTGGCACCTTGTAGATCTGATTGGTCTCTAAGGCAGCACGAACGAAATGGATTTTGTATGGTTTTTTGCACCCAACTATGGGACCTGCTGGGAGGTTCTCTGGTGGACCGCGCAATTCTCTGGCTACAACAGTGACTCATCGAATTAGAACAAGCTCAGGAATTTACTGCCAATTGAGAATTAGCTCCTAAACACTTGTTTACTTGTAGATATATTTTCAAGACACTTGTAGTATAATTTGAGATGATAGTTTGGTGACGTTGGCAGATTCTTGGTCAGTATTCAGCATAGACTGTACGAGTTCGGACACACCTGAAATTTAAAGTTCATATTTTAGAGAATAGTTATGCAGAATTAGGTATTATAGTATTAGGAGCTAGTAGGAAGAGCACTACATTATAACAGGTGTGGCAGTATGACTAGACAGAATTAGTACAAGTAGTATGACAATAACGATGGCTAATGTGAGAGTATCAGTAGACTGGTGTAATGGGTGTGTGTATGAAAGTGACTGATTACTGTTGTATCATGTAACAGTATATCTACGACATAATAAGTGAAAAAAAATATGACATCATAGCTGGTAGATTTAGTATGTCATTATACTAGACAGCACCCTGCAGTACCCAGTAGTATTCACGTACCCGTACTCAGGTATTCTAAAAGTATACAGGTAGTCTAGGAGTATACAGGTAGTCTAGGAGTATACAGCTAGTCAGTATAATGAGTTCAATTTCAATAATTTATTCTTAAATTAAAAATAGCTATAAAGGTAGATCGTGAGTCTATCAAAGATTTTACATTCGGTGCCTGAATGATGGACTCATATTTTGCACCCTGGTCCGGCATGGAACCTCACAAAAAAATTCAAGCGCACTAACCTCAACTCTTAGTCACACCTGATCTTTTAACATGTCAGCTGAAGAAACACAGAAAATGAGCGAACTCTCCGTGCAGGAGGGCTCTGCCGCTCCAGAACAAGTGATTTTGGGCGAAGACGGCCAACCATTGTCCAAGAAGGCATTGAAGA